>CM076581.1:10269071-10869071 GCA_034641835.2 Pinus albicaulis | reverse complement strand
AATAGCCAATGAGAGCGTTATCACGCAAGTTTGAAGTACATTTAGCATAGCCCAAAATGGATGCGATAAGTCCATGAACTGTTTTGCATAAAACACTTTCAAATCCGCGAAAAGCGCTTGTACTAAGGTTTTGTACTTTGGGTTAATATTTCATGTTTTTATTATTATAAAACCCCCCGAGAAGGTTTTATTAAAACTTTGTTTATATATATATAACTCTCGACAAATATATATATTATAAACATTAATGTTTATAATTACGTCGATAGGCGTATCCCCTTATCGGAAGGAGCATGTTTTGTGATTAGGCTAATTAATCTTTTTTGATCTGATGATTTGATTGAAAGATGCCGGTATATTCTGGTCGTCGCCACTAAATCAATGGATTAAATTCAAAAAAGTAACTTCCTTGCATATCTAAATCACGTGTTTAAACCATACTTAAATTATTTTTTTACAAAACATGATTAAAAATTTACTGTGCCATTTGCTGACCGCCACCTATCAAGATTAACCAGTGATGGTTCAAACTAAAATGCCACCTGTTTGATTGTTCAAATTCTCAATTAAACGTCCGCCCGCCACCTATAAACGTGGAAACCACTGAAGGATTCGATCGGTTGATGTTCTTTATGCATGCGTCCAACTCATCTGCCGAGCGTTTAAGAGAAGCGGAATTCAATATCCAGCTCATCCACTGTAATGACGATTAAGGTGACGGGTTGATGTTCTTTATGCATGCGTCCAAATCATCTTCCGAGCATTTAAGAGAAGCAGAATTCAATATCCAGCGCATCCACTGTCATGACGATTAAGGTGGCGGGTTGATGTTTGATCGGTTGATGTTCTATTTGAATGCGTCCATTGCTATTGATATATCGGCAGACCAATTAGCACAGGTCAGGGAAAAGACTCGTCATTAACGCAGGCCATCCCTGAAAAGTGTTGCAGGGATATGCTATGGAGGACTATGATGAGTCGACTTCCAGTACTGCAAAGTTTGCAAAATCTGCGATTAGCAATCCATCGTCTTCAAATCATTGTGTTTTAATCAACATTATGCCCGATATATTGGAGAACATATTTCTAAGAGTGCTTGTGCAGCAATATCCCCAGATCCGGAGGACATGCAAAGCACTGAAAGAGTTTCTTGACGAGAGCAAGGTCCTTGGTCGATATATCGAAGAGCATGTTGTGGAACGCGGAGAAATGATTGTTTCGGTGAAGTTAGGGTGGAGGAACCGCTTAGCACGTTACAGGAACAGATGCAGTGGTCGGGTATCGTGGGGGTTGGGCTCCAAGCTCGGCTCCTACTACTATCGATGCTACAATATCGGAAAATTCGAGTTGAGAGGAAATGCAGAGATGCTCGTTCCCTGCCACGAGGGATTGTTTTGCCCGTGGATTGAATGCGGGATTTGGCACAGGTGGTTCGATGGTGGCTTCGTGTGTACATTTCTGCGAGATAGGGCACCCGAATTCGAGAACAATATCGAAAGCCCTAGCCATAGCCATTGCACAGATCGTCGACCTTGCAGTGTGTGTTCGAGTACAAGGCGAAGTACATCTACAGTTCTGTTTTAAGTTTCTCGTTCAAGATGCGTCTAATTAGGTTCAATGGGTTTGCTGGCAGCGCGTTGACTGGTCTCAGCTATTCCCTGACCTTCGAGGCTAACGCACACAACCAAGTACACTGAACGGGAAAGAAAATGATCCAAATACACTGAACGGGAAATGAAATGATCCACAATTGAAGTGATGCTTCTTATTTTGAGGCCCGTATGGAATAGCCGCAATCTAGTTTTGGGAGAGGAATGAGAATCTTTATTAAATTTTATTAAACTAGAATTTATTAAAAATTTGATAAAGTAAACATACGAGCTAGACTCGGAAAGAAATGCATTAAAATCCACCTCATTTCCACCTCAACACCGATTTAATTTAAAATTTTGACTTCGTAACTTCTTCCTGAATATGTGGAACTCGTATTGATATAAAGAATTGTTCCGCCACTTCAATTACAGAAGGGCCTGTATTACATACAATCTGAGCGATGACTACCACCAGTTTCTTGCTGGCTGTCACGTTACTTGTAACACTCTTGGGTTGCACTAGAATCAATGGTGAAGATAAGTAGGTAGTAATTTCACAAGTTCTGTATTTTCTGGACAAATTCGAATTTGCAGTATATTATCTAAGATTTGTATATCTTGTTTATCTAATTGTATGCCATGCTGCAGGTCTACATTGTTTTCTTGGGCGCCGCCCGTGGCGGTGGAAGGGAATCCATAGCTAGTGGCTTTGTTACGCTGCTATCCTCCGTGCTAGGAAGGTAAGGCGTGGTTTTTATAATCATTCAACACTACTCTTTAGTGCGTATATATTATCATTTAGATTATTAGTTTTGCGTATATAAAATTCAATGTGTATTTAAGAGAACTGCCCAAATCCAGACGGTTACAAGAAGTGACGGAAGTAGCTTTTTATTCATAGGGGCCGGCGTTTATAACCTAAGTGAAAAACTGAGAAAAATAATACATATATACATTAAAAGTTAAGTAGTTGTTTGACTATTTTTACTTGCTTTTCTTTTTGTGCCCTTTCCGCCATTTTTTTGAGTTTGGAGCAACTGGAACTAATGTGAATTTGCTAGACTTCCCAAAGTTTTAGAATAGATTTTTTTATTTGAGTCTCAGCGTTTTGAAATATAAACTCTTTTTATATTCTTTTTACTTTTTTGATAGTGTTATTTTTCTATTGATGTGGTGCATTGTTCTCTTGTATTTAGATGTTACTTTACTCATGGAATATGATGATTCAGTTTTGGGTGTGTGTTTTTCTTTTTCTTGTTTTGAATGGGAGGATCTTTTATGATTTA
Organism: Pinus albicaulis; assembly: GCA_034641835.2. Classification (NCBI taxonomy): domain Eukaryota; kingdom Viridiplantae; phylum Streptophyta; class Pinopsida; order Pinales; family Pinaceae; genus Pinus; species Pinus albicaulis. Next base: position 10,866,193 of record CM076581.1, on the reverse strand, counting down.
TTTTTTTTGGTGAGTGCTGGCTATGAGAGGTCTACAAGTGAAGTGAAAATATATTTAATAAAGATATTTGAAAATAAGTGAAATTTATAAAAAAATATCTTCTTTAACTTAATGAAAGAAAATTTCAATTAAGGATCTCATAATAATAAAGCTATTTGGAAATAATCTTTGCTTAGTCATACCATGACTTTTCTTTATGTCAATGAAAGCATGTATACTAATAGCCTTTCCCAATATACCATAGGATAATTATAAATAGTGTTTATTCCAATATATTATTAAAAATTAAAAAAATTGTATTAATAAGTGAATATAAAAGGTGTTCACATGGAGTCATCATTTTAATAGATTATACTCATTATGCCAATAAGAGTCTTTAGAGAGTGAATGGTTTTTCTTAAATTATATGTCAATGGGATTCTACAAGATGTCATTGGTTGCCCACACTATAATATCCATTAAAAATATTTGTCCACAAAATTAATGAAATAAGTCAATATATTATTTTTATTTAAATAAGTCAATAAACTATTTTTATTTAGCAATATAATACAGAATTTTAATTCTAGTTGTTTGGTCAATAATTTGTTTTCATTCAAGTTTACAATTAAAAAATTTATTATATTATATATTATTTTTCCATTAGGTATATATATTTTAATAATTATTAAAATTTAATAATAAATCTACACTAATTAAATAATGAAATGATAATTTTTTTTAATTATGCCTTTATTTTGAATATAATTTTCAGTGATATAAAGTAAGGTTAAATTAAAATTATTATTTTGTGTGAGTATTTATATTTTGATTATAAATTTTGAGTATATAATAAATATAAGTTAATGTACATTTATTTATATGTATTGAATATTTGTATTTGTAATTTATATAGTAAGTGGTCATATTTGAGGATTATATAGAATTTTAATGAGAATATTTCATCATTTCAATGATAATTTTGATTGAAAAAAATGAGTTTAAGTTGGGAAAGTATGTTCGTGAATATCTCATTCTGAATTTCAACTTCTAGGAAAGACAATTTTACAAACTCAACAATTCAAAACTACAATTTTACAAATTTTTAATGGAATTAGAAAAAAATTGAGCAGAAAATCAGGCTAAAAAAAGCCAGAAACTAATTTCTTTAGACTATGTTGCAACTCAGATCTCCTACTTACCCTCTTTATAGAAACCACTTTTTTAAAATGTGTTATCAGTTATTCATGTTAAATAGTTTTTATTTTCTATACATGTACCAACCAAAAATAACAGAAAACCACAAATGTAACATATCTCTAAATCATCATCTAGTCCTGTTTATTGCTTTTGCTCCCTTACATAATTTAATCTAAAATTGTACAAGACTGAATACTTGAACTTGCGGCAAAGGAGACGAACATTTTCATGAATTATACTTCTATATATATTCTCAATCAATGTGTTCATATGCAACGTCGCATTGTGACAACAATTGTCTCAATGTTTAAATCAATTCCCTTGGGTTCACCAATTCCTTTTGGTTTATAATTTGTTGGGTAGTGGTTGTCCCTTGGGTTCACCAATTCCTTTGGTTTATAATATTAAACCCTTGGGTTTATTAGTTCTTTTGGTTTATAATATGAACAATTGATCAATGTCATCCATGATCAAATGTGACATTCTGACAAATATTGTCTCAATATGAAAATCTCCCATGGCCAACCCTACTCATAGTTGGTCCAACGTCGCATTGTGACAAAATTTCTCTCAATGTTTAAATCAATTCCCTTGGGTTCACCAATTTCTTTTGGTTTATAATTTGTTGGGTGATGGTTGTCCCTTGGGTTCACCAATTCCTTTGGTTTATAATATTAAACCCTTGGGTTTATTAGTTCTTTTGGTTTATAATATGAATAATCGATCAATGTCATCCATGATCAAATGTCACGTTCTGACAAACATTGTATCAATATGAAAATCACCCATGGCCAACCATGGTCATACTTGGTCCAACATCGCATTGTGACAACAATTGTCTCAATGTTTAAATCAATTCCCTTGGTTCACCAATTCCTTATGGTTTATAATTTGTTGGGTAATGGTTGTCCCTTGGGTTCACCAATTCCTTTGGTTTATAATATTAAACCCTTGGGTTTATTAGTTCTTTTGGTTTGTAATATGAATAATTGATCAATGTCATCCATGATCAAATGTGACATTCTGACAAATATTGTCTCAATATGAAAATCTCCCATGGCCAACCCTGCTCATAGTTGGTCCAACGTCGCATTGTGACAACAATTCTCTCAATGTTTAAATCAATTCACTTGGGTTCACCGATTTCTTTTGGTTTATAATTTGTTGGGTGATTTTTCTCCCTTGGGTTCACCAATTCCTTTGGTTTATAATATTAAACCCTTGGGTTTATTAGTTCTTTTGGTTTATAATATGAATAATCGATCAATGTCATCCATGATCAAATGTCACGTTCTAACAAACATTGTATCAATATGAAAATCACCCATGGCCAACCATGGTCATACTTGGCCCAACGTCGCATTGCGACAACAATTGTCTCAATGTATAAATCAATTCCCTTGGGCTCACCAATTCCTTTAGTTTATAATTTTTTGGTTAATGATTTTCCCTTGGGTTCACTACTTGCTTTGGTTTATAATATTAAACCCTTGGGTTTATTAGCTTTTTTGGTTTATAATATTAATAATCGATCAATGTCATCCATGATCAAATGACACATTATGAGAAACATTGTCTCAATATGAAAATCACCCATGGCCAACCATGGTCATAGTTGGTCCAACGTCGCATTGTGAAACCAATTGTCTCAATGTTTAAATCAATTCCCTTGGGTTCACCAATTCCTTTTGGTTTATAATTTTTTGGGTAATGGTTGTCCCTTGGGTTCACCAATTCCTTTGGTTTATAATATTAAAACCTTGGGTTTATTAGTTTTTTTGGTTTATAATATGAATAATCGATCAATGTCATCCATGATCAAATGACACATTATGAGAAACATTGTCTCAATATGAAAATCACCCATGGCCAACCATGGTCATAGTTGGTCCAACGTCGCATTGGGACAACCATTGTCTCAATGTTTAAATCAATTCCCTTAGGTTCACCAATTCCTTTTGGTTTATAATTTGTTGGGTAATGGTTGTCCCTTGGGTTCACCAATTCCTTTGGTTTATAATATTAAACCCTTGGGTTTATTAGTTCTTTTGGTTTATAATATTAATAATCGATCAATGTCATCCATGATCAAATGTGACATTTTGAAAAATATTGTCTCAATATCAAAATCACCCATGGCCAACCCTGCTCATAGTTGGTCCAACGTTGCATTGTGACAACAATTCTCTCAATGTTTAAATCAATTCCCTTGGGTTCACCAATTTCTTTTGGTTTATAATTTGTTGGGTGATGGTTGTCCCTTGGGTTCACCAATTCCTTTGGTTTATAATATTAAACCCTTGGGTTTATTAGTTTTTTTGGTTTATAATATGAATAATCGATCAATGTCATCCATGATCAAATGTCGCATTTTGACAAACATTGTATCAATATGAAGATCACCCATGGCCAACAATGGTGATAGTTGGTCCAAAGTCGCATTGCGACAACAATTGTCTCGATGTTTAAATCAATTCCCTTGGGTTCACCAATTCCTTTGGTTTATAATTTTTTGGGTAATGATTTTCCCTTGGGTTCACCACTTGCTTTGGTTTGTAATATTAAACCCTTGGGTTTATTAGTTTTTTTGGTTTATAATATGAATAATCGATCAATGTCATCCATGATCAAATGACACATTATGAGAAACATTGTCTTAATATGAAAATCACCCATGGCCAACCATGGTCATAGTTGGTCCAACGTCGCATTGTGACAACAATTGTCTCAATGTTTAAATCAATTCCCTTGGGTTCACCAATTCCTTTTTGTTTATAATTTGTTGGGTAATGGTTGTCCCTTGGGTTCACCAATTCCTTTGGTTTATAATATTAAACCCTTGGGTTTATTAGTTCTTTTGGTTTATAATATGAATAATCGATCAATGTCATCCATGATTAAATGTGACATTCTGACAAATATTGTCTCAATATGAAAATCACCCATGGCCAACCCTGGTCATAGTTGGTCCAATGTCGCATTGTGACAACAATTCTCTCAATGTTTAAATCAATTCCCTTGGGTTCACCAATTTCTTTTGGTTTATAATTTGTTGGGTGATGGTTGTCACTTGGGTTCACCAATTCCTTTGGTTTATAATATTAAACCCTTGGGTTTATTAGTTCTTTTGGTTTATAATATGAATAATCGATCAATGTCATCCATGATCAAATGTCACATTCTGACAAAGATTGTCTCAATATGAAAATCACCCATGGCCAACCTTGGTCATAGTTGGTCCAACGTCGCATTGTGACAACAATTGTGTCAATGTTTAAATCAATTCCCTTGGGTTCACCAATTCCTTTGATTTATAATTTTTTGGGTAATGGTTGTCCCTTGGGTTCACCAATTCTTTTGGTTTATAATATTAAACCCTTGGGTTTATTAGTTCTTTTGGTTTATAATATGAATAATCGATCAATGTCATCCATGATCAAATGTGACATTCTGACAAAGATTGTCTCAATATGAAAATCACCCATGGCCAACCCTGGTCATAGTTGGTCCAATGTCGAATTGTGACAACAATTGTATCAATGTTTAAATCAATTCCCTTGGGTTCACCAATTACTTTGGTTTATAATTTTTTGGGTAATGGTTGTCCCTTGGGTTCATCAATTCCTTTGGTTTATAATATTAAACCCTTGGGTTTATTATTTTTTTTGGTTTATAATATGAATAATCGATCTATGTCATCCATGATCAAATGTCACATTCTGACAAACATTGTATCAATATGAAAATCACCCATGGCCAACCATGGTCATACTTGGCCCAATGTCGCATTGCGACAACAATTATCTCAATGTTTAAATCAATTCCCTTAGGTTCACCAATTCCTTTGGTTTATAATTTTTTGGGTAATGATTTTCCCTTGGGTTCACCACTTGCTTTGGTTTATAATATTAAACGCTTGGGTTTATTAGTTTTTTTGGTTTATAATATGAATAATCGATCAATGTCATCCATGATCAAATGACACATTATGAGAAACATTGTCTCAATGTAATGCTGTAATAGCCATGGTCATAGTTGATTGTAATCGCATTGTTCAACAATTGTCTCAATGTTTAAATCAATTCGCTTGGGTTCACCAATTCCTTTGGTTTATAATTTTTTGGGTAAGGATTTTCCCTTGGGTTCACCACTTGCTTTGGTTTATAATATTAAACCCTTGGGTTTATTAGTTTTTTTGGTTTATAATATGAATAATCGATCAATGTCATCCATGATCAAATGACACATTATGAGAAACATTGTCTCAATATAAAAATCACCCATGGCCAACCATGGTCATAGTTGGTCCAACGTCGCATTATGACAACAATTGTCTCAATGTTTAAATCAATTCCCTTGGGTTCACCAATTCCTTTTGGTTTATAATTTGTTGGGTAATGGTTGTCCCTTGGGTTCACCAATTCCTTTTTTTTATAATATTAAACCCTTGGGTTTATTAGTTCTTTTGGTTTATAATATGAATAGTCGATCAATGTCATCCATGATGAAATGTCACATTCTGACAGACATTTTATCAATATGAAAATCACCCAATCCCAACCACACTCATGGTTGGAATGGTCAGACGTCGCATTGTGACAACAATTGTCTCAATGTTTTGATTCCTTGGAGTTCTGAAATTTCTTTTGGTTTGTTGTTGGGTAATGATTTTCCCTTGGGTTCACCACTTGCTTTGGTTTATAATATTAAACCCTTGGGTTTATTAGTTTTTTTAGTTTATAATATGAATAATCTATCAATGTCATCCATGATCAAATGACACATTATGAGAAACATTGTCTCAATATGAAAATCACCCATGGCCAACCATGGTCATAGTTGGTCCAACGTCGCTTTGTGACAGCAATTGTCTCAATGTTTAAATCAATTCCCTTGGGTTCACCAATTCCTTTGGTTTATAATTTTTTGGGTAATGGTTTTCCCTTGGGTTCACCAATTGATTTGGTTTATAGTATTAAACTATTGGGTTTATAATGTTAATCACACATTCGGTTTATTACTCTCTTGAGTTTAAAATACTATTTCTCAGGGTTTGTTAATTTCTTAGATTTTTCAGTTTAAAATATTAAATCTTAGCATTTATTAATCTTTATTGTTTATAATATTCATCTGTTAGGTTTATGATATTTATCCCTTGGGTTTGCTGATTCCTTTGCTTTATAACATTAAACCCTTGGGTCGATTAGTTCTTTTGGTTTATAATGTTAATAATCTCGTTCGTTTATTAATATCTTATGTTTAAAATATTGATTCTTATGGATTATTAATTTATTAGGTTTTTTAGTTTAAAATATCAATTCTTATGGTTTATTAATCTCTTGTGGTTTTAATATTGATCCCTTATGTTTATAATATTTATCCCTTGGGTTCACCAATTCCTATGGTTTATAATATTTAAACCTTTGGTTCATGATGACATTGGGTTTGTATCATTAATTATCCCTTGGGTTTATTAATATCTTCACTTTAAAATATTAATTGTTAGGGTTTATTAATCAATTAGGTTTTTTGTTTTTAAATATTGTTTCATATGGTTTATTACTCTCTTGAATTTAATATTATTAATATATTAATATATATTATAAATAAATATTCAAATATTTATTAATAATAATTATTAGTAATATTATAATATTATTAATATATAATATATATTATTATAATATTATTAATATATTATTAGTTTTTTTGGTTTATTAATAATATAACCATCTATGATATTAATATATAAATAAATATTAAAATATTAAATATTATTTTTATTATTTTTTTATTAATAAATATTATATATATTTCAAGTTAATTTATAGTATGTATATATAGTATGTATATAGTAAATATTATTAATATATTAATAAATATTTAATATATATTATTAATACTTATTATAATATTAAAAATATATATAAAATATTTTGTATATATTAATAATATTATAATATTACTAATATTCATTATAAATAAATATTCAAATATTTATTAATAATGATTATTTGTAATATTATAATATTAATAATATAATATTACTAATAATCATTATAAATAAATATTCAAATATTTATCAATAATGATTATTAGTAATATTATTAATATATATTATTAATAATGATTCAAATATTTATTAATAATGATTATTAGTAATATTATAATATTATTAATAATATATATTAATAATATTATAATATTATAATATTTATTTAGTAATATTAATAATATTATAATATTACTAATAATCATTATTAATAAATATTAGAATATTTATTAATAATGATTATTAGTAATATTATAATATTATTAATAATATAACCAACTATGATATAATATATATTATTAATATATTATTAGCTCTTTTGGTTTATTAATAATATAACCATCTATGATATATTAAATTATTATATACTATTAATATTATTTTTATATTAATATATATTATATATATTTGTTAATTTATAGTATGTATATAGTTAATATTCTTAATATATTAATAAATATTTTTAATATATATTATTAATACTTATTATAATATTATTAATATATATAATATATTTTTGTGATTTTAATCATAATTAATATATTTAATATATTTAATATTCTTATTAATATATAATATATATTTTTTAAGTTAATATAATAAATTTATTATATATAATATCTACTTATTGATATATAAATTAATGTGATGGGTAGTGGATATAGGGCTATCCGCGTATATCAACCACATTGGTAAATGTGGTTGTAAATCTATTTTATTTATTAATGTGGTTGTGCTAGTATATATATTTTTAATAGTTTGTTATATGATATATAAAAAAGGCCCGAAGTCTATGCAATGTAGTGAGTGCACTGTGTATTAAGCCCGAAGGCAGAAAAAGAGACACAGAACAATTTTGAAGCGCTGTGTGTGTCAGACAGCCAGAAGATTTCATTGTAATCCAGAACTTCCTTCTAAACACAGAATCTCATCTTGTGAAAGTATCTCTCTCCATTTTTTTTTGAAAGAAATTATTCTTTTTCTCTATGTGTTCGGAATACTTCAGAAATTCCAATATTATTCACTGTTGATTCCAAAGAAAAAAAAGGAATGAGGTCTACCTGAATACCACCCTCAATTTAGGGCTCCCGGCACAAGAACTGTGTTTGGTTGTGGAGGAGGTGACTACGGTGGAGGAGGCCATGGGGCTGGCTCGGCTCGTCAATCTCATCAAGAAGGATGTAATACGCCTATCACTTAGTTGGCAGTGATTCTTAAGAGGGATGTGAGCAAGCGATTTATCGAGCGATTTAGCATATTAGTAGACCTATCAGCCTAATGCCCATCTAAATTGGATTAATTTATTTGTCAAGTACCCTTTGAAATTGCCTTCGACATGATTATCTCGTGTGGCCTTATTCGTCTAAGAGTTTAAGAGCTCTTTAGCATGTAGCTATTCGTTTTTTTAATAAGAGGAAGACTAAAGGTATTGCTCACGTGACTTTCATTTCAAAATAAATGTGGCCATTCAGAAAATTTTTCCAAATTTGTGCAAAAAAAATCTAATAAAACCATGTGAAGTTAACATCAATGTGAAATTTATTATTGTGTTTTTCAATCGCTTGATATACATATGTCAGTTTGCACATTCTTTTGCAATATATATTCAATTCCAAACTTGGAATTTAATTGTGTAGCTTGTAGGTTAATTTTATACTCAAAGGGATGTTGTCATATGTTTTTTATATAAATTAAAGATATTAAATAAATGTGTTTTTTTTAAATAAACTTAGGAAAACCTTTTATCTCAAGTATAAATGGTTAAAATTTTATGTTAAGTGTGAAAAGGGTTAAAATTTCATATTTTTAGATTTTAAAGATGTATGAATTTATCTAACATTTATATTATATTTGTTGAATTTTTTCATTTAGTGTTATTGAACTTAATTATAATGATGTTTTTCAAGCTTTAATTTTGATTCTTGATTTTGTAAAAAATGGGATTTTCTGAGTAGTGGAGAGGTAGCATAGCTTTTTCAAACTTTTGAATGATTGCTATCTTTTTGCAAAAGGGGATGCTAAGGTTTTGGAAGTGTATTTTTTTCTAAGTTGAAATGGTTATTTACTGTCACATGTTAAATATCTTATATCTCTTTGTTTATTAAAAGGAATTGCATAGGATTCTATTTTTAGTTTGGAGTTCATTTATTATTATTTGGTTATTTCAATTATTTTTATAGTTGGTAATTTAGTACAATTATTTTATGAGTAGTTCATACCAATTTTATTTTTTCAATACGTTTTTTTTAGTTGGTTGTCTATACAAATTTTATTTTATGACAGAGTTGTGTGCATGGGAATCACTTTCAAGAGTATTGGCTAGTTGTCAAACTTCAGATTTGATGAAGAATAATCACAAAACCTTAATTTATAAGCTTCTTTGCCCTGTTCATGGACCACCGGAATTTTGCAAATGAAAAAGTTCCATTTAATTTTTTATAGAAAAATGAAAAAGAAATACAATTCACAGTGTTAGTCATGTGCATTTAAATTTTCTATCAAAAATAAAATTGAAAAAAAATAACGTGCAATAAAGTGTAGCATAGAAATTGGGAGTATGTGTTTTTTGATAAAAACTAACTAAAAGCACTCATATATTTCACAATAAGGTGTATGAAACAATACACACACACAAAAATTACATTCATATTTCTCTAATATATAGAGTTTCTAAGATCTAACTTATTCCTAAGTTAGAAAGAGAGGTTGAGAAATTTTTTTAACCATCACAAACAAACAACTCAGTTATAGGATGTAAGCATTAATTCCAACATCCCCTCTTAATGCTTACATTACATAAATTTATTGAATATACAATCATTCTTTAACTCGTTTACAACTTATCAATACAGGCTCCATCAAGTTGCCTCATAACCCTCGTAAAGGTGTAGTCGGCAACTTGGATTCTCGAGTTCGACTCCTAAAAGCCCGAATCAAGGACCTTCCGAAGTCAATTACTGGACAGTGTCCCAAACTGTCGCATAACCTCATTAAAAGACGCCTCCACCTCTTGCATGAATGAGGAATCCTTCCCTAGATCTGCAACTGCCATACTATTTGGAAAATCGTCCATATTAAACCTAAACTGTAGCTGTTCTAAAAGAGTTTAAAAAGTTCAAATTTTTCATTAAATTCATCATGAAAATTTTTACAAACTAGAATAAAAAAATATAATAACCAATCTTTTATATTATGGAAAGGGAGAAAACTAGAATCATCCATCCACTACGTTTGTGAATTCTCCTACGACTGCAATAGAAGAAAAAACAACTTGGGTCCCATTGCACAAAACCAAAAAAGTTCACACGCACAGAATGCGCCCTAGTGCAGATGAATCCCACGATGCTAGAATTTTCTGAATCAAATATATTAATATATTAAGTAGCAAATCTACAAAATCATTGGAGAAATGACAGTCTTCAACGAATCAACACAACCACCTTTCTTCTGTTACACATTAAGAGGTAATATTTCAATGGGCATGAAAAATAATACTCGGACAACTTGAGTTATATGCACACATCTCTCAACACAAATATCTATGTTGACTCCACCATGTATCGATCCAAAATTAATGGTTTTTTTAAACAGAGTGAGCCTCTTCTTCTACATAGTTGCGCTCAACACCACAGAACAGTCTCCACGCACTCTGTTGCAGATCTACATATGCATTCTGGGCAGTAACCAGAACTATGTGTTGCGCTGTGGAATTCGCAGTAACTAGAACTATGCATTGGGCTGTGGAATTCGAAATTCAAAGGATTCATTACCTAAACAGAAATTGAAAAATTTACGGAAGACAGAGAAACTAAACAGCGGAGTGAGAAAGAAGTGAAACAGCAAAATCGTGAGAACGCATGCTCTTTGATAGATTCATTAAAGTGGATTTATACAAGAAAATGGATGGTTAACTGGACGGTTATCCAGAAACTGAAATGGAACTAAATCAAAACTGATTCTAAACTAATCCGCAGCGTAACTAATTCTTTAACACTCCCCCTTAATTTTGAGGGTTACATTTGTTTTATTCCTAAATTTTGACATTGAAATTCAAAATTAACTTTTCCTAGCGGTTTGGTGAAAATATCCGCTAGCTGCTCCTTGGAATCACAAAATTTGAGAACAATGTCACCATTCTTGACGAGTTCACGAATGAAGTGAAAACGAGTGTCGATATGTTTGCTTCTTTGATGAAACACATTGTTCTTCGACAAGGAAATAGCGGAAGTGTTGTCACAAAGGATTGAAATCGGTTCATTTTTTGTATATCCAAAGTCAGAGAGAAGTCTTTTTAGCCACACTGCCTGACATGATGCTGAATTTGCTGCAACATACTCGGCCACTGTTGAAGATAGTGCAACTATGGATTGCTTTTTGGATGACCACGAGATCAAGTTTCTGCCAAATAGAAAAACATAGCCAGAAGTGCTTTTCCGATCATCAATACATCCTGCATAATCACTATCTGTATAACCAACAAGATTACTATCTGCAGAGGCTACATACGATAAACCATAAGTAGATGTACCTGCAATGTATCTTAACACCCTTTTTCCATCTTTCCAATGACAGTCTTTAGGAGATTCCATAAACCTGGAGATATAACTAGCTGCAAATGCTATATCAGGCCTAGTAGCAGTAAGATACATAATACTACCAGCAAGTTGCTTATACAAAGTCGCATTAACAATAGTACCCACATCATCTTTACTCAACTTTGTACCAACTTCGATAGGAGTATCAACCGATTTACACATGTCCGTCTTAAACTTTTTCAAAATGTCAGTAGCATACTTCTGTTGACTCATAAACATACCATCCTGTGTTTGTTTCACTTCGATACCTAAGAAGTATCTCATTAATCCAAGATCTGTCATTTCAAATTCATTTTTCATTGCAGATTTAAATTCATCTAACTGCATGTTACCTATATAGATTATGTCATCAACATAAAGACACAATATCAAAATATTACCTTGATGATCATTCTTGATATACAAAGTGGGCTCGTGGTCGCTCCTTCAAAAACAATTATTCAACAAGTAATGGTCTATTCGGCTGTACCAAGCTCTTGGAGCTTGCTTCAAGCCATACAATGCTTTCTTCAACCTGTACACTTTATGTTCGTCATTTTTTATTTCAAAACCAGGTGGTTGTTCAATATACACTTCTTCATTCAAGACACCATTCAAAAAATCAGACTTTACATCCATTTGGTAAATAGGCCACTTGTTTTGTGCTGCAATAGCTAATACAAATCGAACTGTATCAATTCTTGCTACAGGTGCAAATGTTTCACCATAATCTATGTCAGGTTGCTGGGAAAAACCTTTGGCAACTAATCGTGCTTTGTGCTTATCAACTTCACCTCTCTCATTTAACTTTGTTTTAAAAACCCATTTGACACCTATTGAGTTTTTATCATGAGGTAGATCAACCAAATCCCAAGTTTGATTTCTTTCAATAACATCGATTTCATTATTCATAGCATCTACCCATACTTTGTCCTTTATAGCCTCTTCAAAACAAGTAAGTTGGAATGAAAGAAATGCAAAATTTACAATATCATCAACATCATCTTGTGCATAAATATCACTTAAGTTTCTCATCTTAGGATTATCAGAATCAGAATCAAAAGATGATGAACTGCTACTGTTGGATGAACTACTACTGGTTTTGTCTTGAACCTGTAATCTTGGAGTGCTTGTTGCAGGTGTCTGAAGTTCATCTAACAGAATAAAAGGATCAGGACAAGTATTGTTCTCCATTTCATTCCAAGACTTGTCTTCCAGAAATTTCACATCTCGACTTACAACAAATTTCTTAGTTATAGGATTAAACAATCTGTATGCCTTAGATTGATCACTCTATCCTATAAAAATATACTTTTCACTCCTATCATCAAGCTTTTTTCTCAATTTTCTGGAACATGAGCGAAAGCAATACAACCAAATACGCGAAAGTGTGAAACTGTTACCTTTTGTCCACTCCATGCTTCTTCAGGTACAAAATTTTGAACACTAGAAGTTGGCGATCTATTCAAAATATATACCGAACATGCAACTGCTTCAGCCCATAGATCTTTAGACAAATTTCGTGTTTTAAGCAAGCTTCGAGCCATATTCATAATTGTTTGATTCTTTCTTTCTGCAACTCCGTTCTGCTGTGGAGTATAGCTGGTTGTCGTTTGTTTTTTAATACCATGTTGTTTGCAAAAATCAATGAATTCGTTAGATTCATACTCACCTCCTTTATCAGACCTTAGAACTTTAATAAACTTTCCACTTTGTTTTTCAGCCTCGGCCTTGAACTCTTTAAACTTCGAAAATGTTTTTGATTTATATTTGATGAAATACACCCAAATTTTCCTGCTAAAATCGTCAATGAAAGTAAGAAAATAGAGACTGCCAGCAACTGATTTTTCTTGCATAGGACCACATAAATCTGTATGCACTAACTCTAGTTGTTCTTTGGCTCTATTAGAGGCTGAAGCAAAACTATCTCGTTTATGTTTACCCATAATACAACTTGTACATGAAGAGATATGATCAGACAAAGAAGGAAACCCTTTCACCATGGACTGACTTTGCAACAAATTCATACTTTTGATAGGTAAATGACCATATCGCAAATGCCACAAATCAGAGTTAGTTGGCGTTGAAACATTCTGTGCATACAACTTCTCACTTTTTAATTGTAACTGATACAACCTGTTCTTTTTCATTGGAATCTTTGCAACAAGAGACTTATGCTTATCAACAATCGTGCAAGTAGTGTTGTGAAAGCTAACATCATAACCATGTGCATCTAACTGACCAACACTCAACAAATTATGCTTGAAATTGGGTACATAATAAACATCATAAATATTCTTCACAACATTTTGTTTGGTTAAGACAGGTACAACACCTTTTCCTGAAGCTTTAACCTAACGATCATCACCCAAACCAATAGATGAACTGAAAGATGTATCAATATGTGAAAACAAATCACTATGACCAGTCATATGATTACTACATCCACTGTCAACCAACCAAACATCTTTATTAGGTACTTGCACAGTTACTTGGCATGCCAAAAATAAAGCATCTGATGTTTCACATTCAGTGTTTGTAACATTGGCTTTGTTTTTATTCAAAACATACTGTAGTTTTCGACATTCAGAATTATAATGGCCATATTTTTTGCAGTAGTGACACTGAATTTTAGATTTATCTATCCACTTACGACCATGATCATTTTGAGACTTCTCTGAATGTGTTTCAGTTACCTGTGATCTATCATCAGACTAAGACTGTCCTCTACCTTTACTTTTCTTGCCATGAAAACCTCTGCCTCTACCTCTATCCATTGACGCTTTAGATTTAAAAGCATGCTCTAAATCACTGACATCTAAATTAATTCTTGCTTCATGTGCCAACAAAGAACCAGTTAATTCTTCCACAGATAATTTTGTCAATTCTCTCGATTCAAAAACACTAACGATCATATCAAATTTTTTTGGCAAGCATCTAAGAACTTTTTCAACAATTCTTTGGTCATCAAGTTCTTCACCATTCATCCGAAGCTGATTTACAACACCCATAACTTTAGTCATAAACTGATCAATGGTTTCTGAGTCAGTCATTTTAAGCGTTTCAAATTGGGTTCTAAGTGTCTGTAATCTTACCATTTTTACTTTATCATTTCCTTGATAAGAAGCCTTAAATATATCCCAAATTGATTTAACAGATTTAGCAGCAGTAATTTTAGGAAAGATAGCGTCATCTAATGAATTTAAAATGCAGGACTTTGCTCTACCTTCTTTCTATTTAATTTCATCAAATTGTCTTCTTTGGGTAGCATTCATACCAGCAATTTCATTTGCGTCAGGTTCTTGGAACCCCAACTCTACTAATTCCCAACACCCTAAGCCTTGTAAACATGCTTGCATTTTAATACTCCAAAAAACATAATTTTTCCCACTAAATAATGGTGTTGGAATGGAAAACTGACTTGTTGAAGCCATTTTTAAAAACAATTACTTTTAATAAACCAGCAGTCTTTTCCCTTTATTAGAAGCGAAAGAACAATAAGTCAAAACTGCCGCAAGAACTCTACCAAAAATTTCAGATTTTTGTTTTTAAAGAACCACACCAGTTACATGACTGGTATTGCTAATGCTAATTGAAAACAGATTTAGAACAGAGACAAATTCGAACGCCAAATTTTCAATAGCAAGACCACTCCAACAGGTCCACTTCCGCCCAAGAACTTGCTACTAAAAGTATGTGTGTTTCAAAGTATGAGAGAAGCAAAATATCGAAAATAATACACTTTGTAATCTTCACAAATGTTTAGTTCTCCAAATGCTATAATAAGTCTTTCAGGCTTTAAAAAAGAAATGATTTACTTTGTAAGAGGATTATGAATGGAATGTGGTGCTTTTTGCATGACTCCAACCTCGATCTGCAAAAAATTCAACCTTCGTCTTAAACTAGCAGGTCACTCTCTTCACCCACCTTGGTTCTGCTGTCTTTTTCAGGCAGCAGCAAATATGAAGGTCGTCCTTCCTTCTCACCCACGCTGGCTCTGTCGTTTTCTTCACGCAGCAGCAAACAGGCGGTGGTAGCAAACAAGAAAAACAAATCTGAGGCTTCTCTGTTGTGCAAACAAATCTCCAGCCTTTGCCCAAGAAGAACCCCAAGGCTCCGATACCATGACAAATTTACGGAAGACAGAGAAACTAAACAGCAGAGTGAGAAAGAAGTGAAATAGCAAAATCGTGAGAACACACGCTCTTTGATAGATTCATTAAAGTGGATTTATACAAGAAAATGGACGGTTAACTGGACGGTTATCCAGAAACTGAAATGGAACTAAATAAAAATTGATTCTAAACTAATCTGCAGCGTAACTAATTCTTTAACAGAAATCCATCACCATTTCTCTATTGCATGCATACATTGATGACTTCATTCTACGAATTCAATTCAAAGTATGGCGGCAACAATAGTAATCAAACTTTTAGTTAAATAACTCCAGAAATCCTCAGATTAAAGTTAAGCGTTAGATTTGGCCGCTTCGTTTTGGCTACCCACAATCATAATTTTACGCCTACGCTTCCGGAGCCCGCACACAGAATGTGGTCTCAAAACAAAGCCATACAACGCCACCCTCTAGTACTTTAAGCGGACACACCGACAAAACAAAGCCATACAACGCCACCCTCTGGTACTTTAAGCGGACACACCAACAAAACATGATTGGCAAAAAATCTATTTTACTTGCATATAAAAAATATTTTACTATCTCTCATAATAGTACCAGCCTGAAGCTCCGATACCATGATAAAACTAACTAAAATCACTCATATATTTCACAATAAGGTATATGCAACAATACACACACAGAGATTACATTCATATAATTACTTTAATACATAAAGTTTATCAAATATAACTTATTCCTAAGATAGAAAGAAAGGTTGAAAAAATTTCTCAACCATTACACACAAACATCTCAATTATAGGATGTAAGCATTTCAATATTTTTTCCTATATAAGAAATCTACCAATAATAATTTACAACTGTGAAAACATGGAAAAATTCTTTGCAAATTGTTTAAGGAAATTTAAAGATGGAGTGTAATTTGTGTAATTAAATGTAACATATTTGAAAGACAATGGTATACAACGAACCAATACCTTCGTTATTTTTGCAATTGCTAGGAAAGTTTCCCATAGTAAAAAAGCTTGTATTTTTTTCCAGTTATTTAGAATTGTGGGATTTGGACTTGTGTAATTTTGTGTTAAAGTAAAATTGATTTTTTTAAATAATTTTTTTGTGAAATATATTTAAATTGTAGAATAAAATAAAATTTAAATGAGTGTTAGAATATACAATATTGATTGTAAAATATAGATGGGTGTTAAAATAAATGAGTGTTAAAAAATTTGATTGTAAAATATAAATTGGTGTTAAAATAAAATTTAGTTTTTTAACAATTTGTTGGTTTTTGTGACAAGACAAATTGTAGTTTTTACTATATTTTAAAATTATTAATAAATTATTTCTTTATTATTTTATTAATAATTTATTTCATTATATTTTAAAATAACGATTTTTATTATATATTTATTTTCATTATAAATGTTTTATTATTCTAAAACTAAGTCACTATTATATAAAAAACATATATATATATATATATATATATGAAAGAATGTATATGGAGAAGATGTATATGCGCATAGATATGAAATATTGCATATACATAAGATGACTTTAATATATGCACAACTTTTCTATAAGCACATAGATATGGAAGTGTGCCCTAGTAAGTGTGTGAAGAAAACTCTAACATAGGATGATAAGGAAACCAAATTATACACACATAAGACAAAGTGAAAAATAAAATGGTTAATTTTCCTTTAAAATCTTTATGTGTGAAACAATTAAAAAAAAAAAGAGTTTTGATAATAGCTTTTCATGTGTGAACAAAAACTATAATGACTTAACATTCTCTCACTCAATCATTAACTAGGCCTTAAGAAGGATTTTACAAGGGTATTGGAGTCACGTTCCAAAAATACTGGTGACCAGCATCCAAAAGACCAACCAAGGTATGGAAGAGGGTTATAACGAGCGGTATTGGGGCGATGTCGCAAAAATACTGGTGATGTTTTTTGTAACCAAGGTATGGAAGAGGGTTATAACGAGTGGTACTAGGGTCACGTCCCAAAAATATTGGTGATGTGTCCAGCTGCCAAAAAACCAACCAAGGTATAGAAGAGGGTTATAACGAGCGGTATTGGGGCTATGTATGAATTTATCTAACATTTTGATACTATATCTATATTTGTTCGGAATTTTTTCATAACTTAATTATAATGATCTTTTTCAAACTTTAATTTTGATTCTTTATTTTCTAAAAAATGAGATTTTATGGGTAGTGGAGAGGTAGCATAGTTTTTCCAAACTTTTGAATGATTAATGTCTTTGCAAAAGGGGGTGGAAGTGCTTTCTTTTTTAAATTTGAAATGGTTATTTACTATTAGAGGCGAAATATCTTATATCTCTTTATGAAAAGGAATTGCCTAGGATTCTATTTTTAGTTTGAAGTTCATTTATTATTATTTGGTTATTTTAATTATTTTTTTTAGTTAGTAATTTAGTACAATTTTTTTTTAGTTATTTTTAGTTAGCATTCAGAAAAGGATTAGTGGGGGGTGGAAAGCTTATTTTGGTCTTGAAAATAATTGTAAAACGAAAAACCTCTTAATGTGGGATAGAAAGAAGTTCGTCTTTGAAACTTTAGTCACTCCTGTTATCTTATATGGATGTGAGATTTGGGGTTGCAGCATCTCTAGAGAATCTTGGAGAAATATTGAGCAAATCCAAAAGCGTTTTATAACTTATAACCTTAAAATTAAAAGCAATACACCCTATCCTATTCTCCTTATCGAAGTGGGTATTTCCCCTATCGAGAGCCTAGCTATTACTAGGATTCTGTTGTACAAGCACAAGCTCAATAACATAGGAGACCATAGACTTCCTAACCTAGCTTTAAATTCCAGCAAAAACCACCTAAGGCTTAAACGAGGTTGGTATAAAGATACCAGGGCCTGGTTAAACCATTGGGAGATCGACGAGAATGTTGCATTGAAAAACATCAATAACGTTAAAAAAATTGTTACTTATAAGTTCAAAGAAAAAATGTGGTGTGAGAAAGATCTAGCAACTAAAAGAAAATTAAGGTATTATAAGGAGGTCATCAACCCCACCTTAGAAGATCAAAAGTATCTCTCTGTTTTAACTAGCTCAAAGAAGAAAATTAATATAGCCAAGATTAGAACAAACTCTCATGAGCTCCATAGTGAAACAGGTCGTTGGACAGTTCCTAAAACACCATGGATGGAAAGGATCTGCCATCTCTGTGAGAATATGAACATTTGAGGATGAAAATCACTTCCTCTTAGAGTGCCCCGTGTACAACCACATTAAAGCTCAATTTCATAATCTTTGTTGCAATACTGACCTTCCTAGCCTTTTAAGATGCCAAAATTATAGTGAGTTGGGGAGGCTTCTCTCCAAGCTTTTTGAGCATAGGAATGAAATCTTAAATCAAATTAAATAACTCTTTTCTTTAGGTCCGATAGACCAAAGATTGGTCTCAGTGGACGTTAACCATCATCATCATCATCATCATACAAATTTTATTTTTTCAATACAATTTTTTAAATAGATTGTTCATACAAATTTTATTTTATGACAAAGATGTGTAAATGGGAACCACTTTCAAGAATATTAGCTACCTAATTAATTTAAATTGTCAAACTAAAGATCTAGATTTGATTAAGAATCATTACACAACCTTAATTTCTAAATTTCCCTAGCTATTGCACGAGAGTGTTATCATTTAAATTCTCTATCAAAAAGAAAATCGAAACAAAATAAAGTGCAATAAACTTACATCTACCAATATTAATTTACATTTGGGAAAACATGGAAATATTATTTGCAAATAGTTTAAGGAAATTTAAAGATGAAATGTATTTTGTGTGCTTAAATCTAACATATCCTAAAGATAATGGTATACAACTAGCCAATACTTTTTTTTGCAATTCCTAGGAAAATTTTCCATAATAAGAAAGCTAGTATTTTTTTCTAGTTATTTAAAATTGTATGATTTGGACTTGTGTAATTCTATGTTAAAGTAAAATTGTTTTTTTTAATAAATTTTTTTGAAATAAATTTAAATTGTAGAATAAAATAAAATTTAAATAAATGTTAAAATAAAGAAAATTGATTGTAAAATATAGATTGGTGTTAAAATAAATGAGTGTTAAAAAAATTGATTGTAAAATATAAATTGGTGTTAATATATATATATATTTTAACAATTTGTTGGTTTTTCATGACCAGACAAATTTTAATTTTTACTATATTAATTATTTCATTATTATATTATTAATATTTTATTTTATTATATTTTAAAATAATGATTTTTATTATAGATTTATTTATATTATAATGTTTTATTATTCTTAACTATAAAATTAATTGCCAAAAATTATATAAAAATAAAAAATTAGAATATATATATATATATATATATATATATATATATATATATATATATTAAAAATAAATGGAAAAACAATGTTTATATATATATATATATATATATATATATATATATATATATATATATATATATATATATATATAAATATAAAAGTAAATTACTTATAAATTCTCTATTAATATAAATAAATGTTTTTCATGCTTTTTAAATTTATGTTATATGAAAATATTTATATTTATTAAAAATGAATAAAAAATTAATTATTATTAATTACTTAGTGTTAAAGAGAGAAATGCTAATTTTTTCTATTAACAATAAGCCAATAATTTTCTTATATAAAAAAACATGTTAAAATTATAATTATAATTAGATAACATTTTCACCTTTTTATATTTTTGAGGAAAGAAATCAACTTCCCTCTCAGAGCGATGGCAAGAACTACACTAATGACTAGGGACTAGGCGTACCAAGTGGCGAAAACTGAACCAAGGGTCTGTAAATTTCAATCCACTTGTGGCTTCAATTTGGAATCTTGTGGGTTATGGGCCCACTAAACTTGGCTCTCGCGGCCTTTGATTGCAGCAATAAATTAGCGATCCCAAAATCCCCAAATAATAACCATGTTGGCACTTCCAAAGCAACGCATAAATCAAACTCACATGAGCACCCTCCGTTCACTTCTCCATAACCACGATGCCTAGGCAGATGTCCTAAGAGACAACGACAACATATTTGTTAATAATATTTTGATACAGTTATATGTGGTTTAACGATAAGTTTTGTTGAGTGAAACCCACGAGACACTCTCACCACCTTGTTCACGAAAACTCTAAAAAAAATAAATTATTTTGATCCATTTTTTCTCCTCAACACTAGTCCCACCTTCACGTTAGAGGTCGGGGTTCAAAAGGACTTGGAGGTCGACCCCTTTTCATTAGCCGAGATTGGTCCTATCAGCCCAATTCCTGACCATGTGATTGGGTCTCATCCCGATTCAGACGTCGAGATGGTCGAGCTACTCGAGCTACTCGGGGTTGGCCCCCTCTTGCAATTTCTTTGAATTGAGCCTGATATCCCAACCATGCAGGTTCCAACTCTCTTTCTTGACCCAACCACCCTTGACCAATTTCCAACGCCATATTCTGTGCACTTAAGCCATTTATGGTACGCCCCTGCATGACATGATATGTGTACCTTCTCGATGGCACATTTCGACAACGCCTCGCTCGACCTTCTTCGATGTTGTTATTGTATTCTTTGAGTGAAACTTATTCATACAACGAGTTTGTGGGATATTGACCCAGTGATCATCTCATGTGCTAACTGTAACCACCTGCGGTGACTAACAACTCTTGAACGAAAAAACATCATGATAAAATGGACACAAAAATTGACAGGGTCCATATATCAACAATAAACACCATACATATTCGAAACCTAAGAAATTTGCATTGAAAATAAAACACAAATTCACATGGTGGGGCCTCTTAGAGCCTGGTTCCGCCATCGACCTGGTATTACAATGGTATTGGATGCCCCTAAGACACTTTCCGATGACTTATAAAAAAAGAAAAATAAAAATCCCTTACAAATATCATCCTCTGCCATGACAGGATTAGAAATATTTAGTTAAACATTATAAAAAGATGAGAACAATTGTGTCCTTTGCCTTTGGCTACCACGCCACTCATTCTGGAGCCTATCAGAAACATCTTGGAACCAATTTTGGTTTAGGGTGGGGTCTCTTCCCTTGCATCACAAATTACCTATTAATATAGATAAATATCTTTCATGTTTTTTTAAGTTTATATTATATGAAAATATTTATTATATTAAAAATAATAATAAAATAAATATATTTTTTAATTTACAATATATGAAAATATTTATATATATTAAAAATGAATAACAAAATAATTGTTTTTAATTGCATAGTGTTGAAGAGAGAAATATGAATATTTTCTATTAATAATAAATCAATATTTTTCTTATAAAAAAATAAAAAATAATCATATTAAAATTATAATTATAATTACAAAACCTTTTCACATTTTATTATTTTGAGGAAATAAATCAACCTCCCTCTCGGGGTGAGGAATAGATTGATGACTAAGGATACGGTGTATCAACTGACAAAAACTGAACAAAGGGTCTATCAATTTCGATCCACTAGTGGAATCATTCTGGAATCTTGTGGGTTATGGGCCCACTAAACTTAACTCTCTCGCCCTTGGATTGCAACAATTACCTAGTGATGTCAAAACTTCTAGAGTAGTCCATAGATCAGACGAGCATGAGCACCCTTCGTTCACTTATGCATAACCACAATGCCAAGGCGGCTCTCTCAATCAACGAAGACAACATATTTCTTTACATCATTTCGATCCCTTTGTTCTCCTTGGCACTAGTCCCACCTTAACATTAGAGGTTAGGGTTCAGATGGACTTAAAGGTCAGCCCCTTTTCATTCACCGTGATTGGTTCAATCATCCGAAGTCTCGACCAAGAAACTAGATCCCACCACGAGTCAGACACCTAGATGGTCACGTTACTTGGCCTACTCGGGTCAACTGCCTCTTTTTTCATTTTCTTTGAATTGAGCTTGATATTCCATCCATGTAGGTTCCAACCACCTCTCTTGACCCAACCACCCTTAACCAATTTCCAACGCCATCTTCTATGAACTTAAGCCTTCAGTGATCATGCCCCTTCATGACATGATATTTTCACCTTCTCAATGGCACATTTCGACAGTGCCTCACTCGACCTTCTTCGATTCTCTTAGTCTATCCTTGGAGAAAAAATTATTCATACACCGAGTGCGCACGTTGTTGACCTAGTGATCATATCTTATGTTAACTGTAACCACCTGCAATCACTAACAACTCTTGAACAAAAACACATCACGATATAATGGACACGACAATTGACATGGTTTGTATACTAACAATAAACACCATACATATTCGAAACACACATGAGATTTGCATTGAAAAGAAAACACAAAATCACATAGTGGGACATCTTAGAGCCCAACCGTCGTCTTGAGCCTGATATTACAGTGGTTCTGACTACCCCTAACACAATTTCTGATGACTTATAAAAAATGAAAAAATAAAAACCCTGACAAGATGAGGAATCTCATCCACTACCACGAAAAGATTACAAATATTTACTTAATATTTACAAAAAGAAGAGAAAAAATTTGTTCTTTGCCTTTGGCTACCACGCCGCCCATTCTGGAGCCTTTCGGAAACATATTAGAACCAATTTTGATTTGTGGTGGGTTATGTGCCCTTGCATCATAGACAAGAAAAAGCATGTCCTCTACCTTTGGTTTCCACGACACTTCTTCTAGAATCCTTTGAGAATCAAATATGATTTGTAGTGGGTTGATGCTCCTACATCACATAAGGCTCAGAGTCAATATAAAAATATTCATAAGCACACATGCCTCACACAAATTTCCCTTAGATCCTAATATAACACATAGGGATCCAAAGGAAATGTTTGCAATTCATGTGCGAAGAATCAATGATTTCTTTAGAAAATATAACTAATATATTATGAAAAGAAGAGGGATTTATATTAATATATTGTAGAAGTTCAAGTAGCCTAGTTGGGGGGATGTATCACTAATGTAAAGGAGTTTAATTTTGACCTAAGTGAATCACATGATTATGAGACCCTATAAATTATTCTAAATCTACATAACCCAATGTAAAAAGCCTGTAATGAGAAGAATCTTGTGAAGGCGATAAGGCCTAGAAGGCATATTATGGTGAGCCCCCTTGTATCTCCCGATACTTGGTAGGGGACTTAGGTCTAAAGTTGCTAAAAAGAAGCTAAGATTCACTCATTCCCACTAGGAATAGGTAGCTTAGTGGCCAAATTATAGGGCATCTTTCCCTATAGGTCACAAGTGCAAGAAAATTTGCACCTAGAGGCGATTTCAAATGGATGTTGGAAGCGTCACTAGTTTATTCAGGACATAGCCCCAATATTGTTCGTTATAACCCTCTTCTATACCCTGGTTGGTTTTTGGCTGCTGGAAACATCACCAGTATTTTTGGGACGTGACCCTAGTACCGCTTATTATAACCCTCTTCCATACCTTGGTTACTGGAAACGTCACCAGTATTTTCGCGACGTGGCCCCAATACCGCTCGTTATAACCCTCTTCCATACCTTGGTTGGTTTTTTGGATGCTGGAAACATCACCAGTATTTTTGGAACGTGGATCCAATACCCTTGTAAAAGCCTTCGTAAGGCCTAATTACTGATTGAGCGGAAGAATTTTAAGTCATTATAGTTTTTGTTCACACATGAAAACCTATTATAAAAACTCTCTTTTTTATTGTTTCACAAATTAAGATTTTAAAAGAAAATCAACCATTTTATTTTTCACTTTGTCCTATGTGTGTATAATTTGGCTTACTTATCATCCTATGTCAGAGTATTCTTCACACACTTACTAGGGCACACTTCCATATCTATTTGCTTATATAAAAGTTGTGCATATATTAAAGTCATCTTATGTATATGCAGGCTTTCATATCTATGCGCATATACAAAATTTGCACATATAGAGAAGTTACCCATATACATCTTCTGCATATGCATTCTTTCATATATATGTGCATATATAAAAGTTGCACATATATAAAAGTCTTTTACATACTCGTGACTTAGTCTTAGAATAATAAAACATTTATAATGAAAATAAATATATAATAAAAATCATTATTTTAAAACATAGTGAAATAAATTATTGATAAAATAATAAAGAAATAAGTTATTAATAATTTTGAAATACAGTAAAAATTACAATTTGTCTGATAACGAAAAGCCAACAAATTGTAAAAAAACTAAATTTTATTTTAACACCAATTTATATTTTACAATCAAATTTTTTAACACTCATTTATTTTAACATCAATCTATATTTTACAATCAAAATTTTTAACACCTATTTATTTTAACACCAATCTATATTTTACAGCCAATATTTTTTATTCTAATGCTCATTTAAATTTTATTTTATTCTACAATTTAAACTTATTTAACAAAAAAATTATTGAAAAAAATCAATTTTACTTTAACATTGAATTACACAAGTCCAAATCCCACAATTCTAAATAACTGGGAAAATACAAGCTTTCTTATTATGGAAAACTTTCCTAGAAATTGTAAAAAGAAAGAAGGTATTGGCTCGTTGTATACCATTGTCTTTTAGATATGTTACAGTTAACCACACAAATTACACTCCATCTTTAAATTTCCTTAAACCATTTGCAAAGAATATTTCCATGTTTTCACAATTGTAAATTAATATTGGTAGATGTCTTATATAGGAAAAAACACATACTCCCAATTTCTATGATACACTTTAGTGCACCTTATTTTTTTTCAATTTTATTTTTGATAGAGAATTTAAATGCAAATAATTAACACTGATTTGTATGTCTTTTTCATTTCTCTATAAAAATTTAAATGCGACGTTTTCATTTCCAAAATTCCAGTGGTCCATGAACTGAGGGTGCAACCACCAAAGAAGTTTAGAAATTAAGGTTTTGTGATAATTTTTAATCAAATCTGGATCTTTAGTTTGACAGCTAGCCAATACTCTTGAAAGTGATTCCCATACACACATTTCTGTCATAAAATAAAATTTGTATAAACAACTCATTAAAAACAATGTATTGAAAATATAAAATTTATATGAACAACTCATAAAAAAAATTATACTAAATTACTAACTAAAAAAATAATTGAAATAACCAAATAATAATAAATGAACTCCAAATTAAAAATAGAATCTTATGCAATTCCTTTTCATAAAAATATATAAAATATTTAGCATGTGACAATAAATAACCATTTCAACTTAAAAAAATAAATAAATAACCATTTCAACTTTAAAAAAAAAAAAAAAACACTTCTAAAACCTTACCACCCCTTTTGCAGAAAAATCGCAATCATTCAAAAGGTTGGAAAATCTATGCTACCTCTCTCCACTACTCAGAAAATCCCTTTTTACAAAATCAAATATCAAAACTAAATCTTGAAAAACATCGTTAAGTTTAGTTCAGTGTTTTTTCAGAAGATATATAATATCAAAATGTTAGATAAATTCATACATCTTTAAAAGCTATAATTAAGTTCAGTGTTATTTCAGAGGATATATAATATCAAAATGTTAGATAAATTCATACATATTTAAAATCTAAAAAATTGAAATTTTAACTTTTTTACACTTAACATAAAATTTTAACCATTTACACTTCAGATAAAAAGTTTTCCTAGATTTATTTAAAAAAACACATTTATTTAATATCTATAATTTATATAAAAAACAAATGACAACATTCCTTTGAGTATAAAATTAACCTACAAGCTACAAAATTAAATTCCAAGTTTGGAATTGAATATGTATTGCAAAACAATGTGCAAACTGACATATGTATATCAAGCTATTGCTCACGCTGGTTTTCCAGTTGATAAAAGTCAATGAAAAACACAATAATGTATTTCACACTCATTTTAACTTCACATGGTTTTATTAGATTTTTTGCACAAATTTGGAAAATTGTTTCAGGATGGCCACATTTATGTTGAAATGAAAGTCATATGAGCAATACCTTTAGCCTTTCTCTTATTTTAAAAAAAAAAATAGCTACATGTTAAAGAGCTCTTAAACACTTCAACAAATAAGGCCACACAAGATAATCAGGTCGAGGGTAATTTCAAAGGGGGCTTGACTAGTAAATTAATCCAAATTAGATGGGCATCAGGCTGACAGATCTCTACTAATATGTTAAGTCACTCGATAAATCACTTGCTCACATCCCTCGTAAGAATCGCTGCCAAATAAGGAATCAATGTATGATATTATCTAAATTAACAAAACTTCCTAGGATTTTACATCCTTCTTGACGAGATTGAGGAGTCGAGCTAGCCCCATGGCCTCTGCCATAACCGCCTCCTCCACCGTAGTTACCTCCACCACGACCAAACACATGTCTTGTGTCGGGAGCCCTAAATTGAGGGTGTTATTTAGGAAAATCTAAAATAGGTGGACAAAAATCTGATTTTTGTTTATATTTCAGAAGGATAGATGCCACAAAGTCGTGATTCATTTTTGCACTCCATTGTGCATTAAATTTTCCGGGTTAAAATCCCCGCAACAGCCGACTTTGTTTTTTCCAAAAGGGCACCACATTATCTCCCACCGCCTTACTACATTTAAAAGGATGATAAGAACAAAAGATATTTTTATTATTTAATGTTTTAAGTCCTAATGTGTTTTCAACATATATATGTAATAGACAACAATAGTTTTAAGGTTAGACAAATAGAGAATTAGAGACAGAGGCAGAGAAGAAGACAGAGAGCATAAAATAGAGGAAGTCTAAAACGCTTTGTTTTGTAGCAGCAGAGCAACTCTATATGTTGCCGCAACTATCACTGTGTGTTGCCACAACCAACTGTGTGTGTGTTTCCGCAACTGACTGTGTGTATGAAGTGTGTGTTGCCGCAACACAAGACTGTGTGTTGCCGCAACTAAAATCTGTGTAAAAGCAACAAATGAAAAACACAGTAAGGAGTATTTTGTGTAATCCAGAATTGTAGTTCTGATGAAAGATTGTATTTTGTAATAGTCATTTTATGGTTAATGAAATAGAGCTTTACTCCATTTCTCTGTCCACATATCTATCATTAAATCATTGTGTTTAGTTGAGGAACTTTGTTTCCTTTGTTTGTTCGAAATTTTCATAAATCTCCAACATGGTATTAAATCTAGTCTAAGCACTCAGTGAACGAAGCAGAGATCGCTCTTCACTGCAGAAGCTGTAAGAAGGTTTTTGAAGCGGATTTCTCTTGCAAAGAGAAAGCTTCTGTTTGTTTAAATCAATCAAGAACAATGTGAGGTTTACACAGTTACAATGGCAGCAACAGGCACCAGCTTGACGAATCCCCAACTTCCATAGTTTAATGGGAAGAACATGAATATCGGGCTATCACTATGAGAACCTTGTTTGCTTCACAGGACATATGGGAGCTAGTTGAGAATGGCTACCCAAAACCAGTAGACGTAACAGCATTGGCTGCTTTGACAGCAGCTGAAAGAGACTTGTTGAAATATAATAGGAAGAATGACTCCAAAGCCTTCTTCTATCTCTTTCAATCAGTACATGAGAGTATTTTCCCAAGGATTGCAACAACAATAAAGTCTAAAGATGCATGGGATATTCTCAAACCAGCCTATCAAAGCATGGAGAAGGTAAAGACAACAAAGCTACAAATGTTGAGGAGAGATTTTGAAACTCTCTGCATGAAAGAATCTGACAATATAGACTCATTCTTCACTCATGTTATTGGGTTAGTTACTCGGATAAGGTCTCATGGAGAGACACTTGAAGAGATAAGGATAGTGGAGAAAATCTTGAGAAGTTTACCCTCAATATTTGATGCCATAGTAGTGGTAATAGAAGAGACAAAGGATCTCTCACTTTATATAGTGGATGAGCTTAGTGCATCCCTGATGTCTCATGAACACAGACTGAAAAGAGGATCATATTCCTCATTGGAAGAATATTTTAAGACTCAAATGTCATTTGGCCGAGGCAGAGGTCAAGGCAGACGAAGAGGGAGAGGCAGAAGCCAAAACAAAGGGAGAAACAACCCTGCAAGCACGAGTGGAAGGAGCAGCAATCAGAACCAGAATGAAGGCTCAAGCCAAAATCAAGCACATGGACAAAGGTATGAAAAATCCCAAGTCCAATGTCATTATTGCAAAAAATATGGGCACTATGCCAATGAATGTAGGAAAAAGCAAAATGACATGAATAATAGGCAGAATGCAAATTTTGCAAAAGAAGAAAAGAACCAGAAGAATATGCTGTTAACATATAATGTAGCACAAGATAGATAGGATGATGTATGGTTCTTAGATTCAGGTTGTAGTAATCACATGATTGGAAACATAGAAATGTTTGCCAATCTGGATGAAAATGTTAAATCTGAAGTAACAACATGAACTGATACTAAGATCTCTATCATGGGAAAAGGCAGAGTAAGTATCATGGTAAAAAATGGAGAACAGAAGTTTGTGGCAGATGTATATTATGTACCTGGCTTGAAATGTGATCTTTTGAGCATTGGACAACTCATAAACAAGGGCGACAATGTGTTCTTCAAAGATGATGTGTGCACAGTCAAGGACATGCCTCCAAGCAAGAAAGTCATTGCAGAGGTGCATATGACAAGCAATAGGATGTTTCCTCTCAAGCTTAGAGCAGACTTGAAGGAAAGAGGAAAAGTTGCAGCTGTAACACAAGAGGTATTTCAAGAGGAAGTGAAAGATGAAAACTGGTTATGGCACTTGAGATTTGGACATCTCAATTTCGGACGCCTGAACTTGTTGCACAGAAAGGGAATGGTAAAAGGATTACTATTGATTAAAAAATTGGATAGCCTATGTGAAGGCTACATCTTGGGAAAACAACACAGAGAAAGCTTTCCAGCAGGGAAGAGTATAAGGGCAAAGACACCCTTAGAGATTGTCCACTCAGATTTGTGTGGACCAATGCAAACACCATCTTTAGCTGGCAACAAATATGTTTTGACATTCATAGATGACTACACCATAAATACATGGGTGTATTTCTTGAAACAGAAGAGTGAAGTGTTTGAACAGTTCTGCCACTTCAAAGCTCATGTTCAGAAGCAGAGTGGGCACTACATCAAAGTGCTAAGGACTGACAGAGGTGGAGAATACATCTCCAAAGAGTTCCTACATTTCTGTAGGGAGAATGGCATCCATAAGCAGTTTACCACAAGGTACACACCACAAAAAAATGGTGTTGCTGAAAGGAAGAACAAGACCATCATGGACATGGTTAGAAGTATGTTGAAGGAAAAACATTTTTCAAATGAGTATTAGGCTAAAGCTGTCAATTGTGCAACGTACATCTTAAATAGATGCCCAACAAAAGCTGTGATGAACAGAGTACCTAAAAAAGCGTGGAGCAGCATAAAGTAGCATGTCACCCACATGAGAGTATTTGGTTGTGTGGCTTATGCACAAATTCTAGATCAGCTAAGAAAGAAGCTTGACAGCAAGGGGGAGAAGTGTATCCTTGTTGGATATAGTGATGAGTCAAAGGCATACAGGTTGTATAACCCATCCACCAAAATTTTTATTATAAGCAGAAATGTGCAGTTCATTGAGTAAGAAGCTTGGGATGGAAGCTTAGAGAAAATGGTGAACGTGAAGACATGTGTGTCTCATGAATAAGAAGAGGAAGGGACAGTAGCAAATAACCCCTCCTTGGTGGCTCCTCCTCCACCACCACAAGCACAACAAACCACACCACAAGCTAGAAATAGAACAACCTTGAGAAATCAAGGAAGTGTTTCTTCAAGCACACCACAGGGATCAGAAACGCCCTCGAGTACAAGTGGAACTCCAAGTACACCAAGAAGACTGAGATTTAGAAATATGAGTGAGATTTATGAACAAGAAGAGGTAAGTGATAATGTTGGTATAAACTCTTTATTTTCTTTGTATTGTCATGTTGATGACCCAATTCATTTTGAAGAAGCTGTAAAAGAAGAAAAATGGATTGAAGCAATGAACGAAGAGATTGGTGCAATAGAAAATAGTGATACATGGGAGTTAGTGGACCTCCCTAAAGGTAAAGAAGTCATTGGAGTAAAATGGGTCTATAATACTAAAAGTAATGCTGAAGGCAAGATTGAAAGGCACAATGTGTAGAAATTTGCTGAATAATGATTAATTATCCACCGAGACTATCTTGATCACATACAATTCGAATTTATATGCAACACATAATCTCTTCCACTCAGATCATCACACATGCGGAAATAAAACAAGCGATAGCACATCAAATCATCATACAAATTAACACAGTATGTATGGGGAAAGCTTATAGCTGAAAACCCCGCAGCTATTGTGTATATTATAATGGAGAAAACATGTAACAAACTCAGTACAATACTCCTCACAAGTACTCGGTACTATCTCATGAAGTTACACACAAACTAGCTTGGTTTTGAACAAGTCACAGGTTCAAAACACATCCACTAATTGCCTGCCTCTATTGCGCAATCAAGGCTGGTCTAATGAGAGATCCAAGGTTCGAATCTCCTTGGCTTGACAGTGCAATCATCATGGGCAATTCCTCCAAGTGTGGTGCAAATCTCATGCACAACTGATGTCCCAACTGATAGCTATCTCCACCCTTTCATCTACCTCTTTCACTGGTCTCCACTGAACTGTCCATGCACTGTAGTGAACTGATGTGTTCTTGAGTTGAATAATGAGTTAATAATTAGTGAATTAAATAATATTTAATTCACTCCACTCATTACTAGTTGATTATCTAGTTAAACTAATCACAACTAGTTCAACTAAGTTAAACCGAACACAACTCCACCAACTGTCTCATCAACTCCACCAAACTCTGCCATTGAAGTCCTAACTGAAGTCAACCATGCATGAGCTCACCAAACCCCAAGGAATAGCGTAATTCCTTCTGTCAGATGCATGGGCCACATCTGGACTCGAGGGCGAAGTGCTCGAAGTAGCGGAGGTTTATAGTCCAAATATTATTAAGGGTAAATAATATTTGACTTCCCTGACCACAGGATAGGCGAGTCTAAAAATAGACATCGACTATATAACAAAAAATAGAGGTCCATCTATTTTCAACATTAATCAATACTCGAGAATAACATCAATCCACGGACCATGCTCCATAGTCTAAAAATAGACTTTGGGCCAGAATTTGCCTGCGGGCCCACTTAGTGAAGGCGACTTCATTTCACTAAGCTCCATCATCTTGCTGCATTCTCAACACTCCCTCTCGGCAAGATATGGATTATCTGCAACCCCTATCCTGCCTCTGTGGAATTCGAACTTGCTCCTGGTGAGCGCCTTCGTCAGGATGTCGGCATCCTGATCCTCCGTAGGAACATATGAAAGCATCATGATTCTCCGCTGAACACAATCTCTGATATGATGGTACCTGATGTCGATGTGTTTGGATCTATCATGAAATACTAGATTAGCCGAGAGTTTAATGCAACTCTGGTTATCACAGTAAATCACTGTAGGCTCCAAATGCAACCCGAACAATCCAATGAGGATCTTCCTCATCCAAATAGCCTCACATGCAGCCAAGCTTGCTTCCATGTACTCGGCCTCTGCTGAACTGAGTGCCACGGATCTCTGCTTCCTGCTGTACCAGGAAACTGCTGTCGACCCAATGCTGAAAACTCCTCCAGATGTGCTCTTCTGGTCCGTTGGACTCCCTGCCCAATCTGCATCAGTGAAGCCAGAAAGCTTCGCTCCATCCCCCTGTCTGTACCATAGACCATATCCCGATGTGCCTCTAATATAGCGCAATACATGCTTGCCTGCCTTCCAAAAGAGCTTGGTAGGCTTAACCATAGCTTGCGAAATTTGGTTAACTGCATAGCATATATCGGGTCGTGTATTGACCAGATACATAAGCGACCCCACCAACTGTCGATAGACAGTGGCATCCACTACCTCCGCTGAAGTAGCATCATCCTTCCTCCAACCACCAGGAAGAGGAGTGTCAACAGGCTTGCAGCCTTGCATGTTGAACCTCTCCAAAATCTCCCGGGCATACTTTCCCTAAGAAACAAACAGTCCTCCGCTGCGCTGCCAAATCTCCAATCCCAGGAAATAATGAAGGATGCCCAAGTCCTTCATCTCAAACTCTCGTGCAAGATCCTCCTTGCATGAAAGTATCAACTTCTCATCGCCAGTCAAAATCAAATCATCTACATACAGTACGATGATCAACAGCTTCCCCTCCACCACAATCTGGTACAGGTTTGGATCCGCCTCACTCTTGGAGAATCCAAGCCCGGTGAAGTAGCTGTCTATCCGAGTGTACGAAGCACGAGGTGCTTGCTTCAGCCCATACAGTGCTCTCTTGAGTCGGCACACATGCGACTCACTGCTGAAGATCTCAAAACCTTCAGGCTGCTCTATGTACACCTCTTCCTCAATAACTCCATTGAGGAACGCAGTCTTCACATCCATCTGATGAATGTGCCACCCCATCTGCGCTGAGAGAGCAAGGATCGTCCGTATGGAAGGGTACCTTGCGACAGGTGCAAAAGTCTCCTCATAGTCAATCCCCTCGATCTGTGAGAAGCCACGGGCGACAAATCTCGCCTTGTACTTTACCCGCCTCACGTCGGCCGCTGCTAAACATGCCATCTCGAACCCAACACTGATTTCCCCTCCGGCTTTGGGACAATCTCCCATGCACTGTTTCTGACAATCGAATCATACTCTTCCACCATGGCATCTACCCATGCGGGGTCCTCCACAGCTTCCTCGAAAGAGGATGGCTCTGTCACGACACATTTGCTCACAAGAGCCATGTATCCGATTAATAGATCCGGTGGCTTGCCTCTATACGCGTTGTGTAGGTGGTCCTACAACCTTCTCTGCATCCCGAGCCAGTCACTCAGCTTCTGTAGTGCGCATGCGCCCTCTGATGGTTGGCGCTGCCTGGGTGGTTTCTTCCACCTCTTGAACCTCCTCTTGTGGCTGATCCACATCAGGAAGCTCCTCCTTAGGAACTAACAACTCCTCATCTGCATGCAAGTGTAGCTCCCTCTCAAGCGAACACTACATGGCTTTCTCCTCCTGAAATTTTATATCCCGTCGCACAACAGTCTTGCGACTGTCTGAAAAATACACCAGGTAGTTGTGAGGTGTATCAGTGTACCCCAAAAATATTCCAACCTCAGCAGTTGGATCCGGCTTCCTTCTCGCATCCTTCGTCACATGCATGTAGACAGGAGAACCAAAGATCCGCAAATGGGAAATATCAGGCTTCTTTCCAGAATAAGCCTCCTCCGGTGTACTCATGCCAAGAACCTTGTGAAGACAATGGTTCTGCACATACACTGCTGTATTGCATGCCTCAGCCCACAAGTGAAGGGGTAGGCCCTGATCATGCAACATCGCCCGTGCAGCACCCACGATCGTTCTGTTCTTCCGCTCAGCCACCCCGTTCTGCTGTAGGTTATGGGGTGCGATGAGCTCTCTCCGAATCCCTTCTGCGCTGCAGAACTCCTTGAATTCAGCCGAGATGAATTCACCACCGTTATCACTCCTTAGAGCAATCACCTTCTTCCCCGACTCCTTCTCGACCGGTGCTTTAAACTCACAGAACTTCGCGAATGTATCGCTCTTCTTCTGCATGAAGAAGATCCAGCACTTTCGAGAGAAATCATCAACAAAGATCACATAATACCTGTGCTTTGCTGTCAAAGCAACTGAGAAAGGACCACACCCGTCTGTGTGAACTCTCTCAAGGATCGTCGTGGCGCGACTATCCTTCTCGTGAAAGGTGGCTTTCACATACTTCCCTAAAGTACACCCCTTGCACTGATCTGACTGCGCAAGAGTGCCCTTAGGAAGCCCAGTAGAAATCTGCTGCAGAATTTTCAAAGCTCCATGGTGAAGGTGGCCCAATCTCCTGTGCCACAGTTCGCCCTCATCATCCCAGCTCACCACTTCTCCCGCCTTGCATGCCATAGCTGCGCAACCATCTACCTGCAACTGATAAAGGTTCTTGGTTCGAACCCCTATCTTCCGGGTCTCTCCAGTAGTCTTACTGCGCAGGAAGGCTTTTCCTTCGCTAAAGACCACATCATACCCCTTATCCTCAAACATCGCCACAGAGATCAAGTTCTTCTTCAATCCAGGTACATGCATGACATCCTTCAATACAAAGGGTTTACTAGACTCCCTCTGAAAGGATATGGTACCGATACCAGTCGCACTGTATCTACCATCATCGCCCATCTCGATGTGCACACCCAAATCTTTGTCCTCCAGATCTGAGAACAAATCCCGATCTCCCATCATATGAAATGACGCACCGCTATCCAAGAACCACACCGATCCCATCACACTTGAAACCAAGCATGCGATCAGTGAAAAGTCAAGCTCGAACTGTGAAGCCAAAGCCTCTCCATCTGCAAATCTTCCCGCTTGCTTGTTTTTCTTCTTCTTTGGACAATTGGTAGCATAATGTCTGTGATCATGGCAGTGAAAACACTTCACTTTCGCCATATCCTGCTTCTTGCCCTTTGCACCAGAATGAGAAGTTTTCTTACCCTTCCCCTTCTTTGCTTTGGCAACCAAAGTGCAATTTTCTTCATCAACTCCCTTTGATGAAGATCCATCTTGAGTAGTCCTCCTTATCTCCTCTTGCATGAGATCCGCCCAAAGGCGCTCCCATCCCGGCAGCTTCTCCCGACCATTGACACTATCTTGATATGAGTGCCAAGCCTTCGGAAGACCAAGGAGAGCTAGGTCGACCATGTCCTCTTCATCGACAGTAACCCCCACACTTCCCAGTTCATCTCTGCATTGAGTGAACTTCGTGAGGTATTTGGCGATACTGTCGCCCTTCTCCATCTTGATGTTCCTGAGCTTATCTTTGAGCGCCAGCTTCCTTTGGTCACTCTTACTCTGGAATAGATCCGTCAAAGCTTTCCACATTAAATATGAAGAAGCCTTTCCATGCAGGCTGGATACAATATGATCCTTGACGCCCTCCAACAGGATCCTTCGACATTTCGCCATCTTCTTTTGCCATGCTTTGACTTCAACAGGATTAGTGGGCTTTTGGACATCCATATCTACGAACTCCTTCAGACCATTATCTTCTAATACTGCCTCCATGCGATCCTTCCATGCAACATAATTCTAACTGCCTTCAAGAGCATATTCGAGTCGCAAACCATTGAAAGACATTTTCAACACCGGCACCAAGAAAACAAAACTGCTGCAAAATTCGAATTCCACCTCAAAGCTCAACCGCTCTAGATCTGTGAGAACAAATTATTTCTAGCACAGAGATCGACTGCAAGGGGCATTTACCAGAACTTTCACTTTTCGAAGAAAGATGAATCCGGAGGCTACCTGGCCCGCATGCAGACTCTGTCTACCGAAATAAGTTTGTAATCACTGTGATGATCAATATCTGCTTCAATAGCTCTGATACCATGTAGAAATTTTCTGAATAATGATTAATTATCCACCGAGACTATCCTGATCACATATCAATTCGAATTCATATGCAACACATAATCTCTTCCACTCAGATCATCACACATGTAGAAATAAAAACAAGTGATAGCACATCAAATCATCATACACATTAACACGGTATGTATGGGGAAAGCTTATAGCTGAAAACCCCGCAGCTATTGTGTATATTATAATGGAGAAATCATGTAACAAACTCAGTACAATACTCCTCACAAGTACTCAGTACTTTCTCATAAAGTTACACACAAACTAGCTCAGTTTTGAACAGGTTACTGGTTCAAAACTCACCACCAATTGCCTTGCCTCTATTGCGCAATCCAGGCCTGTCTATATAGAGATCCAAGGTTCTAATCTCCTTGGCTTGACAACGCAATCATCATGGGAAATTCCTCCAAGTGTGGTGCAAATCTCATGCACAACTGATGTCGCCACTGATAGCTAACTCCACCCTTTCATCTACCTCTTTCAATGGTCTCCACTGAACTGTCCATGCACTGTAGTGAACTGATGTGTTCTTGAGTTGAATAATGAGTTACTAATTAATGAATTAAATAATATTTAATTCACTCCACTCATTACTAGTTGATTAGCTAGTTAAACTAATCTCAACTAGTTAAACTAAGTTAAACCGAACACAACTCCACCAACTGTCTCATCAACTCCACCAAACTTCTGCCACTGAAGTCCTAACTGAAGTCAACCATGCATGAGCTCACCAAACCCCTAAGAATAGCGTAATTCCTCTGTCAGATGCATGAGCCACTTCCAAGGCTCGAACTGAAGTGCTCCAAGAGAGTAAACTGAAGTTTATAGTCCAAATATAATTAAGGGTAAATAATATTTGACTTCCCTATTTTTAGGATAGGCAGTCTAAAAATAGACATCGACCTATAGGTCAAAAAATAGAGGTCCATATATTTTTACCAACATGACCAATACTCCAAGAATAACATTCTGCAACCCCTGGACCATGCTCCATATGTCTAAAAATAGACTTTGCGCCAGAATTTGCCTGCGGGCCCACTTAGTGAAGGCGACTTCATTTCACTAAGCTCCATCATCTTGCTGCATTTTCAACACAATGCAAGACTTGTTGTGAAAGGCTACAAGCAACAACAAGGAAGAGATTATGAAGAAACCTTTGCACCGGTTGCAAGGATGGAAATGGTGAGAACAGTGCTATCCATAGCAGCACAACACAAATGGAATGTTACCAAATGGATGTGAAATTTGCATTCCTGAATGGAGTGTTGAAAGAAGAGGTATATGTTGAACAACCTCCAGGCTATGAGATTGAAGGCCAAGAGCACAAAGTTTTCAAGTTGAAGAAAACTCTTTATGGGCTGAAGCAAGCACTGAGAGCATGGTACAGCAGGATAGATGCTTACCTGATTGAAATGGGTTTGAGAAATGCGATGGAGAACCCACACTCTACATAAAATAAAATAATGGTAAGATCATTATTTTTGTTTTATATGTAGATGATTTAATCTTTACTGGCAATGAAGTTTCTCTCATTGCAGATTTTAAAGCAGCCACAAAGAGTGAATTTGAAATGACTGATTTGGGTTCTTTGAGATATTTTCTTGGAATAGAGGTAGAACAAAATGAAAATTGAATTTTTATCTCCCAACAAAAATATGTTGAAGAAGTGTTGAAAAGGTTCAACATGCAGAACAACAAGGCAGCTATAACTCCAACTGTCATGGGGTTGAAGTTGAGCAAAGAAGACAGTAGCAAGGATTTTGATCCAAAGTTGTACAAGAGCATAGTTCGCAGCCTCATGTACTTGACTGCAACTAGGCCGGATATTATGCATGCTGTAAGTTTTAACTCTAGATTTATGGAAAGACCAGAAGAGACTCATTGACAGGCAACCAAGAGGATTCTAAGGTATGTGAATGGAACGAAGGGGTATG
Organism: Pinus albicaulis; assembly: GCA_034641835.2. NCBI lineage: Eukaryota > Viridiplantae > Streptophyta > Pinopsida > Pinales > Pinaceae > Pinus > Pinus albicaulis. The sequence goes on along the minus strand of CM076581.1, from coordinate 10,827,837 downwards.
GTATTTTCTACTCCTAATCTGAAAATTCTGAATTGATTGGTTACACTGACAGTGATTGAGCTAGAAGTGTAGATGACAGGAAGAGCAATCTAGATATGTGTTTCATATGGGATCGGGAGCCATTTCATGGGCTTCCAAGAAGCAGCCAATAGTTGCTTTATCAACAGTAGAGGTAGAGTATGTGGCAGCTATAGCAACAACACGTCAAGTAGTTTGGATGAGAAGAATGTCGAGGACCTTGTGTCATGAACAGGTAAAAGACACAACAATTTATTGTGATAATAGCTCAGCAATAACATTGTCAAAGAATTCTATGTTTCATAAAAGAACGAAACACATTGATGCCAAGTATCACTACATCAGAGGGCTAGTGAGCAATGGTGAAATCATTTTGCAACATTGCAGAACAGAGGAGCAATTTGCTGACATCTTGACAAAACCATTGGGGAAGAAAATTTTTGATTATCTCAGAGAATGTCTTGGTATGCAAGATACCAGCAGTTGTAATTGAGGGGGAGTGTTGGAAATTAATTCCAATTGCAATCTGAAACAGGTAGACAGAAATCTGATTTTTGTTGATATTTCAGAAGGACATATGCCACAAAGTCATGATTCATTTTTTCACTCCACTGTACATTAAATTTTCTGGGTTAAAATCCCTGCAACAGCCGACTTTGTTTTTTCCAAAAGGGAACCACATTATCTCCCACCGCCTTACTACATTTAAAAGGCTGATAAGAACACAAGATATTTTTATTATTTAATGTTTTAAGTCATAATGAGTTTTCAACATATATATGTAATAGACAACAGTAGTTTTAAGGTTAGACAGATAGAGAATCAGAGACAGAGGCAGAGAATAATATAGAGAGAAGAAAACAAAGGAAGTCTGAAACGCTGTGTTTTGTAGTAGAAGAGCAACTATGTGTGTTGCCGCAACTGTTACTGTGTGTTGTCGCAACTAGACTTGTGTGTTTACGCAACTGACTGTGTGTGTGTTGCCACAACTAACTGTGTGTATGAAGCAGTAGAGGAACACTTTGTGTGTTGTTGCAATTGGAACAGAGTGTTGCCGCAAAGGAGACTGTGTGTTGCCGCAACAGAAGACTGTGTGTTGCCGCAATTGAAATCTGTGTAAAAGCAGCGAATGAAAAACACAGTAAGTAGTATTTTGTGTAATCTAGAATTGTAGTTCTGATGAAAGATCGTATTTTGTAATAGTCATTTTATGGTTAATGAAATAGAGCTTTACTCCATTTCTCTGTCCACATCTCTATCATTAAATCTCTGTGTTTAGTTGAGAAACGTTGTTTCCTTTGTTTTTTCGAAATTTTCATAAATTTCCAACACTATCCAAATTTCATTGATTCCATTGAAACAAGCAGATGAACCCTTCTGTATTGCTGCTCCAATAAAAATAACTATTACCATGGGCTTCACTGTTTTCATTTCAAAATTTTACTTTCCCGCTTGATCGCTGAGTTTCAACTCCTAAATCTTCATTTCAAAAAATTTCCCGCTAGGGGCTCCCTTATTTTCATTTCAAAATTTTGCTTGCGCATATGACTGCTAAGTTTCAACTCCTCAATATTCATTTCAATTCACTTCAAAAAATTTACCGCTAACTGCTCAGTTTGAACTCCTCTGCAAGGATGATGGGACTGGGGTTCGCAGGCAGAGGACGGTGACGGATGGTGGTCAAGACGAAAAAACAGGGATTGCAAAAAATGGAAACAAACTGGTGGTGCCAGAGGGGATCTTGCCGAAGGGGTGTTGTGAGAGGTGTCAAATCACCTCTGGTTTGTCCCATGAATAATTTCTTCCAATATTAAATTATTACAGGAAGGAGAATAAGACAAATGATATTATCAAAAGAATTAACTAGGTTATTGAAGTGCAACAAACTAGGGAGAAGTTGAGTGGAAAACTACTAGCCCAAAATGAAAGTTATTTTTAACACGAGAGTTAAAGAAAGGGATTCCCTACTTTATAAAAAAATGCACGATTTGTATCTTGATGTTTGTCTCCAATGGAGAACTTCTCCTCTCTCAACTCGTACTACCATCATGAGTGAATATGCTCCAGGATCCATTCAACAGATCCACTTCCACCAATATCTTTCACCCAACGACTCTATCATTTTAATTGCTGCCTATTCAACATCAATTTGATCTAGCGTTTAAAGTGAAGCAAAGGCCCATTTCACAGGATCGCTCGTGTTGGAATTAACTCACAACCACCACCATGAATAAGCAGTGGCAGAAACCACACTTCATCAATTTTGTAGAAGAGAAGGACAAGCACAGATCCATAGAGTCAAAACCATTTTCACACAACCACAACAAATTGAGTACCACGACCATCCTATGCATTTATTTCTTCAACCACTGCTTTAACATACCTTGCCCACAATGCACAATCGCAATGTTTTTGAACATTTTACAAAGGTATTGGTTTGGGTTTAAAGGATTTTATTGGAGATTTGGGTTTAAGGAAATTTCTTGAAGGCAGTCTGATTTTGCAAAGAATTGTTTTGGGTTTAAGGACTTCTCTTGGAAGACATTTTGGAGAAAGTGTGATACATTTTTTTGGATATTTTTTGTTCATTTTTTTTTGAAGTATAGATTTGGGCTTAATTTCGAATTCTTGGAGGCAGTCTGATTTTGCAAAGAATTGTTTTGGGTTTAAAGACTTTTCTTGGAGGACATTTCTTGGAGGTGGTCTGATTTTTCAAAGAATTGTTTTGGGTTTAAGAAATTTTATTGGACGTATATTCAAAGGACATTTCTTGGAGGTATGTAATGCACTTTTTTGGATATTTTTTGTGCTTCATTTTTTTTGAAAGTATGGATTTGGGCTTAATTTTGAAAAGACATTTTTTGGAAGTATTTTTTAAAGTGACATTTTTTTTAAGTTGGAGGCATTTTTTGAAGTGACATTTTTTTAGAGTACGTGTTTTGAGTTGAATTAAATATTTTGAGCTTCGTTTCATTTTTATAAGACATTTTTTTCTCGTATTTTTTAAAGTAAGTGTTTTGGATTGGAGTATGTATTTTTTGCAAAATTTTTAAAATGAGCTTTTTTTAAAATTAAATATTTTGTGATGCTTTTTCTAATTGAGTTATTGTCTAAATTTTTGAAGGAAATTTTTTGAACTTCATACTCTATTATCATGGGAAATTGAAGGAATTGTGTGAGAAAATATGATTGAAAAGAGACCCTGAGGAACATAGAGAAGAGACGAGACAATCTCGCAAAAGAAAGATAGAAGCACTCTCAAATATTGAAGGGGAAAATCAACCTCAACTAGAAATTGAAGCAGGTATGTAAATGTAAATATTATGATCTATTGATATATTTAAAATTTTCCTAGTGTAAAATGTGAAACTTAATTTTTATTTGATGAAATAATTTGAAAAATATTTTGCAATGTAAATAGAGAGAGATATTCCTCAAAACATTGATGATGAGATACAAAATTTTGAAAGAGAAAGTGAAAGAGATATTGAACCAATGATTGAAGATGGTGAAAATATTGAAAGAAATTCAAGTGAAGAAATTGAATCACAAGGTATGTACACACACACACACACACACACACACAGATATATATATATATATTGAACACATGCATGTATTATTGAAATTATGCATATATTTATTAATTTATTTATTTGTTGAATATGTAAACTTATTATGTGCTATTTATTCGAATATGTATAGATGAAATTAGTGTCAATGATGAAATGTTAGAAAATGTTGACACTCACACATATTTAGATAAAAAACCTGACCATTATATACGATATCGTGTTAACCGCAATTTTGAAACTTATTTCATAAAAGAGCAGGTGACAGTTCAAGCTAAAATGTTGAAAGGTCTCCTATCATTAAGGAAATTAAAAGAAGCTACGACGCTACTGGGTATTCGAAAATCAACCAAAGATAAACAAAAATGAAGGAAAATGTGATAAAAAATATAAGTAGTGCTATAAATTCAATTAGGAGATCTAGACAAAAAAATGTTTCAATTGTACGTAGAGGAATACATATGGCAATGGTTTCATCAAGTATTAAAGAGAATCGTTTGGTAACATCTATGGCACGAGCATTAGGAACCTCGCAAAAAACTCTGCACAAACATCGGAAATTTCGGCTGCAAATAGATGTAAATGATGAACTTGCTTGTTGGAGAGATATTTTTAGGTAACAATACAAAGATAGACTTGGAGAAAATGTTAAAAAAATAATATATGAATATTGGAAGAACAATTCACATTCTTCGCCAACTAAAAAGCATGTGATGCGAAGAAGAATAGCATGAAATCAGTACGAAGAACATGAAAAATGTTTCTTGGAAACCACTCAAATAGAGTTATTCAACAAGTTCAAAGAAGAGAATCGTGAAATTCATGTTTCAATCAATGCTTTTGTTCAACAAAAACCATGGTATGTAAAACCTATCACCGTATGCGACACTTGCTGCCGTTATCATGTGGAATTTGAGTTATATTATGACACATTCCTTGATTTTGGTAGAACATTATGGAAGGATTCACCTCCTCCTTCCACTATTCGTGAATTCATATCTCAAATTCTATGTGAAAGAGAAAGTGATGAACTATTTTACAAAAAGAGATGTGTTGGTGGTAAAAAATGCGATGATTGTGGAAATTTGACTAAATTTCAAAACAAATATCGTACTGATATAAATGATCAATCATTGTCCAACATGAAAGTGAAATGGAAGAGATATGAATATATCCATACATTGATTCAATGTGCAAATAGTGTTAAAAGAATTGAATTATGAGAAGACGAAATTTTTGTGATATACTTTTTGAGAAAGTTTGAGGCAGAAATTTATAAATACACCAAGCATTCCCATAGAGCTCAATGGAAATACTTTCAATTCAAAAAATCTCATGAATTTTTTCCACCAAGGACCATTTTTTCAGTGATTGATTTTGTAGAAAACTACACCTTTGTTCCACAAAAATAAATTCAGAGTGAATACTATCATTCTGACCAAGTCTCCATGCTCGTCCATATTCTATATAGACATGCTGAACAAAACGTCAATCATATAGAAAGCACGAGGAAATCCGACATATCATTAAAGAATATCACTTTTATATTAGTGACGATCGTACACATGATACATATTTTGTACAACATTGTTTTGGAAAAATTTCTGATTCCTTGAAAAATCGTGGAATAACATTCAATGAACATTGGATATGGTTAGACGGATGCGCAGGTCAATTAAAATTTGCATGATCATTCTTTTGGCTGTGATGTCTTCATAAGAAAACCTGCATTAAACATTGTTGGAATTTCTTTGAGACTGGCCATGGAAAAGGAGAACATGACGGTGCAGGGGCATGCATAAAACGAGTAGTTCGAAGATATCAAATGAACCCCTCTACAAGCTGACTTGTGGACGCGAAAGAAGTTGTTCAATGGTGCTTCGCTGCTTTAAGCCATGAGAATAACCCATCAAGGGAAGTGCGAAGGTACATTCAATTTAATTTTTATTGGAAATCTAATTTTATCGTGCAATGATTATCTTTGATTGTATTTTGATATCATATTTACATTCTTCTTTGAATTTTCCATATAAAGGTTTTTTTGGCATATTGGGATCGAAGACATAGATAGATCAATTGGAAATGACATTAAAAAAATAAAAGGGACTCAAATTGCATTCAATTAAAACAAAGTCGTCCAAAGATGTATTTGCATTAGATAATATAAAATATTCTTGTTTTTGTCATGCTTGCATAGACAACACAAAATCCAATGATGTTTGTGAACAAAAAAATGTATGTAAACGATTGGAAACATACAGAGCTAAATACAAAGGGCAAAATGTCTGTTGCAAATTTTGAAGAAATTCAATCAGAGGAAACTACAATATCATCCGATGGTGATCGAGTTTCTGATCTTGTTAGAGAAGGTAACATTTGAATTGCTTTCTAATGATATAGAGATATAGAAATAAATTTAAGTATGTATAATTTTTTTAAATTTGTTTTATTGTGCAGGAGATGTTTTTGTTGTAGTTGCACCTATTGACAACGATGAAAATGTGAAGTATTATTTGATGCGTTGCACTGAACGAAAAATGAAATTATTAGAAATCTATAATGATCACGGATTTCAATATGAAAGAGGATCTATTATACTGAAAGATTATTTTTTTAGACAAACTAATCAAAGTGGGGATTTTGTTTACTTTTAAGACTATGAACCTGATTTCATAAGTTTTCAATATAGTCACTTGGTGTGTGAAGCACGCATAAAGTTGATAAAGGTTCAATCAAAGAAAAAAACGAAAATTAAGAAATGGAAAATGTCAAAATCCGATCATGAATGGATTATTGAAGATGGCATTCCATTGAAATTTTTTTGATTGAACTGCCCAACAATTTATTCTCTTTGGATTAAATATGTTTTAGAACTTCCAGTGCTCAACTAAAAATTGAGTTGCTTATGTTATTTGTGCAAGTGTTTGCACATGTACAAATTGTTTTGGTACATGCACGTGCTCTAGTATCAACTGAAAGTAGCTTTTATATACATGTGCATTGATGAAAAATGTTATATATATATATATATATGTTCTAGAATGCAATTAATTGTTCAAGTAGTTTTTCTATGTGCATTGATGAAAAATGTTGCACGTACTGGATATATACACGAACTAAATGTGCCCAATTTTTCTTGTGGGATTTTCTGGTAAAAAGTATCCACAATGTAAATAAATCATCCACAATATAGTTTTGTACAAAGATTCCTTTCAGACAAGAGACTCAGAGCACTTCTCCGACTTTTGGTGGGATTTGACCCACATCTATATTCCTAATTGAAAATCTAGTACAAAATTTTTCTGTCCAATGGTTGGATATGTTCTATGTTCTAGAATGCAATTAACTGAATGTCATCAATTTACCAATTTATAAATCAACAAGGCTACCTATTTGAGTGCATTAATGACATTGAACTAAAGTCAACAAACATATGTACTTATATTTCCAATACAAATTAAAGGGATTTACATATATCTACTTCTTTACTTTTCTTCAATTAGAGCTCAATTGATATGGTTAGTTGCATTGAAAAGCTATGTTCTTCCTATTGGAAATTTTTTCACTCAAACAAGAGTATGTAGAGATCAAAAGCAATCTTAAGATGCCAAATGTACTTCAACCAGACAAAACTAGAGTTTTAAAATTTTTTTGATTAAATCAAAACAATACTTCACATGGGAGTCTTCCATCTAGGCCAAATGTAGATTGAAACCATCCAAAACTTAGATCAAAACATTTAACATTATATCAAAACATTTAACATTTAACATTAAATCAAATTAAAGGGATAATGTACAACTTCTTTACTCTTTTTGATTAAATCAGAACAATACTTCACATGGGAGTCTTCCATAGGCCAAATGTAGATTGAAACCATCTAAAAATTAGATCAAAACATTTAAAAATTATATTAAAACATTTAACATTTAACATTAAATCAAAATTAAAGAGATTTACATATAACTACTTCTTTACTATTTTTGATTAAATCAAAACAATACTTCACATGGGAGTCTTACATAGGCCAAATGTAGATTGAAACCATCCAAAACTTAGATCAAAACATTTAACATTATATCAAAACATTTAACATTTAACATTAAATCAAAATTAAAGGGATTTACATATAACTACTTCTTTACTCTTTTTGATTAAATCAAAACAATACTTCACATGGGAGTCTTCCATAGGCCAAATCTAGATTGAAACCATCCAAAACTTAGATCAAAACATTTAACATTATATCAAATACATTTAACATTTAACATTAAATCAAAATTAAAGGGATTTACATATAACTACTTCTTTACTCTTTTTGATTAAATCAAAACAATACTTCACCTGGGAGTCTTCCATTTAGGCCAAATGTAGATTGAAACCATCCAAAACTTAGATCAAAACATTTAACAATATATATATATATTCTAAGTTGGTTTAATCTATTGATATTGAACATAATGTACATAGCGAGACCTGTCTCCTGGGTTGCCTAACTAGCCAACACCAGAAGGGGTCTGAATAAAAAAAACAGAAAAGGGGCTGCCCAATATCGGGAAACCAATAGACATAGAGTGTTCAGAAGCATAGTGATTGCAAAACATGACAAAAGTTCAAAAACTCTAAAGAGGACTTGACATCAGGCTAGCTATCGATGTGTGTAGGAGGATTCTCCTCCACAATTGGACAACTTTAGTCCTCCAGATTATCATCTACTCCCTTGGAGTGCTGGGAGGAGCTCTCTAAAGCAGAAGAGGAGCCAGAGTCGTCTTTGAGATTTTTCTCCACACAGGCCAAGCTACTGCTGCTTGCACCATCGCTACTGGAGCTCGTCGAGCCGGATTTGACTGGAAGAGCTGCCGACTTCCTGGTGTCTTGGGGAAAATGGGTTGGGATGGTGGACTTTCTCCATCATTTCATGGAACCATAGGCACCTTCATCTTGCGGCTCCTCCTGAAAAAAGACAGAAATGGTCACTGTAATTCGAGGTCTGACCATAATGCTGGTGAAGTGAAATTGTGTGACACTACTTGCCGGAGGAGAGTGGCTGCCTATGTCATGGATTGAAAGAGGCATGAGAGAGCCAACACTCCTACCCCCTCCACCCCTACCCCCACCTCCCCTTCTGCAACGCATCCCATGTCTACACATGGGAGTCTTCCATAGGCCAAATGTATATTGAAACCATCCAAAACTTAGATCAAAACATTTAACATTATATCAAAACATTTAAAACATTTAACATTAAATCAAAATTAAAGGGATTTACATATAACTACTTATTTACTCTTTTTGATTAAATCAAAACAATACTTCACATGGGAGTCTTCCATAGGCTAAATGTAGATTGAAACCATCCAAAACTTAGATCAAAAAATTTATTTTTATATCAAAACATTACTTCAAAACTTATTTTTAAAAACTTTTTGATTATATCACAACAGTACTTGACATGCCATCCAATTGTAGTTCAACTATCCAATAAAAACATTTAATATTATATCACATGTGCCAAATGTAGATTGAAACCATCCAAAACTTAAGTTTTAAAAACTTTTTGATTATATATCGTGCAACATTACTTCACATGCCATGCCAATTATAGTTCAACTATCCAATAGAAACATTTAACATTATATCACATGTGCCAAATGTAGATTGAAACCATACAAAACTTAAGTTTTAAAAACTTTTTGATAATATATCATGCAACATTACTTCACATGCCATGCCAATGGTAGTTCAATTATATAGCTAAAATATTTAACATTATATCATAATAAATAAAATGTAGATTGAAATCCATCCATAATTATAGATCACAACATTACTTCACATGCACGTATTACTTCACATGCCATGCCAATTATGGTTCTGGACTATCAAATAAAAACATTTAACATTTACATTAAATATCACATGTCATCAACCGTAGATTAAACCATCCAAACTTGAGTTTTAAAACTTTTTGATTATATTATACATACTATTACTTCACAAGTCATGCCAATTATAGTTCAACTATCCAATAAAAAAATTTAACATTATATCACATGCTAACATTACCAAGAATTAATTATCCAAACTTTAAAATTTTTAAAAACCAAAAAATTATATAACAACATTACTTCACATTCACAAGCCAAAAGTACTAAAACCATCCAGAAGTTAACTTTTTGGAACAAAACAAATTATATTAAAAATGTAATAAAATATGTCCAAAAATTTTAGATCTCACAAGTATCAAATTGTATCAAGTTATATATATATATATATATATGACAATGCATCTAGATAATATATAAAAAAGTAAATTTAAGACTATCTAAATCTTGAAATAAAATCTACAAATCATGTCCATCAAATAGAGATGGATGTAGCGTCTTTCCTATCAGGGTCTCAATCCGCGCATTATCATGCAAAGCGTTGGAAACTTGTACACAATGCACATGTACTTGAACATTAAAATTTGATGTTTTAAAAATGAGTGAGAATATATATATAACTTCATGTAAAAAAAAAAAAAACATGTAATACCTCATGAGGTTCCCTCTCCATTTGTTCACCTGCTACAAGTTCCCCCCCCATGGGAACATCTAAAACAATAAACTGTACAATATACATGTACAGTTATATATATATATTAAAAAAATTCAAATGAAAATGCACGTGTACATATATAAACTTATTTTCAATAATATAAAAAAAAAAGTTAGACAACTTGTTCAAATGGTTGAAATGGTGTGGATGTTCCTATCTCCGTCACTAGAGTCCATGGATTAAATAAATCTTCTATAGGAACCTGTTGTAGCCGCTACAACAACACCCAAAATTTTGGGTATATTTAAAATTTCGGGTTCCCCTCTGCTCGCTTAGGCGTTAAAGTCTTCCACCCGACCTACAATCAACTACATCCTGCCGACCTATCCCCAACCCCTCATGAGTCATCTCATCACCGTAATCAGATGTTGTTGCTGCAATCACGCCATATGTGGGAAGGATCATCTAGCGTACGCTCGAACATTCTTACCGCAGTCACGCCATGTGTAATGAGATTTCCATGCATACGTTTGAATGAAAACCTTTGTGTATTGACGATTAAAGGCCCTCTCGCCATGAGTCATTAAGAATGCTGTTAGAATACTTCTCTTGAGCTTGTTAGTTTCATATGTTTTATCTGTGGTAATCATTATTGAAGAGTAATTATGATGTTGTAATATTCCACGCAGGTCGACCCCACGGGTGACAAACTCCTCAATATTGTCATGACATTGAGGGCAATAAAATTGAGCTCGGTAACAAAGCCAAGGTTGCGGAACAAGGGAGGAGGAGGAGCAAGCGACCAGTACTGTTAAAAGGAGGATGGTGTGATACATGTTGATCAGAGAGAACCTTCTATGTCACTGATGCAAGAGCTCTCTTCACTAGTGCGCACCAGATGCTTAAAAATGCTCAGTTTGGAAATGTTTAGATTCTGCACCATATCATCTAAATGTCGATGGGTGCACGCAAAGCAACATATTTCGCCACTTCGATGAATCTAGCCTGAAGTATAGCCCGGTGAACAAAGCCGACTCAAAAGATCTCCCTAGAGAACGACAATCTCATATGGGTGTGGGAGTACATGTGGAGGAACGAAAGGGCCTTAAAACCCTAGTCTCCTTTGCCCCTACATGTCCATAAAGATTGTCTATACGAAACTATTAGAGTTGGGGAATTTCAAATTGAACCTAGAAGGTTATGTTTAATGCATACACTTTTGGTAGCCCATGCAGATTGATGCATATGCAAAGAAAGTCTCTAGAGCCACATGATAGAAGGTGTCAACATTAAAAGCGGCCATCATGTGGTTTGAGTAGCAGATTTCAACTCTCGACCTTTCAAAACAAAAAAAGCATTCATGTTATGAGATGGTGGTTGTGGCATAAAAGATTGTTATCTAGTTGCGCTAGCAATCGGAGGAAAAGCAAATGTCATGTTGTATATTAAAACTAAGGCGCAAAAGGATAGAAACATATGGTTTTAATACCATATGAGATGCACGGATCATAGATCATATAAAGACACATTTCGAACCATGTTAAAATGTGTTGAGCAAATACATAATGTTCAAGGTTTAGTTTTAAAACATGGAGCGGGCACAAAGGTTCACAATTCGAATTTTCAACCTTGGTAAAATGGAGCGAATATATTATATAGTGATCAAAATTTATATTTAATACATGGGACGGAGGGTATGACCAACCCATAGAAGCATGTCATAATAACTATATGGGCGCAAATGTTCGATGGCAAGCGTTCTACCAATGGTAAATGTCCGGAGCAGACGTATATATACATATACGTCAAACCTCGCCATTAAAATATGGAGGGTATATATATATGATGACAGGAGTTTAAATTGATGCGTTGCAAATTAGTGCTTAAAGCTTGTATACAGCGGTCAAACTCTATGATTAAAATGCTACAAATAGGCACCGAGCAATAAAGCATTGTGAGCAGATATATAACAAGTGGTCAACAGTTACGTTTACATGTGGAGTTAGACCTCATAACGGATCCTCGATGGCAACGTGATAATAACTATTGTGCTGATATAATCCAGCTATAGAGATGATCGGAAATCTGCGTGCCCATTCTTTTCCCATACAGACATGTTCTGGTTTACAACGAGTAACATCCTTTGATGACATTGCATTTAATATTGATCCTTTGATTCTGGATAAAGTGGTATTCGCCAAGGAGCAGTCCGATGATGTGCATCAGCGGCAATCATTTATTACAAAAAATATATCTTAATTATGCATCGATTCAACACCAATATCAATCTTGAAGAGCTGGAGTATGGTAGCTGAGTCTGAATCCATTCCAGCACATCGCCATTTGAAACAACTGCTAAATAGTTGCAATCCGACTCCATATAGCGCGGACGAAGAGACATGCATTCCAATCAACAACAAAAATCAGTGATTATGAGCATGCACACGGATATCATCGACCTCCCATTTAAAATACTCTTCGAAGATATCCCAGCTTAGTCGCCGAGTAGCGAATTTCAAACCTCGATTTTTCAAAGCAGGAAATATGCATGTTAAGAGGTGGCGGCCTTGGCATGAAAAGTTTAATCCACTTGCAAATGATAAACGCGAAAGGGATAGAAACATATGGTTTCAAAAAATTATATGAGACGGTGGAGCACAACCACACGAACACGTTGCAAATGGGCGATGGTGCAGTTTTGATCCGTGGGCAGATAGGTATGTATGCGATCAACTCCACGTCGGAAAAATAGCGCAGAACATCATGAAGACATTGTAAATTGGTGAAAGTGTCCCACGGCAGAGTTTTAGTCGTTGGAGCAGACATATATGGCTTTCGCGTTTTATGATTGAGCAGGTCGCAGGGTCGCAGAGACAAAGCATTGCCCAAGACTGCGACTGAGCCAGTTTGCGACCCAGCGACCCAGGGTCGCATGTTTGCCAGGTCGCAGGGTCGCGGAATGATATGCCCGTGAGAAGCTGCGACCTAAGAAATTCTCCGACCCTGCGACCCCATCAGAAAACGCAAATTCATGCTATAATCGATCACCCACGTGTTTCACTCCCCGTCAAAGTTGCTGATGTGCTGCATTACATGGACGGGCTACCCAATGCATGCTGCCATGTGCCAGCGATGATTGTGTTGCTATGTGCAGACAAGGGAGTGGAAAATCATTAAGGCTTGGGAGTAGGTATATGACAAGTTGTCAGAGCTGCGTTTAGACGTGGAGCCAGACCTCATAAACAGGTCTACGATGGCAATGTACAAGTGGACGTGAACGCAAAGGTTCTAATAGCGAAGTTTCATTCCATGCTAAACGTTGGAGACATGGCGCGGAACCAACAATGGACACGTTGCATGGAAACAAATGTCGATGGTAGGTATTCTTGCCGTAAAGGGGAAAAGTTGGCTAAAGATATCTATTTCCCACAAAACGCAGAAGGTTCAGGTCTGGCTCCATTTGACTATTGGCTATGTTTGCGAGGGATCAAACAATGGCTTTGCATATTGAGAAACAATAGGAGAATGCAAGGAAAATTGCCGAAGTTTGTCATCTCATCCTCTGATCGAGAAAGGATATTATGCTGGTTTTCTTGGCCACCTAGGCCACCATTTACATTTCTCGTAGGCAAAAGGAAGGGTTTCTGTTCTTAACTTTCAAACCGGTTTTGGGCTCTTTCAAAGCACGTCGTTGAAAACACAAAACTTTTCAGCATAACCATTAGTTTTGGCAGTGTGAAGTTACTCATCAGTCTTCCATGTTTCGTGTCACATGCAAGTATACCCTCTGAAGTACGAAAGTCCCAAGGATTAAGTGAGGATTTAATTCTCCTTTCTGACAGGATTGAGGATGCAGAAAGACCTGATTGCTGATTTAGACTAAGCAATAAAATCTCCACCTGTCTAATACCAGCTGATTGATTCTTTGGAAACAAGTTATGTGAAAGTTCATGAAACCAAGTAAAATCTGAAATGGACATTTGTTGAGTTCATGTCTAACTAGGGCGCTAGAGCATGTTTAACAGTTATCCAACGATGGCTAAATCTTTGCGAAGAGTTTTGGATCCCTTCCAAATTGTCCACGACTATTAGAGACGGAAGGACGTCGTTTTAAGCTAGGCTTCTACGCGTGGCAGATCTAAGGCATTTTGCATCCATGGGCTGCCAACACACTTGGAAGGAAAGAGTGAAGATGTAGATAACAGAAGGATTGTGGGTTGAAATGCTCGAAGTCTGCATTTCGAACTCGGTCTACAACCATACTAATCTGCATTTACAGCAGTTGAAGAGGCACAAAAACGGCCTACTCAAGCCATTCTCTCTGATGACAAAGTCTTGACCACACAGGGGTCTAAATTTATTGTTCTTCGCTCTTGCAAATTAATTAAAATGCCTTTAGCATTATTATTGTTTCAATCATAGAGATATGTGACCTACGTTATTTTATTGCAAGAAGAATCTTTCAGTTTACACAAAGAGCCAGAGTTTTCCTCAGCAAACAAGGGGACCTTCTCAAAACAAGTCGCAGAGGTCGCCAGGTCGCTAAGTCGCACTCCCTGTCAAAAGCCCGACGGCGCGACCCAGCGACCCAGCGACTAGGTCGCAAGGTCGCATAACCTGGGTAGGTCGCAGGTCGCACATTTGCCGAGATCGCAGGTCGCAGATCCAGGGAGGTCGCAGGTCGCACATTGACCTGGGTCGCGAGGTCGCAAATCTGCTAAGGTCGCAGGTCGCAAATCTGCTGAGGTCGCAGGTCGCAAATATGCTGAGGTCGCAGGTCACAAATCTGCCGAGGTCGCAAGTCGCAGAGGTCGCCAGGTCGCTAAGTCGCACCTCTTGGTAAATGCCCGACAGCGCGACCCGGCGCCCCAGCGACTAGGTCGCAGGTCGCAACAACGACTCAAGTCGCAGGTCACAGAAAAGACTGGGTCGCAAGGCAGCCCAACGGTCAAGAAGATGAAAGGTCAAAGAAGCCCAAAGGGCAGGTTCTGTTTTATAAATACTCCTTCGGGAGCTTGTAAATGGGGCTTTTTCTTTTGGAGACTCAAGAGCTACATAGCATTGTATTGAAAGATTATACTCTTGTGCATATGAATACAGATACTTGTTAAAACCCCTTTGTTGGATGATGTGTTTTGCTGTGCGAACACTATGTGTACTTTCTTATACAGTTTCAAAACATATTTTGATTCATGAAGCTGCACTCTCAATAGCGTCATTTATGCATCATGGCTATTTGTGTTTGTGTTGATGATGTTCAGTTTACCATTTACTCTCTTAATGAATGTCAATGAACTATTTTATTAGCATTTCGTTTTATCTTTCAGAAAGTAAAGGGATATCTCGCCATAAAGAACTATTTCTATTGTGGTCAGACTACCTTACAAGCATTACCCCAAAGATGTGTTGCTAACGACACCTCGTTGGGCGTACATGTTTTATTCATTGCCTCGCTACGCATAGTGTTCTATTCGTGTTTGATGCATCAATCATGTATTCTGTATCATGTGAATAAGTGTGTGTCCACAGGTTCAATCAGGTTCTTTTGAGACCGAAGGGGAAGGCGTCTTAAGCGGTAGCCGGATCCACGCCCCGGACGGGATCCCTACTCCAAACGATTTAAGGTCTAATTGGGACTTTCTACCGGGGAGATCCCCTACTGTTGGCTGGACAGATTTTCCCGTCAACAGAACCAAAAATTCAAAATTTTAAAATTATAAAATAACTCAAGATCAAAATCTCAATTTATTAAATAAACAACAATTTATAACTTATAACTAAATTAAAAAACACACACACACACACACACACATATATATATATATAAATGAAAAATTGAATACTTCTGTAGGTGAATTTGGGACATCTCCTAAGAGAGGCTCCAAATCAAAATCTCCAAGAACCTAAAATTCAAAAAATTTAAAATAACTCAAGATATAGATATATATATCTCAATTTTTAATAGAAATTTTTGAGGTGGAATATATATATATATAACTTAAACATAAATTTTAAAAGTGAAAAATTGTCCATACTTGTTGTGGATGTGGTACATCTCCTAAGGAAGTAAAAGGTACATCTCCCAAGGAAGAAGAAGGTACCGCCATCCCAAAAACATTGGTGGAATCCGAATCTGTTAAAACATTTTACCATTATATATACATGCATCTACATGTGTGCACAATTATTTATTTTAAAAATATCACTTAAAAAACATTAACATTTGCCAACATATCTTGATGGTGAGACCCATCTGCATTGTTTGAACCAGAGGTCCTGAACGTGATATTAAGATTTTCGTCATTCATCATGCGTGACAACTACAAATGGTGTTTTAACATATAATGATACATTTTTGTTAGATTAATGTACATACAAATAAATGTATACATGTCCATGCACATATATTTATTAAAAATTGTACACATGTATACATGTTAAAATAATTGAACCCTAAGTTCATTAACATATACCGTTCTCGTGCCCTCTTCCTCATGAATAATTAGGTCTTTAAAACCATTGCGACAATTCTTTGCATATATTCGGAGATCTTCAACATTCATGTTGTCAATCTCTTCATATGTACAACACACAAAATTGGCACATGCATTTTCACGTGCTCTTTGTCGATTTAGATAAACATCGACTCCACCCAATCCGCTGTAAACATTGTCAATCATGACATCCCTTGCTTCTCGACTTATTTGAGAAGTCACATCCATCTATGATTGCAGAGTTTCGACTCACCAATGGCAGGTCAGGGCGAGGCAACTCCACATCTCGCTTAGCGCCCCTACAGTCGTACAATCGACCTTTCCCCGGACCAAAAAATTCTAATGGAAGGTCATTGTAGTTGGGTTTCATATTAAAAAAAAATTATTGCGTAAAAAAATTGTGCAAAATAAACAGGAACCTCTGTTGGACATTGGGTTCAACGCTCCCCGTGTGTTTCGCGACATGGACTAACCGCCTCTCGTGGATCCTAACTCTGGCGATTGTAGCGGAGACTAAAGCCTGCAGGTTTTGGTCTAACGGAAATCGTGATTCCAACAAGTGGTATCAGAGCGACAGGTCTCGAGTTCGAAACTCACCCGGCTCACATTGGGGGGGAGATTGTTGGACATTGGGTTCAACGCTCCCCGTGTGTTTCGCGACATGGACTAACCGCCTCTCGTGGATCCTAACTCTGGCAATTGTAGCGGAGACTAAAGCCTGTAGGTTTTGGTCTAATGGCAATCGTGATTCCAACAACTTCGTCGTTCCATGGGAGCCTTCCATAGGCCGCAAGGTGCCTATCATAAAAATAGTGAGCTATATTTGGGTGCTTGAAATATTGCACCTTTAGCATTTTTATTTTTGGCCCTTCCTTGAAATTAAACATTGACTTCACCATATCTTTTGTAACTCTTTGTTTTACATCCTCCCATTTATCGGGACCCATTACTGTTTCCTCTCTCTTTCTCATCACTTCTAAAAATGTATTAGTCGTTGGCCTAAGATTTTTTTACACATTTACAAGTTCGCCCAATGAATGTGTAACTATTTTGAGGCTTTGTCGACTCTCAGCTGATAGAGTCAAAGCCATGAGATCTCTTTGCAATTTTGCATGAAGTTGTTGACGCCTTTGTAAGGTGTTTCTTTCCCATGGTATATCAGAAATGTTAGCTGGATAAGTTCTGGTGGGTAGACAACATTCTTCTTGAATGTAGCATTATAGCCAGTGTCTATTTTGACCAATATTTGGAATATTTTCAACCTCTGCATCAATATATATAATTTTGTATACTAGAAAAAACACATGTAAGCAAATTTGCATAAATTCAATGAAAAAAATATTGAAATTGATGACAACCTTGACGTGGTTGGTTAGCATCTTCTCCAACCTGAAACTGTTGAGACCCAGAAGGACCCTGCTGAGAACCAGACCGAAAACAACCCTGCTAAGAACCAGCACCACCAATCATTGATTGGCCTCCGGGGGAATAAATATCACCACCTTCACGCAACCTGCTTCCACTCATTGATGGCCCTATAAGGGGATTTGAACCACCACCAACCTCTCGAGACGAGAGAGAAGCTTCATAAACAAATACGAATTTATAATCAATTGAAAAATACATTCATGTGTACATATAAATACATGTACATATTCATTGATTAAATTGCGTGAACCATACCATGACTGGGTGAACCATGGGCATGCTCCATGGATGGAGTAGAGACCCTTCTCCTCTTAGCTCCTAAAAAATAAAAAATGAAACTTATTAACAACTAATTTAACTCACAAAGTTAATAAAAAATCAATTCCATATGTACACACATGTATGGAGATTTAAGATTATATTTAAATACCATGAACATCCCCCGATCCTTGATTCCCCATATGGAATTCTATTGATCTTCATTGTTCGTCCTCCATGATATATATATCTATTGGTGGACATTTACACAAAATAAATTTCAGAAAATTAATGTAATTTAGTGTACACAAATTATGTAGAACACAACTTTCAAAGCACTAATTGATGTGTGAAACTCAATTTAAGCAAAAAAAAATTATAAAAATGATAAGTTCACCAAATTGCGCTTTACATGGTGGGAGCACACTTGGTATAAAATTGAAAAAAACACATGGTCATTAAAAGAGAAGTGAAACTGTAGTTAAACAAACTCCATTTAAACAAAAATTTGTTGAAGTCCCCGTATTTAATTTTATAGAAATGTGAAGTTCACCAAGTTGCGCTTTACATGGTGTGGTGGGAGCACACTTGGTATATAATTGAAAAAAGCACATGGTCATTAAAAAAGACGCATTTATAAGTACTTAACACACACATATCCAAGATATGTTACAATGTCCATCAATAAATTTTGAAGGAGAGTGCTCAACACTAATTCATCTTTGAGATATGAATCTTGAATTTTTGAAGAAGAGCATCTCAAAACCAATTCATCTTTGAGAGATGAATCTTGCATTGGAATTGCTCTCTATAATTATAATTCATCTTTGATAGATGAATCATGAATTGGCATTTCCCCACGTAATAGATCAACAGATATCTTATTCACATTTGTACAATGCCTTATACTAAAAAATTGAAATTGGCTAACAATATTGTTTGCTATTCCATGCAGTTCTTTTAGCCTCTCCTTCTTAACTTGGCACACGCCATTCATCTGGTTGCACACAAGTTTAGAATTGGTGAAAACTACAATCCCATTTGATCCATACTCCATCGATGTTCCTAAGCCTTCTATCAATCCAATATAATATGCCTCATTGTTTGTTGTTCTTCCTGGTATATTCATTTTCCTTTGGACGACTTTGCTAGTCACAATATTGGAAAGCACATATGTAATCACTGCTTTCCATGGATTGGGATAGCAAGAAAATTCTATGCATAATTTCCATTTTTCAACCATATTTAATGGTTTTCTTATCTCTAAAAAAACAAATTCAATAAAAGATATATATATTATTTACTGACATTTATTGCAAATGCATGGGAGAAATGACACAATATCATGAGGTAAATGACATGTGCATGGTTTATCTTAAAGTTTGACTTAAAAAGTTTATGGTCTAGAATTCACATTTAGAATTCACATCTAAAATTAATGGGAGGAAGCCTTTAGTTTGTGGGAGAAATGATAGATGTACATAATTTACCTTAAAGTGGTTGTGTTTTATGGATATTAAAATGAAGAACTTCTATTTAGATCTATTCCAGAGATTGACTGTAGGGGCATTTACTAGATATGTCACCTTTCATAAAAGATGAGATCCAGAGGCTACCTGTCCATTTAAAGACTCTACCTATAGAACTTGTAGAAGTTAAAAAATTTACATTGACAAATTTACTTGTGAGAAATTTACATTGACAACATATAGAGATTCAACTAGGCTTGTGAAAAGTACAAGTGGACAATGTATAATTCTACTTAAAGAAGAGTCTTTGGTTTAATGGTTAAGCAATAAAGAGTCGTTACTTTCTCTATCTAGAGTAGAAGTGGAATACATAGTAGTTACTTCTTTTTGAGTGTTTTGAATGAAATGGGCTCTACAAGATATTAAGATAAGGTAAAAAAAAATTTGAGTGTTTTAGATGAAATGGGCTCTACAAGATATTAAGGTAAATCTATATATCTATTAAGTGTTTCAATAGAAGTGTAATAATAATTTCAAAAATAAAATGTTCTACTTCCTTCAATCACTATTTACATATCATCATAATGTACCACTTCCTCACACAACAAGTCTTTGAGAAAATAGTGAAGATGGAATACATACCCACAAAGCCTCTTGTTAGAGAAGCATTTGAATATGTGAGAAACAAATTAGGAATAGTTCTTGTAAATTATTTTGTTGGAGAACCATTTGAACATGTGAGAAACAAATTAGGGATAGTTCTTGTAAATTATTGTCACTTATTTGACTTCAAAAGAAGAGCCTATGAAATTGAGTGCAATATCTATGTGGGAGAGTACACAATATCTAAGGGGGAGAATACAATATATTTGACTTCAAAAGAAGCTTATGAAATTGAGTGCAATATCTATGTGGGAGAGTACACAATATTTAAGGGGGAGAATAGATATAAGGAAGGAGTAAAAATGGTAACAAAAAGCATATGATTGTGTCAATAATTTGAAGTAGTCAAGAAAGATAACGAAGGACCATCAATATTGAGTGCAATATCTATATGATCAAGTGTCAATAATTTGAAGTAGTCAAGAAAGATAATGAAGGACCATCAAAATTTAGTGCAATATCTATATAATATCTATATGATCAAGTGTCAATAATTTGAAGTAAATAAAGATAACAAAGGACCATCAAAATTGAGTGCAATATCTATGTGGAAGAGTACACAATATCTAAGGGGGAGAATACAATATAAGGAAGGAATAAAAAGAGTAACAAGAAGCATATGATTGTGTCAATAATTTGAAGTAGTCAATAAAGATAACAAAGCAGTCAAGAAAGATAACAAAGAACCATCATCAAATTCAAATTGAAAGATCAAGTAGTCTTCTTCATGAAGAAGAAGCATTAACTAGGCTCATCATTTAAAAGGTTCATTTTTTAATGAAAAAAATTATGAATAATATGGAATGAATCATTGTACATTATGATAAATCTTGTATTTAAATGACATTTTATCTATGAATAAAAAAGAAAATGGTATTATCTCTTCATATATATATGTGTGTAAGAGAGAAATAAAAAGAAAATGTAATTCCACCAAGCCTAAAGGAGCATGTCCTAATACATTAAATTATGTTTGGTTTCTAGAAGCATTAATCATGAAGAGTCATGAGATCCACATTTCGACCATACTATTTGAAAGTTAAAGGAGCATGTCCTAATACATTATTATGTTTGGTTTCTATAAGCATTAATCATGAAGAGTCATGAGATCCACATTTCCATCATACTATTTGCAAGTTCACATTTCGATCATGCTATTTGCAAGTTCTATATGAAGATATGTAGTCTAATAACTAATTAGCAAGTTGTGATGTCCTAATACATTATTATGTTTGGCTTCCATCATACTATTTTAAAGTTCTATATGAAGATATGTAGTCGAATAACTATATAGTATAGCCCATATAACATATAACGGCCTTTGACAGTATGAGCGAAGAGTAAAAAAACAGAGAGGCCTCCCAGCAGAGTTCCACCTGTTCATCAAGGTAAGAAAAATAATATCGGAAGTGAAACAGTGACACCACTGAACATATGTGAATTTAGATATTAAATTGACATTTATTTAGAAGAGTATTTGGTTTAACGGTAAAGCAAGAAATAGTCGTTACTTTCTCTATCTAGAGTAGAAGTGGAATACATAGTAGTTACTTCTTTTTGAGTGTTTTGGATGAAATGGGCTCTACAAGATATTAAGGTAAATTTATTTTTGAGTGTTTTGGATGAAATGGGCTCTACAAGATATTAAGTAAGGTAAATTTCTTTTTGAGTGTTTTGGATGAAATGGGCCCTACAAGATATTAAGGTAAATTTCTTTTTGAGTGTTTTGGATGAAATGGGCTCTACAAGATATTAAGGCAAGGTAAATTTCTTTTTGAGTGTTTTGGATGAAATGGGATCTACAAGATATTAAGGTAAATCTATATATCTATTAAGTGTTTCAATAGAAGTGTAATAATAATTTCAAAAATAAAATATTCTACTTCCTTCAATCACTATTTACATATCATCATAAAGTACCACTTTCTCACACAACAAGTCTTTGAGAAAATAGTGAATATGGAATACATACCCACAAAGCCTCTTGTTAGAGAAGCATTTGAATATGTGAGAAACAAATTAGGAATAGTTCTTGTAAATTATCTTGTTAGAGAACCATTTGAACATGGGAGAAACAAATTAGGGATAGTTCTTGTAAATTATTGTCTCTTATTTGACTTCAAAATACGAGCCTATGAAATTGAGTGCAATATCTATGTGGGAGAGTACACAATATGTAAGGGGGAGAATATAATATATTTGACTTCAAAAGAAGAGCCTATGAAATTGAGTGCAATATCTATGTGGGAGAGTACACAATATCTAAGGGGGAGAATAGATATAAGGAGGGAATAAAAAGAGTAACAAAAAGCATATGATTGTGTCAATAATTTGAAGTAGTCAAGAAAGATAACAAAGTACCATCAAAATTGAGTGCAATATCTATATGATATCTATATGATCAAGTGTCAATAATTTGAAGTAAATAAAGATAACAAAGGACCATCAACATTGAGTGCAATATCTATATGATTGTGTCAATAATTTGATAATTTGAAGTAGTCACGAAAGATAACAAAGGACCATCAAAATTGAGTCCAATATCTATGTGGGAGAGTACAAAATATCTAAGGGGGAGAATACAATACAAGGAAGGAATAAAAAGAGTAACAAGAAGCATATGATTGTGTCAATAATTTGAAGTAGTCAGGAAAGATAACAAAGTAGTCAGGAAAGATAACAAAGGACCATCATCAAATTCAAATTGAAAGATCAAGTAGTCTTCTTCATGAAGAAGAAGCATTAACTAGGTTCATCACTTAAAAGGTTCATTTTTTAATGAAAAAATTTATGAATAATATGGAATGAATCATTGTACATTATGATAAATATTGTATTTAAATGACATTTGATCTATGAATAAAAAAGAAAATGGGGTCATCTCTTCATATATATATGTGTGTAAGAGAGAAATAAAAAGAAAAGGTTATTCCACCAAGCCTAAAGGAGCATGTCCTAATACATTAAACTATGTTTGGTTTCTAGAAGCATTAATCATGAAGAGTCATGAGATCCACGTTAAAGGAGCATGTCCTGATACATTATTAGGTTTGGTTTCTAGAATCATTAATCATGAAGTGTCATGACATCCACATTTCCATCATACTATTTGCAAGTCCACATTTCCATCATGCTATTTGCAAGTTCTATATGAAGATATGTAGTCTAATAGCTAATTAGCAAGTTGTGATGTCCTAATACATTATTATGTTTGGTTTCCATCATACTATTTGCAAGTTCTATATGAAGATATGTAGTCTAATAAATATACAGTATAGCCCATATAACATATAACGACCTTTGACAGTATGAGCGAAGAGTCAAAAAACAGAGAGGCCTCCGAGTAGAGTTCCACCTGTTCATCAAGGTAAGAAACATAATATCAGAAGTGAAACAATGACACCACTCAACATATGTGAATTTAGAATGATTTCAACTCTTTTTTAAAAGGAGAAAAAACCCTGTTTCATATATTGATAACAGTTGATATAAAAAATCCTCTTGATATACCCATAATAGGTTATCAAGTATAAAAGATCAGATTTTGCCTCATACAGAAATACATCCGAAAAAGAAAAAATTTAGTCACATTACAGCAGTAGATCATTCTAGTTCAATCATTCTTCTTGTAAAACAAAGTTCCCTTCACCCTCATATGCCTAATTATGCCCGTTTAGCTACAGTCTATCCACACCATTAGCGATTACAAAAAATAGTAAAGGCTGCACATTCTAGCCTGGAGGAATCAAGAGAAGGCTCAGTAACAGCATAAGCTTAACAATGGTGGTAAACTTCCACGCACAAGTGGAGAATCAGCTAGAGCGGATGAAATTGATGGATCCACAGGAATAGTAACAACTGTAGCAACCAAATGCATATCATATTACTAGAAATTCAGAATACACCTTATAGCAAAAGGTAATAAAATTTAAAGCATAATTATGGCCGTTTAGCTACAGTCTATCCACACCATGAGTGATTACAAAAATACTAAAGGTTGCACATTCCAACATTGAGGAATCGAGAGAAGGCTCAGTAATGGCATAAGCTTAACAAGGGTGGTAAACTTCCATGCACAGGTGGAGAATTAGCTAGAGCGGATGAAATTGATGGATCCACAGGAACATTAAGAATTTTTTCACACTGATTATCAGCTAATCGACATTTCTAGGGATGGTTTTGTTAGCCTGTTGACTGAATCCGGGCAGACCAAAGATGATCTCAAGCTACCTACTGATGACCAGCTAGTGGCATAGATCAAGGGAAAGAACATTGTAATAGATCATTACTGAAAGACCATTCTTATAATAATCGAGTAGAGATTAGGGTATTCCTTATCCATCAAAAAACACAAAAAAATTTATACACTAAGACAACGTTCCATAGCTAAAAACGTTTAATTACTGTAGAGAATCGGGATATAGAGAATACAATATATGTTCTTTCTCATCTCGATTCTATTTATTTAATATATGTGAATATCATATACATCTAGAAATTTGTATGCCCTGAGAGAGGCTTGTACAGTTTGGGAAGATCATATTATACTATAAAATAACAAGCCTTATGCTTGGGAGCCTCTGATGATTTCATAAATGAAAAAACCCAGAATTACATTTCAACTTGATCTAAACTTCCATGCACAGGTGCAGAATCTGCAATAGAAAGAGCTGCTTACCTGGTAGTTCGCTTGACGTCGCTGCAGATAATCACCAATAGAGCGGAAGCAGCCCCAGACCAGCAGCAGCGCCGCAACAATTCAACAGACAGAGCATAAATTAAAAAACGCGCGAAGAAAAAGAGCAAAGAAACACAGACGCGGGAAAAAAAAAACTTCGTAGGCGATATATTTATAAGAAATAGTTCAACCGAACTATTTTAAGAGTAAAAGTTCAGCTGAACTAACAGTTCAGCCAAAATTTTGTTGCCAATTTTCCCATCTCTGGCAAAAATTCTGTTTTCCCACGCCGTCAGTGTGCCATCAATCTAAACAGAAGAACGAGTTCGACCGAACTTTCTCATAAATTTCGGTCGAACTATTGCTGAAAAAAATTTGTGCCCTCGATTCTCACAAAAGTGTAACCCAAATTCACATTTTCACCCTTTAACCTTGAGCCTTTTCACCGTAACTTATTCTACTGCCGATGCAATATCCGCCGAGACCCACACTTACCTCCACCACACTTTGCAAACCATCGCAAAACCTTTGTTATTCGCTATTTCCTTTGTATTTTGTTTATCGCACTTATCGTTGTTTACCGCCCACATTTAACTCACTTCACAAATCTTATCACTTACCATTTAAGCCCCGCAATGAACCATGTGATGTTGTGATTCAATATCACATCGCACATCGCAATTGCAAGTTTTAATTTTTTCTGCCGAACCGCCTACAACATATGTTATTTAACCTACGATGCAATCGTGCCATCACACATCATAATCGCAACTCCTTACCACTTACCTTTCACCAACCATAAGCTATGTTATTTTGAATGCGATGTGATATGTGCCACATCACTATCGCACATCGCAATTCACAAAGTTTAATTGATAGCGTCGACAGTTAAATTTTGATATCGTAGATTTGTGCGGATGTGATGTGGACTTAGAACTGTATTGCATAATATTTGAGATCTTCCCTTTTGTGTTATGAATGTGTTTTTACGTGTTTTCGTGTATAAACTGAAATACGGTCTGTGCGTCAATTAATGAAGAAATAGGCTTCGACAACAAAAGGACGAAAAGTTGTTGAACGTCTGATTCACATTTAATTTTATAAGGTTTTCAGGCTTCAGCCATTTGTATTAAAGAAATGTAATTTCAGATGTTTAATGTGAAGGAATAGAAATTGAAATTTTGTTCCTCTCCTATTTTTCACTCTCCCTGTCTGTGTATTGTTTATTTGCCGCATTATTGTGCATTCTCTGTGTTGTGGGGGAAGCATCACTCTGTGTTATTGATTTCGTTCAATATTTCCAACATGGTATCAGATCAAGTCTAGGCTCTCAGTAAAATAACAAGCTCTCTTTACTGAAGAATTTGTAAGATTGGTTTGAGAAGTGGATTTCTCCAGCAGTGAGAAAGATTCTGTTTTACACAGTTAAGTTCATTATTTGTTTACACAGTCAAAATGGCAGCAGCAGGCACAAGCCTGACAAATCCACAATTACCATAGTTCAATGGTAAAAATTATGATTATTGAGTCATTACAATGAGGGCCTTGTTTGCTTCACAAGATATATGGGAGCTGGTGGAAAATGGCTTTCGAGAACCAGTAGATGCAACAGTGCTTATTGCTTTGACAACAACAGAAAGAGACTTGCTGAAAGATAATAGGAAGAAGGACTCTAGAGCCCTCTTCTACATCTTTAAAGTAGTACATGAGAGTATTTTCCCAAGTGTTATACCAATTTTTTGGTCATCTAACTCATTATCATTAGATGAACCCAAGTACACCATGTAAGACCAATTTTACCCTAAGTAAAATTGCTTTCACCATGACAAATAACATTTGTCCATATTTCTTGGTCATATTTAACCCAAAACAAGGAAATTAATTAAATAAAACATTATTTATTTAATTATTTCCCAGGAATAAATCATTTAAACCATTATTTAATAATATTCCTAGTTAAATTTGACTAAATCATTTTTAAATAATTAAATAAATCATTATTTATTTAATTATATCCCCATCATCTCCCTAAAATAATAAATAAATCATTTATTTATTTATTATTTATAAATAAAGGAATTGACCCAAGTCAAAAGAACTTTTCCCTCCAAAAAATATAATAAAATATTCCTAAGAGGTGGTTCTATAATTTGATTAATAATATTTTATTCATGCACTGAGTTCTAGAACACCCCAATATTTTGTTATAAATAGAAGGGTTTTCCCCATTCACTGGTGACCTTCATTGCATTAGATCACACTAGATCTACTCTTGGTCACCATTTTCCATTTTTTCCTTGTGAGCTCCCATTGAGTTCTATGTTTGTCTGGGTTTTCAACCACAGTAAGAGAGAGGAATTTTAGATCTGAAACACTGAGGACTTTCAAGAACCCATCCCATTGAGGAGAACCGGAAAACACCTTTCTTATTTTCCTATCAGGTGCCCCATTCTTTAATATAATATAAAATATTCTTTTAAACACATTGTTCTTGTCTTGTCTATTGGATGCATGGAACCATATTATATTTTATCTGCTTAATGTCTTTTGTGCTTAGATCTGGATTTGTGCAGCAGACTTAAAGATATTTTGCAGCCATAATCAATGTTAGGGATATTTGTTATGCGTATCTAAAGTGATATTTTACGACGAAAGATTCATACTAACACCAAGTATTGTAGTAACAAAAAAGTCTAAGGAGGTGTGGGATATTCTCAAGACAACCTATCCAGGAATGGAGAAGGTAAAGACAGAAAAATTACAAATGCTGAGGAGAGATTTTAAAACTCTCTGTATGAAAGATTCTGATAACATAGACTCATTCTTCACACATGTGATTAGGTTGGTTACCCAGACAAGGTCTTGTGGAGAGACACTTGAGGAAAGAAGAATAGTGGAGAAAATCCTAAGAAGCCTACCAACAAGATTTGATGCCATAGAAGAGACAAAAGATCTCTCACAATTTTCAGTCGATGAACTTCATGCATCCCTGATGTCTCATGAACAAGACTGAAAAAAACAATTAACTCCTCATTGGAGAATGCTTTCAAGACACAAATGTCTTTTGGTCAAGGTATAGGTCAAGGAAGATCAAAATACCGAGGAAGAGGAATAAGCCCACACAGAGGTGGAAGAAGTAGCCTTGCAAGCACAAGTGGAAGGGGTAGAAACCAAAACTCAAGTGAAGGCTCAAGCCAAAATCAAGCATAAGGACAGAGGTATGATAAATCCCAAGTCCAATGTCATTATTGTAAAAATTATGGGCATTATGCCAATGAATTTAGAAAGAAACAAAATGATATGGATAATAGACCCAGTGTAAATTTTACAAGAGAAAATCAAAACCAGAGTAATGTGCTTTTAACTTGTAATGTAGCACAAGAAAAACAAGAAGATATATGGTTCTTAGACTCAGGTTGTAGTAACCACATGACTGGAAACATAACAATGTTTGCCAATCTGGATGATAATGTAAAATTTGAAGTGAAAATTGGGACTGAGTTTAAATACTGATAAGTAAGGGAGAGAAGAAGTTTGTGCCAGATGTCTATTATGTACCTGGCCTAAAATGTAACCTTCTAAGCACTGGACAGTTCGTGAATAAGGGTTATAATGTGTTTTTTAAGAATAATGTGTGTACAATTGTAGACATACATTCAAGTAAAAGGGTCATTGTAGAAGTACACATGACAAGTAATAGGATATTTCCTCTCAAGATCAAAATAGACTTGATGGAAGGAGGTGTTGTAGCAGCAGTCACACAAGAGGTCTTTCAAGAAGAAGTGAAAGATTAAAACTAGTTATGGCATTTGAGATTTGGACATCTCAATTTTGGAAGTTTGAACCTGTTGTATAGAAAATGGATGGTAAAGGGATTACCACTCATAGAGAAACCAGACAGCCTATGTGAAGGCTACATCTTAGGAAAATAGCATAGAGAATCCTTTCCAGCAAGAAAGAGTATAAGGGAAAAGGCACCCTTAGAGATCGTCCACTCAAATTTATGTGGACCATTGAAAACACCATCATTAGCTGGCAATCACTATGTCTTAACATTTATAGATGATTATGCAAGGAAGACATGGGTTTATTTCTGAAACAGAAGAATGAAGTGTTTGAACAGTTCTACCACTTCAAAGCTCTTGTTGAAAAACAAAGCGGGCACTACATTAAAGTGTTGAGAACTAACAGAGGAGAAAAGTATATCTCCAAATACTTCCTACGTTTCTGAATGGAGCACGACATACACAAGCAATTTACCACAAGGTATACACCACAACAAAACAGTGTTGCAGAAAGAAAGAATGGGACCATCATGGAAATGGTCAGAAGTATGTTGAAGGAAAAGCATTTGCCAAATGAGTATTGGGTAGAAGTTGTCAATTGTGTAGCTTATATTTTAAATATATGTCCAACCAAATTTGTTATGAACGGAGTTCTGGAAGAATAATGGAGTGGAACAAAGTAGTTTGTCACTCACATGAGAGTATTTGGATGTGTGGCATATGCACATGTCCCGGATCAGTTATGAAAGAAGTTGGACAGCAAGGGGGAGAAGTGTATATTTGTTGGATAGACTGATGAGTCCAAGGCCTACAAGCTCTATGATCCATCAACCAAGAAATTTATAATCAGCAGATATGTGTAGTTCATTGAAGAAGAAGCTTGGGATGGAAGTTTAGAGAAGACTGTAAATGTGAATACATGTATTTGATATGGAGATAAAGAGGAATTTATTGCAAAACATAATCCCTCAACGGTGGATCCTCCTCCACCTACACAAGCTCAACATAGCACAACACAAGCAAGCAATAGAGAAATAGTGCAAAATCAAGGAAGTGCTTCTCCAAGCACACCATAGGGATCTGAAACTCCCTCGAGTTCAAGTGGAACTCCAAGCACACCAAGAAGACCAAGATTCAAAAATTTGAGTGAAATTTATGAGCAAGAAGAAGCTGATAATGATGTTGGTCTAAATTCTTTATTTGCATTGTTTTGTCATGTTGATGACCCAATCCATTTTGAAGATGCAGTAAAAGAATAAAAATGGATTGAAGTAATGAATGAAGAGGTTGGAGAAATATAAAATAATTATACATGGGAGTTAGTGGACCTCCCACAAGGTAAAGAAGTCATTGGAGTGAAATGGGTCTATAAGACCAAGAGAAATGCTGAAGGAAAGATAGAAAGACAAAAAGAAAGACTTGTTGTCAAACGCTACAAGGATGGAGACAGTGAGGACAGTGTTGTCCATAGCAGCAAAACAAAAGTGGAAAGTTTATCAAATGGATGTAAAGTAAAAAAATTTTAAGGGAGTGTTGAAAGAGGAGGTATATGTTGAAAAACCTCTTGGTTATGAGATTGAAGGCCGAGAGCACAAGTATGCAAGTTGTAGAAATATCTTTATGGGTTGAAACAAGCACCAAGATCATTGTACAATAGGATTGATGCTTACCTGATGGATAATGGGTTTGAAAAATGTGATGGTGAACCAACACTCTACATTAAAGAAAATGATGGTAAAATCCTTATTGTTGTTTTATATGTAGATGATTTAATTTTCACATGCAATGAAGTTTCTCTCATTGCTGATTTTAAAACAATCATGAAGAGTGAATTTGAAATGACTAAATTACGTTTATTGAGATATTTTTTGGGCATTGAAGTAAAGAAAAATGAAAAAGGAATTTTTATTTCCCAAGAAAAATATGTTGCAGAAGTTTTAAAGAGCTTTAACATGCAAAACAGCAAAGAAGCAACAACTCCAACTGTCATGGGGTTGAAATTAAGCAAAGAATATTGCAGCAAGAATGTTGATCCGACATTGTACAAGAGAATAATTGGCAGTCTAATGTATTTGACTGCAACTAGGCCTGATATTATGTATGTTGTAAGTTTAATCTCCAGATTCATGGAGACACCAAAGGAGACACATTGTTAAGCAACTACGAGAATATTTAGGTATGTAAATGGAACAAAGGAGTAAGATGTTCTATACTCCTCAAATGATAATTTTAAATTGATTGGTTACAGTGATAGTGATTGGGCTAGAAGTGTAGATGATAGAAAGAGCACATATGGGTATGTGTTTCATTTGGGATTAGGAGCCATTTCGTGGGCTTCCAAGAAGCAACCAATAGTTGCATTATCAATAGCAGAGGCATAATATGTTGTAGCAATAGTAGCGGCATGACAAGCAGTATGGATGAGAAGGATGCTGAGAGATTTGTATCATGAGAAAGACAAAGGAACCACAATTTATTGTGATAATAGCTCAACAATTGCGTTATCAAAGAATTATGTTTTCCACAAGAGAACAAGGCATATTGATGAAAAATATAATTTTATAAGAGAACTGGTTAACAAGGGTGAGATTGTTTTCCAGCATTGCAGGACAGAGGACCAATTTGTTGATATCCTCACAAAGACATTAGGACAAAGGAGTTTTTATTATCTCATAAAATGTCTGGGAAAGACTGTTGGCGACAGTTGCGATTAAGAGGGAGTGTTGGAATTAACTCCCAACCACTGCCATGAATAAGAAGTGGCGACAGCCCACACTTCATCAATTTTTTAGCAAAGAAGGACAAGCATAGATCCATAGAGCCAAAGGCGTTTTCACACAACCAAAGAAAACCAAGTACTGCAACCATCCTCTGTGTTTACCTCTTCAACCACCGCTTTAACTTACCTTGCCTGCAGTGCGCAATCGCAATGTTTTGGTTTTAACCTTAAGCCCTTTCGCCGTAACTTATTCTACCACCGATGCGATATTCGTCGGGACCCACACTTACCTCCCCGCACTTTGCAAACCATCTCAAAACCTTTATTATCTGCTATTTCCTTTGTATTTTGTTTATTTCACTTACTGTTGTTTACCACGTGCATTTAGGTTACTTCGCAAATCTTATCAGTTACCATTTAAGGCTCGCAATGAACCATGTGATGTTGTGATGCAATATCACATCACACATCACAATAACAAGTTTTAACATTTTCCACCGAACCGCCCACAACATATGTTATTTAACCTGCGATGCGATCGTTCCATCGCACATCGCAATCGCAACTCATTACCACTTACATTCTGCCAGACGCAAGCTATGTTATTTTGATTGCGATGCGATATGTGCCACGTCACTATCAAACATCACAGTTTGAAAAGTTTAATGGATAGCACCAATAGTTAAAGTTTGATATCGCCTATTTGCGCAAATGCGATGTGGACTCAAAACCGCATTTCATAATATTTGAGATCTGCCCTTTTGTGTTTTGAATGCATTTTTACGTGTTTTCATGTATAAAATGAAATACGGTTTGTGCGCCGATTTAATGAAGAAATGGGTTTCGACAGAAGAAGGACGAGAAGTTGTTGAACGTATGATTCACATTGAATTGTATTAGGTTTTCAGGCTTCATCCATTTGTATTAAAGAAATGTAATTTCATATGTTTAATGTGAAGGAATAGAAATTGAAATTTGGTTCCTCTCTTTTTTTTCACTTTGCCTGTTTTTGTATTGTTTATTTTCTGCATTATTGTGCATTCTCTGTTTTTTGGGGGAAGCATCCCTCTATGTTATTGATTTCGTTCAATATTTGCAATAGCTCATACATATACCAACTCCCCTTTTGTAGTGTCAACCTCTGCTAGTCGATCAAATTCATAGTTGTACTTTAACAAGCAAGGGATTTTAAGATTACCAGCCACAAATTATAGAAAAGGGCCCAAGAATTTATGGTACTTCTCTAATAATTATCAAATGTGCCTTACATAAATTTTATCACATAGATTGTTACCACAGGTATTCGTCAAAACGCTACCCCAACAAAGATCTATACTAGCTATGGAGCTTCTACGAGCAATTTGATTTTGTTGTTCACCTAATTGTGCCCACCCAAAGACACGAGCTCTACTCTCTGTGAAATCTTCTTTGTTTAATATTTTGTGCATTAGCACTAATCTAAATCCTTACCCCACAGAAAATCGAAAAAAAACCCAAGAACTGAAATGAATAGGGAATTTGGTATACATGCATGTTGGCGATCATGGCATGTCATGAGAGGTACATCGCTATAATGTGTAATGTGGGCCACCCTATAGATTGTAATTTTTTTTTAATTATATAAATAATTCTTTTAATGATTTTCTAATTGTGACAACCATGCACCCTGCCAGATAACACATCTTTCCAGATTTCAGATAAAGCATCATTATTATGGGAAACCATATGCCTCTCATTTATTCATATCTTCACATATATGTTAAAAATAAAGAATATTATATAGATTGAACTCATATATGTTAAAAATATTAAATATTATACAATGTAAAGACAAGGTTACCCTTTTATGCATTGGTTTACATTTTAAATGAAGAGTGCTCATCTTTTCTTTTTAAATTGTGTAATTTAAGAGTCTTAAAACAAATTAAACTCAATTAATGATTCGCACACGAAGGCTTTTGTAATCTAAATTTGAAAGTTAGATTCATGCAATTGTGGAAAGTTTCTTTCGAATTTAATTGGCTTTTGATGCAAGTCTAATTTAAATTTTAATATATTAGTAATTATAGATTTTATTAGATGAGTGCGAGGAATACGAAGAAAAGTCATTCCCAAGATGCATATGCTACTCATGTGAAGGAAACCTGAATAGGTACATAATTCATCTGAAGGAAACAAGTGTATTCCCTCAGAAACCAAGTTTTCCAACTCTTCTTGGCTCTAAACTTCCTAAAACTAATCATCTTCTTCTCTAAGCACTTGCAGAAGCCTCCGAACCTTTGACATAGCTTATGCCACATCTACAAGTGGATCAAACATGTCGCCTAGGTTTCACTGCCAAGTTCACCTAGAAGGCCAACAAACATAGCTTGAAAATATTGCCAACAAATCTCTCACTGTCCAACAAACATCTGCACAAGCTGCAACACTTATGAAAAACCTGCAATACTCTCACTAGTAGAAAATGATGAAATTAGTGACTAGATGACTAAAAAAATTTAGTCACCACAAATATTTCAAGTGAATTTCAAGTGAATTACTCCTAAATTTGAGCAATTTTAAGTGGTCGAGCTAAAAATGACTAGCTTAAACTACTATTTAGTTTAGGTATAAAATATATGACTAGACAATAAGTGAAAAAACTAAAAGAGACTAACTAAAATAATTAATTTAGTCCAAGACTAAAATATATGTCTAGATAATAAGTGACAAAATTAATAATGATTAACGTAAATGACTATTATAGTTGAAAAATAAAAATATGACCAAATAATAAGTACAACAAGTATATGAATTAGTCATTTATGTTAGTAATTTTGATACTGAAGTGTTAAATTTCACTACAGGAGTCTCTGAATCCACCTATAGTGTTAAAATTTAGAGACAAACGGGTCTTTAAATCCATCTACAATGTTAAAAATTTGAATACCCTTTTGACTCTAAACTTTAACACTGCACATGGATTCAGAGACCCCCTTCTTTGAATCCATTTGCAATGTTAAATTTAGAGACAAATGGGTCTCTCAGTCTATCTGAAGTGTAAAAATTTATAGACCCTCATTTGCAATGTTAAAATTATAACACTTTTATACAATCACTACTAGACCAACATCTAAGTTGCTATTAAAATCACTAACCATAACACATATTAACATAGTCAATATCCTTGTCACAAATACAAAAAATAATATATATATATATATATATATATCTGTGTGTGTATGTGTGTGGGGCGTGGGAGGGGGGGGGGTTCTTCTCAATGACTATCATGACCACCACATTTTCACTCTAATGTAGTTTTTGAAAATTTAATATATAAATATATATATAATGAGAAAATATATGTATCAATATGGAATAAACACTTAAACATAGGAAATTGGTCAATTTTTACTTTTAACATATGGTCTTGGTTAAGCTATAACAAAACCCTCTTTGTTTCCTTTCCTCCATAGTTTTTTGTGATCACAAATTTGTTTTATTTTTCATTTTAAATTTCCTTCTACACATTTACATTTATTTTTCATTTTAAATTTCCCTCTACACATTTACATTTATTTTTCGTACTTACACTGAAGGTGTCCCTTTTTGAAATTGGTCAGGCTAGGAATTCGTCTACCCTTTTCATCTCCATTTGACATGTGTCCCAATGATACAACAATGAAATTTTTCCATGTGTACACTCATACTTTATGGAATTATTTTTAGATTGGGCCTCCACAACTCCACAAATATGATGGATGGGCATGCCACATATATATCCTACTTTATCATATATATCGTGATTAGATTCAAATAGTGACGTGTGGCACTATTTTTTTCTTCTCCAATAGGTACAATGCCCAGACGATGCGGCACTACAAGTTTCATTAATTTAATTCGTTTTGTCTCAAATATATTGCGCCTGAAGAGTATGAGTCAACAAGTTGTGTTCTAGAGAATTTGTAACCCCGTGTATCTATTATTCTGTAGGTTGTAGATAGTTTGGTTGGCTTTACCCTATGGCTAAAAAAATCACAAGGTCATCGAAGGTTGATGTCTAGAACACCAAGGATTCCTAGTAGGAAGAATAATAGCTAGCTTTGCCATAGGATCTATGTGTGCGAGGTGTGGCGCGGACAAAGAAGACATGACGGTAGTATAACATGTATGCTATTTTTTCTAGTTGTATGAAAAATTCAATAACAATAAACAATTTGAAATGAAAATTATGTGAAATTATTGTATGGACAAAAAATAAAACTCAGGCGTAATCAATGTTCAACTAAAACCATTCTAATCTTTATTACTTGTTTTGTGCAAGTAGATTCTCTTTGTAATCAATGAAATATTATTTTACTGCCAGTATCATTGTAATTTTAACTATGTATTCTTGGAAGAAAAACCTACAAATATATATGAAGAATTTATGTATAGAGAGACATGATTTATTGGTTACAAATGGGTGTCTTGGGGTAATAACTTAGATTCAAACCTTCAAGGGAATAACTCTAATCATGGGAGAGAGGGGTTCTCACTCCTTACACAAGAAAAAATTGAATCATGAAAAAAACAAATTTTCAATCCTTACACAAGTAAAAATAGCAGAGACATATCTAAAGTAGGAGAGGACTAATAGATCAGAACCCAATACTTACGCAAGAAAAAACAATAGATACAATACTATAAGAAAGAGTGATAAGTTGTTTTTCCACTAATGTCCAGTCATTGCTACAAAACACCTATTTAAAGCATGAAACTTGAAAACATCCTTCATATACACCAACATTGAGCTCTCGGAAACCTACAAGCCACCTACTAGAGGGTTAGAAAAATATACCCTTGATAAATTGTTAGGAAAATGAGAATAAGATCAGAATTTTTTATCAGTACAAAATGATCCAAAACAGTCAAAATATAGATATATTCATGATATTTGATCCAAAGAGAAAAAAATATACTAGGGAAAAAGTTCTTAGGGAAATAAGAGGATTCACAAATGTTCAATATGGTCACTAAGGCATAATAATTCAATGGTGGAAGGCAAGATTATCAATAAAAACATAGGAAATCAGGGATAACAAGTTTCTCTCTCTCTCTCTCTCTCTATATATATATATATATATAGTATTTTTTTATTAGATTGTTACAATGTAGAAATATCACAGTCAATCTAGGTGTGAAAATACATTATTTTATTGTTATCCTTACTTTCGATAGACTATCCTCTCTCGATATTTAATTCTTGAATCCATAAAATAAGTTGGATCTGTGTTTAGTTAGAGTTATCAAAACTATACATTTACCAAACACAATATTCCCCCCTTGCTCGACATAAATTCCATAGGTATTTTCCCCTTTTTATCTAATTTCGTAAACATAAACGTAAAATTTTTTTCTCTGGTTGATTGTTTTATTTATCTAAATTCATAGACATATATGGATTCTTTTTCTTTGTTTAACAGTTCTTATGGTTTAGTAGCGGTTGTGAGAAAATGTAGTGACCATCTATTTAGCAAAGGGCTCTATTCTTGGTTAGAGGATATTCCCAAATCTTCTATTCCTTCAACGTATCTTTTCACCTTTAGGGGCAATTGTTAGTAAATTTCCCTCTACACATTTACTACTTTGGTGGGAGCTTCAACATCCCAAAGTTTCAATGTATGTTTCGACTGTTGCTTTCCGCATGTGGTAGAACTTGGTAATTTTCTATTTAGTATAAATCATTGTCAAATGTTAAAATGGTTTGTGTATGAATCATACTTTATTCATGTCACTGACACACTTGTTACATAATATCTTGGAAGATAGAGGTGAGTGGAAAATTATGGAAGCAAAAAAAAAAATGATCAACGATTCTCTGGATTGTGATTGTAATGTGTAATTACATACACTGCGGTGGGGTAGGATTCGGGGTGATAATTTTGAATTAATCAGAAGTAGAAGAATAAGCATCAACATCAAGGGTTTGATCGCCTTTAGAAAATCCGATGAATTAAGGGAGTTTCCTACTTGTGAATGTCGAGGTAATCTTACCGCCCTATATATTCAATGAATTTTCTCTTGCATTTTGAGATTCTTTCCTCTTTATTTAAAGTTAAAATTAGTTAGATGCAAACAATTCTTCTGCCCGATGCATGATGTTTTGTAGTATAATTTTGTGTTTTCCTAAAAGCACATTATTTAGACTGTTGACAAAGTTGCAAATTATTTAAAGACGTTCTACTCTTTTCAACCAATTATCACACGAGAAATGTTTTTTTCTAGGTGAACTTTTGATTTATTTTCCCCTTTTCCTTAATGGATCTTTGCACCAAGGGTTACTAATCTCAATCTAAAGTATTTTTCCTTATTGTGTTGGATTCTCGTTGTTTTTTTATTTGGTTTACAATGGAGTAGATGATGGAAGTAATTGAAGTTCAAATTTGTGCATAAGAATCGTAAAGATATTTAAAGTCAACTCGAGACTATAATTGTAAGGTATTTAAAGCAACTGACTGTTTCAAAATGTCATTTCATAAAATATTTTCTTTTCATGCACTACAAGAATCATTCATATACAGAAAATACCTAGTTCATCCATAATAACAATTGGTAGATTTTAAGCATTCCTCTCCAGTAAGATTTGAACCATTGCTCCTTAAAATAGAAGGCATAAACTTTGGCAAGTGGCCTCCAGGTGAACATTAAGGAAACATAATCAATTACATTTTCATTTATTTCCTTAATTTTTTTAGATTTCTGTGACTTTCTCTTTAATTTATTCATCTTGTTTCTCCAACTTATTATTATCTACTTTGAGTTACATAATTGTGCTTTGCTGGGCTACGTGGGAGATAACATTCTTTTATTTAAAGAATGAAATATTCTACATGTGAGTATTTTCCTCTTTTGTTTGGAGTAGACTCATGAAACTCGATGGTTATTCTTGAGACTGTGCAAATAGTAACACCATTTATGCTTCCATCAATGTCACTGATGGCATGCTTCCTTCATTAGGGGAATTTTGAGGTCTAAAATGGGCCTCCTAAGGAAATTATAAAATAATAGTGGAAATAATAAAATAATATTTGATGACATTATCAGATTTTAGAGGGAAAAAAGAAAAAACTACTTTTTCAACTCGTATTTTCAACTTATCTCTCAAAATTTTTACTCAAATTTTGAGCGGGAGTACTCGTTGGATGAAAAATTTAATTCATCATCCAAGGAGTACCCATGTTGCATACTTTCGATGGACCTTGCTATGTAAAAAATGAGAAATACATGAAAAACGTGATTGCAATCACGTTTTTCATGTATTTCTCATTTTTTGCATAGCAAGGTCCATCGAAAGTATGCAACATGGGTACTCCTTGGATGATGAATTAAATTTTTCATCCAACGAGTACTCCCGCTCAAAATTTGAGTAAAAACTTTGGGAGATAAGTTGAAAATATGAGTTGAAAAAGCAGTTTTATTATTTTATTAATTTTTAATCTTTTTACCCTTTTACTTAAAAAATGATGAATCATCCCCCATGGATGACATAATCATCTTGAATCCTATTGGTTCTTATAAAGTTTATTTTGGTTGTACATTTTTCTTAGGAGGCCCATTTTAGACCTCAAAATTCCCCTAATGTAAGATGGTAGAAAATGTTTCAACAACTAGCTATCCTTATAACTTAATTAAAAAAGTATTCTAACAAATTGAAACAACATTGTAATTTCTTTAACAAGCAAGGGGTCTACTTTAGCCCTTGATGCTCATTCCCCTTGCAGTTTTCAATTTTTCTTCTACTATAGAATTCTGAGTTGGGTGTCACCACATAATTGAACATCAAAACATCTATCTTCTCAAAGTATTCAAAGACAAATATTTCTTGTGTACCTTCATCACCCTTGTGGCATGGGGTTGTCCCATTTGCATTTCCTTTCTTCTTGAAAGGGTTGTCCCATTTTTATCTTTACAACATTTTGAATGCTAGGGGAAACATAGAAGGCACTTCCATTTGGACGTTTAAAAATTGACCAAACTCATATTCCAAGATACTAGATATGTTATTATCAAATCCGTCATCAATTTGAACGTAACAATTTTCTATTTTGGGTCTGAAACAATCACCAAGATCCTCTAAATTGCAGGCTTCTTCCTCATCCTTGTTGCTTGTGAATTCTAGGTGTTCTCTTGCCATAGCAACCACTTTATGCTCTTGATATTTGTTTTTGAAATGGCCAAGGTCACTCTCTATTTTCATTGTAGCAATACTTTTATGTTTAAATTTAAAATATAAATAATTATCTCTATGTGTTTTTTATTTTGAAAAATATACTTCTAGTCACCAATCTTTTTAACTTCTTGGTCAATGGGTATTTACTTATGCTCCAATCATCTTCTAGTGTGTACTATGTGTCATCTAGGATAGGGGATCTCACTACATCTGGTTCTACATGTTTTCCATAATGATTATCAACCCCCATATTAATATTTCCACCATGGCTCTCATCATCCACATAATAACAAGGGTCTTCATCAATGCCTTTGCAATTCAATTTTTCTTCACTTCTTAATTCACAAAAATTTCCTTCAATGATATTAATTTTGAGGCCCTAAGTGGGGAAACCATCATTTGTCTCTTTGTTTGTTGGTTGTTCCTCTCTATCCACATCACTTTTATTTCTCATTGTGAAACATGGAGATTGTTATTGGAGCTCTTCTTACCAATAAGAAGGGGGGGGATAGATTTATTTGTGGATCAAAGAACATGGCTTAGTCCAAATTCTGGGCATAATTTTTCCTTCAGGAATGGGCATTTTTGGGAAGGAATTAATTTTCATTAAAATATGGAAGGGGTAAGCACAAAACCAAAAAAAGACACTAATGTTAAATGTGCATGTTGATCTTTCGTGTTTTCAAGAGGGCATGGAGAAATTTTTTGACTCTAATTGGTTTTCATTATTTTTTTAATTTCCACTCTTTGAGGAGTGAATTCAATCTAGCCACCAATTTATAAAATCAAGATAAAATAGAATCAATTCATTATTTCTTCACCTCTAGTTTTGACCAATACACATGATATTGTTAGTGTACATAGGGGCACAATTTCTGTTGTTTTTGGGATTATAAAATGAATTTGATATAATTAGTTTTTTAGAGCATTTTTTGTTCATGTTTTTTGTTGAATGAGAATCCTTCAAAGTTTGTTTGATTGCGTTGGAGAATTTTCATGTCCCTTATTTTCATTTTCAAAAAGTTAAGGTGGGATGGAAAATTGTTGGTGAAGAATTATTTTGTTTTAATCCATAAAAAGTGAGTGGTTGGGATATGTTTTCAATATTTTGGTTAGATTTCTATTAGAATCCACGTGATCTTCTAGTTTTGGTTGAACTAGTGTTCATTATTAACATCCACATGTAAAATAATTGTCTATGGGATTGGTGTTCCAAAAGAAAAGATGCTCCATTACTTGAAGGGTTGCAATGCAATATACTTTTTCAGCATAAATTTAAATATAAGTATGCCCGATGATGGGGATCCAACTTTCTAGATGTGCTTATGATTTGCAGGTGCCATTTCATTTCATTTGCTCAGTAGGTTACATGGAAGCTTGTACTATATTTTCTGGAAATCTTATATTGTCTTGTCTGTTCATGCTCACAAAAAGATGCATTTACTTGGAAGAATCGGAGAACTACGAATTTTCCCCTATAAACTTTAAACATAGGTGAGAAGAGCCAACATGTACGCATTGAGAGCTTCCAATTATTTTATAAAATTCCTTAATCTAGCATGATTTTGATCAGCTAAATCTCATCTGTAAGTCTACAAGTCTATAAGAATAGCATGGAGCATTGCCACGGAGCACTTTTTCCAATGTAATGAAATGAGTGTTAGGCATATGGTTAGCCCATATGTTCTTTATTGCATGTCAAACACATCTAATTGTCCCCAAATATGGTCTTTAGTAACTCTAATACTAGTAATCAATTGGTACATATCTGTGTGGATGATAGTTTAGACAGTAATATATCATATATGAAGGTACAACCTATGATTTTGTATTTTAATCGTCAAATTTGCATGATCACGGAAACTTTTAGGGGCTACTATTCACAGATGGGCTAATTTCCATGCTTTTTCCTAAAAAAATATTCGCCAATTTCCATTTTTTTTTACAATTGATTTGCCTAAATTTTATAGTATAAAATTATTTTACCCTAAAAATCGGCAAAATTTTATATATATACTAATATAAAATAAGTATAAACCTAAATATTTTTACAAAAATATCATCAAAAAAATTACAATTTACATAGTGGGGACTAGTAAGATTTGCCAATGTTCTAAACTTTAAGATAAACTTCCATCCTTAAAATTTTCCTCGTGCATGATTCTAATGATCAGATCCAATATGTCATGCCAAGTCTCTGGTTGGGAACATTAACAAAAATAATTTAACAATTTTCCAATCATGAATGTATTCTTTACTTGCATATCACCATACTATAATATGACACATTATTAGAATATTTGGTTGGGTTTGATGATATAGGGACAATTCTTTGTATTTGGTAAATTGACTCTTCATATGGTGCTTGCAAGGATGAAGGACCATTGGTGAGTTAGTTTCTAGAATGGAAAATAATGAATTGAGGAATACCATTTTCAGAGAATCGTCTCAAGTGACTTGTCAACCAAAGTGTTCTATGTGTGGGTAATAGAAGCGCACACGTTTGATTGGCTTATATTTTCAACTAAGGATTAAATGGAAGCAATTTGACCATATCAAATGAATTTTTAGGAGTTATTGAGCTGCAATATAGAAAATTGTTATTGAGGAACTACATTTTAAAGTTTAATTTCATAATTTCATAAGCCCTATTAAAATTCCTATGAGGTCATGCATACCCTTCAAAGGGTATTCATATTATCTTTAGCATAGATCCATCTTAACCTTGGATATGTCAAGGACAGACCTGCTGATCCATGTCAAAATGTGCAAAAAATTGGACAAGTTTTCCATATTTTCTTACTTCTTGAGCTAGTCTTCTTGCTCTGGCTTCTCTTCTTCTATCATGGTCCCTTGATCCACAATAAAAGAGTAGATTTTATATAATTTTATTTTGACTATTTTGTCTTTCTTTTGTCTTTTTTAAGGGTGTAAGTTCCTTTTTGATATTAAATTTTAATCCAATGCACGATAAAAAATACATGCCTGACTACTCTTCTACTAGGGAAACTAAACCGGTATTTTGGTCCAAGAGAACTTAGCTTCCAGAATTTTGTTATAGCTGAAGTTTCATATATTTAATTTAGATGCAAAAATTGTTGGGTATGTGTTATATTCTTTCCACGACTAGTCACACACGGGGGAGTCACAGGGGGGGTTGTAGCCCCCCTTGCCCCGAGATTTTTTTTTTTTTGGACCTTATTTTCTGGTGGGCGGACCTGCCCATGGTTTTGTGCATGGGTTTTCACATGGGGTACGATGGTTTTCAGCCCCTGATATTTTATAGATCCGGTCAATGGAACTACGGTTATGTTCTAATCCAGGGTTAATGAATTGGGGTTTATGTATGCTTCAGCATGTATATATATGTGTTGTAACACTAAAAGGAATATAATGAAAAATCAAGCTGGTCGTCCCGATTTGGGATCCAGGGGAAAATCGCTATGTTTATCTGTTTTATGTTTTATGCTCTCGCTATTGTTTATTTTCTGTTTTAAGATTTGTTTGTAGATAATTTCTTTTCAGGGTTAAAACCTACAAAAATAAACTAAATAGTTTCCATACTTTTTTCATAATTGGAGTTTCTTCTATCCATCATAACTATATTAGTTTAGATATCA
The DNA here is from genome assembly GCA_034641835.2 of Pinus albicaulis. Lineage (NCBI taxonomy): Eukaryota > Viridiplantae > Streptophyta > Pinopsida > Pinales > Pinaceae > Pinus > Pinus albicaulis. The sequence goes on along the minus strand of CM076581.1, from coordinate 10,784,402 downwards.
TTTATACTATGAAATATAAGTATATCAAAAAAGAAAATAATCTGCATGTCTAATCATATATTGTGACATCACTAGCCTTCGTTGGCTTATCCTCTTCCCCAGACTTTTTGAGCCTTAGATTAGCTACTTATTTTGTGAGTTGAGTGACCTTGTTGTCCAAATTCTACACCTATAACTGTATGGCATCTATAGACATCAAAATCTCTTGTTGTGGATTGATTCTTTCAACTAGGACCATACACATCATTAATCCTAATGATGTGATTAATTCGAAAGACATTTATCTACATTATGGATCACAAAAGTCTTAGATCTAACATCATTATTTTTGTTTTTCAGTATATGTCGATTGCTTGCACTTATCTATTAAACATTGCCTCTGTTAGTTCCTATATATGGAATACTGTGACATTGACCTGATCATCATACAAAAATATCTACTTTGGCCTCCTATGTATTCTTATCTCCCTCTGATCTATTTGAGCACTCTTACCTTGACTTTGGTACAAGTTATCATTATCAATCCATGTAATGCATTCCCAAACTTTAACCTTCTCAATGCCATATGTCCTGACCACTTCATGCCATTTATTAAGGGATTCTGGTCGTGCTTCATCTGTCTTTGGGTAGTCTAGATGGCCCCCCATCTAGTGAGAGTTTTATCTTGAATTTTAGATGGTATTTGTATAACGTTATTCAGATGGCATAGAGCTTTCCTCATTGAATCATCAATTGTCTATGGATATCATGCAATGGTTTCTCAATTTTTTCTAGTTGGGACATCTCATCTTTTGAATTAGAGATGGAGTTGTTGGTACATCTCAATCTCTGACTCAATGTTGGAGCTACTATTTAGAGGACTTGGATGGTTCTCGTTATGACCTTTGAAGGCCTCATGTACACCATTTTGATAACTAGGTTTTTACTAAACCATGGAGGTAAATAAAATGAAAGGGTGTCTTTATACTTTGTTCCTTTGTCCTTTCCCGGTTATTTTATAATGGCTCTCTAGTAGGATTTTCTAATATAAAGGATTTTGGGTGATGTTATTGGATGGGCATCTACAGTGAGCCTTAAGCATGAGATATAAACCAAATCCAAGACTTTTGTTGTTGCTGCAATGAAGGAATTAATTTCCCATGCTTTCCTTCTCAGTGAAATGGGTAGTGGAAAATGTTATTTTTTCAAGTAAGGTTCAATAAGATCCGAGGGATCCATATGGTACTCAAAATTTGCACCCAAAATTTTCTTAAGGATATTCATGGTAATGTTATCATAAGAAGTTGTAGATAGAGCAGTCCTTTTCTATCTAAAGCATTGATTTATAATATTATTTTTTCTTGTTGTCTCTTGTACCTCATATGTGTCCCTCTTACAATATTTTTTCGACTAGAGCCCTATTGGATGGAGTTTGAAAGGATCGATCTACCCAAAAGGCATGCCTTGAACGTAATTTTATTATTTGGTACAAAAATCTAACCAAAAATTCTCATTTTTACTAGAATTATTTGAATGTACTCATTTCTTGTTGGTTCCACCTCACCTTTGAATATATGGTTTTATTATGTTCCAACAGGTAGTTTATTTTCTCAAACAATCTCCAACTTTGTACAATAATATACTTACCATTAATATAGTATTAGGGCTTGGGAAGGGTGTCTAGAACAACTTTTTGGTGAAAATTTTGTTTATCTTGGACCTTTTGACTTGTAGTTTGCAGTCAGTATTCTTATATTCTGTATTGTTACACTGATTTTTTGGCCATGTGAGTCTACACACTCATTTTAAGTTCACTGAGGTATATTATTAAATGTTCAGTTGGTATACACACCAATCACCTTCTTTAATGTTGGATTCCTCCCAATCTTCTATAAAGAGGGCCTCACTCTCTATTAGACAGAACAGATTTAAGTGATGCAATTATTCTCTTGTTCCTTATATTATTTTTGAGTCTCTATTCATTTTCTATGTTTTGTTGTATTCATAAGATTAAGCATGATATTATATTGTTATATTGTTGTCTGTACCATAGTTGAAGGGCATCATTTTCCTCCATATTCATCAGCTACTTTCATTTTAGGATCTGAGAATTGTTTGGCCGCTGCAACACAATCTAACTAGTTTCCCCTCTTTGTGGCTTGATAGATTTCTTGGCATTGCTTGCAACTCCTACTCATGGTCATCATTAGCTAATGGTTGGATTTTTTTGCAGATGGTTTGGCTCTCCTTGTGACATACCTCCCACATCACATCCTTTCTATAAACTGATGTACCTTTTCTTACATATAGAGTTGCTCAATTCCTAGAAAATTGCTTAGTAGTAGCCTTTGAGAGTTTTACCTTTTTATATAAACATTAAATTATTATTATAAAGAGACAGTTTTTTTTGTGCTAGGAAATTGCCTTCATAAAACATGGGTGCCTCTCTCATTAAGTTCTTTTTAGCTGTTGGGGAGGCGGGTGGGCATTGATTTTCCACCTATATCCTTTTTTGATTGGGTTTTCACTGGATGTGTTCTTGGAAGACATCCTCAAAATGCTTTTGATAAAGAAAATTTTTGGAGAGCTTCAAAATCTCTTCAACTTGTTCACAGTGATATTGCATGCCCTTTTCCTATATTTTTTTTTGAAAGAGACCATTATTTTCTTAAATTCATTGATGACTACTCTAGACACACTTGGGTCTACCCATAATTAGCAAAAGTGAGGTTGTTTGACATTTTTATTATGTTTGAAGCCTTAGTTGTAAAGTAATCTGGAAAACCTATGAGATGTTCACATACAGATAATGGTTGTGAATACATCAACCAAATATTTGAGGAATATAGTTCCATTGAAGGTGTTCAACTACTACATATTCTGGCCTTCTATCCACACCAAAATAATTTTGTTGAAAAAAAAGAATTGTACTTTGAAGGAGAACGTAAAATGTATGATCCATTACATAGATATTACCCCACAATTTTTGGTAGAAGCCATCAATTGTACCAATCATATTCACAATTTCAAACCTCACAGGAAGCCTGAAGAGTAAAAACATCCATTGGCCATCTCAAAGTATTTGGGTGTAATGATTGGGTCCACATCCCCAAAGAAAAATTCAAGGCAATGGGTATACAAAATAAACCTTTCATATTTGTTGGCTACCCGAAAGACGTTAAAGGGTAAATATTACTTGATCCTAACACAGAAGTTGATCATCAGAGGGGGTGTTGGATTTAATAAGCATTCCCTTCAACTTTTTGGATCTTCTAATGATTTTTCTTCTTTCAAGTTAAATTTTCCCCCTAATGATCATTATATTGAAGCATAATGTATGAATTTCTTCTACCACTTCCTAATTGGGGTCAATGAAGAACTAGGTCTATTATTCAAAATCTCCTAAAGTATTTATGGCAAGTGCTTCATATCCAAAGGACTTTAGTGAGCTCCACAGTGTTGTAGAGTCTGATATGACATGGAATATTAGAATATTTCCTTAATGATAAAAAACATATGGTATTGTAGATGAGTATAAAATTATTTTTTTCCTAACTCGATATATCATAGTTTAAAACCAAGTATGTAGTAGATGGTATTGTAGAAAAATATAATGCATGATTGGTTGCTAGAATTTTTTCTCAAGTCGAAGGCATTTCTATTTTGAAACCTTTTCCCTTGTGGCTAAAATGAATTCTAATTTCCTTACTCCTTCTCTAGTTGCATCTCAAAGTGGGTGGTACAATAAATGGATGTCATAGGTACCTTTCTTTACAAGGATTTATAGGAAGAGATATACATGGAGCCACCACCTTGCTTTATCCAAGACTTTTCATTTGCCTACAAAATTAAAAATCCTTGTGCTTGAACAAGCACCTGAGGCTTGGTATGAGAATATGGATTCTTTTCTTATCAATATTTTCTCACTACCACTCTGATCCAAATGTTTATATTTTGTGGCAAGGCAATGAACTCCTCTTACTTTCTCGCTATGTGGATGATCTCATTCTCAATGGGACTTCACCTACCTTGATTGATCATCTGAAAGTCCACCCTTCATCAACATTTCAACACAACACACTTAGGGATCCTTTGCTACTTTTTTGATTACAGATAACTTAGTTTGCATCTATTATAGGTATCTCTCAACCCAAGTATACCTTGGGATCTCTTAAGTAGATTTCACATGTAGGATTGCAAATTTGCACCCATGCTATTTTTGTAAGGGGTCAAGTTTCCAGACAAATGTTCCACTATGTTGGTTGATGCTACATTGTATTAGCACAATGTTGACAATGCTTTATACTAAGCTTATTGTCATCCCAATATCTCCTATGCAATTGGGTTGGTTTCCCAGCTCATGTAAGAACCATATGAGATTCATTGAAAAAATGAAAGAGAATTCTTTGTGACATTAGAGGGACACACATATTAAATTCAACATTCTTCTGATGGTAATGAAAATCTAGTTGGTTATATTGAGTCCAATTGGGATGGCGATATTGATGACTACAAGTACAGATCTGGCTCTTTCATCTTGGCTCTGGCCCTTTCTTCTACAGATGTAGAGTACCAAGGTGTTGTTAATGCTTCCAATAAATCTATTTGGATACGAATGATTCAACAAGAAAAATATATAATTTTGTGTGCTAATCAGAGTGTTTTCCATATTTCCAAGCATTCAGTATCATCAATGCACCAAGAATATAGAAATCCACATGCATTACATCTGAGAGTTGATTCATGGTATTTTTTCACTAAGTTGTAGGTCCCTAACATATTTACTAAACCCTTGATATAGATTTTGTATGTACAACTTTATATCTTGCTTGGGGTGAAGAAAGTTATCCTCGGAGAGGGTGGAGGTTAGTCTCAGTCCTCCTTGTTATTTTTCCCTTTGTTTTGAAAATTATGTACATGGATATCATGGCCTTATAACTGAGACCCATTTATTAGATTTAACCTCATTTTTATACTTTCCTGAGTTTCACTTAAGGGGGTGTATCTACGTACCTAGTTTAAGTTAACTTAGGTAAATTATTAAATGCTATTTTGGTATATTGGAAAACCACCTTGTGAAATCTTGGACTTCTCCCATTTTGATGTAAATATATAACCTCACTCTACATTTTAAAACAGAGTAGATTTAATAGATGTAGTGATTCTCTTGTTCCTACTATTAGTTTGATTCTATTCATTTTCTCAGTTCTGTTTGTCTGTATGGTGGTTAAGCCTAATATTATCCTGCTCTCTGTAGTTTTCTTTTCAAGGATAGAGCCCCTTATTTAAAATTCCTATTACGGACATCCACCATAATTAAAAACTCTACACAGAGACCCATTAAATTGACCATGTATTACAAACATCCATTAAAAGTAGGAGTAGCACAAACATCAGAGTTGTTAAAAGTAAAATCACAATCACAAGTTTGGATTTTGGGGTTGATTTCGTGAATATCTCATTAGATACAGAAAATGGTAGGGAACTCTTCGATTAAGTAAAATTTCCTCTTCCTTTCATCATTTTTCGGGAAATTCACTAACCGCACCTTGATCTCACGAATCGTTTATTAAATGGCTTTAGATATCTGGATATAGATATAAAAACAAATGCCTAGATGCCAATAGGGAATCAGATGTAAAACATACCTCTCTTCCATAGCCAAAATGGAAATAACTGTCACCATGCCACCTATAGTAATATGGAGCTTCCTTTTCCAATCCTCTCCGCCTGTTTGGTAGTTACTTTCCAATTCTAGGAGTCCTTTCCCTTAGATTAAGTATCGATATTTCTTAACCAATTTTATGATGACCCAAAAATTAATCCTACTTCAGATGCATCTCAACAAACTTGTATTATCACATTAGAACTTCCGAGGATGTAGAGTGCAAATGCACTGATTAGAGAAGAAAGTGTATAAGATATTTCTTTAAACATGTGACAACTAATTGTAGAAGAAGAGAAGGAAATGGGAGATGTAAAATGGAAACCATATTGTGATTACATTCGTGTAGCAGGAGGGGCATTACACTTCCTCTGCATTGTAGTATTAAAATGAACTTTTAATGTTGCCCAGATATCATCTAACTATTTGCTTGCATCAGTAATCCTATATCCAATATTGATAGTGCTCTTTTTAATAGGAACATATGCAAGTGTTTCATTATGTAGTGGATATTTTTTCTATGCAAGGGCTCATTTTTTTTTGTAGTTTATCTTGTGGTGATCCAGAACAAAGGTTTTGGCTCTGTATATCCCTATTGACCAACATTCTATGATTGTGTTTCCCTGCAATGTTGAAATGTTAATTTCAACTGCCCCTGTACTCAGCCGCTTTCCAAAATTTCTTTGACAAGCTCTATCACAGAGCCGCTTGTTATTTTTTTTAAACAGTCGCTTTGAAACCTTACAGTCCTTTGCATTTGAAAACAGAGCTTTGTGTTTGAAAACAAAGTTTACACTAAAAATAGGTATGTGGGAAAGTCCTTTTATTTAAACAAGAGGCCACGGGAGTAGTGGTCCCATAGACCACGTCGACAGAACACGCGAAAGTTTATTATTGGATCGGGTTTTTATTTGAGCCTATCTGCAACACAAATCCGGACGTGAAGATTTATTGAGGCACAATTGATAAATTTTTTGGGTTACAAAACCCACTTATGTCAGCAACCCATTTCCGGACCCGATGAGTTTTTATAAGCTCGATTTGACATTCCATTGCACGTCCAAGTGCTGACGTCACGATCCTAAGTTTGTAATGCGAATTCTCAAATGAAATTTGGTTTATGGCTTTTGAAGCCCGGGTGAATGGCAGAAGGTTGCGAAGGCTTTGGTGATCGAGTTAGGAAAAATGTATAAATTCATTCTCCCAAAGATGGGTATTATAATAAAGTCTTTTTAAAATAGTGAGCATATTAAAAATGTATAAATTCATTCTCCCAAAGATGGGTATTATAATAAAGTTTTTATATTAATGTCCTTTTTAAAACTATGTTAAAACTTCTTTAAAGGATTTTTTTTGAATCATATGTTTGAGTTTTATTATATGAAAGAGCATGTCATTTATTAAAGTGGATTATAAAGATTTATTAAAGTTTTTTTAAAAAAGGGTTTTTGAAAAAGCTTGTGTTAACAAATTTTAAAAGGTTTTTTATAAAATAGAAAGATCAATCAAAAGTATGCAATATGGGTACTTCTTGGATGAAAAATTAAATTATGCACCCAACAAGTGTTCTCGCTAGAAATTTGAGTAAAACCACATGGAGATAAGTTGAAAATATGAGTTGAAAAGATAGTTTTTTATTTATTATTTTTTAATATTTTTACATTTTACTCAAAAAATGGTGAATCATCCCCCATGGTTGAAATCATCGTCTTGAATCATATTGGTTCTTATAAATTTTGTTTTTTTTTTGTACATTTTTGTTTTGAGGTCCATTTTAGACCTCAAAATTTCTCTAATGTAGGCACAGAAGACATAAGGAGACAAGGACCCCATCTAACCTCCAGACACCTTAATCAATAATTTGCAAAATATAAATGGATATAAGCCCCAAGAACAGGGTTGAGATAAACTCATGAGTGAAGCATATTGGAAATGTATGATAGTAATATTTGGTAATGTAATTTTCTCGTTAGGATTATGTTGATTTTAGGTATACGTGCACTATTCTAGGTTCTGCCCTTGAATTTTCATGATCGTTTATTTTAATATTAACTTATGAATTTAGCCTCGATGGCCTACTTGGGAAAAACAAAATGAAAATAATAAGATAAATAAAACTAACGGAATTGTAAAACCTGATCAAGACTTTTGCATGAAACAACCGACAAATAATTAACATAGACATGAATGGGTCCACATGAACAAGGACAAAGATAATAACTACAGTGGAAGTGGAAGTGGTAAGTTGTTGTGGGATATTTGATATCATAAAATTATGATGGTGCCTAAAGAAAAAATCATTTGTTATGAACCATCATGAAGACAAGGTAAGGAAATTTTCCTTGAACTTAAAAAAATATAAAGATAAGAGAAATGATGATAACAAGTATGATTACTGTGTGAATGGATAATATGATAATTAGTTATTCTTATGATTGAGATTAGAATTTTTGTTTTCACAGGACTAGCTGATGAAATGTGCGTACTGTGTACTGGGAATAATGAGAATATTATTGAAAAAAGAAGAAGCAACATTATAATTATGTTCATTGGCCATATTTAATCACATAAATAATATTAAAAATATTTGATTTCATTAAAAGTGGCATTAGATTACAGAACACATTGATTTGCTTGGGAGTATTATTTTGATGTAAAAACCTAAATTACTTGTTGGATTGTTCACATTTTATTAAAAATATTATAATAGGATAAAAATATTAAATTTTATATTAAAATATCACAGAAAAAAATATATTTTATTTATAAATATTTGTAAGATTTTCCAATTTCTTTTCTATATCTATTCAAATTTGGTAAGCATAGTTTCAAATGAATGAAGAATTATTATCTTATATGTTTCAAATAATGAAATTAGACTTGTTGTAGATATCTATTATTTTGATCACATTTTTAATATGACCAACCATATTTAAAAATATGGTTTCATTACTCTGTCTTTTTTAGATCCTTCATAATTATGTATGTAACATGATTGCAGATAATAGAAATATGATAATTATATAAGCAAAATGTACTTATATCTATCACATAGTGTTAAAATGCATATCATTAAGATAAAACTTCAATATGCAAACTCTATTAATTAATCAAAGAGATTACACACATTTATACATGAGATAGTATCAAGATAGGAAATCTATCTTGGACGCACAATAATGTGGTTTAGAGATTCTCTCAACCACACACTAAACTAGGAATAAATATAGTTCTAGCTACTTCCTATAATGTAGGAACAGACTCCTTATATGGAGAGTTACAACCATAGACAAGTAGGAATTACATATTCCAATTCCCTCCCTTAATGACTACTTGTCATGATATCAATTCACAAAGTCTAGTTGTGCTCAATCATAAAAAAAAAATAAGAAGGATATGTCGACGTCCATATAAAGGAGCAACCATCCACCAGAATGCATGGGTACCAACCGCTGCAACTGCTGGTCTCGTAGGATGTCCTTCACATACATGGTTCTGTCAACCATTATCATTGCTGATCTAGATTTATGCAGGAACGCAACAGAATAAACATATAAATACAAAGATGCAGCAGAAATAACACTTCATTTCATTAATATCAAAGAACTGAAATTTGCTTACAGACATAATGGAAATAAAACTAGCTAGGGCGCTGGTAGCTATCTATGAGAAGAGATGTGGCGGCTACAGGCCTCTGAACTAAGTTACAATGAGGCTCGAGGGCCTATTTATTATTTATACATAATGGGAAATCCTCAACAGCCAAAACCCTAACCATAGGAGATGAAGTGCCAAAACTATGGGCCTCATTTGGGTAAATTGGTGTTTCAACTTCCCAGGGGCGTAACTTTGGCATACGATCTTCGTTTGACGCGTACCATACCTCGTTAGAAATATCTATCCAAGGAATAAAAATTTTGAATGAGCAACATCAATCCATGGACCCATGTTGCTCTCTGTTTTCCCAAAAAACATCGTTTAGGGCCTCAAAATGGCTTCGAAAGTTCAGGACCCGAAAAACTGCTAAAAATAGTAAGTTGAGCCGAAACTGAAAAACTGAAAGAGACAATGGTGGGGCCCCAAGTGGAATAGGCGGGTGACCACCAATATCCACCTGGATCATTCCTCCCCCCTTTGGAAGCAATGGTCCCCATTGCGTTAAGTTCCTCCATGAGATGAGGAAATTTCTGCTGAACTTGGTCCCTGGTGAACCACTTTCCTTGGTGTAGAGTTGGCCAGCTTTGACAACTCGATACAGTTGGATCTTCTGTTAGCGAGTGTTCTTGATTTGCATCTCCATGATACAATATGTGGTGGCCTGTTCCATGCAGTCAGGGTTTAACTCTTTTGGTGTGAGTTGTTCTGCAATGTCAGAGGTGTCCAGTAGAGGTGGGAAGTAAGGACAAAGGTAGTCCACATTGAATACTGGGTGCAAACCAAGGAATGGAGGAATATTGAGCTCAAAGGCATTGTTCCCTACAGCCTTGGTGATGGTGTACGGCCCATATCGGAGCAGGTGAAGCTTGCGGTGTGGTCCAGTGAGTTGCTCCTTCTGCAAATGCAGCCATAATTTGTCGCCCACCTGGAAGTTGTGTGGCACCCGGTATTGATTATGGCGTTGGTTGTACTTAGCATTGGCTCTGTCCAATATTTCATGAACTTGTTGGTGGATGTGTTGAATGTGTTCGATGAAGCTATTTGATTTGTCAACTTTAGACTAGACATGAGCCGAATCGGCCTGAGTAGCCGCAAATGGCATGGTACGTCAATGGGACATAGTGGTTGGAATCCCAAGCCCACCTGAAAGGGGCTATGGTAGATTTAACTGCAGAGAGCCCGGTTATAACTATGTTTTACATAGGGGAGGCTCTCGTCTCATGTGTGTGCATGATTTGAATTGTACATGCGCAGAATGTGTACAATCATTCTGTTGACGACCTTTGTCTGGCCATCTGTTTGCGGATGGAAGCTGTGGACTTGGTGAGATTGGTGTCCAGCATTGACCAGAGGCTGGACCAAAATGTGCTAAGGAACCTGCTATCCTGATCTGATATGATAGACTGTGGGATCCCAAAGTGCACCCACACTCATTCAAAGAAGAGTTTAGTAGTGGCTTACCATTGTGATATTCTTCTTACCGAAACCACTGCCATAATAGCATCTTCGAGAATCTATCGCTGACCATGAAAACACAATCATTCCTGTTTTGAGTAGAAGGCAGGCCCAGCATGTAATCATGGAGATGGATTCCCAAGGTCAAGTAGGCGTAGGTAGTGGAGTACGTAGGCCTTGCTTCTTGATGGTCGGTTTGGCAATGGCACAAGCAGTGCAGGATCTGATGTGCCTCTCGACATCCTTTGATTTATCAATAAGTATACACAACAATATGTCTTATTTTCTAAAAATGTGACTAAACTATAGTGTGCTTCCCATATCATCTTGTGCTAAGCAGAAGAACACAAGGTATCATGTGACATAAAAGTGCATATTGGAGGTTGAAAATTGCGTTGTATACTCCCAAGAGTGTAAGTGTGGGTGAATTAAGGTCACTCATGAAAGCATCCAATCAAAGTCTCGTGCCCACGAAGTTGTAGGAAACGATGATGACGACATGATGGGTGGTCGGGTGAAACGTGCAACATTATTGGTGCTACCCTTCTTGTACTTTGTGTTCAAATGAAAGCGTGAGATATGTGAGCGACTTCTAATGGCAGTCATTAACAACACCATCATATATGAAGCTGAGGGGGCGGGTGATGTGTGGATGATTGTTTCCTTCCCCAAAATTTAATGCTTCCATTGTCGACAAGCTTGCACAATGGAATACATTTATTTGTCATAAGTGGGATACTTGCGAACTGTGTCAGACAATGTCTCGCTGTGATATTCCACTGGATTTCCCTGTTGAGTAAGAAATTCCCCAATAACATAGTCATAGGCATCTGTCTCGATCTCAAATGGTTGTTGCAAGTCTGGTAATGTGAGCACTGGGGCAGAACAGAGGTGATTTTTCAATTCTGTGAACGCCTTCTGTTGAGGTTCTGACCAAAAGAATTTTTCTCTCACTCCTCCCTTGGTAACTTGACTCAAGGGCCAAGTGATATGAGAGAATCCCAACATGAACCTTCGGTAGAAATTAGCAAGACCTAGAAAGCTGCGAAGCTATGTTATAGTGGTTGGGGCTGGCCAATCCCGAATGACTTGGATCTTGGTTGGATCCACATGCACCCCCCTTTCATCAATAATGTATCCCAGATATTGAACCTGGGTCATGCAAAAAGTGCACTTCTCCAAATTGGCACACAACTTGTGTTGCCGCAGTGTTTGGAGGACTTGTCGGATGTGGTGAAGGTACTCTTCCCAAGTCTTGCTAAAGATCATAATGTCATCCAAGTACACCACTACAAATGAGTTGGTGAATGGCTGCAAGATGTCGTTCATCATCATCATGAAGGTTACGGGAGCATTCGTCAACCCGAAAGGCATGAATAGCCATTTGAAAAGGCCTTCCTTGGCTTTGAAGGCAGTCTTCCACACATCGGAGGGTTCAATTAGTACCTGGTGATACCCAGACTTCAAGTCGATCTTGCTGAAATATTTTTCACCTTTGAGTTGGTCCAGAAGGTCATCAATCCATGGGATCGGGTACCTATTCCGGACATAGATCTTGTTCATTGCCTGATAGTCAATACAGAGTCTCCACGTCCCATCCTTATTCTGTACCAACATGATCAGGCTCCCACAGGGCGATGAACTTGGTCAGATGTGACCTTTCTGTAGCAGATCCTGAATCTACCTCTTGATTTCATAGTTCTCCAATACAGAGCATCGATAGACTGGTCCATTGGGTAGCGGCACACCTGGAGTCAGATCAATCAGGTGCTTGACCTGACAGTGTAGAGGAACCCCTGTGGGTGAGGTGAATATGTCCCCGTATTCCTCCACAACCGTATCCATTTTTTGTTGTCGTGCAGAGGAGCCCTGTCTGGAGGTCGTGGCCACAGTATTATTCTTGCCCTGAGGGAATATCATCAAGAAAATGAATTTTCTAGTCTGGGAAATGAGCTTACTGCATTGTTCTGTACTAGCCAAAGAGATAGCGACAGGAGGTGGTACCTTTGGTATCCTGTACAACTTATTTCCCAAAGTAACAGTAACAGCGCGAGGCCGAGATTCATACACAGCGTGATGCTTCCACAAGTATGGTTGTCCTAATAATATATCAGAAACATCAATAGGAGCAACGTCACATAATACCTCATCCATGAAGGGCTTGATGCTATAAGGAAGGCGGCACTGCTAGCTAACGCGTAGATCTCATCCTTGGTGAAGCCACCCGATGGTGTATGGATGTGGGTGAGCTATGGTCGACAGGCCCAACCACTTCAAGGCGTCTGCTGAAATGAGGTTCTTTTGGCTCCCATTGTTGACAATGAACTATACTGGGAAGCCATACACATCTAGGAGGCAGAATAGCATTCTCCTCTCTGCGTTCTGGACCTCACCCAGGTCTTGTGTTGTGACGGTGGTGGCTCGCATCAATAATCGGCTTCTATGTTTACATATAGGAGGGTTTTGATTCGGGTGAACGTACGCCCGGCCAGAAGCCTCATCTCGACACGGCCATTTGTCGCACAACCTTGCTCACTTGTGTTGTGAGTGGAGCTCTTATGGAACTCACACCACTTTCCCGTGTCCTTCTTTGGCTTTGCGGTGTTGTTCTTTTCTTGTGACTTCAACAGGTTGTCTTGAGTCACCATGCCTTGGCTCTGTCCTGTGTTCTGTCATTTGGGAGCACCCTTCCCTTGCTTTTGATTCGCAGATCCAAAGTCTCGCTTCTTCTGCTTGAATTTCTGCTCAATCTTGGCAACATACCGGTATCCCGTACCAAGCGAGGAGATGTTTAGCACCAGATGTTTCTCTGAATCTTTGATACCCAACTTGGTGTGCAGGGTATGGAACAGATTCGTCAGCTCATGCACATCTTGATCCCTTTGTTGTCGCAATGTGGTCCATTGTATGTACTTGTCCTCATAGCTCCCCCCGGGATAGTATTGTTCCTTGATGGAATCTCGGAAATAATTCCAAGTGGGTACGGTCAAGAATAGAGAGGGTTCTGTCTTGTCCTTTTTCTCACAGTGGGTTTCCCACCAGTCCTTGACATGGTGGGCAGCGTTGAGGAGTGAAAAAATAATCTTCTCCCTGTCGGAGAAGTCATGAACCGAGAAATATCCTTTTAATAGATTCAGCCATCTATCTACAACATTTGCATCTATTTGACCCTCAAATATGGGAATGTCAAAATTTACTTGTACCTTAAAAGGAGTCGCACCTCCAGAGTGGCTGCTGGATGCAGATGTGCCACCAGTGGGCATCCGTTGAATGATCTGGTAAAGTTATCCATCATCACGTTCCTTTTTTTTTCGAGGGCCTCCTCGAGCAATATTTTGATAGGATATTCTGCTCAATCATCTTTATTTTCGTCCCCCATGGGCATCCGTTGGGGTTTGTGAGGCTGATCTTGCAAAGGTTCCACCAAATCGAGACCTAAATCCTTATACCTCGACCTCGTTGGGGACATGCAAAGAAATATCGAGAAAAAGTAGACCGCTCTAATACCATTGATTCGGATTTATGCAGGAATGCAACAGAATAAACGTATAAATACAAATATGCAACAGAAATAACACTTCATTTCATTCATATCAAATAACTGAAATTTTCTTACAGACAGAATGGAAATAAAACTAGCTAGGGCGCTGGTAGCTATCTCTAAGAAGAGATGTAGCAGCTACAGGCCTCTGAACTGAGTTACAATGAGGCTCAAGGCCCTATTTATTATTTAGACACAATGGGAAATCCTTAACAGCCAAAACCATAACCCTAGGAGATGAAGCGCCAAAACTATGGGCCCCCTTGGGTAAATTGGTGTTTCAACTTCCCAAGGGCGTAAATTTGGCATACGATCTCCATTTGACGTGTACCATACCTAGTTAGAAATATTTGTTCGAGGACTACAAATTTTGAATGAGCAACATCAGTCCATGGACCCATGAAGCTCTCCGTTTTCCCAAAAAAATGTCGTTTAGGGCCTTAAAACAGCTCCGGAAGTTCAAGACCCGAAAAACTACTAAAAATACTAAGTTGAGCCGAAACTAAAAAAATGAAAGAGACAATGGTGGGGCCCCAAGTGGAATAGGCGGGTGACCACCAATATCCATTTGGATCAATTGCATACATGTACCTATATCAAAAAATGTGTCTGTGACTCAGATCCACCACCAACGGGAAAATCTCATGTCCAGAACCGCCAACAAATGTGTCTATGACTCAAATCCACCACAAACGAGCGAATCCCATGTGCAGAACTACCAAAAGAGAGAGAGATCAGTGCCTTTCTAATCCAAATATTCACGTCCCAATAACAATCCCTAACAGTCGCACTGATTGCGCCTTTCGACGCGACTATCAGATAGAAAAATGCACCGACCCTCCTATGCTTAGAAACAACAATATCTGAGACATATGAGTGAGGTGTTTACTGCAGTCCACCTACTCCTGTGAGCATTCAAGCTCTTGTGTGCACCCAAGGCACCTGTAGCCACTAAGGCTCGCCACTAAGGCTCTGTATGTGGTTTCTGGTTCACCATAAACCATCACTTTAAAGTGATAAAAGATGGTTTCTAGCTGACCATAAACCATTACAAGGTGGTTTTGAGATTACCACGAACTTTACACATGCCTTTACAAGGCTTACATTCCATACTCCATCTCTTGGAGTCTCCAGGTACATATAATGACCACTTACAAAACCATCCTAGACTTGCTTATAACATGTTAGGGAGTCTATCCCACAAACCCACACTAACTCAAACAAACATTTACTTTGTTGTCCATCATAATAATTTTTGCTGCTTCATTACCTCCTCTTTCGTTGCTCACATCTTGGGCATCCTTGTCTTTGTCAAATAAATTCTTGGAACTCCATGCTTAACCTGTCATTTTTTAGAGTCTCGAATTCTAACAAAATAAATTTACCTACATTGAGTTAGCTAGGCTCAATAAGGCTCAATAACTTTAAACATGATTCCAAAAAGCTAAATAAAAAACATAAACTATTCAGATTAATTTCTCTATCTCTGCCCAAAGATGATTATTTTCCAAACATACCAGCAACCATTTTTCACCAACGATACCTGTGAGGGGTCCACTCATAAAGAAATGGATTGACGACATTTCAACTGGTCTCAATGCAGTGCACTCCAGCACAGATGATCCAGACATAGGCACTCACAACCACACGAGAGACACAATTTTCCCTTCAAAAACAATAATCCAGGACTCCACGGTCCAATCCCTCGTCGTGCACAAATTCACTATGCATAAAATTCAACAATTTTATACACAAAATTTCTCATTTTAGTATCCAATTCCCTTGGCATCGTAGCGTACCACCACTTCCCCTGTTCACAATATCAGGCTAGTGACCGCTTCCAAGCATGCCTCCTCATGCTCGCTGATAGGTTGCAACAACGAAGACCCATTGTCGAGCTAATCTCCTCGCAATTGAACATGCAGCTATGTTTCCATCACACTCGGCACACACAAACTCGATCATCCTCCAATCTATGATGTATCTTCATACACTATCTTTTGATGCCATTTTCATTGTCATGTCTTCATCATATCTGGTAGTAAATCATTCTTGCAAATAAATTTGTCTATTGTTGGAATGGGAAATTCCAACAAAGACTCGCACTCGTGACAATAGTTTCCCAAACTAAATGTCACAACAATACAACATTTAATTATTTTAACCAGATTTACATGAATGCAATTACATGTTAAGTTGATCGGGCTCAACATGAAAGAAAAATAATTCACGAAGACAATTTGTCTCATCAATTTACCTTTCTTGGCTTCCCGTCATTCAACTGATTCATACCATGTACTTTAAAAAAACAACTAAATCCCCATCCTGGAATTCAAACCTCTCATCATCTGGTAATGTAATTTTCTCGTTAGGATTATGTTGATTTTAGGTATACGTGCACTATTCTACGTTGTGCCCTTGAATTTTCATGATTGCTTATTTTAATATTAACTTATGAATTTAGCTTCGATGGCCTACTTGGGAAAAACAAAATGAAAATAATAAGATAAATAAAACTAACGGAATTGTAAAACCCTGATCAAGACTTTTGCATGAAACAACCGAAAATTAATTAACATAGACATGAATGGGTCCACATGAACAAGGACAAAGATAATAACTACAGTGGAAGTGGAAGTGGTAAGTTGTTGTGGGATATTTGATATCATAAAATTATGATGGTGCCTAAAGAACAAATCATTTGTTATGAACCATCATGAAGACAAGGTAAGGAAATTTGCCTTGAACTTAAAAAAATATAAAGATAAGAGAAATGATGATAACAAGTATGATTACTGTGTGAATGGATAATATGATAATTAGTTATTCTTATGATTGAGATTAGATTTTTTGTTTTCACAGGACTAGCTGATGCAATGTGCGTACGGTGTACTGGGAATAATGAGAATAACACTGAAAAAAGAAGAAGCAGCATTATAATTATGTTCATTGGCCATATTTAATCACATAAATAATATTAAAAATATTTGATTTCATTAAAAGTGGCATTAGATTACAGAACACATTGATCTGCTTGGGAGTATTATTTTGATTTAAAAACCTAAATTACTTGTTGGATTGTTCACATTTTATTAAAAATATTATAATAGGATAAAAATATTAAATTTTATATTAAAATATCACAGAAAAAAAATATATTTTATTTGTAAATATTTGTAAGATTTTCCAATTTCTTTTCCATATCTATTCAAATTTGGTAAGCATGGTTTCAAATGAATGAAGAATTATTAACTTATATGTTTCAAATAATGAAATTAGACTTGTGGTAGATATCTATTATTTTGATCACATTTTTAATATGACCAACCATATTTAAAAATATGGTTTCATTACTCTGTCTTTCTTAGACCCTTCATAATTATGTATGTAACATGATTGCAGATAATATAAATATGATAATTATATAAGAGAAATGTACTTATATCTATCACATAATGTTAAAATGCATATCATTAAGATAAAACTTCAATCTGCAAAATCTATTAATTAATCAAAGAGATTACACACATTTATACATGAGATAGTATCAAGATAGGAAATCTATCTTGGACGCACAATAATGTGGTTGAGATATTCTCTCAACCACACACTAAACTAGGAATAAATATAGTTCTAGCTACTTCCTATAATGTAGGAACAGACTCCTTATATGGAGAGTTACAACCATAGAAAAGAAGGAATTACATATTCCAACTCCCTCCCTTAATGACTACTTGTCGTGATATAAATTCACAAAGTCTAGTTGTGGTCAATCATCAGAAAAAAAGAAGAAGGATATGTCGACATCCATATAAAGGAGCAACCATCCACCAGAATGCATGGGTACCAACCGCTACAACTGCTGGTCTCGTAGGATGTCCTTCACATACATGGTTTTGTCAACCATTATCACTGCTGATCCGGATTTATGCAGGAACGCAACAGAATAAACATATAAATACAAAGATGAAGCAAAAATAACACTTCATTTCATTAATATCAAAGAACTAAAATTTGCTTACAGACAGAATGAAAATAAAACTAGCTAGGGCGCTGGTAGCTATCTCTGAGAAGAGATGTGGTAGCTACAGGCCTCTGAACTGAGTTACAATGAGGCTCGAGGGCCTATTTATTATTTAGACACAATGGGAAATCCTCAACAACCAAAACCCTAACCCTAGGAGATGAAGTGCCAAAACTATGGGTCTCATTTGGGTAAATTGGTGTTTCAACTTCCTAGGGGAGTAACTTTGGCATATGATCTTCGTTTGACGCGTACCATACCTCGTTAGAAATATCTATCCAAGGAATAAAAATTTTGAAAGAGAAACATCAATCCATGGACCCATGTTGCTCTCTGTGTTCCCAAAAAACATCGTTTAGGGCCTCAAAATGGCTTCGGAAGTTCAAGACCCGAAAAACTGCTAAAAATAGTAAGTTGAGCCGAAACTGAAAAACTGAAAGAGACAATGGTGGGGCCCCAAGTGGAATAGGCGGGTGACCACCAATATCCACCTCGATCATTCCTCCCCCTTTCGGAAGAAATGGTCCCCATTGTGTTAAGTTCCTCCATGAGATGAGGAAATTTCTGCTGAACTTGGTCCCTGGTGAACCACTTTCCTTAGTGCAGGAGTTGGCCAGCTTTGACAACTCGATACAGTTGGATCTTCTGTTAGCAAGTGTTCTTTATTTGCATGTCCATGATACAATCTGTGGTGGCCTGTTCCATGCAGTCTGGGTTTAACTATGTTGGTGTGAGTTGTTCTGCAATGTCAGAGGTGTCCAGTAGAGGTAGGAAGTAAGGACAAAGGTAGTCCACATTGAATAATGGGTGCAAACCAAGGAATGGAGGAATACTGAGCTCGAAGGCATTGTTCCCTACAGCCTTGGCGATGATGTACGACCCGTATTGGAGCAGGTGAAGCTTGTGGTGGGGTCCAGTGAGGTGCTCCTTCTGCAAATGAAGCCATAATTTATCGCCCACCTGGAAGTTGTGTGGCACCTGGTGTTGATTATGGAATTGCTTGTACTTAGCATTGGCTCTGTCCAATATGTCATGAACTTGTTGGCGGATGTGCTGATTGCATTCGATGAAGCTATTTGCTTTCTCAACTTCAGATTGGACATGAGCCGAATCAGCCTGAGTAGCCGCAAATGGCATGGTACGTCAATGGGACATAGTGGCTGGAATCCCAAGCCCACCTGAAAGGGGCTATGACCGATTGAACTGCGGAGAGACCGATTATAACTATGTTGTACATAGTGGAGGCTCTTGTCCCATATGCCTGGATGATTTTAATTGTACATGCGCAGAATGTGTACAATCATTTTATTCGGTAACAATTCCGATAATAAACTGAGATGGAAAATTGTGAACTTGGTAAACTTGGTGTCTGACATTGACATTTGAACCAAAATGTCTTTGAGAACACCACTATCCCGATAAATGTGATGGTAACAGGATGCGGTACACACTCGTTCAATAGAAGTTTAACTATGCTTTTAACAACAGTATTCTTCTTGCAGAACCACCATAATAGCCATCTTCAGAGTACGCCGACGACCACAAAAACATAGTCATTTCCTTGGCAACCCAAGCCGAGCCTAACATTTAATCACATGGATGTTGATTCCCAAGGTCGACTACGGGTAGGTAGCAGAGTATATAAACCTTATTTGTGGTAACTGGGTTGGCAATGAACGCAGGCAGGTGTAGGATAAATGCTTCTGCAAAACATCCTTTCGAAGGTTCGGCCAATAGAAATACTTCTGTAGTATTGCTACTGTTTTCTCGACCCCGAAATGCCCAGCGACTCGACTGTAGTGTACTTCCCATATCATCTTGGCACGCTCGCTTGAAGGAACACAAAGGTGTCCCAGGTGACATAAAAGTGCATCTTGGAGGTGAAAATTTGGAACTTGCGTACCCCCCAAGAGTGCCTTGTAAGTGTCGCTGAATTCTGGGTCACTCTCATAGAGAAGTGGCCAATTAGAAGTCTCGTGCCCACAAGAGTTGAGAAGCAGTGGTCATTGCATAGACTGATGATCGAGCCAAAATTTTGGCGATGCTGGCCATTGTTCTCTTCTTGTATATGTTCGAAATAGGCAGGATATGTGGACCACTTCTAATAGTGATCATTTAACCACTTGATGCTGTGTGAGCGCGGGCGGTGGTACGTGTGGATGATTGTTTCCTCCCCAAATATAATACTTCCATTATAGAAAGGCAATTGCACAATGGAATACATCTCTTTCATAAGTGAGATACTTGTTGTATGTGGAACAATGTCTCGTGGCAAATGCCTTCAGATGTCTGTTGGTAACAACTCACAATAAGATAACGTAGTGGAGGCATGCTCTTCGAGTCCCAAATAGTTGTTGCAAGTACGGTAATGTGACTTTGGGCGAACGGGCGATTTTCAATTGCAGCAGGCATGTGTTGAGGTTCCGACCAAATTTTTTTTTCTCTCACTCCTCCCTTGGTAACTTGACTCAAGGGCCAAGTGATATGAGAGAATCCCAACACGAACCTCCGATAGAAATTAGCAAGACCCAGAAAGCTGCGAAGCTCTGTTATAGTGGTTGGGGCTAGCCAATCCTGAATGACTTGGATCTTGGCTGGATCCACATGCACCCCCCTTTCATCAATAATGTATCCCAGATATTGAACCTGGGTCATGCCAAAAGTGCACTTCTCCAAATTGGCATACAAATTGTGTTGCTGCAATGTTTGGAGGACTTGTTGGATGTGGTGGAGGTGCTTCCCAAGTCTCGTCAAGATCGTAATGTCATCCAAGTACACCACTACAAATGAGTTGGTGAATGGCCGCAAGAGATCTCATTCATCATCATCATGAAAGCGGGAGCATTCATAAACTTGAAAGACATGACCAGCCCATTTGAAAAGACCTTTTTGAAGGCCAGCCTTTCCTACACATGGAGAGGGTTCAATTGCACTTCGATGTGGCGGTATTTCAAGTCAATCTTGCTGAAACATGAGACCTTTTAGTTGGTCCGTATGTCAACTGGTGGACGGTACCAAGTATTGCCTAAAAACACCTTAGGCTGAAGGAAGGCAGAGTTCAGGGTAACATCAAACCATGCTCAATCTGGTAGCCCTACCAGAATAGGAGAGGGCTCTCTCCTGGTCAAACTCAGTTAAAATAACCAATAGGGTCTGAGATGACTGAAACGAATGCTAATTTTAGGCTAGGTATATGAATCAAGGAGTTTGATTTTGATTTTTAGGGTTTTTTTTTGGAAAAAGGGAAAGGTAGTTTTGGGCTTGGGGATGAGGCCAAATTCTTGCAGAGTTCAATTTGGGGTAGGGAAGGCAATGGATTTGATGTCTTAGATCCAATGTGTTGGCCACCGTAAATTTTGGTCTATCAAAAGGTGGCCAAAAACATGTTTTCAGCCCTTCAAGAAACACTTTCCTCGGCCAAAATGTTATCTCTTGAAGCCCGTAGATGATCTCATGCTTGTCTCAAGGTTTTCACCGTTATTTCTCGAAACCTGCAAATTCTCGCTATAAATTCCATGAGAAGACCGTTGCAATATCCTCCTTCTTTCCCCTTTTTCCTCTCGGAGACTAACCTTCATATTTTTCATCATTTTCCTTTGTTGTCCATTTTCCTCACCTTTCTTTCATGGTACTGCTCATAGTTCAAACTTCTAACTCGTCGAAACTTCTAAAACCTTTGAAAATCATTGAACCTTCGTGCAAAAAACCCTTTTCTCTTAAGGGTTTATTCTTATCTGTGTCAAACCACTTCCCACCACGCCCTCATCATAAAAACCAAGCGCTAAACCCATGAAGTGTAAACCTCTATCGCATCGGAAAGATTCAAAGTGTGCATGTTTGTGAGCCATTTCAAAATGCCGATTGCGATCAGCCCCTTTGTCCTAAACCGCAGATCGTATTATCATTTCATCTACCCCATAAGCCCGCAATCGGGCGCTAAACCATTGAAAAATCCCTTTCTGATCAATATTTTTCTGTGTAAAACTTGAAAACCCATTTTTTCCAAAGTTTGTTTTAAAATGCCAAAATCACGTGTTTAAATAAAATGGGTTGATCAAAAAGACCGATCGCGCAATCGCGATCGGAGAATTCACAATGGGTAGATCAAAAAGACCGATGCGCAATCGCGTCGGAGAAGTTACAAATGGGTTGATTGAAAGACCGGGCCCGAATGTTCCGATTGCGATTGGCCCTAGTTATATAAAGCCCCGGGCCCATGGTACTCCATACACCCAGTGGCCCCGCAATCGAGCGCCAGCATATCATATATATATTCTACCCGATCCACTCAAAACCTTGGTTTTTATTGAAATTTGTAGGTTTCTTACAAAGTATAAGGGTCCCGTCGGTGCAAGAAAACAAAGGATCTAGACCGTCGATCTAGACCCGATCTAACGACCCGCGCAAAATCGCAAGTTTCAAATCGCATACTTTATATCCGTTCCCCCGATCAGCCCACCCCTCCGATTTACTCCCCGCCGTCGATCTGATCTGCAGATCAAACGGTTATCGCCCAATCGCAATGTTTCAATCACATGCTTTGTTGTGACCTGCCGATTGCGATCCTCCGATTAAATCTCGGCTGTCCATCTCCCTGATGATCGGTCAGACAGCGCTCAATCACATCGCTGCGTTCCAATCGCATCCCCTTTGCTGCCCTCCCGATTGCCGATCCCCGATTAAATCCCGACCATTGATCTTGTTCTCAGATCGACGGCCTGCGCTCAATCGCAAGTTCCCTCCGATCGCAATCACAGACCTTCCCGTCTCACCCCCGATTCCATCGCAGCCGTCTGTCCCACCAGATCCAACGGTTCATATTTGTCCCACACCTCTCCCATCATTCTTCTCCCCTGCCCCTCCGATTACATCCCGTCCGTTCATTTCCCGCTGATCCAACGGTCCTTATTCCCTCCGATCACAAGTCTTGCGCCCATTTCGAAAACCCTCCAATTCACTTTCCGCCGTCAATCTGATCTGTAGATCAACGGCCAGTGCTTAATCGCATTGGAAATTTACATCGCATGCACTTTTTTCCCTCCCCGATTGCGATCCTCCTATTAAATCTGGGCCGTCCGTCTCCCTGATGATCGGACGGCCTGCGCTCAATTGCAAAGTTTCAATCGCCATGTTTCAATCGCATGTTGTTGTGTGACCTCCCCAATTGCGATCCTCCGATTAAATCTGGGCCGTCCATGTGTCCAGATCGGACGGTCCCAGGTCACTCCCACCTTTGCTCATCACGCGATCGACGGTTCTGTTTTATTCTTCCTCCCGCGTCATTTAAAATTCTTTTCAGTTAATCTCCACCGTTGGATGATGCCATCCAACGGTCCTGCTCTCTTCCTACGCCTCTGAAGAAGTAAAACCAAATACGCAGGATTTTATAACAAATTGTTTGTATTTTGCAGGTTCTCGAATGAATTCTTCAGCCATTTTTGAAGAAACCACAAAGGCCGAGGGTGACGATCCTCTGTCTTCTGAGTTCATAAAGAATCATTCTAGGGGTGTTAGATTTACGTTTTATCAGTGATTTCATGACCCATTGATGCCATTCGACCCCACTACTGCCCTGCGCACCAGAAGACAAGCAGAAATCATCATTTATTAAAGAGTATCAGTGCCAAAGACAAAATTTATCAGAACCAGAGATTGAAGACCCAAAAACACAGATCTCAAGTAACTTAAAGTGTCTTAGGAAACGACGAAGACATCTGTCGAGCTGAGAAATTCCCCACTACTATAAGAAGAGGCTAATTGAACCCTCTATAGCTCCAAAGACACTTGCAGTCTCGTTGAGATCAAAGACCGCCGAACAATTAATACTAATTGAGCTATCTTGTCTCTAATTGTCGGCAGAACCATTCGAGAAGATTAAAGAACAGTTCAGAAGCAGATATTTAGATCATTTCATCTCAGGAAGCAGAAATAAAGTCACTCCAGCATGACACCGAGATTCAAAGGACGGCAAAAAGCTCCCACTGAGCTTAATTGTAAGTGTACATCAATTAATGCTGATGAACACCTGTAGATTTCGTGATCGAGGCCCTCAAAGTACCGAAGAGTCATCTTCTGTATTAATTGATCCAAACAGATCTTTTCATAGTTTACCACCGCTTCATTCTTCTATAAATACCTCTGTAGAAGATGAGCAAAAGCTTGGTCTCGGGACATCTGAACCCATGTAATAGTCATTCTGAAGCCACTGATGCCCTGTTCTGTAATTGAAAGATACATAAGCTGATATGAGAAGTTCAAAGCTGTAGAGACCCACCGGGCTTGCTGATTGTAACTGGTTTGAACATCAAATACAAGCTGCTGATTCATGGAATTTTGAAACTATGTCAATGGTGATGTGTTCCTTATTTTCAATTGTCGTTTTACTTAATGTTTTCACTCTGTTCACTTTCTCTGGTAAAGAGCAGCAAACATAGAGTTAGGATATACTCTCCACGGTACCCTACTCTTACTGAAAGCTTTATCTTCTATGTTTTCTTCATTTGAATGTCCTCTTTGAAGAGTTTATTAATGCAGGTTATTTTAAAAGTACTTCCCTGATATAGATAGCTCTTTGAGATGAATGTTTTCTATGTTATCCTTGGAGTTTATCAATGCAGCGTAGTTTAAAGTACTTAGCTGATCTAGATTGCTCTTTGTGATTATCATCTGTGTTCCCTTATCGAATATGCTGAAGCAAGCTGGTTTAAAAGCACTTACCTGATCTTAAGCTGTTTGAACTGTTTTTAAATGTTTCTGATGGAAAGTACTTCAATGCAAGCTAGTTTAAAAGCACTTACCTGATCAACAGAAATACTTTTATGTTTCTCCTTAAGTACATGTTGAAAGCAAGCTAGTTTAAGAGTACTTACTTGATCTTAGACTGTGCTTTGTTTTTTTCATTTGTTTAAGTCTTTCACTGCCTATTTGTTTCACCCCATTAATCACCTTAAGAGATCCTTTGATGTAAATGACTTGCTCTATGGATCCTTCTTGAATTTGATATCCAATTAAATCCTCCTATGACTCCATAGCCCAATGGGTTAAAGCTGTCTTTGTCCTTTGCTATCAGCTGAAACATTCCTTCATTTGCAGGCTCTTCACCCTTTATTTTGAACTGCTTTCACCTTCACCATGTCTTCGCCCAACCAAAAACAAACAAAACAAACCCATGCTCTTCATAACTAGCCTAATATCATAATTCCAGTCTTTAAAGATCACATCTTTGAACGCATTTATAGAGAGATCCCTCTCTGGATTCAGGAGGGCTAGATCCTTGAATCCCAAAGCGGTTTGATGTTACCTCTGCAGTTGGACTTTGCCAATCTTGCTAATTACAGAGTGATAACATAATGGCGACTCCACTGGAGAATCTCCTGAGTATTTCTTCGATTATAAGACAATCATAGGATACCAGATATCCCTTGCTAACTGAAAATTAACTCAGAAAAACCCAAAAATATTTCAGATTGGTATTTAATAAACATGGTAGTGGACCATAACACTGGTATTTAATAAACATGGTAGTGGACCATAACACCTCTTACCTCTGAAAAGGAGCTAAAAACTTCCACTTGGCGACTCCACAATCCTGAACAGACCTTAAGACTCCACTGGGAAGAACCCTCATTACTATACTATCCTTCAAACTCAGTCAGAGGACTGTAGGATTGAAATTTGTGTGAAACAGATTAGTTAACCTCTCAAAGATTGTCATACCTGATTGAACTTTTCTTGTTATTTGGGTCTAAAAAATTACAGCATAGTGGCTCCTAGAAAGATTCACACTAGAGCCCATCCTGACCCGGATCCACCTGAAATAGTTGATGACCCAGAAAGCATCCTTTGGAAGTCTCCTAGGATTAAATTATCAATTGTTTTCAGATCACCCTTGAGAGCTAATTCTGTCCCATAAAATATTTCAGCTCTACAACAATCACAAGAAGACTTAGTAAATCCTTTTAGAACTGGGTCTCTTGGTGATTTAGATCAGTCAGATTCCGAGTCTTTGCCTTCTTCTCCTGAGACAAGTACACATCTTGGTAGTAGAGAGACTACACCACCTAATTTACACTTCCTCCACAATCTAGGTGTCTCTCATCCAAGATCCGCTCAGCAATCTATCCCTGGTCCATCCATTTCTGCTCACCCTATATCCACTGTTCCAACCACTCCCCTCCAACCCACTTTCACTCTTGTTAATCCACCTCCACCTCCTGCCATGGCTGCATGGTATGCCCCCTTAGTTCTTCCCGTACCTTTAGTCAATCTACCACAGGACTATCTGTCCAAAATTCCATTGTATGATGATAGTGGTGCCACTACTGCATCACAACATGTGGATAACATGAATGACTGCTTTGACAGAAATGAGATTGCTGATGATTCTGTCAAAATGAGATTATTTGCTCAAAGTTTGGGAGGAGAAGTAATAAAATGGTTCAAAGGCTTAGCCCCTCATAGTATTAATGACCTTCAAGGTTTCCATCAATCTTTCTTAAACAAATGGGAAGTGAGGAAGAATCCTCTCCAAATCTTGGCTGACTACAACAATCTCCACAGGAACCCAGGGGAAAGTGTACAGGCTTATTGTACTAGATTTAATAGTATCTATAATGCACTTCCCCCATAACTAAAACCTCCACAAGGCTCAACTTTGAACAAATTTCCTGAAGGTTTTGACTTTGACATGACCTATTCGCTAAGAGAGAGAGACTTTTCAACTCTTGAAGATATGCAAAGGGGTGTTCTTTCTGTCGAAGTCAATCTAATAGAGAAGAGAGCAAGAATGAAAGCTGAAAAGAGAGTATCTTTTAGAGAGGAATCCACACCTTCCACTTCAAACTCAAAGATGGAAATAATGATGGAAGAGATGATGAAAGAGATGAGCATAATTAAGAGAACACAAGCAAGCCTAAACCAAACTGCTTCTCAGAATAGAAACCAGAACCAGAATCAAAATTTAAGAAGAAACCAACTTCCAAATAGACGTAGAGAAGATGATCAACAGATCATTCCTCCCTTTCATCAAAACTATATAAGTGAGACAGAGGAAACAGGTGAGATAGCAGAGGAAAATGATATCAACATGCTAGGGGTAGATAATGATGGCTTTGAGATTCATTATGAAAAGGAACGAGGTCTATACACACCTTATGATGACAACAGGGATGATGATCGACATTGTTATCAAGATATGGAAAATGTCATCATAGAGCCTCACAGAGAATATGACCTTAGAAGCAAAGCTAGTCAAAAAACTCCCAACACTAAAACCTCTGATAAATCTTCACAAAATAGCACCACAACCAAATGTAAAAATGTCAATCAAAAGGATAAAACAGTGGCTGTTGATTCTGGTAAAGGTAAAGAGAAAGGCAATCCAAATTTTGAAAAGCAGGATGCAGATCTTAGCAGTACTAACACCTCATCTAATACTCCTGTCAAAACCATGTTATCAAATGTAAATAGAACAAATCAGCAAGGTGATGTTGCTGAAAGACTAGCAGCTAGTAAGGCTGAGGCAAGTTCTTCAAAAAACCAAATTCCTTTCAGCCTAGAACAAGAACTTTCAAAGATTAAAATCTTTGTTCCCCTTACTGAGTTAGCTTCCCATAATGTGTACAGGACCCAAATTCTGAAGGCTTTGAACATAGAGGACCAGAATGACACAATAAATTATAATGATGACCAGCCAGAGCTCATTTTTGGTCCTAAAGCTGAAGGAAAATTTCAAGAAGGAATAGTACCTCCATTCTACGTCAGTCTGAATGTTCATGACAAAATTCTACACAATGCTATGCATGATTCTAGAGCCTCACATAATCTTATGCCAAAGGTGATAATGGAAAGGCTAGGACTAGAAATAACCATACCTTACAAGGATTTATATTCCTTTGATTCAAGCAGGATCAAATGTCTTGGCCTAATTAAGGACCTCTGTGTGAATTTGACTCAAATCCCAGCCAAGTGCCTAGTTATGGATGTAGTGGTGGCCGATGTCCCTCCTAAGTATGGCATGTTGTTGTCTAGATCGTGGGGTGCCAAGCTGCAAGGTACAATGCAGATGGATGGGACATATGCCACTATCCCTGTTTTTAACCAGCCTAGAAGACTATACAGAGAGGCACACATGAAATTCATGGTCAGTAGCCTAGAAAAACCTGAAAACTGTCCCATCTACTCTGTCCATACTGACCTGAACTCTTTTATCCTTTACCATGATGAACCTTTGAATAAGTCAGAACCAGAAGACAGTAACGCAGATAACCTGTTAGAGGCCCCAAATCTAGAAATGAATGCAGTTCTAGACATGGATGAAAACGAAAGGGAAACTTTCGAACAATGCATTGAAATGACAAACCAAAATGAATATGGCCAAGATGGCCAACAAAAAACGCCCCATCGAGTTCATCTCCATGAAAGTCCTAAGGAACGAGGCCCAGTACAACAACTTGTTGACCTTAAAACAGAACATGACGCTGAAACAGTTGGCGAGCAAGTCACTACAACAAGATTAATCGCCGATGAAGCTCAAGAAACACCTAACTCACAAGTATCAAAACAGTTTGATTCATTTGAAGATATTAACGAAAAAAATGAAAGTCTTGACCCACAAATCATGTGCCCACGGCTCTCGAAACTTGAAACTCAGGAAAACAACCTTCAATATGGCGAGGAACTTGAAAATGAGACACAAATTCGACTAAGTGCTGACATACCACCACAATCAGATAGCATGTTAGTTAGCGAGATTACCAACCAAGGCGAAACCAAAAATAATCCTCTATGGACCATGTTCTTTGATGGGTCATGTACTAAGAATAGTGCTGGCGCCGGTGTTTGGTTAACAAACACCGAAAACGGCCATACAGAAAGTGTTTCGTGCAAATTGAATTTTCGATGCTCTAATAACATTGCCGAGTATGAAGCTCTCATTTTGGGCTTGCATCTGTTAGAAAGGCTAGGAGCCAAAAGAATCCACGTATATGGCGATTCGGAATTAATCATTAGGCAAGTTAATGGGGAATACACTGCTAATCATCCCAGACTTAGAGCCTACCGAAATGACGTCCTGGATCTGTTAAACATTTTCGAGGATCCAAAATTGATTTTTGTCCCAAGAAAATAGAATATTGCCGCTCACAATTTAGCTTTTACAGCTAGAACGTGTTTAGCACCATATGAAAACGAGGACAACACCGTTCAGGTAAAATTTAGGCCAGCCATACCCGATAATCAAAAATATTGGTAGGTCTTTGAGAATGATAAACAGATAGAGGATTTCCTGCTCGGTAAGAATGAGTTTGAATCATCCAATTCAGATTCTACATCTGATGAAAACTGTCTAAACGAAGAACCCCCTGAACAAGAACAACCATCTAGTCATACAGATATCAACATGTTAACTCAAAAACTAGAAACTCATGCTGAAGAGTATGAAGACTCAGAAAACGAAGACATTGAGGTATTAACACCGAGAGACAAGAACATACCCAGGGGGCTAGCACCGTTAGAAGACCTGTTTGATTTTAACGACGTGGCTAAGAAACTTGCAGTAGAATATACAGAGTCTGACGTTGAAGAATGCAACATAGGCACAAAGGATCAACCTAAAATGATTAAATTAGCTAGGTCCTTGCCACCAAACATGAAAAAAAAATACATTGACTTGTTTAAAGAGTTTGCCGATGTGTTTGCCTGGAGCTATGAAGATTTAAAAGCTTACGATACAGAAATCATCCAGCACAAGATCCCTTTGAGAGAAAAACAAAAACCTTTTAAGCAGAAACTGCATCGAATCAACCCAATACAACTGCCTCTAGTCGAAAAGGAAATTAAGAAAATGTACGAGGCAGGAATCATTGTGCCTGTAAGGTTTTCAGATTGGGTTTCTAACCTTGTAGCTATGAGGAAAAAGACATGATAAATCAGACTGTGCATTGATTTCAGAAACCTTAACAGAGCTTCCCTAAAAGACAATTACCCTTTACCCAAAATGGAGCACATCCTACAAAAGGTAGTTGGTTCAAAGAGGATTTCTCTGTTAGATGGTTTCTCAGGATATAACCAACTTTTAGTACTCCCAGAAGATCAACTCAAGACAACCTTTACCACTCCTTGGGGCACCTTCATGTATGTGAAAATGCATTTTGGACTAATGAATGCTGGGGCCACTTTTCAAAGGGCCATGGACATTGCATTTTCAGAGGAAATAGGACACTTCATTGTAATTTACCTTGATGATATAACAGTTTATTCCAAAACCGATGAAGAGCACCTCAAACATCTAAGAAATGTCTTTGAGAAATGCAGGAGATTTGGGCTATCTTTAAATCCCAAAAAGACAGTCTTTGGCTTGCAAGAGGGTAAGCTCCTAGGCCACATTATATCAGAAAAGGGGATTAAAATAGATCCAAAAAGAGTTGAGGGAATACTACAGATTAGCCACCCTAGGAACATAAAAGAACTGCAGTCCTTTATTGGAAAGATTAATTTCTTAAGGAGGTTTATTCCCAACTTAGCAGAGCTCTTTAGAAACATGAATAATATGCTCAAAAAGGAAGTAGGAGTGAAATGGACTGTAGAGGCCAGAAAATCCTTTGAATTAGTAAAACATGCACTCACCCAAGCACCAGTCTTGATCAGCCAGGACTTTTCAAAAGATTTTCTTATTTTTTTCCTTTGCCTCAGAACATACAATAGCTGCAGTTCTATTGCAGAAAAACTCAGAAGGACAGGAACAGCCTATTGCTTTTTTCAGTAAGGCTTTAAGGGATGCACCCTTGAAATATAACATAATGGAAAAACAAGCCTATGCTTTAGTAAAGGCCTTAAAGGATTTCAGGGTGTATATTCTTCATTCCCACACCATTGCCTATGTACCTAGCATTGTGGTAAAAGACATCTTGTCACAAGACCCTGATGGAAAGAGAGGCAAATGGATAGCTGTAATATTAGAATATGATTTGGAGATCAAACCCACCAAACTCATCAAAGGTCAGGGCTTGGCTCAATTAATGGTTGAATCTAATCTACAAGCCCTAGACATTAACATGATAGATGCCTTGGATGAGCAAGAAGAATTACCCCCTCCCACTATGGAAGAGCAGTTCCAAAACTCACCTTGGTACGCCAACATCTTGTATGTACTTACAAATCTTAATGCTCCTCCTGATTTATCAAAAACTAAGGCAAGGTTTTTAAAGTTGAAAGCTAAGAATTATTGCATTTTGAATGAATGTTTATACTGGAAAAATTCTAATGGTTTATTGCTAAAATGTTTGCCTGAAGTTGATGCAGAGAAGATCAAGCATGAATTCCATGAAGGAGAGTGTGGAGGTCATCTCTACTGGAAAACCACAGCCAAAAAAATCCTTAGAGCTGGCTATTATTGGCCCACCCTCTTCCAAGATGTCCATAAAATGATAGTTGCCTGTCACAAGTGCCAAATTTTTTAGGGCAAAAGAAAACTCCTTCCCTTACCATTAAAACCTATCATTGTTGAAGCTCCTTTTCAACAATGGGGCCTAGATTTCATAGGAGAAATCCATCCTGCTTCATCTTCCCAACATAAATGGATTCTTACAGCCACTGAATACTTCACAAAGTGGATAGAGGCCATCCCTACCAGGAATGCCACAGATTCTGTCATTATAAAATTTCTTGAAGACCATATCCTTTCTAGATTTGGATGCCCTAGGAAAATCATTACTGATAATGCTGCTGCTTTTGATTCCAAAAATATGATTGATTTTTGTCACAAGTATCATATTACATTGGGTCATTCTACTGCTTATTACCCTCAAGGTAATGGGCTAGCTGAATCATCAAATAAAAGCTTGGTGACCATCATCAAGAATCTACTTGAAGAGAATAAAAAGTCATGGCATAACAAGCTGGTGCATGCATTGTGGGCAGATAGGTTGACCACAAAGAAATCCATTGGAACCTCCCCCTACCAACTTGTTTATGGAGCAGATGCAGTGTTTCCTACCAGCCTGGGTGTACCAGTAATAAAATTAGTCCAAGAAATTCAGTCAGAAGAAGACAGTATGCTAAGAAGGATTAATGAGACAATACATCTCCAGCAGACGAGGGAAGAAGTTTACAACAGATCTCAAAAAGTGCAAGAAAACATCAAGAAGTTGTTTGACAAGAGAGCTAAGGCTTGTGACTTCAACATTGGAGATAAGGTACTCAAATGGGATTCTAGAAGAGAGGAAAAAGGTAAACATGGCAAATTTGACAGTTTGTGGCAAGGGCCTTATATCATTCAGTCCACCATTGGTCTAAATGCCTTTTTTCTGCAAGAGTTAGATGGCATAGATCTGTTTGGGGGTCCTGTCAATGGCAGGGTCCTTAAGCATTACTACTGCTGAGTTCAATTTTCAAGTTTCATTTCCATTGTAAATATCATTGCTTCGTTAGATTCATGGAAAAAAAAAAAAAAATACAAAAACAATAAAAGATAGAAAAGAGGGCAGAAATAAAAAAAGAAAGGCAAAGCCCCATGCCAAAAAAGAGAAATAAATCTGAAAGTGTGCAAGCTCAAATGCCACTCCTCAAAAAACACGCTTCTAGTTAGTCAAACTGTTTAATCTTGACTAATTAGCTTTAAATTTTTCTGCTGATAGGATAGTGAATTGGATTTGCCAAACTGTTTAAACTTGGCTTATCAGCAGATAGATTAGGCTAGAAAAGAAAGGTTCAAATAAGCCCAAAACCTGAACCTAAAGTTTCCAAGCAAGAGATGACTCAAATCTGTTTTATTTTTCTGAGTCATAAAGTTGTAAATCTGGTTCTAATCAACTCAAAATCTGAACCAGAAAGAAAGAAATAACAGCTCAAACAAATTCGAACAAGAGCTGAAATCAAGGAAAGCAAGTGGCTCTAACAAGCTCAAAACTTGAGCCACAAATAAGAAGAAGGATGCTTCAAAAAATTTTCATATTTCAAACCTTCAATTTTTGATTTTTAATAGTCTATGTGTAGCTTGTTTTTATGCCATAGATCACAGCAAGTCAAACAGTTCAATCTTGACTTGACTGTTTTTGAATTTATGTCTTAGAATCTAGAGAATGAAATCTGTTGGACAGTTTAATCCCAACAGATAGTAGATTAGGTAGAGAAACATCTGAGCTCAACTGTTTAATCTGAGTTCAGGGAGAAATAAGGGGTAGAATTAGATTATATTTCCTGTTTTCAAAAGAATAAAATGTTGAAAAAGAGTTTGCCAGTACAAGTGCACTCTAAATGAAGAAAAAATGTTAGATCAGTAGGATTGGGTAGGTAGAAAGCCTGTGTTGATGAAGATTCATTGTTTTTCAATGATGCTAACCTTTTTTCAGCTAGAATAAGATCATTTTAGCAAAGACAACAGCCCAAAGAACGAGGCATTGGTCAGCCTCCCAGAGAATGCAGTTCTGAAGTTCTTGATGCCTTCAACAAGGCACCATCCCCAAGTGGAGCCACTGTTGGCCACCTGTAAATTTTGGTCTATCAAAAGGTGGCCAAAACATGTTTTCAGCCTTCAAGAAACACTTTCTTGGCCAAAATGTTATCTCTTGAAGCCTGTAGACGATCTCATGCTCATGTCTCAAGGTTTTCACTGTTATTTCTCATAAACTCAAAATTCTGCTAAAAATTCCATGAGAAGACTGCTGCAATATCCTCCTTCTTTTCCCCTTTTTCCTCTCAGAGACTAACCTTCATATTTTTCATCATTTTCCTTTGTTGTCCATTTTCCTCACCTTTCTTTCATGAAAATTGCCTTGCAGAGTTCCAAACTTCTTTCGAACTCTGTCGAAACCCTCAGAAACCTTTGAAAATCATTGAAAATCTATGTAAAAAACCCTTTTCTCTCTTAAGGGTTTAAGCCCCTTGGCCTGAGTTTCCAAACCACTTCCCCAATACGCCCTCATCATAAAAACCAAGCGCCAAACCCATGAAGTGCTAATCGCATCAGAAAGATTCAAAGTGTGCATGTTTGTGAGCCATTTTAAATGCCGATTGCGATCAGCCCCTTTGTCATAAACCGAAGATCGTATTATCATTTCATCTACCCCATAAGCCCGCAATCGGGCGCTAAGCTTCTTTGAAAATCGTATCCGATGGACATTTTTCTTTGTAAAACTTGAAAACCCATTTTTTCCAAAGTTTGTTTTAAAATGCCAAAATCACGTGTTTAAATAAAATGGGTTGATCAAAAAGACCGATCGCGCAATCGCGATCGGAGAATTCACAATGGGTAGATCAAAAAGACCGATGCGCAATCGCGTCGGAGAAGTTACAAATGGGTTGATTGAAAGACCGGGCCCGAATGTTCCGATTGTGATTGGCCCTAGTTATATAAAGCCCCGGGCCCATGGTACTCCATACACCCAGTGGCCCCACAATCGGGCGCCAGCATATCATATATATATTCTGCCCGATCCACTCAAAACCTTGGTTTTTATTGAAATTTGTAGGTTTCTTACGAAGTATAAGGGTCCCGCCGGTGCAAGAAAACAAAGGATCTAGACCGTCGATCTAGACCCGATCTAACAACCCGCACAGAATCGCAAGTTTCAAATCGCATACTTTATATCCGTTCCCGCGATCGGCCCACCCCTCCGATTTACTCCCCGTCGTTGATCTGATCTGCAGATCGAACGGTTATCGCCCAATTGCAATGTTTCAATCGCATGCTTTGTTGTGACTTGCCGATTGCGATCCTCCGATTAAATCTCGACCGTCCATCTCCCTGATGATCGGACGGACAACGCTCAATCGCATCGCTGCATTCCAATCGCATCCCCTTTGCTGCCCTCCCGATTGCTGATCCCCGATTAAATCCCGACCGTTGATCTTGTTCTAAGATCGACGGCCTGCGCTCAATCGCAAGTTCCCTCCGATCGCAATCACAGACCTTCCCATCTCACCCCCGATTCCATCGCAGCCGTCTGTCCCGCCAGATCCAACGGTTCAGATTTGTCCCGCACCTCTCCCATCATTCTTCTCCCCTGCCCCTCCGATTACATCCCGTCCGTTCATTTCCTGCCGATCCAACGGTCCTTATTCCCTTCGATCACAAGTCTTGCCCCCATTTCGAAAACCCTCTGATTCACTTTCCGCCGTCGATCTGATCTGCAGATCAACGGCCAATGCTTAATCGCATTGGAAATTTACATCGCATGCACTTTTTTCCCTCCCCGATTGCGATCCTCCGATTAAATCTGGGCCATCCGTCTCCCTGATGATCGGACGGCCTGCGCTCAATCGCAAAGTTTCAATCGCAGTGTTTCAATCGCATGTTGTTGTGTGACCTCCCCGATTGCGATCCTCCGATTAAATCTGGGCCGTCCATGTGTCCAGATCGGACGGTCCCAGGTCACTCCCACCATTGCTCATCGCGCGATCGACGGTTCTGTTTTATTCTTCCTCCCACGTCGTTTAAAATTCCTTTCAGTTAATCTCCACCGTTGGATGATGCCATCCAACGGTCCTGCTCTCTTCCTACGCCTCTGAAGCAGTAAAACCAAATACGCAGGATTTTATAACAAATTGTTTGTATTTTGCAGGTTCTCGAATGAATTCTTCTGCCATTTTTGAAGAAACCACAAAGGCCGAGGGTGACGATCCTCTGTCTTCTGAGTTCATAAAGAATCATTCGAGGGGTGTTAGATTTACGTTTTATCAGTGATTTCATGACCCATTGATGCCATTCGACCCCGCTACTGCCCTACGCACCAGAAGACAAGCAGAAATCATCATTTATTAAAGAGTATCAGTGCCAAAGACAAAATTTATCAGAACCGGAGATTGAAGACCCAAAAACACAGATCTCAAGTAACTTAAAGTGTTTTAGGAAACGACAAAGACATCTGTCGAGCTGAGAAATTCCCCACCGCTATAAGAAGAGGCTAATTGAACCCTCTACAGCTCCAAAGACACCTGCAGTCTCGTTGAGATCAAATACCGCCGAACAATTAATACTAATTGAGCTATCTTGTCTCTATTTGTCGGCAGAACCATTCGAGAAGATTAAAGAACAGTTCAGAAGCAGATATTTAGATCATTTCATCTCGGGAAGCAGAAATAAAGTCACTCCAACATGACACCGAGATTCAAAGGACGGCAAAAAGCTCCCACTGAGCTTAATTGTAAGTGTACATCAATTAATGTTGATGAACACCTATAGATTTCGTGATCGAGGCCCTCAAAGTACCGAAGAGTCATCTTCTGTATTAATTGATCCAAACAGATCTTTTCATAGTTTACCACCGCCTCATTCCTCTATAAATACCTCTGTAGAAGATGAGCAAAAGGTTGGTCTCAGGACATCTGAACGAATGTAATAGTCATTCTGAAGCCACTGATGCCTTGTTCTGTAATTGAAAGATACATAAGCTGATATGAGAAGTTCAAAGCTGTAGAGACCCACCGGGCTTGCTGATTGTAACTGGTTTGAACATCAATACAAGCTGCTGATTCATGGAATTCTGAAACTATGTCAATGGTGATGTGTTCCTTACTTTCAATTGTCGTTTTACTTAATGTTTTCACTCTGTTCACTTTCTCTGATAAAGAGCAGCAAACATAGAGTTAGGATATACTCTCCACGGTACCCTACTCTTACTGAAAGCTTTATCTTCTATGTTTTCTTCATTTGAATGTCCTCTTTGAAGAGTTTATTAATGCAAGTTAGTTTAAAAGTACTTCCCTAATCTAGATAGCTCTTTGAGATGAATGTTTTCTATGTTATCCTTGGAGTTTATCAATGCAGCGTAGTTTAAAAGTACTTAGCTGATCTAGATTGCTCTTTGTGATTATCATCTGTGTTCCCTTATCGAATATGCTGAAGCAGGCCGGTTTAAAAGCACTTACCTGATCTTAAGCTGTTTGAACTGTTTTTTAAATGTTTCTGATGGAAAGTACTTCAATGCAGGCTAGTTTAAAAGCACTTACCTGATCAACATAAATACTTTTATGTTTCTCCTTTAGTACATGTCGAAAGCAAGCTAGTTTAAAATTACTTACTTGATCTTAGACTGTGCTTTGTTTTTTTCACTTGTTTAAGTCTTTCACTGCCTATTTGTTTCACTCCATTAATCACCTTAAGAGGTCCTTTGATGTACATGACTTGCTCCATGGATCCTTCTTGAATTTTCTATCCAATTAAATCCTCCTATGACTCCATAGCCCAATGGGTTAAAGCTGTCTTTGTCCTTTGCTATCAGCTGAAACATTCCTTCATTTACAGGCTCTTCACCCTTTATTTTGAACTGCTTTCACCTTCACCATGTCTTCGCCCAACCAAAAACAAACAAAACAAACCCATGCTCTTCATAACTAGCCTAATATCATAATTCCATTCTTTAAAGATCACATCTTTGAACTCATTTATAGAGAGATCCCTCTCTGGATTCAGGAGGGCTAGATCCTTGAATCCCAAAGCGGTTTGATGTTACCTCTGCAGTTGGACTTTACCAATCTTGCTAATTACAGAGGGATAACACAATGAATGGATAGAAAAGACTGCTGAGGAGCTGAAAAGGGCAAGAAGGTGCAAGGATCCTCTTCAAATGGAGGAAAACATATAAAACTAAACAAAATTTTAAGGCAGAGCACCAGCAAACTAATGAATTCTACCTTAGTTACTCATTTGTTTAATTCAGAAGCAAAGAGAAGGGAAATGGAATACATATAAAATTAATGAAACTTACAGATACATGGAGAAAAACATCTGTAAACCTGAGCTAAAGTCTAACAAGTGCCCCAAAACTACGGTCTTTCTTTCAATGCTTCACAAAATGAATACAATAGGGTGCCCGAAACTATTCCCGAGTCCAACCACAGAAAATGTCCTCATCCCAATATGAACAAGTCTAACCCCTCCCATGCCTCTGAAAGTCAGAGCTCATCCTTCTAGAGTTGTTTCAACCAATTCTAAACTAGGAACTGAAATCTAGGCAATCAAACAACTTGCCTCTATATGGAAGGAAACTGATTCATTCATTTAATTTTCACCTTTTAGTGAATGAATCCTCTAGAACAAGTAAATATGAGCCAAAATTACATCATAGTCATCAAGTCACATCAAGATAGATCAATAGTTACATCAAAAAGTGAAACTAGTCAAAACTGGGTGAATTTCTGAGCTGAAGAGTGAAAATGAGGCCAAATTTCTCTATGTGTCGCGCCCAAAAACGCAATGCGTCGCACCACTTTGAGGAGGCTTTTGGAGGCCTTCTCGGTGTCCAAATGGGGCATGGGATAGTTCGTTGGAACGCTTATTGAGTCTACTTTCCAACCCAACCAGAATCTTTCAATTGGGAGTTCATTTGCCTTGTCAAAAATGAAATCTCCCAAAACTGGTCAAAATGAGCAGAATGAGGTTGCCTCAAGGCAGAGTGCTGTTGCAGACAACTTTTGAAGGTCTTCCTCAACTCCAAATTGAGCTCATGATAACTCATTGGAAATATATTTTTGTCTAGTTATCATTTGACTCATCAAGAAAGTCATTTGGCCAACCAAGCTAGGAGAAATCTTGATTTTCCCAAGCTCACTTCAGAGGTGCATCAATTCTCCTCAAGCAAAGGTATTTTTGACATTTCTCTAAAACCATGACACCTGTGTAAAACGTGAAGGAGGTTTTTCTTCCTTGGCATATTTGGGACAAAAACCTCTCTCAGTTTTCCCAAAGTCATCTTTTATTGCTCTGAAACATCATTTGAGTGAAACCTATCCCGATGTGTGGAACAAGGGATTTGTCGAAATGAAGCGAAATGAAGGGGATAAGGGGCTTATAAATTCTTGAAAAAAAAATTTGGAAGTAGGGAGGGATTTTAGGAAGTAGGGGAAAGTGGAATTTCAGAGATTGAGTGAGGGGAAGGGGTCCAAAAGGGAAAAACACAGGCCTAGCGTAGAAAATTGCCAAGTTGTAGCAAGAAACTAGGGTTTGTGTGAAAATGAGGAATTTGGGGGATCTCAGTGATGGGAAATGTTTAATAAGGTAAATTGAGGATAGGGGAAGGTGTATGAACATCAGAATACAAGTTTTGCTGATGAGTTGACCATCCAAGAGAAATTACCTCCAAAACCCTAGGAGAGGGAAATGGACCTTACCTAGGCACAACTGAAGCATGAACAAGCTGTAAAATGACCCAATGGAACTTGACATGATGATGAAAACCCTCTGAATGATGGTACACTAAGCTGAATGGTGACATGGACTGACATTTGGACAACTTTGACAAGAGTAAAAGCAAACCCTAGACCTAATACCTAGTGACCAAATTTTGCTTGAAGACTCATTGAAATGAAAAAATTTGACCTTGACACCTTAACATCACTTTGTAAGAGCATGTTTGATCACTAAAGGAAAAATTCAAAGGCTAACACTAATAGTACCTATTCCGGATAGAGATCTTGTTCAGCGCCTGATAGTCAATACAGAGTCTCCATGTCCCATCCTTCTTCTGTACCAACATGATCGGGCTCCCACAGGGCGATGAACTTGGTCGGATGTGACCTTTCTGTAGCATCTCCTGAATCTGCCTCTTGATTTCATCGTTCTCCAAAACAGAGCACCGATAGATCGGTCCATTCGGTAGCGGCGCACCTGGGGTCAGATCAATCAGGTGCTTGACCTGACAGTGCAGAGGAACCCCTGTGGGTGAGGTGAAGATGTCCCCGTATTCCTCCACAACCGTATCCATTTGTTGTTGTCGTGAAGAGGAGCCCTGTCTGGAGGTCGTGGCCACAATATTCTTCTTGCTCTGGGGGAGGATCATCAGGAAAATGAATTTCCTGGTTCAGGAAATGAGCTTACTGCATTGTTCTGTAGTAACCAAAGAGATAGCGACAGGAGGTGGTACCTTTGGTATCCTGTACAACTTATTTCCCAAAGTAACAGTAACAGCGCAAGGCTGAGATTCATACACAGCATGATGCTTCCAAAAGCATGGTTGTCCTAATAATACATCAGAAACATCAATAGGAGAAACGTCACATAATACCTCATCCGTGAAGGGCTTGATGCTATAGGGAAGGCGGTAATCACTCAAGCACCCGGAGATCCCACAACTGGTGTGAAGCCACCCGATGGAAAGTGGATGGGTGAGACATGGTTGGCTGTGCCCAACCACTTCACAAAGGTTTGGCTCTAAATGTTCTGGCCTCCATTGTTGACAAATGAACCATATCAGCTCTCATCCACATCCTGGGAGGAAGAGACGCTCCTCCTCCTCTCAGATCTTCTGGTTCCTCCTTCGATCTTCGTAGTGGCAACAGTGGCGCTTGGGCCCGGTGACCAACAACTGCTTCCCTTTTTCATTCCTCTTGTCGTGCTCGATCTGTAGCCTGAGCATGCACCGACTCTAAGCCCTCATCTCGCTGCCACTGCCGACCGCTATTCGACACTCACTTGTGTTGTGAGTGGAGCTCTTATGGAACTCACACCACTTTCCTGTGTCCTTCTTTGGCTTTCCAGTGTTGTTCTTTGCTTGTGACTTCGACAGGTTGTCTTGAGTCACCATGTCTTGGCTCTGTCCTTTCTTCTGCAGTTTGGGAGTGTTATCACTCAGATTTTCCTTGAAGTTTTTGGAAGAGGAAAGGGGTCCGAGGTAGCCACAAACCAACCTTCAGATACAGAATCTAGCCAATCTGTATCCAGAGAGGGCTCTCTCTCTAAAATTTAGCTTTATTTTTTAGAAAATATTAGGCTGGTTATAAATCTAGGGGTTTTGTTTGAATTTGAATGGTGGAATCCGCCAACTGAGGGAAAGATTGAGTTTTTCAGGCCATTGGGCTATGGAGTCGAAAAGATGGCTTTACTGGATTAATTTTTTACACAAAAGATGGCTTTGCAGGGCAAGATAGCCAAAACGAAGAACAAGTTTAGATAACAAAGTGAATGGAATGGATTTTTAAATGGATGAAAGGCAATTAAGAATCTTTCAACATGTTTAAACGAGGGAAAGTGAGTGATCACCAATAAAGAGCAATTAAGAATTCTTTACTAAGTAATCAAATGCTTAAACCAGAGAAACAAGAGAAATTAAGAATTCATTGTTTATAACCAGTTTAGAAGAAAACATTTAGAATAATAACAATTGAAATCAGAGTACATTTAAGCAATTTCTGATTTAATCCTTTTTGTTAATTATTCAGAAATGAAACACAGTGATATAGTAAACATATATAATACTTAAAACACAGGATAGAAATGAATTATTGAAATGTAGTCTGACACATGAATCCTGCAAAAATTCTTGAGCTTCAATTCATCATCCAGCAAGCCACAAAGAAATTTCTCCAAAAGCACTTTATTCCAAAAGTCAATGTTACAGCAAAGTAGAAGAATCCACCCTCAATAATCCGATTGAGGGCTTATTTATACAAAAAATCATACAAAATATCTCTTAACAAAACGAGATATGATCTAGGATGAATCACAAATAAGCTACAATAAAAATAGAGACAGATGGTCTCATAGATAAGACAAAAAAGCAACTAATGTTGTGCTGTTTCCTCCTTTTAAGAATGTGTTGGAGGCAGGACCTGTATTTTAGCTCTTCATTGTCCTCTTCAGTAATTTTGTTCTAACTGACTTGCTTCATTGATACTCTTTCTTTTTACTGATACACTTTCAACTGAACTGATATTCTTTGATCTTTGTTTGTCTCTTTATCCTTTATACTGTAGTAAAATAGGCAAAATCTCATATAAGGATAAATTTTACAAAAGTTCCAACAAATCTTCCCACCATTTATCTTCTGCTATTTGGGTCCGTTGAAGCTTCCTTAATGTTTCATCAGCCTCGGTATATCTGAAGAAATTAGGCTGATTAGGAAACAAATGTCTTACCTCATGTTCCAGATAAAACAAATTCTCTAATCTGTCATGAAGATTCCTTCCTGTAGGTAATGTTGCTTCCGCTGAAATGGTTGAGGAACTAGCAATGAAATGATTGTGAGCATGTATGTCCAATTTCTTAACATAAGTTTCCAGGTCCATTATTTTATCTTCTGAAACCATAGGGTTGGGCAACCCTTTATTCAATAAAACATTAAACCTTTCTCTGAAAGCAATGATTTCACTTTGCATGTCAAAACACCTTCGTTCTAAGTTTTGCATAAGAGTCCTTTTAGTAAAAACTCTTTTTATCTCCAAGATTGTTGCAGTTCTGTCCTGAATGCCTACATCTGCAAGTTGTTGCCTGGTTTGGGTGTTTAGGAATTGTATGAGTTGATTGGCTTCCTCAGGCCTATTTCCTAATTCTGCTCTTGTATTCTCAACTTCATCCAAAGCTACTTTGAACAAATCATTTTTCTCGTATATTATCTGGATTGAGGACCAGATATCCTTTATTGACTGAATAACATCATCCCAAAGAATGCCATTTATTTCTCTTAAAGGTTTCTCCAATGTGATATCCCTTTCCAAAGCTTTAACCAATTTTTACAACTTTTTGACTTCTCTTGTTTTGTCAGCAAAAGTCATTTTTGAAAGATCATATTTCTGTTCCAAACTAATAAGCTGTAACTTTGTGTGCTGAAGTTCTGTTACTTGAAGTTTTAAGTCATTCATTTGCTTTACTAATTCCTCTGCACTCAAAGTTGAAGTATTTACCTGTGATGGCTCTGCTGGCTGACCTGTTGGTTGACTTGTTGTACCTGTGATAACCACTGCTGTAGATACTGTAACATTGGACTGCTTTTCTTTTAAAGCTTGTTCCAGTTCTTTTTCTGTTTCAATCAGTTGCTCATTCATTTTTAAGAGCAACTCCATCATTTCTTCTTTAGAATTCTTCTTTATTATTTCTTCAGTTTGAGGATGTCTGGAGGCTGGCAATTTCAACTGCTTTCTCAAAGCAGCAATGTCATCATCTTTTTTCTTTATTAATGATTTTATGCCTTTGACATCCTTTGGATTGTGTCCCAAACCAATTATTATTTCTTCCAATGTTTTTATCCTGTTATCTTTGGCTTGAGAAGAAGCCTTTTCAAGCTGCAATTGTGTATTGGTGTTCTCCAAAGAATCCTGTAACCTGTGAGCTGCCATTGCCTTGTCAGTAAAAGTAGAATAGATCATTTCCCCAGTCTGCTTATGCAACTCAATCTGATCTAAAGGATGGATATGCTTTGCTAGGTCTTCAAAGTTTGTCCTAATATAATCAGTAGCTGTTTGGGGTTGTTGCACCTTGGGTTTGAAATGGCTCATTAAAATTTTTCCCTGTTGGATGTCAAAAGATGACATCAATCTTTCTTGATTCTTTGGAGCCATTTTCAGATATTGATTATATACTTGTATTTTCAGTGGATCATTCCTGGCTTTGATATTGATAAATGTCTTCTTTATATCTCCTGTATCTTTAACTAGTATTTTGAAAGAAGATATTTCAACACTTTGTTGCTTCTGTAGCTTTTTCCTTTGCGAGGTAGTGGATGCTTCACTGATTGTTCCTGTTTGTTGACTGCCCAATTGTTATGGTCCTTCACTATCAAGGATTTCATCCATAGATTCTACTTCTGGAGGAATATTCAATTTCTGTCTCTTGGCCTGAGGCTATTGTGAAGATCCAGTGAGAGGGGTAGCAACTTCAGCTTCTCTCTTTTTTCCCTTTTCCATATTTAATGGAGTCTGCAAAATTGACGTTTCTACTGGATGGGTTTGAACAGGAGAGATTTGTGTCTGACCTTGTTCTTTGGATGTCTCTAGTTGCTCTGTCATTGTGAACTTTTCAATTACCTGTATGTCCGGTTCTTTTTCTTTTCCTTTTGATTCTACTGCCACTGTACTGGTTTCCTGCAAATGTTGTTGTGAAGTTCCTGCTGAAGAAGGTCCTGCTGTTTGTACCTGCCCAAGAGAGTCCAGGTCAAGTATCTTTTCAAGGTCTCTTATTACATTATCAATATTGACCTGCTCACTATCTTGCTCTACCAAAGTTCCTTCCACCCATTCATCTGTATTTTCATATTGTTCAATTTCTGGCATCCTAAAATGAATGTATGGAGATAATTTGTTTTTCATTCTTCTGTCACAAATAAAGCTATATGGATCATAGGGTGCCCAGTAGAAACTCTTTTGTAATTTGAGGTAGTCTTCTAAAATCCTTTTGGCTTCTTTCCCAGCCTCCCTAGAATTACAAACAAAGGGACCTAATTGGCTCTTTATCCTGAGTTGCGCCTTCTTCTTGGCATTACAGAAATGAACTATATCTGAATTGTTCATCTGTCTAAAATACTCAAGTGCAAAAAGTCTCATTGGAACATATCTGGGTAACTTGAATGGACACAATTCACATCCATAAATCCTAATTTCAGTATAATTCTGATATAAGTACCAA
Organism: Pinus albicaulis; assembly: GCA_034641835.2. Classification (NCBI taxonomy): domain Eukaryota; kingdom Viridiplantae; phylum Streptophyta; class Pinopsida; order Pinales; family Pinaceae; genus Pinus; species Pinus albicaulis. The sequence goes on along the minus strand of CM076581.1, from coordinate 10,739,752 downwards.
TCTCCCACTTTATATTATTTTGAGAGTTGAAGGGTTCTCTTGATTTCATTACTGACTCTGGGAGGAGAAATTTCAGTTAACAAAGTGGTTGCTGGATGTACAAAAAGATCAATAAAATCATTGTAAGAGTAAGGAGAATCATAATAATGATGGGTGATAGCAGACCAAAAGATAACTGACCTAGGGTTTCCTTTAGCATCAAGTTTTTGAATATGGAAAGGAAAACTTTCTGACTGATAGTATATCATGAGATGATATATGAAGGAAGAATATTTGAATACTCTCTCATTTCCAAATCCCATGAATTGATCATGGATTTTGTCAGCAATATAAGATGCAAAGTCATATTTAACAGGAGGAGGCTGTCCAGGGGTAAAAATAGACAATAACACTAGGGTCAATTGGTCAACAAACTCACTAGTATTAAAACCCATTATTGAAGATATCATGTTTAAAATGAGTCTGCCTTCATCAGTAAAATAGGTGTGGCCATAAGGGGGAGGTCCTTTAGGCTGATGCTGTGGTAGCATGAAAGTCTGACAAAGACGGTTTAACTCTTCATGGGACAATTGGTTAGACTTCTCAAGTAATTCAGCCATGTACAGAGGAGTGAGTGCTTGACTAGGTTGAAAATGTAGCATCTCATTTATGGATTGAGCAGTTATTGGGAAGAGGACATCTTGATTTGGGGATAATACTGCTCTTTGGTTAGGATCATAGGTGGCATGGCAAAGATCAATGATTTCAGGGAAGATACAGACTGCTGGGAGAAGGTACATGGGCATATTGGATTCCCAGAGTCCAATTATGTCAGAACCATTCAAATAATTGTCTCTGCAGTGAAAAAATATTCAAAGGGGATTCTCACTGATACCTAGGTCTTTAATTTGAAAATCCATATCAGCTAAAGGTAAATAATCCAAGTCTTTGTGAGGTGCATTCAATGGTGCTACGTTTAAAGCCACAGGAACTTCCATTTTTTGTTCTTGTGGATTCAAAAATGGAAATTCGGGTTTTGACGGGAAAAACAGGTGCAATTGCAAGTTTTGGGAATATAATTACACTTCTCAGATTTAGAAACGAACTAACAATCAATTTTTAACTCTGTTTCAGTGAAAGGAAAAGGAAAGCCGAGTTTCGTACAGAGTTTAGTGCGTATTTAGGGTAAATACCTATTTTTCTGAAGATGATGCTGGTTTCAAACAGGTACTGGATAAGGCGAATGATTTCTTGTATGCTTGACTGCAATTTTCTTAGACGAGGCAAAGGTTGGCAGTCTTCAGCTATGAAAATTTTGAATTACTGTGCATGGAAGTGTGGTCGTTCTCTGCGCATGAGGAAAATGAAAAACACGGGCTTATTTTGTTTTATTCACAAAGTCAATGGGTGGCAGAATTTTTTTATTATTTTATTGGACGACGTCAGCATGGTACCGTGGTCATATCACGAGCGGAAAGGTGGTAAGTGGTTTTTATCGCACCGCTTATGAGGGAAGGCAGTTTTAGGCAAAAGGGCAGCGATGCGATACAATGAATGACATGTAGCACGACACTGTTTGAAAACCACTTGGCCATCGCGCGTTATCTTTCGTACGCAGATGGCCAGTGAAATGGATGAGGGCCGTAGATCTTTGATGGGTCGATCGGATGGTCGACAGGACAAGGAGATGGCGGGGAATTAACAGCGCGGGCCCAATGTAATTAACTGTTAATTAAACCCATCGGGCGGAGTTTGATTGGCTGGGGTCGGTTATTAATTAATCATGTGGATTAATTAATCCCTGGTACGGTGGATGGTCGGGAATTATTTTATTTTTGTTTTTAAACACATGTAATATGTTTAAACGCTTTTTCATATAATTTTATTTATACAATAATTAAATCAACATGATTTATTTACTGTAGAGGGGCGGGAATAATATTAATGTTATATTTTAGCCAAAAGGGGGTATATTGTGGGTTTTTAATTTGAAAAATAGGAATTAAATACTTTTGGCTAAAAAGTCATAATATAAGGGTTTTGGGGATATTACTATAAAAGGATTTATATATATAGGACAAGGTTATTTCAATAAGAAGTTAATAAATAAAATTAGAGTTAATATGACAAGGGAACAATGAAAACTCAAAATACTTAAATATAACCAAGAAAGTGAAGATTCAAAAGTAAATGGCATTATTATACTTTCATCACTTAGACTTAGAATAAAAGTGATTTTGAGGGCTTTTCATGAAATATTAAAGGATTTTCCTAAGTAAAATAGAATTTTACTTAGAAAAAGATTCTTGAGAGGTGAATGAATGTGATAATGGATGATTTCAAATACTTAGGTTTTTTCAATTATTGGGCCGAGGGTCCGGTCCCTCCAAAAGTCAAGGAAATGCCTTGAGCCCCTCTAATCTTCAAATACCTTAGCACTTGGGGGGAATTAGTGAAATCTTTAGGGAAAAATGAAGGGGAAGTTAATAATCTTGACTTTGCTTTGCTGTGAAATTTTCTAATGTAGTATCTGCCTTTGCACTTGTGATGAAAGTAAAATTGAACACATTTAGAACCATCATTCATCACACATAATTCTGCAACAACATCTACCTACCCTACTTACTTTACCCTACCATTTTCTCTTCTTTATCAGGGTGCATTTGGACTGGCAAACCCTTATCAATCTTCTTTTTCTTTTACATGGAAAACCTATCTAAGTCTACACTTATTACATCCAAGGGCTCAGATTAAACTGTTGAGCACCTTTTATTAACTCTACCTATCTACTTATCTGCCAATATTAAACTGTTTGGTTAGATATTTATTCTCTATTCTACAACATGAAATTGAAAAATGAATGAGTCAAGTTTAAACAGTTTGACTCTTCATAAATTGTGGCAAAAGTTTGACAAGCTGCACACAATTTTGTTTATTACAGAAAATGAAATAGTAGTGGCATTTAGACTTGCACACTTTCCATGGCCTTTCTTTTTGATGGGGTTCATTTCTTTCACTTTTTTGACCATTTTATTCTTTTCACCCTTTGATTTTTCTTTTAGGGTATACCCTCTTTACATTTTTTAAATTTTTTGATTTTTTGATTTTTTAAGAATATGGAACACTTTGCAACAAGAAAAAAGTTTGAACATATTGCATAGCTCAACAAGTTAATCATGAAAAATGACACCTATTGGTATAGGAGTCTAACAGGGAGCACCCTTCCCTTGCTTTTGATTCGCAGATCCAAAGTCTCGCTTCTTTTGCTTGAATTTTTGCTCAATCTTCGCAGCATACTGGTATGCCGTACCAAGCAAGGAGATGTTGAGAAACTCCATTTCCTCCTGAATGTATCTGTGCAGACAAATACGATACTTTAGCACCAGATGTTTCTCTGAATCTTTGATACTGAACTTGGTGCGTAAGGTATGGAACAGATTCGTCAGCTCATGCACATCTTGATCCCTTTCTTGTCGCAACATGGTCCATTGTATGTACTTGTCCTCATAGCTCCCCATGGGATAGTATTGTTCCTTGATGGCATCTCGGAAAGAATTCCAAGTGGGTACGGTCAAGAATAGAGAGGGTTCTGTCTCATCCTTTTTCTCACAGTGGGTTTCCCACCAATCCTTGACATCGTGGGCAGCTTTGAGGAGTGAAAAAATAATATTCTCCCTGTTGGAGAAGTCATGAACCGAGAAATATCCTTTTAATATATTCAACCATCTATCTACGAAATTTGCATCTATTTGACCCTCAAATATGGGAATGTCAAAATTTACTTGTACCTTAAAAGGAGTCGCACCTTCAGAGTGGCTGCTAGATGCAGATGCGCCACCAGTGGGCAGCCGTTGAATGATCTGGGCAAAGTTATCCATCATCACGTTCCTTTTTTTTTCGAGGGCCTCCTTGAGAAATATTTTGATAGGATCTTCTGCTCCCTCATCTTTCTTTTCGTCCCCCATGGGCATCCGTTGGGGTTTGTGAGGCTGATCTTGCAAAGGTTCCACCAAATCGAGCCCTAACTCCTTATACCTCGACCTCGTTGGGGACATGCAAAGAAATATCGAGAAAAAGTAGACCGCTCTGATACCATTGATCCGGATTTATGCAGGAACACAACAGAATAAACGTATAAATACAAATATGCAGCAGAAATAACACTTCATTTCATTAATATCAAATAACTGAAATTTGCTTACAGAAAGAATGGAAATAAAACTAGCTAGGGTGCTGGTAGCTATCTCTGAGAAGAGATGTGGTAGCTACAGGCCTCTGAACTGAGTTACAATGAGGCTCGAGGCCCTATTTATTATTTAGACACAATGGGAAATCGTTAACAGCCAAAACCCTAACCCTAGGAGATGAAGCGCCAAAACTATGGGCCCCCTTAGGTAAATTTGTGTTTCAACTTCCCAGGGGCGTAAATTGGCATACGATCTCCGTTTGACGCGTACCATACCTCGTTAGAAATATCTGTCCGAGGACTACAAATTTTGAATGAGCAACATCAGTCCATGGAGCCATGAAGCTCTCCGTTTTCCCAAAAAAATGTCGTTTAGGACCTCAAAACGGCTCCGGAAGTTCAGGACCTGAAAAAATACTAAAAATACTAAGTTGAGCCGAAACTGAAAAAATGAAAGAGACAATGGTGGGGCCCAAAGTGGAATAGGCAGGTGACCACCAATATCCACCTAGATCAACTGCATACATGTACCTATATCAAAAAATGTGTCTGCGACTCAGATCCACCACCAACGGGAAAATCTCATGTCTAGAACCTCCAACAAATGTGTCTGCGACTCAAATCCACCACAAACGAGCGAATCCCATGTGCAGAACTACCAAAAGAGAGAGAGAGAGAGATCAGTGCCTTTCTAAGCCAAATATTCACGTCCCAATAAAAATCAATAACAGTCGCGCTGATTGCGCCTTTCGACACGACTGTCAGATAGAAAAATGCGCCGACCCTCCTATGCTCAGAAACAACAATATCTGAGACCTATGAGTGAGGTGTTTACTACAGTCCACCTACTCCTTTGAGCATTCAAGCTCTCATGTGCACCCAAAGCACCTGTAGCCACTAAGGCTCGCCACTAAGGCTCTGTATGTGGTTTCTAGTTCACCATAAACCATCACTTTAAAGTGAGAAAATATGGTTTCTGGTTGACCACAAACCATTACAAGGTGGTTTTGAGATTACCACGAACTTTACAGATGCCTTTACAAGGCTTACATTCCATACTCCATCTCGTGGAGTCTCTAAGTACATATAATGACCACTTACAAAACCATCCTAGACTTGCTTATAACATGTTAGGGAGTCTATCCCACAAACCCACACTAACTCAAACAAACATTTACTTTGTTGTCCATCATAATAATTTTTTCTGCTTCATTACCTCCTCTTTCGTTGCTCACATCTTGGGCATCCTTGTCTTTGTCAAATAAATTCTTGGAAATCCATGCTTAACCTGTCATTTTTTAGAGTCTCGAATTCTAACAAAATAAATTTACCTACATTGAGTTAGCTAGGCTCAATAAGGCTCAATAAATTTAAACATGATTCCAAGAAGCTAAATAAAAAACATAAACTATTCAAATTAATTTCTCTATCTCTGCCCAAAGATGATTATTTTCCAAACATACCAGCAACCATTTTTCACCAACGATACCTGTGAGGGGTCCACTCATAAAGAAACGGATTGACGACATTTCAACTGGTCTCATTGCAGTGCACTCCAGCACAGATGATCCATACATAAGCACTCACAGCCACACGAGAGACACAATTTTCCCTTCAAAAACAATAATCCAGGACTCCACGGTCCAATCCCTCATCGTCCACAAATTCAATATGCATAAAATTCAACAATTTTTTACACAAAATTTCTCATTTTAGTATCCAATTCCCTTGTGATCGTAGCGTACCACCACTTCCCCTGTTCACAATATCAGGCTAGTGACCTCTTCCAAGCATGCCTCCTCATGCTCGCTGATAGGCTGCAACAACGAAGACCCATTGTCGAGATAATCTCCTCGCAATTGAACATGCAGATATGTTTCCATCACACTCGACACACACAAACTCGATCATCCTCGAATCTATGATGTATCTTCATACACTATCTTTTGATGCCATTTTCATTGTCATGTCTTCATCATATCTGGTAGTAAATCATTCTTGCAAATAAATTTGTCTATTGTTGGAATGGGAAATTCCAACAAAGACTCGCACTCGTGACAATAGTTGCCCAAATTGAATGTCACAACAATACAACATTTAATTATTTTAACCAGATTTACATGAATGCAATTACATGTTAAGTTGATCGGGCTCAACATGAAAGAAAAATAATTCACAAAGACAATTTGTTTCATCAATTTACCTTTCTTGGCTTCCCATTATTCAACTGATTCATACCATGTAATTTAAAAAAACAACCAAATCCCCATCCTAGAATTCAAACATCTCATCATCTGGTAATGTAACTTTCTCGTTAGGATTATGTTGATTTTAGGTATACGTGCACTATTCTAGGTTCTGCCCTTGAATTGTCATGATTGCTTATTTTAATATTAACTTATGAATTTAGCCTCAATGGCCTACTTGGGAAAAACAAAATGAAAATAATAAGATAAATAAAACTAACGGAATTGTAAAACCCTGATCAAGACTTTTGCATGAAACAACCGACAAATAATTAACATAGACATGAATGGGTCCACATGAACAAGGACAAAGATAATAACTATAGTGGAAGTGGAAGTGGTAGGTTGTTGTGGGATATTTGATATCATAAAATTATGATGGTGCCTAAAGAACAAATCATTTGTTATGAACCATCATGAAGACAAGGTAAGGAAATTTTCCTTGAACTTAAAAAAATATAAAGATAAGAGAAATGATGATAACAAGTATGATTACTGTGTGAATGGATAACAGATAATTAGTTATTCTTATGATTGAGATTAGAATTTTTGTTTTCACAGGACTAGCTGATGCAATTTGTGTACTGTGTACTGGGAATAATGAGAATACGACTAAAAAAAGAAGAAGCAACATTATAATTATGTTCATTGGCCATATTTAATCACATAAATAATATTAAAAATATTTGATTTCATTAAAAGCGGAATTAGATTACAGAACACATTGATCTGCTTGGGAGTATTATTTTGATTTAAAAACCTAAATTACTTGTTAGATTGTTCACATTTTATTAAAAATATTATAATAGGATAAAAATATTAAATTTTATATTAAAATATCACAGAAAAAGAATATTTTATTTATAAATATTTGTAAGATTTTCCAATTTCTTTTCCATATGTATTCAAATTTGGTAAGCATAGTTTCGAATGAATGAAGAATTATTATCTTATATGTTTCAAATAATGAAATTAGACTTGTTGTAGATATCTATTATTTTGATCACATTTTTAATATGACCAACCATATTTAAAAATATGGTTTCGTTACTCTGTCTTTCTTAGACCCTTCATAATTATGTATGTATTGTTAGCCCCCCTATGAAATTCTTGACAAGCAAGCTGGGGGCTAGATTGTTTTGGAGCCTTCAAGGAAATCCTTTCCCTTGAAAACTCATCATCCTTGAAGTCTCTTAGTGCTTTTCCTAACATAATTTCTCTCTGTTGGTTCATCCATCAAAAGGCCTACTATTACGCCTTGTCCCCTGCCAATTCCACATTTTTCCCCTTTCACTCCCCTTTGTCAAAGTCCCCTTGTTTTCCCCATTTCTCCCCTATCAATCCTCTAAAATCCCCTTGAAATCCCATTTAAATTCCACTATCACCCTTTGTTTCCCTAGATACCCACTTCACCTCCCTATCATTACCTTCCTTTGTCCCGAAAACGCTTTAAAATTGAATTAAAATGATAAATTTCACATATATAGGTCCTAGCCCCTTCCCCGCTAAGCCCCTCTCCTTTTTCCCACATATAACCTGATCCTGGAACCGTCTGCCAACTCCAAAGGCGCCTTCCGCATTCGTTCATCGGGCGCAACCTCAGCCGTAGATCTTGGCAGATCGGACGACGGTCATTAAATCCCCAGCGCCCATGTCTCCCGCGTTCATTTTCCCTTGCTGGGCCATCGCCGTCCATTTTCACGAAGATCTGACGGTCCACAGTTCTCCCGCCAGTGGTCCCCGCCCGTGTACTGTTCCAAACCCGTCGGTTTCCTTCACACCACTTATGCACGGTAGGCAGTTTCTCTCCAACGCCCAACGATTCCATACAACTGTCGACGCATGTCTTCTGTACGACCCCAAAACCGCCCATCCCCCGCACATTAACTTTAGACCACAGATGCCAAGCGAAATCGCTGTCAGCCGTCCGATCCTGAGCGCCTCATCCGATGGTCATCCATCAACAAAGTTGCGCACGGGTTAAACCATCTCCACTGTACCCATGGCCTACCGTCCGTCATCCTCTGCCGTTGATCCCGCCACGATCGACGGTCCCGATTTGTTCACCCGCTGCTGACTTTTCCACCATCGCCCGTTTCCGCCACGTTATCTCCACGTGCACTCTCCGTACAGTCTCCCATTCCATTGCATATATTGGTTCTTTTTCGCGTTTTTTAACATTTTCCACGCATATGTGCTATGCAGACTCCCTCCATCCTCCAGAGAATTCCTCCATTCATTCTGCGATTTTCTCCTCCGTATCGTCATCTACACGACCTTTCTCCGCCTCCACATCATCTGCCACCCCATTCATGATTTACTTAACTTGTTTGTGTATTTTTCAGGGTTATTAAGAGTCAATGGTAGCCATGATGCAAATCTCTGCTACAAGGACAGAGAAATCAAAGAAGATCATTTACAGGGGCAGAATTGATGAAAAATGACCCGGGAAGGTGAGGACAGGACGTTCATTAAAAATAAGGGGGTTTAAACTCTGTGGAGAACATGTCGGCACCATTAAAGCTCGAAATGTATGGACATAGGCAGAGATGAAGCAGCAGAATGTTTCAGTACAAAGCGAAGAGATTAAGGCACGCCAAAGGGAACTTTCAGCCTTAAATCTACAGTTTAAAAAGGCAAAGCACCAGTTGAAGACCCCGAGGATCGATCAAAAGGTATTGAGCGCAGGTAAAAGGTAATATCAGGGTTTATTCATCAGCAGAATGTTTTTCTTCATCAAGTATAGGGCGCCCATACAAATTTTATTATGTGCAATGTCCCTGAAGGAATTTCCACCCTGACAACAGTTCAAAACCACCAGAGCATTTATATGGCATAATTCTCAGTAGTTTATTTTATTTTTTGTTAAATCACCAAGAGTACCACAGCCGAAACACGTCAGAGTCATATCCAAAATAAGATCACTCTTTCATCAAGGGGTGACAGAGATTAAATGCTCAGCATTCAAACAGAATGGGCTTCAGCCCTCTTTCGCTTCAAGAGTTTAGTACAACATTTAGTTTTTCATCTACCCCTTCTGCTCCTTTTCAGCTATAAAAATCAAAGAGAAATATTGTATTGGTTGTTGATGATATATCAGAGAATTTGTAAGTGTTTTCCTCTTGAGACAAGTTCTCTGTGTAATATTGTAAGATAGGCTGAGATTTGATGTATTCAGACTGAGTGTTCAAGCTGTGGGCAATGATGTACCTGATTGGTGTTGTTTTTAATATGACAAGCACATTTCTTAAGATCCTGATCTAAAGCAGCTGGTGATGTTTTTCTATCTCTATGTTTATTTCCATTTCATTTCATTTCATCTGGCTCGCATCAGAAATTCGGCATAAGATTCACCCTTGTTAGGTGCCTTATGTTGCTGCTCTCCCAGCCCTTTATGTTTTTTGCTTATATGTGTATCTGAATATTGATTTCAATTGGTTTAACCAGTGTAGTGGATGTTGCTGCCTGCTCTCTGATGTATGAATTAATGAAATCTATGTTTAGATGTTCTTGTTAGGATCTAGTTGGATGAGTTGAGAACACTGGGAGGTCTAGAACCTTGTTTCTGCCTCACTAGGATCTTTCCATCTCAATAGGGCCTTTCTAAGATCCCTTGTTTTGCCTCTGATTTTGTCCAAGCAGGTCTGGAGTTAAATGACCTCTAACCCGATCTATAGATAGGATTGGACAGTTCTCCTTCATTCATTTTCAGTCCTTAATGTTCCATTTCGCCAATCATCCTTTAAGACCCCAAATGCTCTAGATGACTAGCCCAACTGAAGCTTGCACATTTATTACATGTAAACCCTTTCTTGACTCCATTTCCCAATGGCCTTGATGTTCTTTGAGTTATCTACCTTTGCCTAAATTTCCTCTTTGCTCATCCTTGTCTTATATTGGACCCTTCTTTCCTGATTCCCAACAACCAAACATAAACAATCAAACAAAAAAACCCTATGCTTCATACCTAGCCTAATACCTTATTGTGAGCTTCAAAGACATATATACTTTGGCAATCATAGAGCGATCCCTCTCTGGACCTAGGAGGGCTAGATCCTAAGGTCTGAAAGTGGTTCTATGTTGTCTCATCTTTTGGTCTTGTCAACCTGGCCAAAACATGGGAACCCCAACATAATGGCAACTCCACTGGGGACTCTGAGTGCATTTCACCTTAAACATTTTTAAAAACTCAGAGACTTAGAGCTCTGGTTAGGTTGACAGTAAGTCACTCCTTTCTTGAATCGACCTCCATTGTTGAGTGTCCATCATACTCTTAGACAGAGCCTGGAAAGGGTCATGTAGCCTCCGGATCTCACCCTCTTCGGAGGTGACATATCTGGTAAATGCCCTCCCAGTCAATCTCTGGTTGGAGTTAGCTATTTTTGGGGAGATTCCTGAAAGGTGATAGTGCCTGAGCACTGTGGTGGACAGTGTAACCCCTTAGATATACCCGAAAACCCTCCACCTGGCGACTCCATGGTTCCTAAATGAAAAGACTCCACTGGTGGTCAGTAGGCCTGCTGATTAACTTGGTTTCACAATTAGAATCCACTGGGAGACCACCCTCTGAGACAACAATCAACCATAGTAGAAGAAACAAGTAGGGTTAAGCGGCTTGGCTAGGAAACAACATTCTGGCTTTCAGAACCATTCACACAAGAGCTTATCCCAACCCTGACCCACCTAAAATAGTTGACAATCCGGAGAGTATCCTCAAGGGAGATCCTGCACCTAAAAGACCAATTGTTTCCAGTCACATTCATAGAGCTAATTCTGCACCAGAAGACCTAGTAGCTATATCACTTTTTCTCCCTGACTTAGACCTACCTAATAGGCTACCAAGAACTAGGTCATTCAATCATTTAGACCAGCCAGACCTTGGGTTTCACAGTTCACCATATCATAGTGGTCAACACACTAGGGACAGAGGAACCCCTCCATCTACATCACCTGATATCCACTTCATTCAAAACTTGGGGCTCTCCCATCCTAGATCTGCTCAACAGACTTCTGTTGGTCCTAATATCCCTGTTATCCATATACCAGCTACTCAAGGCAACCCTGTACCTCATCAGAACATTATCATGGCAGCTTGGTATGCACCTTTGGTTTTACCTTAGCCCTTGTTACCCTTACCTAATGATTATCAGTAAAAAATCCCACACTTCACTGCTAAAGAATCCATCCCAGCTCAGCAACATGTAGATAAGATGGAGGATTATTTTGATTATATGGAAATTGATGATGAAACAATCAAAATGAGAATCTTTGCCAAAATCTTGGGGGGTGATGTAAAGAAATGGTTTAAAAGTTTACCTCCTGGCAGTATCCAAGATCTCCCTGCGTTATATCAAACCTTCATAGACAAATGGAAAGTTAGAGCAAACCCTCGCCAGCTCCTAGCAGACTACATGACCCTTAAGAGGAATGTGGGAGAGAGCGTCCATGATTACACCACTAGATTCAACAGCATTTACAATGCTCTCCCTCCACACATGAAACCTCCTCAAGGTATGGCCCTAGCCAAATATCTTGATGGATTTGATGCTGACATGGCCTATGAGCTCAGAGATAAAGAGTATAACACATTAGAAGACATGCATAAATGAGCAATAAATATAGAAGCCAATCTACTTGAGAAAAGAGCTAAATTAAGAGCTGAGAAAAGGGTAATATACAGGGATGAAAATATAGCTTCCACCTCTGATCCAAAATATGATAGATTGTCTAAAAACATGGAAGAGCTACAACAAATGATAAAAAATATGGTTTTCACAGTTAGCAACCAAAACAGAAACCAAAACCAGAACCAGAACGTTAGAAGAAACAATGCTGCTCCCAACAGACAAAGAGAGTCAGATCAACAAGTTATTCCCCCATTTCAAGAAAAAATTTTAGATGAAGATGAGGAAATCATAGAAGAATCTGAAGAGAATACAATAAACATGTTTGAAACAGAGGACTCAATCCATAACTGTGATTCATAAGAAGATCAACCCTCACCCTCATATTCAGATGAGGAAGGATTAGAATCTGAAGTCTACAAACTTGGATTTGAAAATGCTATAATGCAAGTCAGGGAACAATATGAACTTAGGAGCAAAAAGAGCCAAGATACTTCCAAAACCAAAGCTCCTGAGATCGCCATCAAGAAAAGGTCTGACATATATTCTAAAGCAATCTCTGAAAGTAGCAATTCAACAACTGAAAGTTCTGGAAAAGACAAAGAGAAAGACAACCAAAACACTGAAAAAAAAAGCCAACCCACTAGCAGTACTAGCACTTCAGTTAGTACTCCTGATACAATTGTTCCCAACCCTGTACATAATGAGAAATTACAAACTGATTTGGTCACCAAGGTGGCTAATAAAACAGAGTCGAGCATTTCCAAGAGTCAGTCCACTTTCAATTTGGAAAGTGAGATTGCAAAAATTAAAATCTCTATCCCTCTCTCTGAGCTGGCCACTCAAAATGTATATAAAGGCCAAATTTTGAAAGCATTAAATCTAGGTGAGAGCAGTGACACTGTAAATTTGAGTGATGATCAACCTGCCCTTCTGTTCGGCCCAAAGATTGAGGGAAAGTTTCAGGAGGGGGTAGTTCCACCTTTCTACATCAGTCTTAACATTCATGACAAGATCCTTCATAATGCCATGCATGACTCTGGAGCATCACACAATATAATGCCTAAGGTAGTGATGGAGAAATTAGGCCTAGAGATAACCCGGCCTTACAAAGACCTATATTCATTTGATTCTAGTAGAGTAAAATTTCTTGGCCTGATCAAAGACTTGTGTGTACGCCTCACCCAGATTCCTGCTAAATGTATGGTCATGGATGTGGTGGTAGCAGATGTGCCACCCAAGTATGGCATGCTATTGTCAAGATCATGGGGAGCCAAACTGCAAGGAACGATGCAGATGGATGGCTCATATGCCACTATCCCTATATTTGGCTAACTTATAAGACTGTATAGAGAATCCCATATGAAATTCCTAGTCAGTAGCCCCGAGAAACCTGAAAACTCACCATTATACTCTGTACACACAGACTTGGACTCTTTCATTCTTTATAATGACCCATCCCTAGGAGAGCCAGCGTCAGGAAACAGAAATGCAATCAATAACATAGAGCCCATGGACTTTAACATAATGGCTACCCTAGAAGAATACGATGAAGAAGACCATGGGCAGGGTACTGAAAACGAAACTCTGAGTGAACCAGAACCAGAAACATAACATAAACAGCAAGATAGCCAACTCTCTGAACCCCACACATGTCGTGAAGAACAAAACAACCCGCAGCCTAGTACAGACCCTGTAATGCAACACAATGGCGGACCCAGCTGTAGGAAAGGAAAGAATGAAGAAACGGAAAATGAACCCCTGTGGGAAATGAATTTCGATGGATCCTGTAATAGGAAAACTACCGGAGCAGGGGTGTGGTTACGTAACGTAGAGAGTGATTATGCAGAGAGCCACGCTATCAATCTGCACTTCAAATGCACAAATAATATCGCAGAATATGAGGCTCTCATCCTGGGTCTAAATCTATTGAAAAGATTAGGAGCCCAGAGGATAGTTGTGAGAGGAGACTCAGAGTTAGTTATCAAACAGGTGAATGGTGAATACACGGCAAAACACCCCAGGTTAAGAGCATACCGGAACGACACTCTAGATTTATTGAAAACATTTGTTGAATATGAATTGGTGTTTGTTCCCAGGAGTCAAAACATTATTGCTAATAGATTAGCTTGCCTGGCTAGTTCATATCTTAAGAATACCCCTGACCAAAAAATCATCATTCAGACGAAGTTCAAACCTGTAGTGCCATACAACAAAAAATATTGGCAGGTCTTTGAAGGAGACAAACAGATTGAAGATTTTCTGGTGGGAAAAAATGAGTTTGAATTTTCTGATTTCGACTCAAAAGCTGATGACAACTGCTCAAGTGAGGATCCCCCAGATGAACAAGTAACACCCTGTAACATAGAGATAAACACCCTGAATGAAGAAACTAGAAATCCAACCGAAAAGTGTGAAAACACAGATAGCGAAGAGATAGAGGTGCTGCAGGCCAAAGACAAGAATATACCCAGAGGCCTGGCACCCCTAGAGGACCTTTTTGACTTTGATGATGTAGAAAAAAAGCCCACTATAGAACATGCAGACTCAGATATAGAAGAATGCAACATTGGCACTGAAGATAAGCCCAAAATGATTAAACTGGCTAAGTCTGTGCCTGCAGACATGAAGAAGAAATACATTGACCTGTTTAAGGAATTCATTGATGTGTTTGCATGGAGCTATGAAGACTTAAAGGCCTATGACACCAACATCATACAACACAAGATACCCTTGAAGGAAAATCAGAAGCCTTTCAGACAAAAACTCCGTAGAATCAATCCAAAAAAATTGCCTACAGTTGAAAAAGAGATTAAGAAGATGTATGATGCAAGCATAATAGTTCCTGTAAGGTTCTCTGATTGGGTATCAAACTTAGTGGTTGTGAGGAAGAAAACAGGGGAGATCAGGTTATGCATAGATTTCATAAACCTCAATAGAGCCTCCCTGAAAGACAACTACCCTTTGCTTAGAATGGAACATATCCTACAGAAGGTAGTGGGCTCAAAGAGAATCTCCCTGCTTGATGGTTTTTCAGGATACAATCAAGTTCTTGTACTCCCAGAAGATCAACTCAAAATAGTTTTTACCACTCCATGGGGCACCTTTATGTACGTGAAAATGCCTTTCGGACTAATGAATGTTGGGGCTACCTTCCAGAGAGCGATGGACATAGCTTTCTTAGATGAGATAGGACACTTCATAGTTATCTACTTGGACGACTTGATTGTCTTTTCTAAAACTGAAGAAGAACACTTGAAACATCTTAGGAAAGTCTTTGAAAAATGTAGAAGGTATGGTTTGTCCTTAAATCCTAAGAAAACTGTGTTTGGGCTGCAAGAAGGAAAACTTCTTGGCCACATTATATCCGAGAAAGAAATTAGGATAGATCCACAGCGAGTTGAGGGAATACTTCAAATCTCACACCCGAGAAACATCAAAGAATTGCAGTCCTTCATAGGGAAGATCAATTTCCTTAGGAGATTCATTCCAAATCTTGCTGAGTACCTTAGGAAAATGACTAACATGCTAAAGAAAGGTGCTAGAATTAAGTGGACTGTTGAAGCCAAGAAATATTTTGAGTCTGTAAAACTGGCGCTCACTCAAGCCCCTATCCTGATTAGTCCAGATTTCTCAAAATATTTTCTAATCTTTTCATTTGCCTCTGAACACACGATAGTTGTTGTCTTACTGCCGAAAAACACAGGGGGAATGGAACAGCCAATTGCCTTCTTCAGCAAAGCGCTAAGAGATGGACCCTTGAAGTACAACATTATGGAAAAGCAAGCCTATGCCCTGGTAGAGGCCTTAAAAGACTTTAGGGTGTACATTATGCATTCTCACACCATTACTTATGTACCAAATATAGTGGTCAAAGATATCTTGTCCCAAGACCCTGATGGGAAAAGGGGCAAATGGATCGCTACAATATTAGAGTATGACCTTGAGATAAAGCCCACCAAACTGATCAAAGGTCAAGGCCTGGCCCAATTAATGGTTGAATCTAATCTACAGGCCCTTGACATTAACATGGTAAATGCCTTAGATGAGCAGGAAGGATTGCCCCACCCAACTGTTGAGGAGAAGTTTCAGAACTCTCCTTGGTATTCCGATATCCTTTATGTGCTCAACAATCTCAATGCCCCTCCAGAACTGTCCAAAACTAAGGCCAGATTCATAAAACTGAAAGCCAGAAATTACTGCATCCTGAATGAAAACCTATATTGGAAAAATCCAAATGGCCTATTGTTGAAATGTTTGTCTAAAACTGAAGCTGACAGAATCAAACAAGAATTTCATGCTGGGGAGTGTGGAGGCCACCTGAGTTGGAAAGCCACTACAAATAAAATACTTAGGGCGGGTTACTATTGGCCTACACTCTTCAATGATGTCCATAAAATGATTCTTACCTGCCACAAATGTCAGATCTTCGAAGGCAGAAGAAAACTCCTCCCCCTCCCTTTACAACCTATCACCGTAGAAGGTCCCTTCATGCAATGGGGCCTAGACTTCATTGGGGAAATTCACCCCTCTTCTTCTGGGCAACACAAATGGATCCTAACTACTACAGATTACTTCACCAAATGGATAGAGGCCATACCCACTAGGAATGCCACTAATTCTGTCATCATTAGGTTCCTAGAATATTACATCCTTTCTCAGTTTGGCTGTCCAAGAAAAATAATCATTGACAATGCTGTTGCTTTCGGATCCAAGAGAATGGTTGATTTCTGTCACAGGTATGGAATAGCCCTTGGTCATTCAACTGCCTATTAGCCTCAGGGTAATGGATTAGCTGAATCATCCAACAAAAGCCTGGTGAACATCATTAACAAGCTGCTGGAGGAGAACAGAAAGTCATGGCACAAAAAGTTGGTGCATGCTTTGTGGGCGGACAGGCTCACAACAAAGAAATCCATTGGCATGTCACCATTCCAGCTTGTCTATGGAACTGAAGCAGTTTTTCCTACCAGCCTGGGAGTACCAGTGATTAAGCTTGTCCAAGAGATTCAGATAGAGGAAAACAGTATGGTGAGAAGAATTAATGAAACTATCCATCTTCAGCAAACAAGGGAGCAGGTTTATAGCAGAACCGTCAGAGTTCAGGAAAGCATAAAGAGGCAGTTTGACAAGAGAGCCAAAGCTTTAGATTTCAAAGTTGGGACAAGGTTCTGAAATGGGATTCAAGGAGAGAGGACAAAGGTAAACATGGAAAGTTTGATAGTTTGTGGCAAGGTCCATATATTATCCAAGCCACTGTGGGTCCCAACGCGTTTTTCTTACAAGAACTTACTGGTACAGAGCTGTTTGGGGGTCCTGTCAATGGCAGGATGCTCAAGAATTACTTCTGCTAAATTTCAGTTCCAGTTTCCATTTCATTGTACATACTATTGCAGTGTTTCCGTTTCAAAAAGAGAGAGAGAGAGAGAGAGAGAGAGAGAGAGAGGTTCAGACATGCTCAAAACATGAACCTCTGAAAGGCAAAAAGAGTAGCTCAAACATGATCAGAATCTGAGCCAAAGGGAGCAGAATAGCTGGTCCTAATATGCTCAAAATCTGGACCAGCAGTGAAAAAAGGAATCAGCTCTAACATGCCCAAAACCAGAGTTGAAAGGAAGAAAAAGAAGTGACTCTAACAAGCTCAAAACTTGAGTCACGAAAAGAAGAAGGATGATGCAGGTTTCATATTTTAGGCCTTCAGAGTTTTGTTTTTTGCAAAATTCTATCCATGTGCAACTGTTTTTATGCCTTGGATCCACAGCAAGTCAGACAGTTTAATCCTGGCTTGGCTGTTTTGAATTTCCTGTCTTAGAATGTAGGAGAAGAAACCTGTTGGACAGTTTAATCCCAGCAGGTAGTAGATTAGGTAGAGAAACATATGAGGCCAACAGTTTAATCTGGCCTCATGGAGAAATAAGGGTAGATTTAGAATAGGTTTGTTTTCTGTTTAGAAATAAAATGTAAAGGGTTTGCTAGCTCAAATGCACCCTAAAGGGAAAATGGTTAGGATTATAGTTTGGGTAGGTAGACTGGTTGGGAAGAATGTTTCTGCTGATGTAACATATTCATATTGTGGCGGCTGATCCAAGAAGGGGATGTGCCAAGCAAGAGGCAACTGGCCTACTCCAAAGATCATCTCTGGTTTCTTGCCTTCTTCAAGAAGAAGCCATCCCCATGTGGAGCCACTGTTAGCCCCACTATGAAATTATTGATAAGCAAGCTAGGGGCTAAATTGTTTTGGAGCCTTCAAGGAAATCCTTTCCCTTGAAAACTCATCATCCTTGAAGTCTCTTAGTGCTTTGCCTAACATAATTTCTCTCTGCTGGTTCATCCCTCAAAAGGCCTACTATTAACCCTTGTCCCCTTCCAATTCCACATTTTTCCCCTTTCACTCCCCTTTGTTAAAGTCCCCTTGTTTTCCCCATTTCTCCCCTATCAATCCTCTAAAATCCCCTCGAAATCCCCTTTAAATTCCACTATCACCCTTTGTTTCCCTAGATCCCCACTTCACCTCCCTATCGTTACCTTCCTTTGGCCCGAAAATGCTTTAAAATTTAATTAAAATGATAAATTTCACATATATAGGTCCTAGCCCCTTCCCCGCTAAGCCCCTCTCATTTTTCCCACATATAACCTGATCCTAGAACCGTCCGCCAACTCCAAAGGTGCCTTCCGCATTCGTTCATCGGGCGCAGCCTCAGCCGTAGATCTCGGCAGATCGGACGGCGGTCATTAAATCCCTAGCGCCCACGTCTCCCGCGTTCGTTTTCCCTTGCTGGGCCATCGCCATCCATTTTCACGAAGATCTGACGGTCCACAGTTCTCCCACCGATGGTCCCCGCCCATGTACTATTCCAAACCCGCCGGTTTCCTTCACACCGCTTATGCACGGTAGGCGGTTTCTCTCCAACGCCCAGCAATTCCATACAGTTGTCAACGCGTGTCTTCTGTACGACCCCAAAACCACCCATCCCCCGCGCATTAACTTTCGACCACGGATGCCAAGCGAAATCGTTGTCAGTCGTCCGATCCTGAGCACCTCATCTGACGATCATCCCTCAACAAAGCTGTGCACGGGTTAAACCATCTCCACCGTACCCATGGCCCGCCATTGATCCCGCCACGATCGACGGTCCCGATTTGTTCGCCCGCTGCTGACTTTTCCACCATCGCCCGTTTCCGCCACGTCATCTCCACGTGCACTCTCCATACGGTCTCCCATTCCATTGCATATATTGGTTCTTTTTCGTGTTTTTTAACATTTTCCATGCATATGTGCTCTGTAGACTGCCTCCATCCTCCAGAGCATTCCTCCATTCGTTCTGCGATTTTCTCCTCCGTATCGTCATCTACACGACCTTTCTCCGCCTCCACATCATCCACCACCCCATTCATTATTTCCTTAACTTGTTTGTGTATTTTGCAGGGTTATTAAGAGTCAATGGCAGCCATGATGCACATCTCTGCTACAAGGATAGAGAAATCAAAGAAGATCATTTACAAGGGCAGAATTGATGAAAAATGACCCGGGAAGGTGAGGACGGGACGTTCATTAAAAAGAACAGGGTTTAAACTCTGTGGAGAACCTACCGGCGCCATTAAAGCTTGAAATGTACGGACATAGGCAGAGATGAAGTAGCAGAATGTTTCAGTACAAAGCGAAGAGATTAAGGCACACCAAAGGGAACCTTGAGCCTTAAATCTATAGTTTAAAAAGGCAAAGCACCAGTTGAAGACCCTGAGGATCGATCAAAAGGTCCTGAGCGCAGGTAAAAGGTAATATCAGGGTTTATTCATCAGCAGAATGTTTTTCTTCATCAAGTACAGGGCACCCATACAACTTTTATTATGCGCAATGTCCCTGAAGGAATTTCCACCCTGACAACAGTTCGAAACCACCAGAGCATTTATATGGAAAAATTCTCAGTAGTTTATTTTATTTTTTGTCAAATCACCAAGAGTACAACAGCCGAAACACGTCAGAGTCATATCCAAAAGAATATCACTCTTTCATCAAGGGGTGACAGAGATTAAATGCTCTGCGTTCAAACCGAATGGGCTTCAGCCCTCTTTCGTTTCAAGAGTTTAGTACAGCATTTAGTTTTTCATCAACCCCTTCTGCTCCTTTTCAGCTATAAAACTCAGAGAGATATATTGTATTTCTTGTTGATGAGATATCAGAGAAGTTGTAAGCATTCTCCTCTTGAGACAAGTTCTCTGTGTAATATTGTAAGATAGGCTGAGATTTGATGTATTCAGACTGAGTGTTCAAGCTGTGGGAAATGATGTACCTGATTGGTGTTGTTTTTAATATGACAAGCACATTTATTTGGATCCTGATCTAAAGCAGCTGGTGATTTTTTTCTATCTCTGTGTTTATTTCCATTTCATTTCATTTCATTTGGCTCGCATCAGAAATTTGGCATAAGATTCACCCTTGTTAGGTGCCTTATGTTGTTGCTCTCCCAACCCTTTATGTTTTCTGCTTATATGTGTATCTGAATATTGATTTCAATTGGTTTAACCAGTGTAGTGAATGTTGTTGCCTGCTCTCTGATGTATGAATTAATGAAATCTATGTTTAGATGTTCTTGTTAGGATCTAGTTGGATGAGTTGAGAACACTGGGAGGTCTAGAACCTTGTTTCTGCCTCACTAGGATCTTTCCATCTCAATAGGGCCTTTCTAAGATCCCTTGTTTTTCCTCTGATTTTGTCCAAGCAGGTCTGGAGTTAAATGACCTCTGACCCAATCTATAGACAGGATTGGACGGTTCTCCTTCATTCATTTTCAGTCCTTAATGTTCCATTTCGGCAATAATCCTTTAAGACCCCAAATGCTCTAGATGACTAGCCCAACTGAAGCTTGCACATTGATTACAAGTAAACCCTCTCTCGACTCCATTGCCCAATGGCCTTGATGTTCTCTGAGTTATCTACCTTTGCCTAAATTTCCTCTTTGCTCATCCTTGTCTTATATTGGACCCTTCTTTCCTGATTCCCAACAACCAAGCATAAACAATCAAACAAACAAACCCTGTGCTTCATACCTAGCCTAATACCTTATTGTGAGCTTCAAAGACATATATACTTTGGAAATCATAGAGAGATCCCTCTCTGGACTTAGGAGGGCTATATCCTAAGGTCTGAAAGTGGTTCTATGTTGTCTCATCTTTTGGTCTTGTCAACCTGGCCGAAACATGGGAACCCCAACATGTAACATGATTGCAGATAATAGAAATATGATAATTATATAAGAGAAATGTACTTATATCTATCACATAATGTTAAAATGCATATCATTAAGCTAAAACTTCAATCTGCAAAATCTATTAATTAATCAAAGAGATTACACACATTTATACATGAGATAGTATCAAGATAGGAAATCTATCTTGGACGCACAATAATGTGGTGGAGAGATTCTCTCAACCACACACTAAACTAGGAATAAATATAGTTCTAGCCACTTCCTATAATGTAGGAACAGACTCCTTATATGGAGAGTTACAACCATAGACAAGTAGGAATTAAATATTCCAACTCCCTCCCTTAATGACTACTTGTCATGATATAAATTCACAAAGTCTAGTTATGGTCAATCATCAGAAAAAAAGAAGAAATATATGTCAACATCCATATAAAGGAGCAACCATCCACCATAATGCATGGGTACCAACCGCTGCAACTGCTGGTCTCGTAGGATGTCCTTCACATACATGGTTCTGTCAACCATTATCACTGCTGATCCGGATTTATGCAGGAACGCGACAGAATAAACATATAAATACAAAGATGCAACAGAAATAACACTTCATTTCATTAATATCAAAGAACTAAAATTTTCATACAGACATAATGGAAATAAAACTAGCTAGGGCACAGGTAGCTATCTCTGAGAAGAGATGTGGCGGCTACAGGCCTTTGAACTGAGTTACAATGAGGCTCGAGGGCTTATTTATTATTTAGACACAATGGGAAATCCTCAACAACCAAAACCCTAACCTTAGGAGATGAAGTGCCAAAACTATGGGCCTCATTTGGGTAAATTGGTGTTTCAACTTCCCAGGGGCGTAACTTTGGCATACGATCTTTGTTTGACATATACCATACCTCGTTAGAAAGATCTATCCAAGGAATAAAAATTTTGAATGAGCAACATCAATACATGGACCCATGTTGCTCTCTGTTTTCCCAAAAAACATCGTTTAGGGCCTCAAAATGGCTTCGGAAGTTCAGGACCCGAAAAACTGCTAAAAATAGTAAGTTGAGCCGAAACTAAAAAACTGAAAGAGACAATGGTGGGGCCCCAAGTGGAATAGGTGGGTGACCACCAATATCCACCTGGATCATTCCTCCCCCCTTCGGAAGCAATGGTCCCCATTGCGTTAAGTTCCTCCATGAGATGAGGAAATTTCTGCTAAACTTGGTCCCTGGTGAACCACTTTCCTTGGTGCAGGAGTTGGCCAGCTTTGACAACTCGATACATTTGGATCTTCTGTTAGCGAGTGTTCTTGATTTGCATATCCATTATACAATCTGTGGTGTTTTGTTCCATGCAGTCTGGGTTTAACTCTGTTAGTGTGAGTTGTTCTGCAATGTCAGTGTAGAAATTTGAATAACTATTAAATTATTCACCGAGATTATCCTGATCACACACTATTTGAGCTTTATGCATAATACATAACCTCTTCTACTATTGATCATCAATTTTTGAAAATTAAACAATCGCATGCACACATTAAAACCATAAACAATCACACATATAAACACAGTATTTATGGGAAAGCTTAAAGCTGAAAACCCCCAACTATCTGTATATTATAATGATAGAGATCATGTAACAATCATTGTACAAACTCCTCACAAGCTCTAAGTACAATCTCCAGTTGTTACACACTACACAAGCTCAGATCATACAAAACACATGCTCCAATCTGCTCCACCTGTTAGCCAGCCTCTACTGCGCAATCCTTTTGTTTTCATATGAGATCGTTGTGAGTGCATGTCAATTATCCATTTCTTCTGCATGTCAGTGTCTATATGTTGTTAGGCATGCATTGTCATGGTTAATATTTCTTTCCATGAGGTCATTGTATGCAATTTATGTTATTGTGATGTTTTTTTTTTTATGTTATGATGTTGATGTGTTGGTGGAGATAGAGAAGGAGATGCATATCATCAAAGCAAAGTTGCAACACGAGAATTTGGGGTAAGAGAAAATCGTCATATAATTATTGTATGTTCGACATGCATGTATGTTGGTTAAATGTTGTTATAAGCATTAGGGTTATGTACATGTTTGTTAGTCTATTGTTTTTCTAGTTACATGTATGATAGATGTTAGTGAATCAATGTGGTCATATGCACATGTGTCGAATAATCACGAATGATAGTAAATTATCATTATATGCATTTTTGTTGTTGTTTTATGTTAGTTAAATTTATTATTATGTTATATGTAATTGATGAGTATGTTATATGTTACTTTTTTCTCTTATATGTTAGTTAACTTGATGATTAGGTTTATTGTACTTAAGATATTAATGTTATGTGTATCATGTTAATCTGGATTTGCTTATGCAGATGGCTATGGTTATGATATTCAGGTATGAGTTGATATATTTTTGATATTGTGTTGTACTAATCTAGACTGAGTGTTCATATTTGATTTTTAGGCATGAATGACAATTGTTTATGAGTTTATGATGTGAACATGTTAGCTAGTTACTTTCATGGGAATCATGGTCTTAATTACGCTTGATTTGATATGTTGTGAAGTTATATTATGCTAAAATAGATTGATTGTGCAAACAAGATAGCCTCTGCTGAGATACATTAAGGTATGAGTTTTCTTATGTCGTGTACTTGGTGCTTAATTTTTTGATTGTGTTATCTATCTGGTGTTGAGTGTTTGGTGTCTAATATGTCATCTAGTTGATTTATCTAACCTGGCATGTTTTTAGTTTGTTTGAATGTTTGATTAATCACATGATATGAGTACTAGTGTCTGTAATATTGAATGAAGAAATGATATTGTCTTAATATTATTATACTAATACATATGTGTTGAGATAGCTAATATGTACTTAAGTGTAAGTAGGTGATAGTTGTCTCATTACGTATTATGACTGATGAATGTGAGTTGATTTCTGATTATGACATAGTTGTTTGACTTGGTAAAGGTTGATTTTAGATTAATAGACATGTTGTTTTGATCTTTGGAACATGTGGCTGACATGTGTGTTCAATTACAAGGTAACGCATTTAGCACAACAAGGTAAGATAACTGGTATAGTTTTATATTTATTTATGCATTGGAAGTTATGTGGTTATGGAAGTATGATGCAAGGGATTACATGGCAAGAGAGTGCCATGAAATATTCGAGAAGGATTAGCTTGATTCTCCCTTTGGAATAATTTGGAACCCATGGGGATTGAGTCATGGTGATTATTTCTAGTCTTGTTATTTTGGTTGTTTTTTATTTGTTACACTTGATTTGTGGTCTTGATTATGTCTAGTGCATGGACATGCCAATTTTTTGTGGTGTTGTATTTCTATTGGTTTTCATGTTCATCTTCTTGTTTTCTTTTGTTCTTTCCGTTTATGTTTTGAGGGTCATGGGAATTGGTCTGGGAAAGAGGAAAGTTAATGGGGCTCAGGGACAGCTATGTGGTACCAAACAGTTAATGTGAGACTTGGATGAAGCTCGATGCATGTATAAGGACAGTTGAAGGCAAGAGTATGACAGTTGTTTGGACTGGTTGGGTCCATTGTGGTAGACAGATGATGGTAGTTGTTAACACTGGTGTTAGTCACCAGTAATTTTCACTTTCTTTAGATGACTAAGTATTGGTTCTAGATTTCTAAAAAACAAGATTCCTAAATATTGTGATTTTTAGAAATCTCAATGCCTTCATTATCCTTATCATAAATTTTTCATTATTCTACTATTTTACAATTCTACGGTTAACCTGCCATTCCTAAAGGGCCCCTCATGGGCTTATGTCACTCATCTATTTTCTATTTTCCCACCTATAACCCCAACACTCTCTTTTTCCTTTGCCTCACTCCTTCACTTTCCATCTAGGGTTACCAATCAGCCTATTCATTCTCATGTTCATCAGGTTACTCAAACCTTAATGGTCTCAAAAATACCTCAGGCTATTTAGATCAATCAAATACATCAATTTCTATATATTCAAATACATCAATTGGTCAAAAACTCTATTTTTACACTATTAAGGTCCCAAGCCTAATTTCAGTCAAAGACCAAGATAAAACCCTCCCATTAGATCATTAGTTTTTCCTAGGTTGTAAGGTCTTCATTAGTGTTTTAACCTTTGTTCTTCTTATGCTAGAACCTAGTTCAAATGAAAAACAAGATCAACACATGGTTGTCAAGAAAGATCAGAAATCTCCAAAGAGGACTACCATGTAGTTTCAAGATCTACACATGAGGTAATGTACTAGTTTGACACTTTTGCAGAAGTGTTGAAATTGTCCATCAGCAGAAGAAGTTGGTAAGATAGGAGGTCTACTCCTAAATAAATATATACTACAACAAAGGAGAGAAAAAACACCTGGCCTTGTAGGAGAACTAGGGTTTTGCACTTAAATGGCCTAGTAGAGTGCCAACACAGGGATCAAATTGTAGAAATGGCACAAAGAAGGTGAAATGATAAGTTGAATCCATGTTTAAATCAAAGGAATCTTTGAAGATGTTACTGTGTACAGTCCTCCAAAGGTTGCCAAGGTTAATGTGTCACTGCCACAAAGAGCCAAGTTATGAAGAATATTAGTAAGAAAGCCACCTCAATGTTTTTATGTCACCTGCCAAGTAAAAGTGTTAAAGAGTATCAGTGAGGATAGGCTAATTCATAACTTCAGTCACCTGTAGAGCAAAGGTCAAAGAATATAGGTGAGAAGGATAAAATGACTTAAAACATTACATGATGGGTTTACAAAGTTTAAGTTGATTCTCAAGCCCATTACAAGTCATTTTTTATTCCATATGAATCTTTACACCCTTGCAAAAATCCTCAAAGAAGTCAGAAGTTTCAAAGAGAAAAGAGATTTTACATTTTAAAGTAAAAAATTTGATTATGTTTTTGGCATTGTGCGCCTGGAAGTAGGCGTTGCGCTCTTGGCCAAAATTCCCATGTAAAATAACAAAGCATTGCGCGCCTGTGACATGGTGTTGCGCACCTGGTAGGGTGTTTCACGCCTGCTAATTTCAACCGACAGGCCCGGCCAAGGAGCCTTAGCACTGTGTGCCTGGAAGGCGTCGCCTCAGCCCGACTTGACAAGGCGTTCAGGTGCTGCACGCTGGCCCAAGTCTGCCTGACAGACCTGACAAGGCAGGCAGGCGTCGCGTGTTTGGCCCGGGAGGCTTCTAAGCCCTATAAACACCCAAATCACCTAAAAAACCATCCCAGACTTCTGCCAGAAGACCTCCAAACAAATTCAAGGTTAATTACATGCCCTAACCATATTTTCTAGAATTTTTCATGATTTGGTTGGAAGAAAAGGATACCCTCAAAGGAAGCCCTAAGTGATTAAACTAGGGATCACTATTTACCATCTTTCCATCTACCTGCAAAGAGGAGATAGTTATAAACACAGAAATTTTACTGCTAGAGGTTGTATATTCACCTAAGGATAATGACCCTTTTTCACCTCCATCTCACCATCCCTCACCTTCACCTCATAATACTAGTGCATCAAGCAAAGGTAAATCAAAAAATGAGGATGTTAGCAATGATGAGGCAAGTAGCAGTGAGGAGGAACACAACAAAGAGCATCATAGTAAAACAAAGATCCATGGTGACATTCATGATAGTAAAAAAAATGAGGCTCATAGTATAGACAAAGGCGGTGCAGAAATTAGTGAAGAGGAAAACAGTGATGAAGAAACATATGATGGAACACCTAGCTGTCAAGGTAATGAAGAAGCTGACATCAACGAAACAAATAGCATTGAGGCTCATGGCAGAGATGAAGAAAATAAAGGAAAGAGAAATGAGGTCAACATGGAGAGTCTAAATGAGGCAGAAAACATGGAAACAAAGGGCAGTGAATCAAATATTGATAAGGCACAAGTCAATAGATAAGGTGAGTAAAAAAATGAAGATAACGATAAGAGAGATATCAGTGAGATAGAAAACATTGAGGAAAACATCAGTGAGAATAAGTAAAATAAGGCAAAATAGGAATAAAATTAGTGATTTTGGTTAATCCATCTCCTACAAGAATCACAAACTTAATGAGCAAGACAAATCCAAGTTTTGGGAGCTTTTTGTAAAGTTTTTAGTTTTGATTGTTTTTCAGGGCCAAGGGCACAATGACCTTGGCGCTACGCTTTTTCTCAGGGCATCCTAAAAATAAATGGTTTAAATTTTTTAATTTTTCAGGTCAATTACAACATCCTCACAAAACTTCAGGTCATTTGGAGTTCATTTGGTCCTCCAAAAGTTCCAAAAACTTGCAAACTTTGACCTTTCTATCATGTTTTCAGGGTTGGCGTTGCGCCCTTAGAAGTATTTGGAGATTGAATTTTTGGGCAGGAAAATGGACACAAAATGGAAAACAAAAAGAATTCTTGGAAAGTAGACTCGACATGCTTTCCAACGAGCTATCATGGAGCTCATTCTGACACTAGGAAGACCTTCAAAACCTAGCTGCAAGTTGAGCCAATTTTCCCATGCAGGCTCTCTGCCCTTGGCCTCGAAATGCATCCTTGAGTCTCACTGCTACGCCCTAGCAAAAAAAAAAGTCAACAAAACACGCTAGGAGTTATTTTGGGAGTTTTTGGGGAGTTTAAATGTCAATTTTCTTGCCAAATTTGGTTGAGAAGATATTTTTCATTTATTTCTTTACATATTTTGTGCCTTGGGCCTTCCAAGGTCACTAAGGACAAAATTGATATTTATGAGCAACTAATGGCTTCTATAAGCCTCTACAGTTTTCTAACCTCCTCATTTGCATGATAAATATTGGGTGAGGGCCTCATTGTTCATGTTGGCTGTTGGTTGGTTTTCACTTGTTAAACTGAGCATAGGCTCTGAGTTGTAAAGATTTTTTAGCCTTGGAGCCTTGTAATCCTTTTGGACTAAATGAAAATGGAGCCAAGCACTTTGCAAGATTCATGAACATGGCTAATGGTGATGTTTTCTCAGTATGTTTTCATTCTCTTATGTTTTACATATTGTTTCATCCTTCCCTTGCATTAGAGCAGAAGTATTAGCTTAAGGTATGCTGTCAAAAGTTCATTAAGTCTGTTTGCTTCTCTTTCTTTCATGTTTTCCTCTGCTAGGTCAATTTAGAGAATTATTAGTTTCTCTCTAGACCCACTTATGCTTGTTTATCTTATGAATGATTCAATACAATAGATATCAAATATGTTTTATGGTTAGCCTTGCTTGTTTGATGTTACTTAAACATTGTTCTTAAGATCTTTCTTTGAAGTATCACTGATCAGGTTTAGCCAAAGAGGTTTATGTTTTGATCATGCCCTTTGTCCATTCTTGAAAGGTTTCCTTGGAGGTATTTATAGCTCTGATCAATGATGTTTAGGACTTCCCTCTTCTTTGATCTATGCTATATTTCATCTTGCATGTTTTCTTTTTCTGAAGGTAGATTAGCTGGAGAGGGTAGGAGTTCCATGCTCTTTAGGGTTTACTGGATTGTTTCCTTGATGTTTGCTTGCTAGGGTTAGGTCAAAGAAATATGGTATGTCCTGTCTTTGGTTTTGTCTTCATGCATAGTATTCTTATAGTTATTTCTTGTTAAAGTATTTGACAAAGGATTCTTAATTGCCCTTTGCCCTACTTTGTTCACAATTTAATGTTCACTTCACCCAACTAAGATTTGAAGATCCATTCAGCCCTATTAACTTTCCCTCTTAAGCATCCTTGACCTATTGTTGTACCTTTCTAGACCTATTGCAGAATCCATAGCCCAATGGTCTAAACCTCTCCTACTCTATCTGTTTCCCTTGACAACCTACCCAACCAATCAAAACAAACAAAAAAACCCTAAACCTAATAGCTAGCCTAAAATCAAAACCCTAAAAGCTATCAAGTTACATCTTTGCACAAGTATAGAGAGAACCCTCTCTGAGTCCAGGAAGGCTAGGTCCTAGAACTCCAAAGATTGGTCCGATGTTACCCCTGTTCATTTCTTCTCACCAATCTAACAAATTACAGGGACCTAACATAATGGTGATCACGGTGGGACTTTCTGAGTAAGTAACAAGCTTATACATCCTTAGAAAATTCAGAATCCCTTGTTAAATAGTATCTTATTATTCATTTCCACCTCATCGCCTAAAATATGGCGATAACGGTGGGAACTTCTCAGTAAATAATATCTTAGACATCTTTAAGACCTCAGAAAACCACAAAATTCCTTACATTGGCATTTAGTTGTTGATGGTGGACAACAAGAACATCCTTAAAATAGTAAATTTCATCCACCTGGCGACTCCACTGGTCTTCAATAGCCTTGTTGACCCCACTGGTTCTCATAGACTCCCCTAGAAATGCATTAATCATGCTAATGGTGGACAACAAAGTTGAAACCCTCCACTTGGCAACTCCACAACTCTCAATAGACCTAAAGACTCCACTAGTATAGAACTCTAGACTGGTTGAAAAGATATAGTGACCCTTTCTGATTTACAAACATGGATCCAAGGATACAATGGAGATATGCTCCGATGAAGAGAGATGGCATCCCTGGGTTCCCACACAAAATGACTCAAATAATTTGGGACAATAACCTGCCTACATTTCAAGATGAAAAGACTGATGACCCCTTGTTACATCTCATCAAATTTCATATACATGTATGGAAGCTAAAAGTTGAATGGCATGAGGACTGCCTTATGAAAATTTTCATGCTGACATTGGAAGGAAAAGCAAGGGAATGGTATGAATGGATAAAACATGGTAGCTTGTTTTCCTCAAAATATCTCCACAAGGTCTTTTGTTATCATTATAAAGAAAATTCTCCATCCTTATCCTTGGCCAAAAATTGTTGTGATCAATCTCAGGATATCTTACAATACCTTGTAGATATTGATGAAGATTTAGGAAATTTTCATCCTAAAGATCTCGTAGCAGCTATTCATGATTTTAATTCTCAAATAAACTGTCACATCAACCAAGAAGATTTGGTTGAGGATGAAATCAAACAAGAGATGGAGGAGAACCCACAGGATCTCTCTAAAGGCACAAGTGATTATTCATCATCTCTTCTAAGTGAGACTCAAGAAGACATTTGGCCTCAAAATCAACCTTCACAAGAGAAAGAGAACTACTATAGTGCTATCCAAAGAAAGAGAAAAATGCTTCCTCTTTTAACTAAAGAGGAAATAACTCAGATTCTAAGCATGTAGCCAACCTCTAAGCCTTCATGTGAACATAAAATTTCTGTGTATTTTCTGGCTAATCCAACATGTTTGATTGGTGACATTACTTATGTTGATGATTATCCAAATTTTGATCAGTCTGATTATGATGATGTTCTCCAAACATAAGCTAATCTTACAGAGAAATCAACAGTTGATTTGTGGAATGAAGTTCAATGTCATCAGCTTGAAAACAATAATCAGCCAATACAGGTAACCTATGACACTGATGAGGAAAGTCTAGAAATTTTGGAAGTAAGTGAAGGATCTCTGACTCTTTGTTCTACTTCATTCAGTCTATCAGAAATAACTTTCATGTGATTGGAAATCAACAGTCTTTCAGTTTGGATGTTGAGGTTGGGGAAGATTATGAACTTATTGAGCAAGTTGTAAATGAGATACCTTTTCCTGAAATGGTTGAGGAAATCATTTGGGACATGGAATTATCCTCAGCTTCATATTTGCAGCCACCAAGTTCCATTGAAGTTCAAATTGCAGATGAAGGCCTGGAAATTGATAATCACAAGAGTGCTCCTACTCATCAACATGATGGCCTTCACACAGATTTCAACCCACTCAATCAAAGCATCTCAGTTTTGTTGGAGGACAACATTGAAATATATGATGAGACTGATAGTACATATGATCATTAGGAAGAGGAAGAGCTTATTTCCCAAAAGAACCCCAAGCTCGGTAAAGTGGAGGAAGCGGTAGTCCTGGATGAAGTCCATTTCTGAAATCCTCTAAGTTAGGTATTATTTCAAGATCCAATTGTTGTTTTCTTAGAGACATTTGAACAAGGAGTAAATTATGTCAGAAGCAATTTTATGCAAAGTTTAGAGAATATTTTAGGCACTACTGTTCAAGAACAAGTGAGGTGGAAGTGGCTTTTCTATTTTTTTAGCACACTCAAAGAGCTGAATGAAAATCACCCATGGAATCATCTACTTGATTGGTTATTCTGGAAAAGTGAGTTCACCAAATAAATATGTATATATTTAAGTTAGATTAGGATATATTAGGTGTGAAAATAAGCTCGGCACTATGAGCATCTTTCTAGCTTTAGTTTCAGTTTGTTTTGTCAAAAAATGAAAACACAAAAAACAGAGAAAAGAAGAAAAAGAGGGCAGTTTTAAAGAAGAGGTACATCCCCATACCCAAAAAAGAGTATTGTTGAAAGTGAGCAAGCCTAAATGCCACTACTGTTGAGGAAAGAAGGTCTTGTTCAATCATCTAGCCTAATCATGACTGAACATGTTTTAAATTTCTGCTGATAGGTTAGTGAAAAGAGATTTTCCAAAACATGTAAACTTGGTTTGTCAGTAGATTAGATTAGAAAATATTGCTGGTTCCCAAAGCATAAATCTCAACCAAAGGAAATGAGAGGGATGCCTAACAAATTATAAATCACAGCCCTCATGTTTCTAGTTTTCACTTGTACAAAAATAATGTCTATGTGTAGCTTCTCCTAATGCCACAACCCATGGAAAATCAGATTTCTCAATCCTGATTTAGTCACGTTTTCAATTTCATGTTAATAGATTAGAGAATAAAGTTTGTCAAAAAACTTAAACTTGACAAATGAGTAGACAAGGTAGCGAATAAGAGAGTTCACTACCTTAATCTGAACTCTTGGAAGTGATAAGGGTACAAGTAGGTAGTTTTGTATGCTTTCGGATGAAAATAATGTTAAGGTTTGCTAGTTCAAGTGCACCCAAGGAAGAAAAAATGCTAGGCAAAGTAGGATGGGTAGGTAGAAATGAGGTTTAAGCATACATGTATTTCATATTTTCAGATCATGGTGTCAAGAAACATCAGCAAATGAATAAAGAAGGATCTGCCAAGTGCAAGTAAGGCACTGGTTTTCAAAATTCAGAGATTTGAGCTTTGAGGTCTTGTACACCTCCTGAAAAGGAGCTTCCCTCCCCAAGTGGAGCCATTGTTAGGCATCAATAATTTTCACTATTTGTAGATGACTAAGTATTGGTTCTAAATTTCTAAAAAACAAGATTCCTGAATATTGTGGGTTTTAGAAATGTCACTACCTTCATTATCCTTATCACAAATTTTTCATTATTCTACTATTTTACCATTCTATGGTTAACATGCCATTCCTAAAGGACCCCTCATGGGCTTATGTCACTCATATATTTTCTATTTTCCCACCTATAAACCTAGCACTCTATTTTTCCTTTGCCTCACTCCTTCACTTTCCATCTAGGGTTACCAATCAAGCTATTCATTTCCATGTTCATCACGTTCCTCAAACCTTGAAGGTCTCAAAAATACTTGTATAGGCTCTTTAGATCAATCAACTACATCAATTTCTATATATTCGAATACATCAATTGGTCAAACTTTTTTTTTACACTATTAAGATCCCAAGCCTAATTTCAGTCAAATACCAGGTTAAAACCCTCCCACTAGATCATTAGGGTTTCCTAGGTTCTAAGGTCTTCATTGGTGTTTTAAGCTATGCTCTTCTTATGCTAGAATCTGGTTCAAATGAAAAAAAATATCAGCACATGGTTGTCAAGAAAGATCATAAATTTCCAAAGAGGACTACTATGTTGTTTCAAGGTCTACACATGAGGCAATGGACTAGTTTGACACTTTTACAAAAGTGTTGAAATTTTCCATTAGCAGAAGAAGTTGGTAAGATAAGAGGTATTCTCCTAAATAAATATATACTACAGAAAAGGAGATAAAAACACTTGGCCTTGTAGGAGAACTAGGGTTTTGCGCTCAAATGGTCCAGTAGAGTGCCAACATAGGGATCGAATTGCAGAAATGGCATAAAGAAGGTGATATGATAAGTTGACTCCATGTTGACAACAAAAAAAGCTTTGAAGATGTTACTGTGTACAATCCTACAAAGGTTGCCAAGGTTAATGTGTCACTGCCTCAAAGAGCCAAGTTATGAAGAATATCAGTAAGAAAGCCACCTCAATGTTTTATGTCACCTTCCAAGTAAATGTGTTAAAGAGTATCAGTGACGACAGGTTAATTCATCACTTTAGTCGCCTGCAGAGAAAAGGTCAAAGAATATAGGTGAGAAGGAGAAAAAGACTTAAAACATTACAAGATGGGTTTACAAAGTTTAAACTGATGCTCAAGCCCATTAAAAGTCATTTTTTATTCCATAAGAATATTTATACCCTTGCAAAATTCATCAAATAAGTCGGAAGTTTCAAAGAGGGAAGAGATTTTACGTTTTCAAGTCAAAAATTTGATTAAGTTTGTGGCGCTACATGCCTAGAAATAGGCGTTGCACTCCTGGCCAAAATTCCCATGTAAAATAACAAAGCACTGCGTGCCTATGACATGGCATTACGCGCCTACCAATTTCACCCGACAGGCCTGGCCAAGGAGCCTTGGCATTGCACGCCTAGCAGGCATTGGCTCTTGCTAACCCCACAAGGTGTGCAAGCGCTGCCTTTTCCTGACCCGACAAGGCGTGCAGGCGCTGCGCGCTGGCCCAAGTCTACCCGACAGACCCAACAAGGCGGGCAAGCGCTACGTGTTTGGCCCGAGAGGCTTCTAAGCCATATAAATGCCCAAATCACCTAAAAAAGCGTCCCAGACTTCTACCAGAAGAACTCCAAACAAATTCTTGGGTAATTACAAGCCCTAACCATATTTTCTAGCATTTTTCATGATTTGGTTGGAAGAAAAGGAGACCCTAGAAGGAAGCCCTAAGTGATTAAACTAGGGATCATTATTTACCATATTTCCATCTACCTGCAAAGAGGAGTCAGTTATAAACAAAGGATTTTCAATGCTAGAGGTTTTCTATTCACCTTAGGATAATGACCCTTTTTCACCTGCATCTCACCATCCCTCACCTTCACCTCATAGTACTAGTGCATCAAGCAAAGGTAAATCAGAAAATGAGGATGTTAGCAATGATGAGGCAAGCAACAGTGAGGAGGAACACAACAAAGAGCATGACAGTCAAACAAAGAGCCATGGTGACATTCATGATAGTAAAAACAATGAGGCTCATACTATAGACAAAGGCAATGCAGAAATCAGTGAAGAGGCAAACAGTGATGAAGAAACAAATGATGGAACACCTTGTAGTCAAGGTAATGAAGAAGCTGACATCAGTGAAATAAATAGCATTGAGGCTCATGGCAGAGATGAAGACAATAAATGAAAGAGAAATGAGGTCAGCATGGAGAGTGTAAATGAGGCAGAAAACATGGAAGCAAAGGACAGTGAAACAAATACTAATAAGGCACAAGTCAGTAGATAAGTTGAGTACAAAAATGAAGATAATGACAATAGAGATATCAGTGAGACAGAAAACATTAAGGCAAACATCAGTGAGGATAAGGAAAATAAGGCAAAAGAGTAATAAAACTTGGTGATTTTGGCTAATCCATCTCCTACAAGCATCACAAAATTAATGAGCAAGAAAAATCCAAGTTTTGGGAGCTTTTTGTAAAGATTTGAGTTTTGATTGTTTTTCAGGACCAAGGGCGCAATGCCCTTGGCTCTGCGCTTTTTCTCAGGGCACCCTCAGAAGAAATGGTTTACATTTTTTTATTTTTCAGGTCAATTACAGCATTCTCCCAAAATTTCAGGTCATTTGGAGTTGATTTGGTCCTCCAAAAGGTCCAAAAACATGCAAAATTTGACCTTTTTGCCATGTTTTCAAGGTTGGTGCTCCGCCCTTATCATTCTTGGGAGATTGTATTTTTGGAGAGGAAAATGGACACCAAATGAAAAACCAAAAGTATTTTTGGAAACTAGACTCAACAAGCTTTCCAACGGGCTATCACGGAGCTCATTCCGACACTAGAAAGGCCTTCAAAACCTAGCTTCACGTTGACCCAGTTTTCTCGTGCAAGCGTTTCACCCTTGGCTTGGAAATGCATCCTTGAATCTTATTGTTGCGCCATACCAAACAAAAATTCAAAAAAACACGCTAGGAGTTATTTTGGGAGTTTTGGGGGAGTTTAAATGTCAATTTTCTTGCCAAATGTGGTTGAGAAGATATTTTGCATTTATTTCTTTAGATATTTTGTGCCTTGGGCTTGCAAGGTCACTAAGGAAAAAATTGATATTTATGAGCAATTAATGGCTTCTAGAAGCCTCTAGGGTTTTCTCACCTCCTCATTTGCATGATAAATACTGGATGAGGACCTCATTGTTCATGTTGGTTGTTGGTTGGTTTTCACTTGTTAAACTGAGCATAGGCTCTAAGTTGTAAAGAGTTTTTGGCCTTGGAGCCTTGTATTCCTTTTGGACTGAATGACAATGGAGCCAAGCACTTTGCAGGATTCATGAACATGGCTAATGGTGATGTTTTATCATTTTTTTTTTCATTCTCTTATGTTTTACATCTTGTTTCATCCTTTCCTTTCATTAGAATAGAAGTTTTAGTTTAAGGTATGCTGTCAAAAGTTCGTAAGTTTGTCTTCTTCTCTTACTTTCATGTTTTCCTTTGCTAGGTCAGTTTAGAGAATTCTTAGTTTCTCTCTAGACCCACTTATTCTTGTTTATCTTATGAATGATTCAATACAATATATATCAAATATTTTTTATGGTTAGCCCTGCTTGTTTGATGTTACTTAAATAGTGTTCTTAAGATCTTTCTTTGAAGTATCACTGATCAGGTTTAACCAAAGAGGTTTATGTTTTGATCATGCTCTTTGTCCATTCTTTAAAGATTGCCTTGGAGGTATTTAGAGCTATGATCAATGATGTTTAGGACTTCCCTCTTCTTTGATCTATGCTATATGTCATCTTGCATTTTTTCTTTTTCTAAAGGTATATTAGCTCGAGAGGTTAGGAGTTCCCTACTCTCTAGGGTTTACTAGATTGTTGCCTTAATGTTTTCTTGCTAGGGTTAGGTCAAAGAAATATGGTATGTCATGTCTTTGGTTTTGTCTTCATGCATATTATTCTTAGAGGCCTTTCTTGCTAAATTATTTGGCAAAGGATTCTTAATTTCCCTTTGCCCTACTTTGTTCACAATTTAATGTTCACTTCACCCACCTAAGATTTGAAGATCCATTCATCCCTATTAACTTGCCCTCTGAAGCATCCTTGAACTATTTTTGTACCTTTCTATACCTATTGTAGACTCCATAGCCCAATGGTATAAACCTCTCCTACTCTATTTTTTTTCCTTGACAACCTACCCAACCAATCAAAACAAACAAACAAACCCTAAACCTAATAACTATCCTAGAATCAAAACCCTAAAATCTATCAAGTTACATCTTTGCACAAGTATAGAGAGAGCCCTCTCTAAGTCCAGGAAGGCTAGGTCCTAGAAATCCAAAGACTATTCTGCTGTTACCCCTGTTCATTTGTTCTCACCAATCTAAAAAATTACGTGGACCTAATAACTGGAAAATCGTACGGGAAAAAGACATTAGAAAATGTCAAGCAGAAGGTACAGATAAAGGTTTCCAAAGAAGAAATACATTAGGAAGAGCCAAAAATTTAATTATTCCCAAGGTAATAAAGATAAATTTGTGGACCGCGCAGAGGAAGCACAACCTCTTTGTGCACAATGTGGTTTTTACTTCGATAGCCGCGCACATCATGACTAACCCTTCGATAGCTATGCGGTCTTGGGGATGGCATAATGTCACTATCTGGGACCACTTGGCACACTTGGTTAAAAATATTCCCACTCAACCTAACTAAGTACAGTCGCCTTTGAGCCACCTTGAGGCCTTAATGTTGCACACAAAGGAATCATACCTCCTCTCTTGTGTCACCATCCATCCTAGGCCAAGAGAAGGAGGGAAAATTTGAAAGTGGTCTATAAAATCTAGCCTTGGGAAGAAGAATGAGAGACACATTGTTATGATGGAAAAATTTCTTCATAGAAAATGATCTTGTTTTTTCCAGGAGCAGGAGGATTGGAAGGACTCAGTTGTTGGCCACCCAACATCTCATTCCAAGAGAGAGGAGTTCACCAAATGTTCGTCGATCTACCATCCTTTAAGAGGGAAAAGAGGCTTTTTAAAAACTTGAGGGGAAGAGACCCCCTTGTCTTGGATATTGGAGCTCCATAGCACCTAATAAAGGGAGAATCTCTCCATTTTTGAGTCATTAGTATGCTTTCTCTATCGAGTGTGTATCTTGTGCATGTTGTTTTGTTTTTGTTTCATTGTTTATGTAACATGCTATGTTTTCTTTCTAACTTAGCTTATTACATGTTGAACTTGTTCCACTAATGTTTAAAAAACCATTTTGGCCTGTGACTCTTATGTAGGTGAGGAACCTGCCTACTAAGAAAATTTTCGTATGCCCATGCGCCAAATACACTACCACAAGAATGGCGACTCCAGTAGATTCTTTCTTTTGAGTTAATGGTTGTTGATGGAGGTCCTTCTTCCTACCTAGCTTGTTGAAAATCACCCCGACATCCTCTCATCATCTCCAATAACACTCAGTGACAAGTTTTTCCCAACAGTGAAATCGTTTTTTTTTGCATTATGCTCGACCACGTGCATTCTTCTCTGATAGACGTGCGCTACGCGCCTATGGGAAGATAATCCGCGTAGTAGGCGAGCAAGCTATTTTTTTCTTTTTTTTGCCATTTTTCAGTTGTAAAGTTCTTGGAAACCCATAAATTGTTTTCCATCACTATGTTCTTGTATTCTATGACTGATTAGGACTCTTATTTGCTAGAATTTAGCTTAGCAACTAAGTATTTTTAATTTTAGTTTTTTATTTTTGCAAATCACACATAGTTTAAGTAGGAAAAAGTAAGTGGCCTTGAATCCACATATGATGTCTGAACAAACGATTTGATGATAAAATATACAAAAAACATAGCATAATTAGAATAAAAGTAAGTGGCCTATATATACACATATCTTTATCTAATTCAATTTTTTTCAATTTTTGCATTAGATTAGTTCAATTTTACATTAGGAATTGGGACTAGGACCAAACTATTGAAATGAAAGAAAGTAATGTTTTCCACCAGTGCACCTCATGGTGAGCCTGGGTATGCACATGAACACTTTTCTAAGACAATTTTCCATCTCCCTATAGTGCAAACACAAGCTAAATAGGCAAGGTGTAAGTGGCCCATAATATGCACATCATTTATTTTTGTAAGGAACATTCGGACATCTGGTAATTAGAAAAGGATTGTAAAGGATCGGCACATATCTACATATCATAACACTTGTGAATGTACAATCCAAAGTACACATGCAAAATCAGTAAGAATTGGACCAAAAGGCACCTAGTGTGTTGGGACCTTTATCCTCTTCTTACAGTTACTTCACCAAGGCACACCCTAAGAAAAATTGGGACTCTCTAAAAATAATCATTAACCGAACTTAGTAAATTCTCCCCATAGGGGCCACAAAAGTAATTATTGTTTAGGTTAGGACCATCGGGGGTAGGCATCCAATAAGCCTTCATGGTCATCGTACATTTTGAAACATGGATGACTTTTTAGGGAGCTTCAAATCCGTCTATCCGCCCACGGAACGAATACCCGAGCGTTACCAGAGACCTGTTTCAGAGGGGGTTAAGCTTAGGCCCAGTGCGTGCGGTACGTTTTGGGGATACCTGACCCATCTAGTGCTCGATACTGGTATTTTATTACCAAGAAGCTCAAGAATCAAATGCTCATGTGGAACAA
This sequence comes from Pinus albicaulis, assembly GCA_034641835.2. Classification (NCBI taxonomy): domain Eukaryota; kingdom Viridiplantae; phylum Streptophyta; class Pinopsida; order Pinales; family Pinaceae; genus Pinus; species Pinus albicaulis. The sequence goes on along the minus strand of CM076581.1, from coordinate 10,700,677 downwards.
CAATACTTTAATGGCAAAAACTAGGGCATCGTTCCCTATAGATGATGGTGTAGGCAACACTTGATCCTCATACCATTACCTTGGTCGATTCTTTGGCTAATGGAAGGCGTCACCAGTTCTTTCGGGACGTTAGCCCCATTACCCATCAGAAGACATCTTCACAAGGCACAGTTACATTGAGATTGTAAGGACAAGTAGGTCTATATAGACTTTTGAGTATAATACGCAAAATAAACAAAACCACATTTTTTGCTTGCTTGATCACGTAGCGCTAAATTAAAGGAAAACTTACCTCTTATATTTTCTCTTTGTTTTGTGCATGTGATCGTATTTTCTTTGATAAAATCTTCCTTCTTCTAGCAAACCAAAAATTTCACGAATATTAAGCTAGTCAACACCATAATGGACCCAACGGGACCTTGTCGATCTAGGTATTTCTTGGACCTCACCCCATTAGAGGGAGGAGTGCCAGGTCTCTCGCAATTTAGGCATCGAATAAAACACACTGCCACTATTATCGACTCATCCTTTATTGAGGCATCTGTTATTGGAAACCCCCAAGGGTCACCCAACACCACACCATTGGAAACCCCAATAGGGTCACCACACTCAAATTCTCCTACAACTCCTAGAGGGTAGAGGAGTGCTACCCCTTCAAGGAGTTAGAAAAACATCCATTGGGGCACGCCACATGGTAATATTCCCTAGGCACCTCCCCTAAACCATCACATTCAAAAACCTACTTTTCCATAGTATACAATGGAAATCAATAGGAAGTTACCCTTCTTAACATCACTTAATATTATAGATATAACGAAGTTAACTAATGACCCCATTTCTCATAGCCTTAATTGGCCTCCCATGCCCATAAATCTCCCTTCATATATACCAAAATTCTAAGGGAAGAAAGCAGAACACCTAGGAAATCATATTATGAATTTAAACTTATGGTGTTCATCCAATAGTATCATTGATGATACCATTAGACTAAGATTTTTTCAATGCACCCTAACTGGGCCTACGGCGAAATGGTATGTTGAGCAGCCTTCTTTTTCTCATGGAACCTTTAGTGCCCTCGCTACTGCATTCCTCACCTATTTTCAGCTACCCATTCATCATGATTCAAGAATGGAACTGCTGAGACGGTTTAGGCAAAAACCAGTCGTCCATATACTAGACCATCTCCAGGAATGGCGGCAACGTCGTAGTTTGTGTAAAGGGAAACTCGACGATAGAGTGTTGCTGGACTTATTTTTTAGAACTCTCACATCCAAGATTTCAAAAGACATGGGGATGAAGAAACCCACCTCTAAGGAGGACGCCATTAGCAAAGCCCAACATCTTAAAGTCATTTACACCAAGTCAGGATATATTTGTAATGTCCTACCAAATGCCCCGTGCCCGCAAAATTTTAGAGAGTTACCAGGTGTGTCGAGTACTGCAGACGGTTTGATCGGGTCCTTAACCCAAGGTCACCTAAGCAGCGGTAATCAATACCCAAGATACTCATACGATTATATTCAGAACGTATTACAACCTGACTACCATCAAAGGCAGTATGCACCTTTGCATAATATGATGAATAGGGTAATAACATACCATCAACAGTAGGGAGGCTCATACCCTCCCTCACAGGGGAACCAGTACTCACCTAGGAATGTTTATACAAGAGAGCCTCCTCAGCAATATTACACCAATCAGGGACAATGGAACCTATATCCCCCTTTTCCCACACAAAATCCACTATCAACACAAAACAATGCACCGGTGAACCTAGTGCAACCATCCCAAGCTCAACAACTACAATGTTATGACCAAGATAACAGCAATAATCCTCCAAACGTTGCAGAAAAGAAGCCTAGGAATAAGCAAAAGGGAGACTCTCGACAGGCTGGAAGTAATCAAAAATACCCCCCGTGATCTCAACCTGGGGGCAATGCCAACCACAATCAAAACCAAGAGCCAAATAATAACTCCCAAGGGAAAAAAAAGAGACTCAGTCTAAGAACAAATCATTCTTGTGGCATATGTGGTGAATATGGCCATTACACTCACCACTGTCCCGCGCTCCCCAAGTTGAAAAAACTTTAGGGTAACCGAGGACATGGGAGACCTACTCAACAACCTACTGTAATGCAAGAACCTTTCCCCCACCAAGGAGTGGTTAAAATTCAGCAACAACAACCACCCCAAACTGATACCGGAGGAGGCAGTCATGAGATCTACATGGCTAATGAAGAATTGTTCTTCGAAACAAGGAATAGGAACTACTATACACCTCCGGACACCAACCCATTAGGTACAAGTACGAGTGCACCTACCGCATCGTTAACTATCTCCAAAGTACCTATTGAGCCCCTTCTAAAAACAGTGAAGGGACCAACCAAGAGTGCAGGACATCACTCTAAAGCTGCTCATAGGTATAGCATAGTAGATGTTTTAGCACAATCACTGGTTGCTATGTCAGCTTTGGAAGTTCTACAATCATGCCCAAAACAACGGAAAGCCTTACTTTCCACATTAGGTGCAACCGATCCTTCCTATTCACGCTAATATTTTGTGACCTAGACAAATCAAGCCGAAGGCTTCCTTCTCTAGTCGCTTTCCAAATACCAATTTTGGTTCAGAACATCACCATACATCGATGCATTGTCGATGAAGGAGCATCCAGATGTATCATGTCCAAATTAGTTTGGCAAAAGTTAAGATCACTTGAATTAAAACCATCTGACATCATTCTTAGATCATACGACGATCGCCCTTCAAACCCCTTCGGTTTTTATCAAAATGTCCCAGTAAACCTGGCCGGAAAGACACTTCTTATAGACATTTAGGTCTTAGATGCACAACTAGACTACAATATCCTCCTCGGGCATAGTTATATGTAGGCCATGACTACAGTTGCATCCTCTGTCTTTAGGGTAATGATGTTTCCCCATGATGATCATATCATCACCATCGACCAGCTCACATACTACGACAAGAAACCCATGACCACTCTCGATGTCGTGGTACCATACGTAGACACAACCACATAACCACTTACAAGGTATACAGAATTCAGCTCTTGCTAGTTCAAACCATAATCCATTCTAGGGTCATTCCTAAAAAATCCCTCTATTATACCAAAGGGAGTCCCAAAAAGCACGGGGCACCAGTGTGCATGATGCTCTCTTCAAACACTCACAACAAAATATATGCCTACAAAAAAATATTATAATGGTTGAAATATAAAAATACACATATACAGTGACACAACATTAATGAACCTATGGCCTATTAAATATTGGTTGCCCACAAATATTAGCTTAGGTTCACAAATATTGGTTATCGTACGTTATAATCATTTGAAAAATCTCACCCGATATTAATTGATCCAGATCTTAGGGGTGGCCCCCAAGATCTAAAAAATTGAAATGAATCTGACAAGATCTAAAAAATTAGAATGCTAAAAAAAAGAAAGAGAGAACATAAATAAAATAAAACCACAAAGAAACTTGTTTTATTAAAACAAAGAATAACTGTAGAAGCTACATTGTGATGCACAATCAGTCCTTTTACAAAGTGAGGCTTGTTATTTATAGCTTTTTTTTTTGAGTTACAATACCATGGGTAGATACCATAGGTGGATACCATGGGTCAATACCATGGGTGGATACCAATTACAATACCATGGGTAAATTCCATGTGTGGATTAATACCATGGGTAAATTCCATAGGTGGATGGATAACATGGGTGGATGCCATTTTCCATTCGGATCATTCCTCCCTCCTTAAGAAGCAATGGTCCCCATTGTGTGAAGTTCCCTCCTAAGAAGCCTTTGTTGAATATGAAGAGCCATTGAAGAGAAGGGTTTTGTGTAGTTAACCCTTAACCGTGATGAATGAAAATCCGAGGATAGAGATACCCTGTAATGCTTGTGTCCAGCTGTGATATTAACAGTGTGCGGCCTAGAAAATGGACTTCGATGAAGTGTGGGTTTGTGGATGACCCAAAACCATGAAAAACGAAGATCCAAGGATAGAGATACCCCATAATGCTTGTGACCAACTTTATGACTAACAGTGTGCAGCCTAGCAAATGGACTTCGATGAAAATGATTTTTTGCGGTTGACCCATAACCGTGATGCTGATTTTTGATGAAGTAGCAGGTGCCTACATAGCTTGGGGTGGGAGGGAACGTCTCCAAATAACCCAATCCGAACGCTGCTATGTTGAAACTGATGAATGTGAAGCAGGTGCCTACTAAAGCGGGGTGGGAGGGCACGTCTCCAAAGGGAACCCACTCCGAATGCCGCTCCAGATTTAAAATGAACATAACTCGGTCAATATAACTCGGAATATTTTTTATAACTTGTTTTTGGAAATGGAATGATCATTCTTCATCTTCACTTGTTTGAAACCGCTATCATGAGACTCTAAACTCTCAAATTCGCACTGGAACTGTCTCGCCGTCACAAAATTTCTGAAAAAATAGTTGATTTTAAATCAATGATAACTCCCACATCTGGACTCTGATTCGACCGATTTTTTTTTTTTAAATTGGGTGATTTTTCAAGGGTAGATCAGATCTATAGCTATTTCTCTGAAATTTTGCACTAAAAACTACTAAAAATGACAGGAGAGCCGTCGTCCACGAATTGTCGTCAGAACATTTTCTACAACATTGTTGATTTAGAATCGGCGATATCTCCCTCATCCGAACTCCAATTCGGCCACTTTTTTTTTTTGAATTTGGGTATTTTTATGCAAGGAATCTAGATCTGGTCTTCAATTTTGTAAAATTTTCACCAAAATTTTGAGATCTGATCTTCAAACTCGCCGCCCAAGAAATTCATGGAGTTTGCTGAAGATTGCTACCAAAAAATGAAACTGAAATATGCTTCAAACCCTCATTCCCATGGATTCGTAACCTGAATTTGATACCACTGATCTAGATCTTAGGGGGAGGCCCCTGAGATCTAAAAAAAAATTGAAATGGATCTGACAAGATCTGCAAAATTAGAATGCCAAAAAAGAAGAAGAGAGAACATAAAGAAAATAAAACCACAAAGAAACTTGTTTTATTAAAACAGAGAATAACTGTAGAAGCTACATTGTGGTGGAAAATCTGTCCTTTTAAAATGTGAGGTTTGTTATTTATAGCCTTTTTTTTTTAGTTACAATACAATGGGTAGATACCATAGGTGGATACCATGGGTTGATACCATGGGTCAATACCATGGGTGGATACAACTTACAATACCATGGGTAAATTCCATTTGTGGATGAATACCATGGGTCGGTTCCATTTACAATACCATGGGTAAATTCCATGGGTGGATGGATGACATGGGTGGATGAATACCATGGGTGGATGCCATTTTCCATTCGGATCATTAATACACATAACAAGAGCTAAATTGAATATTTAAATCGCAGAATGGTGGATCGAGTCATTACGGTCTATGGCAAAGGTCAATTACCTTACTTCTTGGCCGATCTAGATATTGTGCTTGACCCGATTAGTAACTATATCACAATGTGGAAAACTATTTCTTAAGTATTGAGAACCCCTTTTCTCTTAAATTGTGTAATTTTTTTGTTCAATTCAAATTATAGATACCTGTAGACATGGTTGTGAATGCAATTTTAGGAAATTTTTAAAATAATTTTTGAACATTTTAAACGTAATCCGTAAATTGATCACAAAGGTAATGCAGTAAGATTTCCGAAGCAAGTGACATGCGTTAATACTATGGACAGCTACAGGCAGGCTTTGGAAGCGGTTTTAATTCACCAAACAATGTAAGTTGTAACATCATTTTGTATTTTTTCAAACTTGAACTTTAGATTGCATATCTAAGACAATGGTCTTCCTGCAGACCCCTGGGTTATAATCATCAACAACTGCAGAGTATATCTTACAGCAAAGGATGCAGACTTCATATTCATATTCCTGGACTTCGTCAATATGTCTGGAAAGGACGCGGTGCAGCAGAACGCCCTGCAGAAATCTAGTGACACTAATTAAAGTGCTAATTTATAAGCCGACTATGAAAATAATAGAAAAGTAATATAATAAAGATATATATTTTTTTCATTCTTAAAAAGTGAGATACATATAATTATCTTTTAAAAATTGTTTTCATATTTTCTTAAGCTTATGTCCAACCAACCTAAGACATAAAGTTTGTTTTCATATTTTCTTAACCCTATCCTCTATTCTTTCCTTTTTTACATTTATTTTAGATTAATATGGCTAACACAAATTTAAAGTTTACAAGTCATTTTCACATAATTATTAGATATGGTTAGCCTTTTTATACATATTTATAACAAAATTATTAAGTTTTTATAAATATTTTTTTATTTTATATATTCAAAGTATATTTATACATTTTGTGTCAAATAAATAAAGTGAAGTCAATATAATTTTTTTTATAATGGAAAGTGATTTATCTCAAAGATATTTATAATAATAATATGGATTACAGAAGTCTGAAATCAATGATTACATTTTCTTATCAATTAATTTTTTGTTCCAATTTCAACAATCAACATTGTTGTTACAATGACAAAAGAAACCGTATTTTCATATACAAGTTTAATAACAAAAATATATTACTATCACCATCAATGCATTAGGAAATTTTTAAGTTATATTTTCTCATCAATTAATTTTACATTGAATAAATATTGTGAACACAAACATTAATAACATAGCTTTATAACATAGCTTTATAACATTAAATCACACCAGGACAAAAGAGTATGTTCTACTACAATTTCAACATCTACATTAATGACATTAATTTTTTTCCTATACATGTTTAAAAATCTTTTAAAGAAATGAACATTTTGAATCATTGTGTGTAAGGATTATGCTTAAGAAGAATACACTCAAATCAGTGTGTAAGGATGTTTCCCTTGCCATTAAATTGGATTCTTCTCTTAATCCTCTCTCTAGGAAGCTTATTGAAAGCAATCCACTTACCCCTCGGATCTACGGTCTCCCAAAGATTGATAAGCCGGGGGCCCCCTTAAGACCTATTGTTAACACAATAGGTGGTCCCTCTTATCATATGGCTGAATTCTTAGCCCAGAAGCTTAAGCCCCTTGTAGGTCAAATCGATTCCTTTGTGAAGGACTCAACTTCCTTTATCAAGGAGTGGAAGAACATCAAGTTTCAACCTGGTGAGCTTCTAGTTAGCCTTGATGTTGTGTCTCTTTTCACCAAGATCCCCATCCAAGAAGCCATTGATGTCATTAAATGGATCTCCGATGAGAACACCTCTAAATTGGTTAGCCTCTGCCTCACCTCGAATTTCTTCAGTTTTCAAGGTGAGTTTTATGAGAAAACCTGTGGTGTTGCGATGGGCTCCCCTCTTTCCCCCGTTGTTGCTAACTTTTTTATGGAGGATTTTGAATCTAAGGCCCTTGCCTCTGCTAAATTCTGCCCTAGGAAGTGGAATAGGTTCATGGATGATACTTGTGCCATCTGGCCCCATGGTCGGGAGAAATTAGATATGTTCCTTGCGTACCTAACTCACTATCTCATTCCATAAAGTTCATGATGGAAGTGGAGGTAGATGGTTGCCTCCCTTTCCTTGATATCATGCTCTCAAGGACTGACAATGGTTCCATCTCTCACTGGTCTTTTCGCAAGAAGACTCACACAGAACAATATCTTCATGTTGGGTCCCATCATTTTCCTGCTCAGAAATTTGGGGTCATGTTTACTCTTGCGACTCGTGCTCTTAGAATCTCTAACGACAACTCCTTGGAATCAGAGAAATCCCACCTTCTTGACGTTTTTCAAAATAATGGTTACAATAGATCTCAAGGTCTTAAATCCTTTCAAGAGGCATGTAAAGGATTGAGAGTTAAATCTACTCAAGTGTATCCTATTTCCAAGGTCCATATCCCATTTATCCAAGGGACAACAGAAAAAATTTCCCATGTCCTTAGGAGAAATAATATCTTTGCTTCTTTCAAACCTCTCTACACTATTAGAAATTCTCTTGGGTATGTTAGAGACCCTATTGACCCTAAGGACATGAAAGGGGCTTACATGATTCCTTTTTCTTGTGGAAATCCCTATATAGGAGAAACAGGTTGATCCATTGGGCAGAGAATCCGAGAGAATGTTGCGGATATTAGACATAATTAGTCCCATACCTCAGCTATTGCTGAACATGTGGAAAAATCCTGCCACCATATTTGTATTGAAGACTCTAAATTCGTTATCACGTAGATCACTTCCACCATAGGAAATTAAGGGATGCGATCGAAATTGAACGACATGCTAAGAATCTCAACCGTCATGATGGTTGGAAATTAAGTAAGTGTTGGACCCCGGCTCTCGCCAGATAAATTATGTTTAAAATTTAAAAGAAAAAAAAATTATGTGTTATTCTATTAATTTATTGATTTATTTTTATTTTTATCTTAAATTTTTAATTAATTATTTACTTTATTTATTTATTTATTTGTTAAATTTTCCCCCTCCCTACTACCTTCCTAGGTATCTTTCTTTGTTTATTACTTTATTTTTATTTAGTTATATATAATTTAATTAATCTATTGATTTATTTTATCTAATTTATTTATTTATTTATTTATTTTATTTCATTTAATAAATTAAATTTTTTTTTACCCCTATTACCTATTATATTTATTTTAATAAAATTTTATTTAATTAGTTAATTTATTTTAATTTTCTTTATTTTATTTATTTATTTATCTTTATTTATGAAAAAAATTCCCCTCTTTAGTTCCCTCTTAGGTAACTCTGTTTATTTATTATTTTTATATTTTTAGTTATATATTATTTAATTAATTTATTGATTTATTTTATTTTTATCCAATTAATTAATTAATTAGTTATATTTTATTTATTAAATTAAAAATTTTACCCCTCCTTACTTCCTATTACATAATAATTTATAAACCCTTTTTAATTAAATTTTATGTATTAAATAAATTTTATTTAATTAAATAAAAATTTAATTAATTAATTAATTTATTTTTAACTCACTAACTAACTTTCTAACAGTTAGTTCTTTACAACTAGTCTTAATGGCTAGTTCTTAAGAGCTAGTTCTCAATGACTATTTCTGGGCAATGATGCATCTCCACTGTTTATTCATTGAGATCAATTAGTCTCTCCAACTTGTCCTGAGGATGAACCACATTAGTTGGTTCGAAACGTCGACCTAATCCTAATGATGTGATTAATATGAAAGTACTTTTATCTACATTATGGATCACAGAAGTATTAGATCTAATATTATTACCCTATACGGAAGGGAAATGGATGATAAGGCTCATCAGTTTGAGCGAGCTCGGTTACAAGTGGCTAATAAGAAATCTGATCTCACGTTCGTTAAAAGATGTAGGGATGCATAATTGATTCTGGTTTTTTCCCATGTTTCCCACCCTCTAAAATTCTCTAAAAACAAGATTATTTTTGTTAAAGCTAGTCTCGCTTTGGTCAGGTCAGAAATTGGTAAATTAAGGAGTGATTTAGAATTTATTACGCACAAGATTTTCTCTCTCCACTTGGATCTCGCAAATGGTATGTCTCGTTATCTTTGGAGTATTCTTGATTGGGTTTCATCTTCCAAACATTGTGGTTGGAAGATGTTTCGAATAGGAAGCAATCCCTAAAGTTTCAGAAGTTTGCGTTGTCTCATTCTCCAGCCTTTGGGTTTTCTCCTTCTCCAACCTCATCGAGCCCAAGGTGGTCCTGTATTAGCATTGCGCAGAACTCGGCCCTCAATTCTTGGATAGATAGACATTCGTCTGGTTTATCATCTGCACTTTCTGGGATTTCCTCCTCTTCAGTTGTTTTCTCGGGATCTTCCTCTGTCTCAGATTCTTCCTCTGATCGTCCCTATTCAGATAGATTCCTGGTCCCTGGCTCGATTATTATGGATTCTAATTCAGTTGCAGTTTTTTAATCTACCTCTGATAGCATTTACAGGTTCTATTCAACCCTGGACGTGGATGTGCCTCACTCTGTTATGCTCTCGGACCCCAGTTTGAATGCGTGAAAGATCCCTAAAAACTCTTGTGTCTCAGCTCCAGCTTTCTCAGCATCTATCTCGATTGCATTGATGTTTCTACAACAAATGAGTTTTCTCTTGCGTTTTCATCAAGACGGGGTACGACGAATCTCACACAACAATCTGGTGTGGGAGTTGCTTCCTCGTTGACCTCAGATTCCTTTTCGGTGTGTTTTTCGGCTCTATAATTTTTTCCTCTTGCCCTCTCGTAGCCGCAGTCATTTTCGGGCAGCCCCATCACTGTCAAGGATGATGGACCCAACCCTCTCATCGTTGAGTCTTCTGCTTGTTGTCCTGTTGATTTCGATGGAGTAATGATTGACGGTAAGGGTGGCTCTACTTCCCATCATTCACTGGGCTTGATAGGTAAGGGTTCTCGTTACAATAATTTAATCATTAATGGTAACCATAACACTATTAATAATTATATTAATAACAATCTAGTTTTAAACAATAGTATTAACAATAAATATTTTAATAATAATTTAATATTATACAACAGTAATAATAATATAGCTAATAATTCTAGCATTAATAATCTAAGTACTATTGACAATAATAATGATGATGATGATGATGATGATGATGAAGATGATGTCATTAATAAGGATTCTATTAAACATATTGTTAATCTTTCTAGTTTATCTTTTGATCCTTGTGTTTTCAGTCTTCTTAATAAAGGGGTTAATTTTTCCCTTGCCTCGAAGAAGATCTCTGCTGATGACATTATTTGTAGCCTCGAATATGGCATCAAGGATCTCCCGGATATTGTTAAGGAGACCATTAGGTGGGATTGCTCCATTATTATTAGGAAGGCTAAGCCTCCTAAAATAAACTTGAGTAAGCCTGAGTTTCTCGCCCTCAAAACCCTAAGGGACAACCCTGACATTGTCATCCTTAAGGCAGACAAGGGTGGAGCCATTGTCATTATGGATAAATCTCACTATGTCAACAAGATGGTTGACCATCTATCCAATAGTGGTAGTTATATTAAGCTTAAAAAGAATCCCCTCAAATCAGTGTATAAGGATATTTCCCTTTCCATTAAATCAAATTCTTCTCTTAATCCTCTCTCTAGGAAGCTTATTGAAAGCAATCCCCTTACCCCCCGGATCTATGGTCTTCCAAATATTTGTAAGTCAGGGCCCCCCTTAAGACCTATTGTTAGCAAAATATGTGGTCCCTCTTATCATCTCGCTAAATTCTTAGCCCAAAATCTTAAGCCCCTTGTAGGTCAAACCAATTCCTCTGTGAAGGACTCGACTTCCTTTATCAAGGAGTGGAAGAACATCAAGTTGCAACATGGTGAGCTTCTAGTTAGCTTTGATGTTGTGTCCCTTTTCACCAAGATCCCCGTCCAAGAAGCCATTGATGTCATTAAATGGATCTCCGATGAGGACACCTCTAAATTGGTTAGCCTCTGCCTCACCTCAACTTTCTTCAGTTTTCAAGGTGAGTTTTATGAGAAAACCTGTGGTGTTGCAATGGGCTCCCCTCTTGCCCCCGTTGTTTCTAACTTGTTTATGGAGTATTTTTAATCTAAGGCCCTGGCATATGCTAAATTCTGCCCTAGGAAGTGGAATAGGTTCATGGATGATACTTGTGTCATCTGGCCCCATGGTCGGGAGAAATTAGATTTTTTCCTTGGGCACTTGAACTCTCTATCTGATTCCATCAAGTTCATGATGGAAGTGGAGGTATATGGTTGCCTCCCTTTCCTTGATATCCCGCTCTCAAGGAATTATGATGGTTCCATCTCTCACTGGGTTTTTTGCAAGAAGACTCACACGAAATAATATCTTCATGCTGGGTCCCATCATTTTCCTGCTCAGAAATTTGGGGTCCTATGTACTCTTGCGACTCGTGCTCTTAGAATATCTGACAAAAACTCCTTGGAATCAGAGAAAGCCCACCTTCTTGACATTTTTAAAAATAATGGTTACAGTATATCTCAAGGTCTTAAATCGTTTCAAAATGAATATAAAGGATTGAGTGGAAAATCTACTCGGGTGGATCCTATTTCCAAGGTCCATCTCCCATTTATCCAGGGAACAACGAACAAAATTTCCCATGTCCTTAGGAGAAATAATATCTCTACTTATTTCAAACCTCTCTGCACTATTAGAAATTCTCTTGGGCCTATTAAATACCCTATCACCCCTAAGGACATGAAAGGGGTTTACATGATTCCTTGTTCTTGTGGAACTCCCTATATAGGAGAAACATGTCGATTCATTAGGCAGAGAATCTGGGAGCATGTTGCAGATATTAGACATAATTGGTCCCGTACCTCAGCTCTTGTTGAACATGTGGAAAAATCCTGCCACCATGTTTGTATTGGAGACTCTAAAGTCGTTGCTAGGGTAGATCACTTACACCATAGGAAATTAAGGGAGGTGATTGAAATTGAATGACATGCTAAGAATCTCAACCGTGATGATGGTTGGAAATTAAGAAAGAGTTGGGCCTCGGCTCTTGCCAAGTAAATTCTGCCTAAAATTCAAAAAAAAATTACGTTTTATTCTATTAATTTATTGATTTATTTTTATTTTTAAATTAAATTTTTAATTAATTAAATTTTTTTACTTTATTTATCTATTTTATTTATTTATTTGTTAAAATTTTCCCTCCCTAGTACCTTACTAGGTATCTTTATTTATTTATTATTTTATTTTTATTTAATTATATATTATTTAATTAATTTATTGATTTATTTTATCTAATTATTTAATTATTTTATTTTATTTTATTTATTAAATTAAAAAAAATTACCCTCTATTACTTATTATATTTAATTTAATTACATAATTTTTAATAAAATTTTATCTAATTAATTAATTAATTTTAATTTACTTTTTATTTTATTTAGTTTGTTTCTTCTTTTTTTTGAAAATTTTTGCCCCTCCTTAGTTTTTTCTTAGGTAACTCTGTTTATTTATTATTTTTATATTTTTAGTTATATATTATCTAATTATTTTATTTTATTTTTATCTAAATAAATAAATAATTCATTTTATTTTATTTTATTTATTAAATTAAAATTTTTATTTCTCCCTATTACCTATTACATAATAATTTATAAACCCTTTTCAATAAAATTTTATTTAATTAATTAAATTTTATATAATTTGTTATCACTCTAGTAAATTTTCTATCAGAAATATTTAAAACTCTGTAACTTACTAGAGGTAACCAAGAACCTCTTTTGAAATTCAGGATCTAGCCTTCCTAAATTCTGAAGAGGGATCTCTCCTTATAATTTAACTTTGTTTTGGATATGAGATTTTAGACTAGGTATTATTGGACAATTGGTTTGTTTTGAAAGTTTGGTGGGAATAAAAGGTAATTCAAGGTAAACCACAGAGGGATCTACCAGACCATTGGGTTATGGAGTCAACTTCTTGGCAAGCAGAGCTAGGAAATAAAGTCAAAAGAGAAAATGTACTAAGGGTAGGGTAGATGACCTTCAAAGGGTTTGGAAATAGGCTTTTTGATGAGATGGAAAAATCTAAACAAAAGGGTAATTAAGAATCCTTAAGTTACAGAAATGAAGATGAAAGAAAGGGGTCAAACAGGGACTAAGAGCATTTAAGAATTCTTAAGTCCAGTTATCAGCATAAAACATAACAATGAATAACTAGTAAAAAACAGGGAGCTTTTAACACTAATCTTGTTTAAGCTTTCCTAGTCAATCATTGAAGATAGAAAACATTTAAATGTATGTATGGAACTTTGAAATATAAATAGTGAAAATAGGAAAATACTTGACTTATCTGATCAGCACAAGAATCTTTAGTTATGATATCTATTTGACTTAGTTCTAGTCTACTTCTTTACAAATCGACTCACACAAACTCCAAAGTATTCAGCAAAAATGTCTATAGTAGTCTTGACAAATTTTATTTCAATATAATACTTCAAAAAGAGAAGTATTTATACAAAATCTAAACTAAAATATCTTTAAAAATATAAGGATTGGTTCACAAATATCTCCAACTGTTTTACATAAATAGAACTTAAGTAAAGGACACTCAAGACTAATGCATCTATTTGGCACTATTTTTTATGGATAGGTGATGACAAAGAGGATAATTCGAATTTGATCCAACTCTTAGTTGATGATTAGGCATCCAAGTCACTAACTGTTTCCTTTCTTTGTGCATTCTGCTCCAGCAATTCTGCAAACTTGGGGTCCAATGATACCTTTGTATTTCTCAATCCTAAATATATATGTAAAAAGTGAAAGAGATTATTATGGATAAATATGTTGGTGAAATAAACCTCTTTTCGTTTTCTAAAATTCCTCTCCAGCTGTGCACAAAAGGCTCTGAAAAACGATGTGTAAAACAAAGTTTTACATAGTCTGAAAAATAGGCTGTAAAGATGTGCATGTATCTCTCATTCTGAAATGACTGTAAAAAAAGTGAGATAGGTTTTTGTATATGGGTCTGTTTGGAACAAAACCCTCCTTCAATTTTTTAATATGTGTTTCTTATTGGCCACCATATTCTCTGCAAATGGATGACTTAACAGGAATTTTCTACAAAGTGAGATTTCCAATATTGTTTAATATTTCCCAATCCATAATAGCTGTTAGAAAAGTGAGAGAGGTTTTTGTAGTTGGAAACCTTAGGAACATAAATCTCGTTCAGTTTTTCAAAATTCATCTTGGATTGGTCACAATAGTTTCTGCAATACAATGACTTAAACATGATATTTCTGCAAAAATGTTCTTTCTTGTTATGTTTTCATATTTTCACCTTTTTGTTCTTTTAACTGTTTTACTTTCACTTTGGATAAAATTCATTGTTAGTGAAAGTATTTTCATCTCTTTTTACCATTTACTGCCTCTGTATTTACTTTTACTGTTTACCTTTTGACGTCTCTGTAACTTTGTTTCAACTTTCACTCTAACTTTTACCTGATACACTTTAACCACTGATACTCTTTGATTGTTATGTTTTTACTGTCATTCTGAATTTTGATTTCACTTTTACCATTCACTGTGAAAAATTCATCATTCTGATCTCTCTTTGACTTGATTTTGTTCTTTCTTTGTATACAAACTATTTGTTGAATGAAGATATTGAGTTAAAATCTGAGAATTTGGAGCAAACAATTTTGTCAACTAGTATTGAAACTGTTGGCCCAAATCCATATTCTGATAAAAACCTTAAAAAATCAAACAATTTGTTAATGAAATCCAGGTCTGCAGGGAGGTGTTTGAAGGTTTTTTGAAAGTCCCGTGGAATGGGATCTATCTGTGGAGGTTTTAACTCTTTTTTTTAGGCATTCTTAGGCTTACTTCTACAAGATTAGATTGTTTGCAGGAGTAATTTACTTTAACAGAGGGATAATTGAGCAAATCTAGCTAAGGATAATCTATTTTGAGTTTTCTTTGCTCAAATTAGGCTTCTGAGAGATGAAAACTGGGCTAAGACAGGAAACAAGGTTTCCTGAATGGTACAAATGTGGAAAATAAGTCTTTTAATCAATCTGTGTTCAAAATTTGTTTTCAAAAAGAGACTGCAAAATGAGGATTTTGGCTTTAAACGGGTTTACAGATAAATTAAAGCTTCCTTAATTCGTAGGTATTTTGATGCTTTGACAGGGTTTCTGAAGCTTCTATGGTCAAATTTGGACTTCTGTTGATTGGTTGGAGCTAAAACAGTGTGCTTTGTTATGCCGACAGGGTATATTCAATTTAAACTGGATCTTTGAGAGTGGTAAAGTTCAGCTTCGGGGCTTATACATTGGTCAACATAGGCTCGAAATTCTTTTAAAACAGTCGGGGCAGGATTTAAATCAGTGGGGAATGCAAAAAACCAATATAATAATGATATCTTAAAGTTTAACCTTAAAAAATAATCATATTCGACATTAATTACAATTTTATTAAAGGCGGGAGGTGGATTTGGTGTTTCGATTGTGAAAAACTGCTGGTTGTTTTCGCGTTGGATTTTCATGGTAAATGGATATAACCTTTTTGAATGCGATCGTATCAAAAATTGACACGTTGCATTGGGTGGTATTCAAAAACAACTTTTATCGCATCATTTTTTACAAACTTTTCCTGATCACTTTTGTTGTGCGATATGCAATCTGCGTCGTTGGATCTTGAAAGGCGAGGCGAACAGTTAGGATGACTTGGGAAGCTGTGGGGAAACAAGGTGGGACGGGCTTTTTGATATGCGTCGTTGATTTAGTAAGTGATGATCAACGATTTAAAATCAATGCGATGAGAAATGATGAGGCTGGAGGCCGGTTGATCGCGCTCAATGCAGATCGTTGGATTAGGATTATAAAAATGATCGAAGTTTTGAGGATGAGCGCGAGGGCGCTGGGTTAGTTGATGAAGCTTATGTATAAAAGGAGTTTATACATAAAATAAAGCGAATGGGGTGGGTTAATAAAGGGTTTAACCAAGGCTTAAACTTTGGTATAGGGGTATATAGCAGGCAAAGAGGGGTAAGGTTAGAACTGTAACCTTGGTAAAGGTAATGTGGGAACGGGAGTAATGGTGTAAGTATTATTTTTTCCACGCTATTTTATATACACAGTATGTAAAAAAAATGTGCATTCTGCAATTTTTATAACTTTATTATATAGTTTTAGATTTTGAAAGGTCTAAAACCATAGGGGAGCAGGGATATTTTATTATGGGTAATTTTATATCAAAGGGATAATTTTGGGATGTAATTTCAACATGTGAGTAATATCTTTGATATAAGAAGCATATAATAAGGGGGTTTTTTGGGGATATTAAATTAAAAGGAGTTATATTAATAGGACTAGGATATTTTATAGGGAGTTAATAAAATAAGTTAAATGTTAATATGAAAAGGGACAATGAATACTCAAAAATTCATAAATAAAACTAAGGAAAGTGAAAATTATAATAAAGTTTCATTTTCATAACTCATTCACTTTTACTTAGTATATCATGTTTTTTGAAAGTTTTATGCTTTTTAAAATGGGGGAAGTTAATTAAATGGGCCTTTATGTAACATTTAATTAAGAAAAGAGTTCTTACTTATGAAGTAAAATGGTGATGAGTGCATGAAGGGGTAAATGATGAAAATTTCTGGGATTAATATAGAAACTTAACATTTTCAACTAATCAGTCATTGATCCTTGGGTCCGGTCCTAACAGAAGTCAAGGAAATGCCTTGAGCCTCTTTGAATGACAGTCAAGAATATCAAATTGCTATGGGGAGGGGAAATTAGTTATTTATAGCCTGGTGAAAGATATTTACAATGATGTTTCCCACCTTCTTCTACCTACCCAGTCATATCCTCTAACATTTTTTCCTTCTATTTTAATCAGGTGCATTTGAACTAGAAACCTTATAACCTTTTATTCTTTTTGAAAGCAGTAAACTATCTAATTCTACAATTATTTCATCCAAGAATCCAGATTAAACTGTTGGATTCTTTATTTCTCTACCTAACTACTAAATTGTCATGATTAAATTGTATGAAAATTCTTCATTCTCTATCTAAAACAAGTAAATTGAAACATGATAAGTCAAGATTAAATTGTTCAACTCATCATGGACTATGGCATTTATTGACACTCTGTCATAATCAACTGCAAACAATAAAGTAGTGGCATTTAGACTTGCACACTTTCATGCTTTATTCATCTTTTTTCTTTTGGGGTATATTATTTTTCTGAGTCCTTTGATCTTTCTTTTAGGACTTTTTACCCTCCTTTTTTATTTTTTTTTTATTTTTTTATTTTTTACAAAATATGGGAATTCAACTTGCAGAAAGAAAAGTATGTACATATTTACAAGACTATCATTAGTTAAGTCAAAATTATGAATCCTATATTTATAGGTTGCTAACATCGGCTTCACTTGGGGATGTAATTTCCTGGTGAAATGTCAAGAACTTTGAGATCAATAACCTTCATCTTTGACCTTTGATGATCTTAGTAAGTGTCTTTTGTCTTCTGCAAACTGAAATCTGATCTGAAACTAAAACAACACACAACAATTTTCAAACCAACTTATAGATCTTAAACATCTTTAGGACCTCATCCTTGGCTTTAAATCTTAATGAAAAACTAGTTGAAAATTAAAAACTAAAAAAAATGCTCAAATTTCTGAGCTTATTGGCACTCATCTACCTACTCTAATCTACTAAAAAAATTTATTGAATCAGGTAATACAAAAATGCCAATGAAGCCAATCAAGTAGTTGTAAAAATAAATGGATAACTCGATTTCTTGTGATCAAAATTGGAAGTATATTATGATCATGTGCCTTTATAATAAATGATATGATGTGTAAAGGCCACTTTTGATGTATTTGATCCTTATAGAGAAAACATGTTTGTAGATTTGGGCTAAAATATTCTCCATATAATCTGATATAGGATCAATAAAATCATGATGTATGTTATTTACTTCTAGGCCTTCAATGACTAATTGTTCAGTTGAATTATGAATATTAGACCATGAAACTATTTCTTCAGTCTGTGTTTGGAAGAAAAATCATCTTCAATATGAAAGTCAAAAGGTATTACAATTTCTTCTTGCTTTGGAGAAGGAAGATTTTCAAAGAATTCTTTAGGATTTCGGAAATTGTATGATTGAATTTGAGAATGCAAAAGTTTAATTTCATTTTCATAATTTTTAGAAATTATCTCAAGAACACATTTTTTAAGTTGAGGAGAATATTTTCTTAATTTCAAAATAAGAAATATAGCTCTTAGAAAATCCTCATCAAGATGAAATTCTAATATCTCATCCCTCAAAATAACTAGTGATTGTTCTGTGAAATTATCTTGAATTGGGAGAACATAATTATCATCATACTGATCATATTTAGGCAAATCTTTAGAAGAAGGAATGTCATCAATTATAAACATTGGATCAGCAGATTTCTCTTCCAACAATCCTAATATATCTTGATTAGATTGGTGGCATTCTATTTTAAAGTCATTATTTTTCTCAATAGGAGTGTTATCAAGCAATGGACCTTTTTGGGAAGGTAGAATAACATGAGCATCAACTTGTTCTTATGTCTCTTCATGGATAAAAACTTTAGTACATTCATTAACATTAGAAGAAGTAGAAACAATTTCTTCATTATGTAAATATTTTGAGGATGGTTGCATGTTTAGAAGAAAATTGATTTCTTCTTCGGTGAGGGGGGTGGGAATCTCTGAATTCTTAGATTGAAATGACAATTTTTTTTTCTCTTATCTAAAAATTGATCATGAGGTTGAATATTTCTTTAACTCCATTCAAAACATTAAATGAAACATCATTTGTTAATACAAAGGGGCTTTGTGGATCTTGATTCATCTCCTGATCTATTTCATCTTTGTTTAACTCCTGATTATTATCACATTTAAGTTGAGAATGAAAGTTCTGGACTTTTTCTAATAAATCTTCAGGATGCCAATTTTCAAAATCTTCATCAATATTTTTAAGGTAATGTATGAGATCTTCAGCTTGATCACAAAAATTTTCAGCTAATGATAAAGATGGGAAAACTTCTTTGTAATGCTCATAAAATACCTTATGAAAATCTTTTAGAGAAAACAAACTTGCAGGTTTGATAGCTTCGTACCATTCCCTTGCTTTTCCTTCTAAGGTTGCCATGAATATTTTCATGAGGCAATCCTCATGCCAATCACCCTTCAATCTCGATGAGTGTATATAAAATTTAATGAGATGTAACAAAGGATCTTCTATATTATCATCTTGAAATATGGGGAGATTTGTACCCCAATTTACCTTTGGTAGTTTGTGTGGAAATCCAGGTATGTGATATCTGCTCATGGGAGCATATCTTCGTTTTATTCTTGGGTCATCTTGGAAATTAGCCATAATGAAAGGCCACTGTATCTGTACAACCAAGTTAGATCCTTATATAAAATACAATACATATCGAAAAAATTTCTTAACGAGAAAGAACATAATGTCTTGGATTAAGATCCAAGTTGAAAGCCTGATCTTTCCATATTGTTCTTCCAGGTTCATTCCTCCAGTGCAGTCTTGACTGTGAAATTGGTGTGGAGTCGCTAGGTGGATGATTTTAACCTTTGTGTGTCTGATCACTGTCCACCATCATAGATCAGATCTGAACATGTAAAATATTACTGAAGAAAAGGTTAGTTTCCCCAGCGGAGTCGCCATTATGTTATCACTCTAGTAAATTTTCTATCAAAAATATTTAAAACTTTGTAACTTACTAAAGGTAACTAAGAACCTCTTTTGAAATTCAGGATCTAGCCTTCCTAAATTCCGGAGAGGGATCTCTCCTTATATTTTAACTTTGTTTTGGATATGAGATTTTAGACTAGGTATTATTGGACAATTGGTTTGTTTTGAAAGTTTGGTGGGAATAAAAGGTACTTCAAGGTAAACCACAGAGGGATCTACCAGACCATTGGGCTATGGAGTCAATTTCTTAGCAAGCAGAGCTAGGAAATAAAGTCAAAAGAGAAAATGTACTAAGGGCAGGGTAGATGACCTTCAAAGGGTTTGGAAATAGGCTTTTTGATGAGATGGAAAAATCTAAACAAAAGGGAAATTAAGAATCCTTAAGTTACAAAAATTAGGAGGAAAGAAAGTTGTCAAATAGGGACTAAGAGCATTTAAAAATTCCTAAGTCCGGCTATTAGCAGAAAACATAACAATGAATAACTACTAAAAAATAGGGAGCTTTTAACACTAATCTTGTTTAAGCTTTCCTAGTCAATCATTAAAGATAGAAAAAATTTAAATGTATGTATGGAACTTTGAAAGATAAACAGTGAAAACAGGAAAATACCTGACTTATCTGATCAGCACAAGAATCTTTAGTTATGATATCTGTTTGACTTAGTTCCAGTCTATTTCTTTACAAATCGACTCACACAAACTCCAAAGTATTCAGCAAAAATGTCTATAGTAGTCTTGACAAATTTTATTCCACCATAATACTTCAAAAAGAGAAGTATTTATACAAAATCTAAACTAAAATATCTTTAAAAATATCAGGATTGGTTCACAAATATCTCCAACTGTTTTACATAAATAGAACTTAAGTAAAGGACACTCAAGACTAATGCATCTATTTGGTGCTATTTTTTATGGATAGGTGATGACAAAGAGGATAATTCGAATTTGATCCAACTCTTAGTGGATGATTAGGCATCCAAGTCACTAACTGTTTCCTTTCTTTGTGCATTCTGCTCCAGCAATTCTGCAAACTTGGGGTCCAATGATACCTTTGTATTTCTCAATCCGAAGTATATATGTAAAAATTGAAAGACATTATTATGGATAAATATGTTGGTGAAATAAACCTCTTTCCGGTTCCTAAAATTCCTCTCCAGCTGTGCACAATAGGCTCTGCAAACATATGTGTAAAATGGAGTTTTACAGAGTCTGAAAAACTAGGCAATAAAGAGGTGCATGTATCTCTCATTCTGAAATGACTGTGCAAAAAGTGAGATAGGTTTTTGTATATGGGCCTCGTTGGAACAAAAACCTCCTTCAGGTTTTTAAGATGTGCTTCTTATTGGCCACCATATTCTCTGCAAACGTATGACTTAACAGGAATTTTCTGCAAAGCGAGATTTCCAATATTGTTTAATATTTCCCAATCCATAATAGTTGTTAGAAAAGTGAGAGAGGTTTTTGTTTTTGGACACCTTAGGAACATAAACCTCCTTCAGTTGTGAAAAAATCATCTTGGATTGGTCACAGTATTTTCTGCAAAACAATGACTTAAACATGATATTTCTGCAAAAATGTTCTTTCTTGTTATGTTTTCATCTTTTCAGATTTTTGTTCTTTTAACTGTTTTACTTTCACTTTGGATAAAATTCATTGTTGGTGAAAGTATTTTCATCTATTTTTACCATTTACTGCCTTTGTATTTACTTTTACTGTTTACCTTTTGACTGCTCTGTAACTTTGTTTTTACTTTCACTCTGACTTTTACCTGATACACTTTAACCACTGATACTCTTTGACTGTTATGTTTTTACTGTCATTGTGAATTCTGATTTAAATTTTACCATTCACTGTGAAAACTTCATCATTCTGATCTCTCTTTGACTTGATTTTGTTATTTCTAATTTGTATACAAATTGTTTGTTGAATGAAGATATTGTGTTAAAATCTGAGAATTTGGAGCAAACAATTTTGTCAACTAGTATTGAAACTGTTGGCCCAAATCCATATTCTGATAATAACCTGAAAAATAAAAATAAAAATAAATAAAATCCAGGTCTGCAAGGAGGTGTTTGAAGGTTTTTTGAAAGTCCTGTGGAATGGGATCTGTCTGTGGAGGTTTTAACTCTGTTTTTTAGGCATTCTTAGGCTTACTTCTGCAAGATTAGATTGTTTGCATGAGTAATTTACTTTAACAGAGGGATAATTGAGAAAATCTGGCTAACGATAATCTCTTTTCAATTTTCTTTGCTCAAATTAGGCTTCCGAGAGATGAAAACTGGGCTAAGACAGGAAACAGGGTTTCCTGAATGGTACAAATGTGGGAAAGAAATATTTTAATCAATCTGTGTTCAAAATTTGTTTTCAAAAAGAGACTGCAAAATGAGGATTTTTGCTTTAAAGGGGTTTAAAGATGAATTAAAGCTTTCTTAATTCGTAGGTATTTTGATGCTTTGACAGGGTTTCTGAAGCTTCTGTGGTCAAATTTGGACTTCTATTGATTGTTTGGAGCCGAAATAGTGTGCTTTGTTATGTCGACAGGGTATCTTCAATTTAAACTGGATCTTTGACAGTGGTAAAGTTTAGCTTCGGGGCTTATACATTGGTCAACATAGGCTCGAAATTCCTTTAAAACAGTCGAGGCGAGAGTTAAATCAATAGGGAATGCAACAAACCAATATAATAATGATATCTTAAAGTTTAACCTTAAAAAATCATCATATTCGGCATTAATTACAAATTTATTAAAGGCAGGAGGCAGATTTGGTTTTTCGATTGCGAAAAACATCTAGTTATTTTCGCATTGGATTTGCATAGTAAATGGTTTTAACCTTTTCGAACGCGATCATATCAAAAATTGACACGTCGCATTGGGCGGTATTCAAAAACAACTTTTATCGCATCATTTTTTAAAAACTTTGCCTAATCACTTTTGTTGTGCGATATGAAATCTGTGTCGTTGGATCTTGAAAGGTGATGCGAACAGTTAGGATGACTTGGGAAGCTGTGGGGAAACAAGGTGGGACTGGGCTTTTTGATATGCGTCATTGATTTAGTAAGCGATGATCAACGGTTTAAAATCAATGTGATGAGAAATGGTGAGGCTGGAGGTCGGTTGATCGCGCTCAATGCAGATCGTTGGATTAGGATTATAAAAATGATCGAAGGGTTGAGGATGAGCGCGAGGGCGCTGGGTTAGTTGATGAAGCTTATGTATAAAAGGATTTTATACATAAAATAAAGTGAATGGGGCGGGTTAATAAAGGGTTTAACCAAGGCTTAAACTTTGGTATAGGGTTATATAGCAGGCAAAGAGGGGTATGGTTAGAACTGTAACCTTGGGTAAAGGTAATGTGGGAATGGGAGTAATGGTGTAAGTATTCTTTTTTCCACGCTATTTTATATACACAGTATGTAAACAAAATGCGCATTTTGCAATTTTTATAACTTTATTATATAGTTTTAGATTTTGAAAGGTCTAAAACCATAGGGGAGTAGGGATATTTTATTATGGGTAATTTTATATCAAAGGGATAATTTTGGGATGTAATTTCAACATGTCAGTAATATCTTTGATATAAAAAGCATATAATAAGGGGTTTTTTTAGGGATATTAAATTAAAAGGAGTTATATTAATAGGACTAGGATATTTTATAGGGAGTTAATAAAATAAGTTAAATGTTAATATGAAAAGGAATAATGAATACTCAAAAATTCATAAATAAAACTAAGGAAAGTGAAAATTATAATAAAGTTTCGTTTTCATAAATCATTCACTTTTACTTAGTATATCATGTTTTTTGAAGGTTTTATGCTTTGTAAAATGGGGGAAGTTAATTAAATGGGCTTCTATGTAACATTTAATTAAGAAAAGAGTTCTTACTTATGAAGTAAAATGGTGATGAGTGCATGAAGGGGTAAATGATGAAAATTTCTGAGATTAATATAGAAACTTAACATTTTCAACTAATCAGTCATTTAGCCTTGGGTCCGGTTCCAACAGAAGTCAAGGAAATGCCTTGAGCCTCTTTGACTGACAATATAGAATATCAAATTTCTATGGGGAGGGGAAATTATTTATTTATAGCCTGGTGAAAAATATTTACAATGATGTTTCCCACCTTCTTCTACCTACCCAGTCATATCCTCTAACATTTTTTCCTTCTATTTTAATCAGGTGCATTTGAACTAGCAACCTTATAACCTTTTATTCTTTTTGAAAGCAATAAATTATCTAATTCTACAATTATTTCATCCAAGAATCCAGATTAAACTGTTGGATTCTTTATTTCTCTACCTAACTACTGAATTGTCATGATTAAATTGTATGACAATTCTTCATTCTCTATCTAAAACAAGTAAATTGAAACATGATAAGTCAAAATTAAATTGTTCAACTCATCATGGACTATGGCATTTATTGACACTCTGCTATAATCAACTGCAAACAGTAAAGTAGTGGCATTTAGACTTGCACACTTTCATGCTTTATTCATCTTTTTTCTTTTGGGGTATATTATTTTTTCTGAGTCCTTTGATCTTTCTTTTAGGACTTTTTACCCTCCTTTTTGATTTTTTTTTTTAATTTATTTTTTACAAAATATGGGAATTCAACTTGCAAAAAGAAAAGTATGTACATATTTACAAGACTATCATCAGTTAAGTCAAAATTATGAATCCTATATTTATAGGTTGCTAACATAATTAAATAAAATTTATTTTATTTGTTTTATTTGTTTTTAACTAGCTAACTAACTTTCTAACGGCTAGTCTTAACAACTAGTTCTTAAGAGCTAATTCTCAATGGTTATTTTCGGGCAATGATGCATCTCCACTATTTATTCATTGAGATTGATTAGTCTCTCCACCTTGTCCTGAGGATGAACCACATTAGCTGGTTCGAAACGTCGACCTAATCCTAATGATGTGATTAATCTGAAATTATTTTTATCGACCTAATCCTAATAATGTGATTAATTCGAAAGTACTTTTATCTTCATGTTTTCTTATCAAATAATTTTCAACAAATAATTGTATTGAAAAAATATTATGAGCATGATTATATATATATATATATATATATATATATATATATCTCATTATTTTATGAATTAAGACTCAATTTATTTCATCTAATCTTGAAATGAAATGTTGCCAGATAGATTGACTTTCCTCAAAGATTATTGGTATATCTTGGTTATTTTATCTTATCTACAACAAATACTATTAAGCTCTTTTTAAGCCAACTTTAATATGATATAATTTGAATATTTTATTAAAATATATAGTTTATTTAAGTATAAGCATATTAAAAGTAAACCTTTTATATTAAATATATAGATATTTAATTATTATATTAATAATAATAATATATATTATATTATTATTTAAAAAAATATAATTTTTTTATAATATTTTATTTCAAAAATATATAATATAATTTAAATATAAAATCTCTAATTTAATTTATTTTAAAAATTAATAATTATTATAATCAATTTACACTTTCTATATAAATAAAAATAATAAATGATGTTAAATAAAATAATGTTAGTAATAAAAATGATATTTAACATTAAATGACCTAAAGTAATCTACTGTAAATAAAAAGACTAATTGTAAGACATTAACAACGTAACGGTCTTTTGAATGATATTTTCCAACATCTTTTATATTAAGCACTTCTCTTAGATTTGGATGCAATGGTTATTTCATCTCATCCACAATAACAAATGCTTGACCAAATTCAAGGTACTTCTTAACAAATATTTTCGCTCATGTTAAAAAATACTCATCATTTATTGAAATATGAGTATAACTATAAAGGTATTGGATGCAAGGGTTATTTCATCTCATCCACAATAACAAATGCTTCTGACCAAATTCAAGGTACTTCTTAACGAATATTTTCGCTCATTTGAATACAGGTTAAAAAATACTCATCATTTATTGAAATATGGGTATATTTTGGTACACATTTTAATCATTTTTTTATACGTGAATATATGTCGAAAATACTTATGTTCTTGAAAATGAGTGACATGATCACTCAAAACGTTGGACATATCAATTACAACATAGGGTTTACCAGAAATTGTCATGCTAAAATACTCATCATTTATTGAAATATGAGTATACAATTTCTGTAATATAATTGTCAATTACAACACAAAGCTTACCAAAATTATTCAACCTCATCCAGTCATCGATTGTCATGCTAAAATACTCATCATTTATTGAAATATGAGCATACAATTACTATAATGTAATTGTCAATTAAGTATATTATACTTTGTGTACACATTTTAACCATTTCTTATGAATTCTTCTTGAATATAAAATATCATTCAGATTTGACTCTTAGAATTATTACATTTTCATTACACCTTTTAAAGTACACAACGAATTAATACATTTTTATTACACCTTTTAAAGTACAGAGCAATAGGGTTAATTTATAAATTCTTCAAACACATATAACGCACTCTTAACAACGTCATAACAATCATGTTGAGTGCTTATTTTGGAATAGGGATTTTACGATTTTTAAATAAATATTAATAATTATTAGTGGATGGTAGGGATTTAACCTCTATCAAATATCTTAGAATATAAAGATTAAAGATTGAAATTTATCTTAAAAGTAGATATGTCATAGATGAAAGATTGAAATTCATCTAACAAGTAGATATGCATTTTCTGCATTTTTAATTAAATTAATTAATTCAAAAAAATGTCATATGAACATGAGTTGTGGTTTTTTGGACATGTTAAAATGTAAAAATAGCAAGCCAATGTATTGAATATGGGATAATAATAAAGTCTATTTAAAAATTAAGAATATTCATGATAAATTGAGGTAAATATCCATGATTAAGAATATTGTTATATGTTTTTTAATATATATACATGTTTAACTCATATATTATTATTATTTAAAATAAAGTTATAATTTAGTTGATTTTTATATAAAAAATTAAATCTTTGTATGTGATATGTATCATGCGTTGGAAATATTGTCATTGATGGCAAAGGAACATAAAGGAGCAGCACCAGAATTATCATTGAGAACAAAGGAGCAGATCATGACCAACTAGAGTATAAAGGAGAAATAAGGCAAAGAAGGCAAAATTTAAGTGGAGAAGCATAAAAGAGAGGCCGAGGAGCATCAAAGAGTAAAAGAGAGGCAAAGGGGCAACATTAGAGGCAAAGGGGCAGCAAAGAGGCATGGATCAACACTATAATTATCATTAAGGACAAAGAAGAAAATGAGGATCAGCTGAACTATAAAGGAGCAATAAGGCAAAGAAGAAAAATGTGCAGTGAAGAAGCATAAAAGAGAGGCAGAGGAGCAGCAAGGAGTAGAGAGGAGCAGTAAAAATGCAAGGAGTAGCATCAGAATCCTTATCAAGGAGCAAAGGCACCAAAGGAAGCAAGATTGGGTCAAGTCGTGAACGTATTGAATCAAGTCGTGAATGTCCTGGGTCGAGTCGTGCACGAGTGGGCAGAGTTGTGAATGTGCTAAGAAAACTAATTAACGTGTTCAACAAATAGAGAAAGTCGTGAACGCGTGGGTCAAGTCGGGCTAGTTTGCATTCAGAGCAATGCACGAGGGCACGTGCAGTTCTATAGGGAGAGTTGGGTAATTTCCAAAAGAAAAGCCTTTAGAATAGTGTTCGGAGGGCCTAAACTCATATCACAATCACAATAGGAGGCCTGATCACAAATCGCAAGTGGAAGGAGTATCGTAAAACAACAGAGACACAAAAATTATGAAATTTGAAGTGCGATAAGATAACGTGATGGTGATGTAAGCAGTGACATGGCAAGCTAACATGGCAGATGACATTGCCCCGACCCCACAAATCGCAATAAAGTTATGATGACGTGGTATTGAGGTGGAAATGATGTAAGAAGTGACGTGCCAAGTGACGTGGAAGTGACGTAAGAAATGACGTGGAAGTGACGTGGCATATCACATACACTTGACTCCCATATCACAAGGAGTTCGTAACCTTGGATCGGAGAAAATCTGTAATAAATTTGTGGGACCCTTTTCGCATATCGCAAGTCGCAAAGCTCAGAAGGGATAGTGCTTATGTACCATGCTGAAACGTCGAAATGCGAAGAGCGATGAGAGCCCGGATGCGATAAGATTCAAATCTAAAATCTAAAGTATTTAAAGTCTGGCTGTGGGACCCAATCGCCTATCGCACATTGCAAATTCAGAAGGGATAGCACCCATGAAACACAGTGAAAGTCTGACTTGACGAAGTGCGATAAAAGGAGCCGGACGTGATGGAGTTTCAAAGCTAAAGACCAAAGCATTTAAAATCCGGATGTAAGGCCATTTTTTAAGAAACTGCATCGGAGGTGGAAGAGGTGAATATAACGTAGAAGTACCAAGGAATTCCAAAATGAGATACGAGGACCAGACGCGATATAGTTCAGAGCTCGAATCTAAAGAGTTTAAAGTCCGAGGCTAGGTGTATTTGGTTAAGAAATTGCATCGGAGAATGGAAGAGCTATGCATAACAAGAAACACATGAGAATGTTGAAATGTGATAAAGGTAGCGAATGTGAGATATTTCAAAGAGTTCCATTGTAATATATTTCAAATCCAGGGTTCACGTAGTTTGTGCCATTTTTATGAAGAAAAACTGAACGCGGAGTTGATTCGGGTAAGTAAAATAAAATCTGGCATGCAAGAAAATGACTCGAGTAATAAAAGAAGAGACTCAAGTGAAACAACCCGACACACTGTGCAGAGATAAAAAGTGGTTACGCCTTGATAATAGAACAAAATTCTAAACACGGGCAATAGAATCAGGTAAGTGACACAACACATCGAAAACGAGAGAGTAAGTTGAACATCATAGTAATGAGGAGATAGACACCATGGGTCAAGTCGAGCTTAGCAAAAATTGTCAGGAAAAGTTGGTGTTGAGAAGAGCAGTAAAGGTTAAACGTTGCAAGCACGAGCAGAAGAGGCAGAGTCAGGCAAAAGGAGATAAAGTAGCATAGTTGAAAACGCATCAGCTGGGTCAAGTCAGGCCAAAAGACAATTATGCAACACTGGTTAAAATGTGCCAGCTAGGTCAAGTTGGGCAAAAGGAGTTTGTGCAGAACTATTATAATATAACAACAAAAGCAGAAAAGACAGTGACAGTAGCAGAAAGAACAAATGCACAACGAGCCAAGAGTTGAAAGGGCTAATTGAAATATACTTGCTGTAACTGTAAATGTAAATGAATTAATTATTTTTATTGTATGTGATGCAAAGTCAAGTCTCCATAGGCATAGGAAAAACTCCAATGAGTATTGTAATGATTATTTCTGATGTAATAACCTAAACTTAAGTGTAATGAATCGAATGGGTGGAAGGCAGAGAGATAGGAATGTTCACTTCATATTCCATATATAATGCAAACAATCAGGAGTTATTTGTATAAGAGATGTAATATCAGTTTTCATAGAAAGTTTAGAGAGTGGAAGAATCAAAGAGAGATGACAGAGATGTTTTACACATCAAGAAATAATATGAAGCAGATATGAAGGCTGAAGAGGAAGCAGTGGAGAAGGAGTATAACAGAGATGATATCCAAGTAAATCATCATTTTAGTTTCATGCTGAGGGAGGGGATTGTAGTCTCCTTTCAAGTTGTATCTTGATAAATTCCAATTGGATTTGGGTGACGTAGGAGCCTCCTGTAGGTTGTAGCCTGTAGAAAATATTTGGGATTTGGAGCTTCCTTGAAAGTTGTAGCTTGCAGAAATTGAGGTAGGAGCCTCCTATGGGTTGTAGCCCAAAGAAAATACATGGGAGTTGGTTCTTCCGTTTCAAGTTGCATCTTGATAGATGTCCAGTTGGAGCTTATTGAGGTAGGAGCCTCATGTGGGTTGTAGCGTGCAGAAAATATATGGGAGTTCGAGCTTCCTTGCAATTTTTAGCTTGGAAAATTTGAGGTAGTAGCCTCCTGTAGGTTGGAGCCTACAGAAAAATAGTTGGAGAGAGATTTGGAGCTTGCCTTTGCATCACAACAATAATAAGATGTGGTTTTCTCCCTTATGTGTTTCCACTTATATCTGGTGTCCATGTGCATGATATTTATGTGTCAATGTGGTGTATAAATCTACTTATTACTTTCCTTTTACATATTTAGTCTGTTGATCATTGATTGTTAATATGCTTATGAAATGATCCGTTAATGAGTTAAATTAAAATAATTTAATCTCCATGAATGGACTAACCTTATTCACCCCCCCCCCCCTCTCTCAGTTTAGCTAATGGTTCATCAATTGGTATCAGAGCTAGTTCCTTCTGTATCAGTTTAACCACTGGAAGCAGGTCCTTAGTCCCCAAAATGGCTAACCTAGAAGGAAGCTCTACAAATAAATCTCCTCCATTTACTGGCACAAAATATGCTTTCTGGAAAATAAGAATGAGGACATACTTAATGTCTCTTGGAGTAGGAGTTTGGGTTGTTGTGGAAGAAAAATATGCACCAAAGGATACAGACACTAAGGAATAAGCCAAAAAAAATTTCATAGCTAATGCAAAAGAAATGAATGCACTCTTGAGCGGTCTAAGTGAGTCAGAATTTATCAAAGTAATGCACAGTAAGACTGCCAAAGAAATATGGGATACATTAGAAAATATTCATGAGGGAGATACAAAGGTGAAGATGGTCAAGCTGCAAGCACATAGAACTCAGTTTGAAAACTTAAAAATGAATGAAGATGAAGATATAGTTGCATTCTTCTTCAGAGTTGCAGAAGTTGTGAACATCATGATAGGCCTAGGAGAAGAAATTATAGAAAGTGTTGTAGTCCAGAAAATATTGAGATCCCTACCATCCAAGTTTAATCCTAAGTTTTATTCCATAGAAGAAACATTAGACTTGGAAACCTTAACTAGAAACCAATTACTTGGGAACCTAACAACATATGAGATGAGACTTCCTAAAGGGAATTCAAACACGAGGGAGGTTACCTTTAAGGCAGACAAGTGCATAGAAGAAAGGAAGGTACATGGTCATGCTCTGATGAAGAAGAAGACAAATTTTTCATAAGATTGGAAAGAGGCACAGGTGAGTACAAATATAGACTTCCATTTAAGTGTTTTAATTGTGGAAGAGTGGGGCATTATGCTTCAAAATGTCCCAATAAGATAACAGAGAATCAGTATAAAGGGAAAGAGAGAAGAAGCTCCTATAATATGCAGAAAGGGAAGAAATTTAAGAGAAAAACCTTTTTTTCCCAGCAAGATAGCAGTGCCTCTGAAAGCTCAGATGAATCCCCAAATGAATATGGAATCTCTGAATTCCTACTAATGGGTATGGATGATCTTGAATATTATCTCCTAGAATATAAAGAAGAAGGTGAGGTATACCTTGAGGGGGAATTGGTGAGTGCCCTAACGGAAATTGATAGACTTAAGCTCAAGACTAGAAAATAGAAGGAAATCCTTCTGAAATATGTTAAGGAAGAACCAAAATATGAAGAATTTATTAAGTTGAAGATTGAACTAGAAGAAGCAAGGAAAGTAGAAGAAATTCTGCTGCAGCAAATAAGAGATAAAAGTCAGGAATGTGGAAGATTGGAAGAAGAGGTGGTGAGTCTGAGGAAGAAATTGGAGAAGGCTCAAACTGATGTAACAATGAACATTCAACACTTAAAAGGTGTTGAACAATTGGACATGATATTGAATGCACAAAGATGTCCTCTTGTAAAGGCTAGGATAGGATATGAAGGATAATCCAGCAAGTCGAAGGCAGAGGATAAGAAAGATATTACTTTTGTGAAAGCTGTAATAAGGGAAAATGATAACTCTAATCAATCTGAGATTATTTCAGCTAGAAGACTAATAGAATAAAGGAGCAGGTTGTGTAAGTAGCTCAAAGATGAGATTGTCTCCATGGAGAACTCAAAGAAGGTAGACATTTAAAGGGATGATGAAGCAGCTCAAAAGGGATCCACAGAAGCAGAAGCCAGCAATAACTTGATGTGTAAAGAAACAAACAGAAGCAAGCAGCAACATCAAAAGACAAAGAATGAGAGGAAAAAGCAAGCAGTTTCAAAAAGCTCAGTTGTTCCTGAAGATCAATTGAACAAGTTTGGAAGATCTCAAAGGAGGTTCTTTCCTCTTATGGAAAATATCACATGTTTCTCTTGTCACAAACCAGGACATATTGTAGCACATTGTAAGACAATTCATATCAACTTTAACCAAAAAAATATGCATCAAATGAGAAGACCCCCTCAAGCAAGAAAATGGAAAAAAAAATCTCTCACCAGGTACAAAAATCATTTCCATGGCTACTGTTATTCATGCAATGACTTTGGACATGTAGCAGCTCAATGTAAGACAAAGAAAATCAAGTTTAACCAATAAAATATGCATCAAATGAGAAAATTACCTCAAGAAAACAAATGGAAATGAAAACCTTTCACCAAGTACATAAATAATTTCCAAGGCTACTGTTATTCATGCAATTTGGACATAAATCTGTTGAATTAAAACTATGTTAAAAAAGGAGCACAAAATGTTATACATAAGCTCAAATATACCTTGGTAAAATAAGATTTTGTGTATGCCATGACAAGCTTGGACACAAAGAAAATGATTGTAGGCTGCCAAATACATTAAAGTACTCTAGTAAAATGATGGAACGAAATCAAATCAGACCAAATTGTGAATCAAAAGGAGATGCATACATTATGAGGAACCCTAAAAAATTATGGAAGAAGAAGAAAAAGGGGGAGCTTGTTACTTCAATAACATAATGAATCCATTATATTCTCACAGGGAGCTGCTCTAGGAAGCAACACAGATATCCAGTCAGTGATAGACAAGAAGCAACATCCCAGGGGAGAGCAGTTTTTTTTTTTTTTTTTGTAAATTTCGTAAGACCTGTCTATTTTCTATTTTGTAAAGAGCAAGTTGCTATAAAAATTTCACATTTATTGGTATCCTCAACCTGCCCGAAGGAAACCAGGTCTATTGGCCACCTCAGAGAGTTATAAGCCAACCAAAATCGGTATTGTTTTTTCCTTCTATTGTTAGCTAATATCCCTTTGCTATGTCCATAAAAACTACAAATAAAATAGAGGCTATACTTAATATCTTCAAAAAACATACAAAACTAAATTTAACGAAGTGTTAACCATCTGAAGAATCTACAGGTGCCAGGTCTTTTGCATTTGACCCTGGCATCTCAGCTTGTTGCATGTTCAGGAGTTGTTGTTCAATCCTTCCTATTCGCACATTTGCTTTTATTTGCGCCTTGGTCATTTCTCACATATCCTTTTTAATCTGCTGAAGCTCAAAAAGCATTGAAGGATTGACTTGCTTTTCTGGCATGCTCGACATCGCCTTTGCTAAAACACATTTAATTTTCCAATATGTCTTGACAAATTGTTGGAATAAAGAAAATCTTCCTCTGGTATTACTTGGGTTAGAGATAAAATCTATCCTTTCCTTTTGTTCTTGAATATCATGATCATCATCATCACTATCCCTTTCCCAACCCTGTATATTTTTATGAATATGCTTTGGAATCTCTGTTTCATAAGTATTTGCTATATTTTCTAGAGTCTTCTGATGACTCTTTCTTCCTCTTTTGCTTGGACTAGCTACCTAGGGTGGTTGTAACTTCATTCCTTTTCCTTTTGTCATTATGTCCTGAATGCTACTGTCTAAACTTATGACTGATAGGGACCCTGTATATCGAACAGTAGCAATTATATAAAACTTAGTATCAATAGTAAATTCCAAAAGTTTCTGATTTACCCGAATAGTGGGGCATGGATTGCGTTTTTCAATAATTCGGATATTAACATACTATGCCTTCTCTTTTCTAGAATAATTCCTCCATTGAATGAAAAATATAATGGTTTTCTGGGTAGTAAAAACTATATTCGCAAAATAACTTGAGTTTTGATTGACCCCAAGGAAATGAGAATTAAGATAGTGATAATTCCTAATTTGAAGGGCCTTTTTTTTACCCATGTAGGGGAAGGATTTAGAACAAAAATAAAACGAAATTTGAAGGGGCTTCTATTTACCCACGCAGGGGAAGGATTTATAATAGCAAGAAAACGAAATGCAGTTGTATTTCCTTTTAAATTGAGGGTGAAAACTGAAGTAGCGGAAGACAAAAAGTAACCAAGAATCTATATTACCTTCAAGCTTTTGAATAAAAATACTAGGCTTAACCAGACCTTTCAGAACAAAGGAAACTAAATTCCAAAGCAGATCTTCAAAAATATTTGCGAAGCACAGATTTACCCTATACTCCCGAACATGACTGAGGTGCTGGAAAAGCAACTTAAGTGAATTACCAGGGACCTGACTATCCAAATCATTACAAAAGCAGCAACTAAACCCATACCTTATGAAAATATTGAGATAAAGATAGGGATGATTGTCAGGGCTACGCAAATAGGGTGGAATTCTGAAGTGAACCCCCTCTATCATTACATGCAAACCGTAAAAAACAAAAAAACAAACCGGAATCGACAACAAATCTGCATGATCGGTAAGAAATTTTGAGTTCATTGATGGTAGAAAAATAGGAAAACTTAAAATTGAGACTAGAGTGATGAGAACCAGAACATACGTAGAAAACCTCCGCCCCCTATGCTGAAACTCCTCCTCTTTCAGATCTCCTATCGCTGCTCTTGTCGAAGTTCCAGCTCCTGTTTGAATTAACGATTTTCAAGAGCAAGTAAACCTTTTCAATCTCCTACCTTGCGTTCGACGAACCATCACAGTCTCTGCCATGCATTTATGGTATGAACCAATTTTCATTGTGATGATAAGGTAGGTGCGTGCGAGGTTGATACCACCACGCAGATTTAAATGTTACACTAAGTGGTCAGCTGACATGACCACCACGTGATGTCGTCATGCTACTGTCTCCTATTAGCTGGCACCCCGATCGGGGACCCAAGGGGGAGCAGTTCAAAAAGGTCCCCATTAAAATTGTCAAAGAGCTGCTTGGAATAAGAACAATTAAAAGTTCAGGAAGGGAAAGTACAATTCCTCTGGGAGAGAACTATAGAGGAAGAAGGACACCTGAAGCATTCAATAGCCAACAGGTTGATGGAAGAATAGAAAGTAGCAAGCAACCATGGTGGTAAAGGGAACATAAATCATGAACTTGGAAACTAAGAGGATGATTACACTATGTGTCCCACTGCAAGTGTTGATAATGAAACAAAAG
Organism: Pinus albicaulis; assembly: GCA_034641835.2. Lineage (NCBI taxonomy): Eukaryota > Viridiplantae > Streptophyta > Pinopsida > Pinales > Pinaceae > Pinus > Pinus albicaulis. Next base: position 10,665,220 of record CM076581.1, on the reverse strand, counting down.
TATTTTAAGAAGGATGAATAAGAAAAATTTTATTATAATTATATCATTACAAATATCCATCCCAAGTGTTATTATTGGAGCAGTGGTATGATAGAGCTCCTCAGGATCGAAATATTATGGTATGCATCATGGTGGTGGTATGGCATAAATACATCAAGGAAGTAGTCCCAGCGTTATCAAAATTATAATATGTGTGGATTAAGTTCTGGTTGTTCTTATGATATAATCACTACAATCCAAAATCCCTTGATCCTGATGTGAACTAAACATAGAGAAAATCAATTTAAAATGTTGGACATAGATGGCATAAAATCACTATTTCATTAAACTTGAAAAACTATTACAATGTTGTCTCAGAACTGATGTTTTGGCTTTTAAAAAAAATACACAAGCTGCTACAAACACATCATTCTATTTATAGCTCCCTATCTTTTTGTTTTCTGCCTTCTAGCTTACAAAAAAAATATGCAGTCAAAATGCAATACACTGTACTCTGCCTCCGTGCTATTTTTTATCTATATGGTCAACACTGCCTATTATAAAGTTTATATATATATATATATATATATATATATATATATATATTGTAAATATTATATATTTACAATACATATTATATATCGTAAATCTTAATGTTTTAAAACTAAAATATTCATGGCAAATAAACTTTTATACAAGGTCTTGAAACCTTAATGCATTGCGCGAACATGAAACATTTACCTATGGTTTAAAAACCTTATACAAGAAATTTTTCGCGGAATTTAAAACTTCTTATGCAAACCGGTTAATGGATTTATTGCATCCAATTTAGGCCATGCTGACTGGACCTATAAACCATGTGATCGGCTTGATATTGGTTGATGGTGGACCTGTTGGTGAACTTCAAATGAACTCAAGCGTATTACATAATTGCTTATTGCATCCATTTTCCTATGGTGTGACGTCAGCTTCAATCTGTGCAATATGCACAGGATTGGCTGAGCGTTGTTGACGTGAAGAGGTGATGTGGTGTGTTTAAAAAAAAGAAATGGTGGCGAGTCCAACTGTGGTTGGTGTATTGCGTTAATGGCAGTAAGTGTAGGTTTAAATGTTGGATGGCATGGTTTTAAGAACCACGTCTCTTCAATGCGGAAAAGCCTACGACCATGAACCAAAATTTTGGACTTGCATGCTCATTCAAACCAAACATTCATATCATGGTTGTGTGCAAATCAAACCAAAAATTTATTGCTTCTTCTATTGTCCTTCTGGTCTTCCTACAGTTGGAATTAACTTCCAACACTCCCCCTTAATTACAACTACTTCATTCTTCCATACCCAGACATTTTCTCAAATAATTAAAACTTTTATGCCCCAATGGTTTTGTCAATATGTCAACAAACTAATCCTCAGTTCTACAATGTTGCAAGAAAATTTCTCCATTTCTCACTAACTCCCTGATGTAGTGATACTTTGCATCAATGTGTTTCATTCTCTTATGAAACACTGAATTCTTGGATAAAGCTATAGCTGAGCTATTATCACAATAAATTGTTGTTCCTCTTACCTGTTCATGACACAAAATTCTCAACATTCTCCTCATCCATATTGTTTGACATGTTGTTGTTGTAGTTGCCACATACTTTGCCTCTGTTGTTGATAAAGCCACAATTGGTTGTTTCTTAGAAGCCCATGAAATGGCTCCTGATCCCATATGAAAAACATATCCAGAGGTGTTTTTCCTGTCATCTGTACTTCCAGCCCAATCACTTTCAATATATCCAATCAATTCAAAATTTTCTGAAGTGGTGTATAAAATTCCATACCTTTTTGTTCCTTTCACATACCTCAGAATTCTTTTTGTTTCTTGCTAATGTGCCTCCTTTGGCCTTTCCATAAATCTGGAAATTAAACTCACAGCATGCATAATATCAGGCCTAGTTGCAGTCAAATACATAAGGCTGCCAACTATGATCTTGTACAAACTTGGATCAACATCCTTGCTGCTGCCTTATTTTCTCAATTTCCATCCCATCACTATAGGAGTAATTGCTACCTTGCAATCCTGCATACTAAATCTTTCCAAAACTTATTTCACATATTTAGCTTGAAAAATAAAAATTTTATTTTCATTTTTCTCTACTTCTATTCCTAAGAAGTATCTCAGCAATCCCTTATCAGTCATTTCAAATTCATCCTTCATGACTGTTTTCAAATTCTCAATGAGGTAAGCATCATTACCTATGATTATAACATCATCAACATATAAAAAAACAATGAGCATCTTACCATCTTTCTCTTTGATGTATAATTTGGGTTCTCCTTCACATTTCTCAAACCCATTTTCCAGTAGGTAGGCATCTATCCTATTGTACCATGCTCTTGGTGCTTGTTTCGACCCATACAAAGCTTTCTTCAATATTCATACCTTGTGCTCTTGGCCTGATTTCTCATATCTCAAAGGTTGTTCAACATATACCTCTTCCATCAATACTCCATTTAGGAATGTTGATTTCACATCCATTTGGTAAAATTTCCACTTTTGTTGTGCTGCTATGGACAACATTGCTCTTACTGTTTCCATTCTTGCAACTGGTGCAAAAATTTCATCATAGTCTCTACCTTGTTGTTTCTTGTAGCCTTTGATAGCAAGTCTAGCATTGTGCCTTTCAATTTTACCTTCAGCATTTCTCTTGGTTTTATAGACCCATTTCACTCCAATTACTTCGTTACCTTTTGGGAGATCAACTAATTCCTACATTTTATTTTTCTCTATTGCATTCATTTCTTCATCCATAGCATCTATCCATTTCTTATCTTTTACTACTTCAAAATGAATAGGATCTTCTACATGAAAATACAATGCAAATAAAGAGTTCATACGTTCATTTGTTGCCTATTTCTCATAAATTTCATTCAGACTTCTGAATCTGGTTCCTCTTTCACTTACTGAACTTGTGCATGTAGAAGCACTCAAATCTACTCCTTGTGATGTGCTTAGAGAAGCACTGTCATCACTTCTCAAGGGTGTTCTCATACCTGCTTGTGGTGTCCCTTATTTTCCTTGTTTTGGTGGAGGTGGTGCTTCTAATGAGGGATGTCTTTCAGCCATTTCTTCCTCATCATCATCATGAGACAAACAACATTTTACATTCACTATTTTCTCAATGCTTCCATCCCAAGCTTCTTCCTCAAGAAACTGCACATCTCTGCTTCTCATAAACTTCTTGGTAGATGGGTTATACAATATGTATGCCTTGGATTCTTCATTGTATCCAAAAAATATGCACTTCTCCCCCTTGTAATAACGGTCGATATATAAATATACATGTTTTAATATATTTGTGCAGATTTGATATCTTGAATTTGGAAAAGTTATTCCAAGAGCTCTCTACAGAGGAACAAGTGAATTTCATATGTGATGTTAATATCCAGTGCGAAAAATACATTGCAAATATTCATATTCCTGGACTTCGTCAATATGTCTGGAAAGGACGCGGTGCAGCAGAATGCACTGCAGAAATCTAGTGCCACTAATTGAAGTGCTAATTTATAAGCCGACTATGAAAATAATAGAAAAGTAATATAATAAAGATATACTTTTTTTCGTATTCTTAAAAACCCAGATACATATAATTATCTTTCCAAATATTGTTTTCATATTTTTTTAAGCTTAAGTCCAACGATGAAATATAGTTTGTTTTCATATTTTCTTAATCCTATCCTCTATCCTTTTTTTACATTTTACAAATTTAAAGTTTGCCATTTATTTTAACATAATTATTAAATATGTTTGTCTGTTTATACACATTTATAACAAAATTATTAAGTTTTTATAACTATTCTTTGTATATGTTTAAAGTATATTTATACTTTTTTAACAAATAAAGAGAAGTTATTATCTTTTTTTATAGATGAAAGTGATTTATCCCAAAGACATTTACAACAATAACATGGATCACATAAATCTAAAATGAATGATTACATTTTCTTATCAATTACTCCAATTTCAAGAATCTACATTATTTATACAATGAAAAAAATTCCCTTATTTTCAGATACATGTTTAATAAGAACAATATATTTTTATCACTAAACCAACTTCAAAGTATTAGGAATTTTTTGATTTCCATTTTCTCATCAATTAATTTTACAACAAATACTTGTATTGAAGAAATATTATGAACACAAACATTAATAACATTAATGTATAACATTAAATCATACCTGCTACAATTTCAACATCTACTGGAATTAATTATTTTCAAATACATGTTTAATAACCTTTTAAAGCAATTATCACTATCAATAAATGAGTTTCAAAACATTAAAAAAAAATTGAATTACATTTTCTTATCAATTAATTTTACAACAAATAATTATATTGAAAAATTATTATGAACATCATATATATATATATATATATATATATATATATATATATATATATATATATATATATATATATATATATATATATATATATATATAATCATTATTTTATGAATTAAGACTTAAATTATTTTTTCTAATCTTGATATGAAATGTTTTCCAACATACTTGAGTACTTTCCTAAAAGATAATTGGGATATATTTGTTATTTTATCTCATCTACAACCATTATTCTTGAGGCTCTTTTAAGCTAGATATAATTTTAATATTTTATTAAAAATATAGTTTATTTAATTATAAAAATATTAAAAATAGTCATTATATATTTTATATATAGATATTTAATTATTGTATTATATATATATATATATATATATATATGATAATGATATTGTTAATAATAATACATATTATATTGATGATGATCATAATTAACGTTCACTGAGACCAAAATTTGGTCTATCAGAACTAAAGAAACAAATTATTTAGTTTGTTTTAAAATTGTATTCCTATGCTCAAAGAGCTTGGAGAGAAGCGTCCCAAGCTCACTATAATTTTGACATGTTAAAAGGATAGGAAGGTCAGTATTGCAACAAAGATTATGAAACTAATATCTAATGTGGTTGTACGCAAGGCACTCTAAGAGGAAGTGATTTTCATCCTCAATGTTCATATTCTCATAGATATGGTAGATCCTTTCCACCCATGGTATTTTAGGAACTGCCTAACGACCTGTTTCACTATGGAGATCATGAGAGTTCATTCTAATCTTGGCTATATTAATTTTTTTCTTTGAGCTAGTTAAACAGAGAGATACTTTTGATCTTCTAGAGTAGGTTTGATGACCTCCTTATAATATCTTAATTTCCTTTTAGCCTCTAGATCTTTCTCGCACCACATTTTCTCTTTAAACTTAGAAGTAGCAATATTTTTAATTTTATTAATATTTTTCAATGCAACATTTTCGTCGATCTCCCAATGGTTTAACCAAGCCCTGGTATCTTTATACCAACCTCATTTGAACCTTAGGTGGTTTTGGATGGAATTTAAAGCTAGCTTAGGAAGTCTACGATATCCCATGTTATTGATTTTGTGCTTGTAAAACAAAAGCCTAGTCATAGTTAGGCTCTCGAAAGGGGAAAGACCCACTTCTATAAGGAGAATAGGATAGGGTGTATTTATTTTAATTTTGAGGTTATACATTATAAAACTCTTCTCGATTTCTCCTGGATTATCTAGAGATGTTGCAACCCCAAACCTAAAATCCATACAAGATAACAAGAGTGACGAAAGTTTCAAAGAGGAGCTTCTTTCTATCCCACATCACAAGGTTTGTTGTTTTACAATTATTTTCAAGACAAAAATAAGCTTTCCACCCTCCATTAAACTTTTTCTCAATGCTATAGTTCCATTTGAGCTTGTAATGAATATCCATTCTTGGTTATTTGTAAGAAGTCACTTCTTCCAAGTTGTTATTGTCATACACAAAATTAGCGTATGTGTCCTTCTTGGACTTGATAATCATAACTTTTGTTTTGTCAGTGTTACTAGTCATACCCATGGTAGAGCAGAAATCCTAAAGGAGTCTAAGTTTCTTATCAAGATCAAATGGGCCCCTTGCCAGAAGAACAATATCATCAACATAGAGAAGAAGGATGATGACTATTCCAGCTAATATCGTTCCAGCACTGCCTACTTACTCTAAACAACCTTCTATCTTGTCGATGTAAATTCCAAATAGGGTAGGGGAGAGGGGGAAACCTTGTTTAACTCTGATGGGTAAACCCATGAAGTTGGGTTACACTTTTTTGAGAATCGGGGGTGGAAAACTCTTTTTATCAACAATTCAGCCGAACTTTTATAAAAGTTCGGCCGAATTGTTATAGAGTTTGGCCTAAATTTCGAAATTAGTTCGGTCGAACTCATTCTACCATTTACATTGACGACGTACTAACGGCGTGGGAAAACATATTTTTGGCCAGAGATGGGAAAACCGACAACATAAGTTCAACCGAACTCCAAAAATAGTTCGACCGAACTTTAGTTTATAAATACACCAGCTCGGACCTGTTAATGGGTTTCGGGCTTATTAGCGTCTGCATCTGATGTGTTTTTGTTTCGTCTGCGTCTACTGTGTTTTTGTTTCGGGCCTTCGTCTGCGTCTGGTTCTCTGCAGGGTCTTAGTAGAGTCTTGTTGTTCGACCTCTGCTCCAAATTTTGAATTTCCAGGTTGGCACCACCTACTTTCCAAATATAAATTGTTGTCTTTGCTATAAATTCTATAAACATATAAGTTTATGTCTTGATATGGCTGCATTTTGTGTGGTCGTGTTCCAGTCCAATAATTATTTTGTGTGGCCTTGTTCTTGTTGTGGCGAATGTGACTTTTAATTATTTGTTTTTAGTGATTTATAATTATGTTTAGGTGTTTTAGTTAATTTCATTTAATTTAGTTTTAATTCAGTGAAGCTCAGTTATCTACTATTGCATGTCTACCACCTGCTTTCAAGATATAAATTGTTGTCTTTGTTGTAAATTCTATAAACATATAAGTAGAGGTCTTGATATGACTGCATTTTGTGTGGCCATGTTCCAGTCTAATAAATATTTTTTGTGGTCGTGTTCTTGTTGTGGTGACTGCAACTTTCAATTATTTATTTTTAGTGATTTATAATTATGTTTAGGTGTTTTAGTTAATTTTAGTTAATTTAGTTTTAATTCAGTGAAGCTCAGTTATCTACTATTTCATGTCTACCACCTGCTTTCAAGATATAAATTTTTGTATTTGTTGTAAATTTTATAAACATATAAGTAGAGGTCTTGATATGACTACATTTTGTGTGGCCATTTTCTAGTCCAATAATTGTTTATAAGTAATGGTAACAATTTGTCACATTTGTACTAATTAATTGATACATTTTCTAACCATGTTTGAAAGAATTGAGCGTTGCAATCCATTTCTCAACTTAATTGATCCATGTTCGACATTCAATGCTTTACTTGCCATGTTCAGAGTGCCATTTAGTTACATATAATTCACGTTGATAATTGAACAAAATTATTCCCGCGAACAAAATTTTAACAGACTTATGATTTGAAAGGATTATAATCAGAATGAAAAATACTCACCCAAGAAGGACAAATCGAATGATGCTTAACAAGCGGCCAGGTTTGAAGGCTAGACGCGTTAAAATATTATGAAAAACACTGGGAAAGCATGACCTTTCTTTTGCACTTGTCGCAGAAAGTCTTGACTGACAAAAAAATTTTGTTGCAAAAAGTCTTGATTGCACTTGTTCTCCCGGTGCATATTGCCACCATGTATGTGCCAGTCCTCAAAATCCATTAATGATTTTTTGTGCAATGTTTCTCCTGGATTGAGTAGGATCCTCAGAAATTTTCTTTGTAGCCCAACTAGCTAACAAAGTTATAGCATTCTCTAATTCTACCTTCGGTTGGCAGTTAGGCGTGAACATAGGATTTGCAAGCATCTATTGGATGGATTTGTTTAACATTGAAACTCTTGTATTTGTTGCAGACATTGGTAGTCTTGATGTACTCCCTTGCGTTAACATCATTGTATCAGTATCTGGTTCTACTTTCGGTAAAACTAAAAATTGTTTTTATTTGTCTTGTTGGAAAGCAAGACCTTTCTTCTGCACTTGTTGCAGAAAGTCTTGACTGACATAAATGACTTCGTCCCTTTCTTATTCTTCTTGAGATAAACTAGCCCTAAAATCCCATGTAGGTAGTTCTTTTTGAACTATGCTAAAACTGTATGTCCTTTTGAGACGGGATTTAGGATCATCTGTAAATAGGGCAGATGATTGAGGTTTTTCCATTATGACTGAATAGTTTGGTTTTGGTTTTGCAACTTGCTTTTTCAATATAGTAGTTTGCATGGATAAGACTGTTTCGATGGAATCTAACCTTTTGTTCAACTTTTCCATGGCCTGAGTTAGATCATCAACTTCATGTCCTAGCAACTTAGAATGTGCTAAGATTTTTTCACAAATCTTTCTCTCTTTAGAGACTGTTTCTTTGACATATTGACAAAAGGCCCTTTGGAGCATAGCTCAAAATTCCCATTTATCTTTTAAAAAATACCTATAGATCATTGGAACTCTATGTTGTTAATATTGGATAGATTTTGGCAAGTTTAAGGTGTTTTATCTAGCATGTAGATGACACCCCTTTAGAGACTACTTTCGTGCTTCCAATATTTTGGACCCTTGGGTACCTATTTCTTGTGGTTTCCAGTGATAGATTTCTAATAAAGGGATATATTTTAATGATCAAAAGATTCATATACAGCTAATAAATACCTCATAATCTACGATAAGAAGATTTTTATATGCTTTGATAACTCAAAACAAAATAAAATTAGGTTAATCTCAGCTTAGAATTTTGATCCACAATTTATAGGAAATATTTCGTATAGGCTTAAATTGATAGACAACTAATTCAAATTTTCCACAGGGGAATCCATGTAATTGAATAAACAAACCTTGACTGCACAACCTCAAACTAAACCCGGCTTGTTGGATCAACAAAAAAATGATAAACACTTATAGGTCAAATGAGTAGGACTCAATAGCTATAAGTGAATCCATAACTCAATGGCCTAATGTTGGACGTGTCCCACGGCCATACTAATTCTCACTAATGGACTGCCTTAAACTATTTTCATTTTTAGCCTTCCTCACTTAAGTTTTCTTTGTTTCAAAATGACATTATTGACTTCAAATAAAACAACCTTAAGAAATGATTCGAAATTTCTAGCCCTTCGAGAATACTAAGTAAAACCAACAAACAACTCCACATATTGAAAACCATTCCATTCAGAAAATCCATTCTTTTAGTACCTTGAAATATACAGGGAAAGGAAGATAATAGAATTTCAAGTAGGGAAGATAAAGATGTCATAACAGAACTCTGATATATAAGCACAGTCTTCAATTCCATTGTTTTGTAGGTAAAGTACTATCTTCACATTAAATCATTTTATAAGGTTTCTCTAAAACTAAAGGCTTTCTCCCATTAATTAAAGGAAAACTTTAAGGCCTCAAAATTGAACCTAAAGTGGCTGAACTTCCATAGGATTTTAGTCTATCTGTTGAGTGTTAACTTCTACAAGGTTCTATAGGAAAAGTCTGTAAAGGGACAGGTAGTGTTAACTTCTACAAGCTCTATAGGAAGAGTTTGTAAAGGGCTAGGTAGCCTCTGGATCTCATCTTTTATGAAAGGTTACATATCCAGTAAATGCCCTTACATTCAATCTCTAGAATAGATCTAAATAGAAGTTCTTCATTTTAATATCCATAAACCACAACCACTTTAAGGAAAATCGTGTACACGTGTCATTTCTCCCATACATGTGTCATTTCTCCCATAAACTCTTAAAGAAAACTTTAAAGCATGTGTCATTGGCTTTCTCCCATTAACTTTAAAGCATGTGTCATTTCTCAAGGCTTTCTCCCATTAATCAAGGCAAAATTTAAGGCCTAAAAACTGAAAGTATCTGAACTTCGATAGGATAGGATCCCCCAAACTCAAATGGAGTAAAATGTAAAATGTTAAAAGTGGAGTGTTTTATGATGTAATGGATCTTAATAATCTAGATTGACATGGCTGTATTGAACTTCCATAGGATACGATCCCCCAAATTCAAGGTGAGTAAAATGTAAAATGTTAAAAGTGGAATGTTTTATGATGTAATGGATCTTAATAATCTAGATTGACATGGTTGTATTTTATTAATGTACCTAAATTTACACCTTCCATGTTGCTTTGTTCTTGTAAAATGTTAAAATTGGAGTGTTTTAGGATGTAAAGGATATAAAAAATCTAGATTGTGTTAAATATGATGTAATGGATCTTAATAATTTATATTTAATGGTTGTATTTTATTAATGTACCTAAATTTACACCCTCCATGTTTCTTTATTCTTGTAAAATGTTAAAAGTGGAGTGTATTAATGTACCTAAATTAACACCTTCCATGCTTATTTATTCTTTTAAAATGTTAAAGGTGGAGTGTTTTATGATATAATGGATATAAATAATCTAGATTGACATGGCTACAGTGATATGATGATAGTGGAGGTTGATGTTGAAGTTGTAAAATTCTTGTACGTATCAAGGATGAATGATAGTACAAGCCAAAATTGACATTATTATAAATTATTAAACAATTTGATAAGTGCTAAATCATACTTCTTATTAAGGAAAACTAATTTGTCATAACAGAACTCTGAGTAGAGTCTATGAGCAGAGTCTGTAAAGGGCTAGGTAGTGTTAACTTCTATAAGTTCTAAAGGCAGAGTCTATAAGGGTCAGGTAGCCTCTGGATCTCATCTTTTCTGAAAGGTGACATATCCAGTAAATGCCCCTATAGTTAATCTCTAGAAAATATCTAAATAGAATTTCTTCATTTTAATATCCATAAACTACAACCACTTTAAGGAAAATTGTGTACATGTGTAATTTCTCCCATACATGTGTCATTTCTCCCGTAAACTCTTAGGCAAAGTTTTAAAAGCATGTGTCATGTTGGCTTGCTCCCATTAACTTTAAAGCATGTTTTTAATATGTGCATAAAATAATTTTTCAAACCATGTAAATGTCATTTCTCCCACAAACTAAAGGCTTTCTCTCATTAATTAAAGGCAAACTTTAAGGCATAAAAATTGAACCTAAAGTGGCTGAACTCTCATAGGATTTTGAACTTCCATAGGATTTAGTCTGTCTATTGAATGTTAACTTCTAAAAGTTCTAAAGGCAGAGTCTGTAAAGGGCTAGGTAGCCTCTGAATCTAATATTTTCTCAAAGGTGACATATCCAGTAAATGCCCCTACAGTCAATCTATGGAACAAAAATAGAAGTTCTTCATTTTAATATCCATAAACCACTACCACTCTAAGGAAAATCTTGTACATGTGTCATTTCTCCCTTCTCCCATAAAATTTTAGGCAAACTTTAAGGCATGTGTAATTTCTATTTCATTTCTCCCGCAAACTCATAAAGGTGTAACTTTTGACATAACTTCATCAACCGCCACAACTATTTTTTTTAGTAAGTGCATAAAATAATTTTTCAAACCATGTAAACGTCATTTATCCCACAAACTAAAGGCTTTCTCCCATTAATTCAAGGAAAACTTTAAGGCATAAAATCTGAACCTAAAGTGGTTGAACTCTCATAGGATAGTATCCCCCAAACTCAAGGCTTTCCCCCATTAATTCAAGGAAAACTTTAAGGCCTAAAAACTGAACCTAAAGTGGTTGAAATTCCACAGGATTCTTGTTTGTTGGTTGAGTCTTAACTTCCACAAGTTGTAAAGCAGTCTGTAAAGGGCTAGGTAGCCTCTAGATCTCATCCTTTCTTAAGGCATGTAAAGGGTTAGGTAGCCTCTGGATCTCATCCTTTCTTAAGACATGTCATTTATAGATGTGATTTCTGCCATAACTTTTAAGGAAAACTTTCATGCAAACCATGCATGAACCATGTATATGTGTCATAAATCTCCCTTAAACTCTAGGAAATGAATCTTTAACGCATCTCATTTCTAGATGTGAATTCTACCATAAAATTTAAGTCAAAATTTAAGTTAAACCATGCACATGTCATTTATCTCATGCACATGTGTCATTTCTCCCATGCATTTGCAATAAATGTCAATTTAATATATTTTTAATGATTTTTTTTTTCAGGGATAAAAAAAACCACTAAATATGGTTGACAAATGGACATTATGCATAGATGTTTCTTGCTATCTGAATCCAGGGAAAGCAGTGATTACATATGTGCTTTCCAATATTGCAACTAGAAAATTTGTACAAAGGAAAATGAATATACTGAGAAGAAAAACAAACAACGAGGCATATTATATTGCATTGATAGAAGGCTTGGGAACAACTATGGAGTATGGATCAAATGGAATTGTAGTTTTCACCAATTCTGACCTTGTATGCAACCAGATGAAAGCCATGTACCAAGTTAAGAAGGAGAGGCTAAAAGAACTGCATGGAATAACAAACAATATTGTTAGCCAATTTTATTTTTTTAGTATAAGACATTGTACAAATGTGAATAAGATGTATTTTGATCTATTATGTGGGGCAATGCCAATTCAGGAGTCATCGATCAAAGATGAAATAATAGATGAATTAGAATTATATGGGGCAATTCCAATGCAAGATTCATCTCTCAAAGATGAATTAGTTTTGAGACGCTCTTCTTCAAAAATTCAAGATTCGTCTCTCAAAGATGAATTAGTTTTTAGATGCTCTTCTTCAAAAATTCAGGATTCATCTCTCAAAGATGAATTAGTGTTGAGACACTCTCCTTCAAAATTTATTGATGAACATTGTAACATATCTTGAATATGTGTGTGTTTTGTACTTATAAATGCGTCATTTCTAATGACCATGTGTTTTTTTCAATTATATACCATGTGTGCTCCCACCACACCATGTAAAGGACAACTTGGTGAAATTCACATTTGCAACAAGTGGTGAACTTCACATTTTTATAAAATTAAAATGTGAGGACTTCAACAATTTTTTTTTAAATGGAGTTTCACACTTCTTTTTTAATGACCATGTGTTTTTTTCAATTTTATACAAGTGTACTCCCACCATGTAAAGCAAAATTTGGTGAAATTAACATTTTTATAAAAAAAATTGCTTAAACCGAGTTTCACACATCAATTGGTGCTTTGAAAGTTGTGGCTTTACATACTTTGTGTAAACTAAATTACATTAATTTTCTGAAATTTATTTTTAATTTATTTTAAATAGTAATTTAAAAAGTAATTGCAAATTTCCATTGTAGATATATATATTATGAAGGATGAACAACGAAGATCAACAGAATCCCATATCTCTATGAGAGAGGGGGATCAAGGATTGAGGGATGTTCATGGTATTTAAATATAATCTTAAATCTCCATACATATAAATACAGGTGTGTACATATGGAATTGTTTTTTATCAATTATGTGAGTTAAATTAGTTGTCAATAAGTTTGATTTTTTTAATTTTTAGGAGCTAAGAGGAGAAGGGTGTCTACTCCATCAATGGAGCATTCCCATGGTTCACGCAATCGTAGTATGGTTCACGTGATTTAATCAATGAATATGTACATGTATTTATATGTATAAATTTATTTTTGAATTGATTATAAATTTATATTTGTTTATGAAGCTTCTTTCGCGTCTCGTGAGGTTGGTGGTGGTTCACATTCCCTTAGAGGGCCATCAATAAGTTCTGGCGGATTGCTTGAATGTGGTGATATGTATTCCCCCAAAGGCCTATCAACGGATGGTCATGTTGGTTCTCAGCAGGGTTTTTCTATTTCTCAACAGTCTCAGGGTGGGCAAGATGCTAGCCAACCACATCGAGGTGGCCATCAATTTGAATATTATTTTCATTCAATTTGTACAAATTTTTTTACATGTGCTTTTTTTAAATAAAAAATTTTATATATTGATGCAGAGGCTGAAAATCCTGCTCCAAATATTTCTAAAAAAGAACGTAGGGTAGAACATGTCATTCAAGAAGAAGTTTGTCCACCAACCATGACTTATCTGACCAACATTTCCGATATACCTTGGGAAAAAACATGCAGCAATGCACCTTAGAAAGGTGTCAACATCTTCATGAAAAATAGAAGAGAGATCTCATGGCTTTGACTCTACCTGCTGAGAGTCGACAAAGCTTGGAAATAGTTACACACTCTTTAGCTGAACTAGTAGATGTGTACCGAAATCTTGGCCCAATCACTAATAATTTTGTAGAAGTGATGAGAAAAAGAAAGGAAACAATGATGGCTCCCGATAAATGAAAGGTTGTTAAACAAAGAGTTACAACACAAATGGCCAAGTCTATGTTTAATTTCAAAGAAGGGCCGAAAAGAAATATGATGAAGGTGCAATATTTCAAGCACCCTCATATAGCTTACTATTTATATGATAGACACCTTGCGGCCTATGGAAGACTCCCATGGAACGACGAGGTTTCGTTTTATTTTACAAAATTATTTTATGCAGAATTCTTTTTGCAAATGAAACCCAATTACAATGACCTTCCTTCTTAATTTTTTGGTCCTGGGAAAGGTCGATTGCGTGACCGTAAGGGAACTAGGCGTGATGTTGAGTTGCCTCACCCTAAGCCACCATTTGTTAGTATACCTTCAAAAAGTTCTATTAAAAAATGAGATATATTCCACCTCAAAAAGTTCCATTAAAAAATGAGATATATCTAGATCTTGAGTTATTTTAAATTTTTTAAATTTTAGGTTTTTGGAGATTTTCTTTCTAAGCCACTTTCAGGAGATGTGTCAAATCCACCAGCACAAGTATTCAATTTTTCACTTAAATATATATATGTGTGTGTGTGTGTGTGTGTGTTTAAGTTATAAGTTGTAAATTTAAGTTTAAAATTTTTATTTTAAATTGAGATCTAGATATTTTAAGTTATTTTAATTTTTTTCAATTTTAGGTTTTTGGAGATTTTCTTTTGGAGCCTCTCTTAGGAGATGTGTCAAATCCATGCAGAAATATTCAATTTTTCACTTAAATATATGTTTTTAAGTTATAATTTATAAATTTAAGTTTGAAAGTTTTATTATAAATTGAGATCTTCATCTTGAGTTATTTTATAATTTTAAATTTTTTGAATTTTAGGTTCCTATAGAAGAGTTCTTTTCTCCACGGACTCTAGCGATGGAGATAGGAACATCCACACCATTTCAACCATTTGAAGAAGTTGTCTAACTTTTTTTTTAATATTATTGAAAATAAGTTTATAAATGCATTTTCATTTGAAAATTTTTAATATATATATATATATATATATATATATATATATATATATATATATATATATATATATATATATATATATATAATTGCATGTATATTGCATTAGGCTTCATCGTTGAAGATGTTCCTGCGAGGGACGTTTTAGTGGACGAGCAACAAATGGAGAGGGAACCTCATGAGGTATTGCATGATTTTTTTTACATTTTGTTTTTTACATGAATTTCTATATATTCTCAATCAATTTTAAAACATCAAATTTCAATGTTTGTACACATTGTGTATTGTGTTCCCCATGCTCATTTCCCCATGCTTCGTGGGATAGCTTGAGATTCGTGACTTTGCTGGGAGAGACACTACATCCATATGTATTTGATGGATGATGCACATGCACACGTGCAACATTATATTTTCAATAGATTTAGCCTTAAAATTACTTTTTTTATATATAGTCTTATCTAGATGCAGTCATATATAACTTGATACTTGATACTTGATACTTGTGAGATCTACAAGTTTTGGACATATTTTATGTGAACTACATTTGGTACATGTGTGAATGTGATATATAATGTTTTTAAAACTTAAGTTTTGGATGGTTGAACTACATTTGGCATGTGAAGTAATGTTACAGTGTTATATAATTTGTTTTGTTTTTAAAACACAAATTTTGGATGGTTGAACTATATTTTAAATGTGATGTGAAGTAATGTTATGTTATGATTTGTTTTGTTTTTAAAGTGTTATGGTTGAGCTACATTTTGCATGTGAAGTAATGTTACTTGATACGTGATACTTGTGATCTATAATGTTTTGTTTTTAAAACTCAAGTTTTGAATGGTTGAACTACATTTGGCATGTGAAGTAATGTTGTGTTATAAATTGTTTTGTTTTTAAAACTTAAGTTTTGGATGGTTGAACTACATTTGGCATGTGAAGTAATGTTGTGATCTATATTAATGTTTTGTTTTTAAAACTTAAGTTTTGGATGGTTGAACTAGATTTGGCATGTGATATAATGTTTTGTTTTTATTGGATAGTTGAACTACAATTGGCATGTGAAGTAATGTTGTGATATAATGTTTTTGTTTTTAAAACTCAAGTTTTGGATGGTTGAACTACATTTGGCACGTGAAGTAATGTTGTGTTATAATTTTTTTTTTTTAAATTAATTTTTGGATGGTTGAACTACATTTGGCATGTGATTATGATTTTATGTTTTGTTTTTAAAATTCAAGTTGTCATTTTCCAAACGAAAAAAAGTCACATGAATATATGTACATGTAGAAATGATTTTACACATGTTTGAATATATATGTTAAAACAATTGAAGTACAATATATATATATATATATATATATATATATATATATATATATATATATATATATAGATAAACAATCATAAGATTCTAGGTCTTGTTAGAACAACACCCACTTTGAACTCTTGCATAATAAAACTTACCCTGCTCAATGCATCTGCTACTTTATTATACTTACCACTCTTATGCTTTATTACAAAAGTAAAACTTTGCAGAAATTCTACCCACTTAGCATGCTTCTGATTCAACTTAGGTTGGTTATTGATAAACTGTAAGGCATGATTGTTTGAATACAGAATGAATTCTTTCGGAAACAGGTAATGTCTCCATTTTTTTAATGCCTACACGATAGCATAAAACTCCTTGTCATAAGAAGAATATTTATTCTTTGCATCATTTAGTTTATCACTGAAATATGCTATTGGCCTTTGCTCCTGACTTAGAACTGCACCAACTGCTACCCCACTTGCATCTGTTTCTACTTGAAAAACTTTCTCAAAATTAGGCAATGCTAAAATTGGCTCCTCTGTTATCTTCTTCTTTGGAAATTTAAAGTTTCTATCGGCTGCTTCTGTCCATCGAAATGGCTAATTTATCTCCTTGATAGTCTCAAGCATTGGTGCACAAACTTGACTAAAACCTCTTATAAACTTTCTATAAAAACTTGCAAGTCCATGGAAGCTTCTTACATCAAATGTAGTTCTGGGAGTAGGCCAATTACATATTACTTGTACCTTCTATGGATCCATCTTCAAACCTTCTTTGGAAGCTACAAATCCTAAGTACACCAGCTCCTCCTTCATAAAACTACACTTCTTCAAATTGATTAGTAGTTTCTCCTTCTGTAGAGTTCTCGGGACCAACTTAAGATGTTCTAAATGTTCCTCTTTACTTTTGCTAAAAATCATAATATCATCAAGGTAAACTATGACAAATTTACCTGCATACTCCTTCAAGACTTCATTCATTAGCCTCATGAATGTGCTGGGTGCATTAGTGAGCCCAAAAGGCATCACTAACCACTAATATAGTCCACTATTTGTTTTGAAGGCAGTCTTCCATTCATCTCCTTCCTGAATCCTTATCTGATGATACCTGCTCTTCAAATATATTTTAGTAAAGTATCTAGATCCACTTAAACAGTCCATTAAATCATCCATCCTAGGCAAATGAAATCTGTACCTGATTGTTATCTTGTTGATAGCTCTGGAATCTGTGCACATGCACCATTCTCCTCCCTTCTTCGAACTGAGCACTGTCGGTACAGCACACGGGCTAAGACTTTCTCTGATCAGTCCTTTTTCCATCAATTCCTGTATTTTCCTTGCAACCTCTATGTTTTCTTAAGGAGTTAGTCTATACGCAGCTTTATTGGGTAGACTTGCCCCTGGTATTAAGTCGATATGGTGACTAACACTTCTAACTAGTGGTAATACACTCGGCAATTCATCCACAATGATATCCATAAAATTATCTAACACAGCTTTAATTTCTTTAGGAAAATCATTTAAATTTGTAGAAGTCAAGATTATCTTGGGCCTCCCTACGATAGCGAATTGCAATTTCTCGCATTTGTCAACCTCCTGTAGAAATTCTTTACCACTTATCAACATGATACTATTTTCAGGAAATCCTTTATCCGCAACATTCTTCAATGGCAACAGCGTGTGCTTGTTTCCATCCTTCTCTATGGTATAGGAGTTTCTCCTTCCATCATGAAATGCTTTCCGATCAAACTGCCATGGTCTCCCCAATAATATATGACATACATCCATAGGCATAACGTCGCATAAAATCACATCTTTATACGTACCTATTTGTATTTCGACGTTGCATTGTTCTGTCACAATGATTTGATGGCCCCTCTACAACCAAGACACTTTGTAGGGTGCAGGATGTACTGTCTTTGTTAACCCAAGCTTATCCACCATCTCTGTGGATACAAGATTTTCCGTGCTTCCACTGTCTATTATTACCTTACAGCACTTACCTTTTGATTTACAAGTGGTTCTGAACAAGCTCGACCTCTGTGCAAGTTCTCTAGTCTCATTCTCTTCTCTAAGCAAATTTCTCCTCAACAACAGTGATTCACCTTCTTCAGGGGGTTCTTCTTTCTCCATATGTTGCGGTAGTTCTGGTTTTGCCTCATCCACATTTGCATTCCTCTGACTCACTGATTTATTATGAGGATAGTCCAATGACATATGTCCCCACTCTCCACATGTATAGCACCAAACATCTCTTCCTCACCCTCTTCCTCTGGGCATGAATCTTCCTCTGCTAGATTCTCCTCTTTGTGGTGCGCTGCTACTTGAGCTTCCTGCTTCATGCTAATGTTGTGATCCTCTGGATCTGGTAGTTCCTCTACCTCTGGCTGAGCTTTTTCCTCTGTTTCTCTGACTCTACTTCCTCAAGATCTTCTCTTATGCCTTCAAAATCGCTTGATAGGCATCCTCAATAGTTTTCAGAGTTACCAAGCTAATCTCATCTTGTATCTCATACCTTAATCCATTAATATATCTAGCTACATTTTATAGATCATCTTCAACATGACCAGATCTAATACTCATTTTATAAAATTCTTCAGTATATTCCTTAACTGTCATCCCTTTTTGTTTTAATTTCTTCAATTTTCTAAACAGATTTAATTGGTAATCCTTTAGCAAAAACTTACCTTTCAACTTACTTACCATACTGTCCCATTGCTTAATTTTTGGCTTCCCTTTTGGCTCCTTGGATAGCTGCAATTCGTCCCACCATAAGGCTGCATAGCCTTTCAATCTCGTGGCTGCAAACTTCACTTTCTTCTTGTCATCGACTTCTTCATAGTCGAAGTACTTATCCAACGAACTTATCCAGTCTGCTAGCACTTCCACATTAATACTTCCATCATATAAAGGCACTTCTATCCTCAGTCGACTTCTGGCTTTGACTAGCATCTTCATGACTTTTTCTGCTTCATTTTCTTCCTCCACTTCTCCACCTGTGGACTCTTCCTCATCGGCACTAGTAACTCCACCCTCTACTTCTCTTCGTTGCGTAGTTTCCATGGTAGCCATTCTTGTGCGCAAATGCCGAATCTCATCTAGCAAAGCTTTGTTTTCTATAGGTCTCCCTCGACCTATCCCAGCTCCTCTTCTGGGAGGCATTATATCTACGATGCGCAAAAACAGCGTAACAAGATCTGATACCAAAAATGATGCAACGCGAAAGCAAAATTCAAAAAAAAAACCCAATTAAAAAAAAAACTCTAGTTACGTGTCAAAATTTCCACGAAATTGGGTGTCTATCCTTCAAAACAACGTACAACCTTTAACGTGCCCAAAACACTTTCCACGGTAGCAAGGTTGTTAGGTCCCTATATTACTAGTATAGTCCCTTATTATTATTAGTGTAACCCCCTTATTGTTATTATTGTACCCTTGTAACCCCAATTTTGTTATTATTGTGCCCTTAAATTATTATTGTTAGGTCGGCTAGGATTACACTGTGGCCCACTAGGATTACATTATGGCCACATGGTCTCTTATATATAGAAAGGATGTTTTGTAAATTGTATCATCCAAGAATTGTTCATTTATGTAATGTATTGGAGGTTGCCCCCTTGAAGTGGCTTATTTCTAAGGCGTTGATATCTCTTTTCTTCTATTTTTGGAGCTGGTTACACAACATTTGGTATCAAAGCTTTGGATTCTAGGGTTTCGCTGCTCCAAATAGGTCATCGTGGAATTTTCTCTATAATTTTTTTTCTACGAAGTTTCAGAAGCTGAAATTAATAGGGTACGAAGCTGAAATCCTGAGGAACATCGTCAAAAACTTTCAGATCTTGGTTCGCAATATTTTCA
Organism: Pinus albicaulis; assembly: GCA_034641835.2. Lineage (NCBI taxonomy): Eukaryota > Viridiplantae > Streptophyta > Pinopsida > Pinales > Pinaceae > Pinus > Pinus albicaulis. The sequence continues at coordinate 10,644,861 of CM076581.1, read as the reverse complement.
GAGATATGATCTGTGGAAGGTAGTGCTTTTTCAGGCTCCTGAATTTCATCTCAAAGAGGTGATCGTGGGAAAATATTCATAACTCTCTCTCTCTGAGCATCGGATTAGAGTACCATAAAAATTGGTCACTAGTACACGGACTGTAGTTTCTTGGCTATCAATTTAAGAGCCGAAGGATGAAACAGTGACACGTGGAAATTCATACACGTTAGTTGTACTGAACCAGTCCATAATTAGGTCATTGTGGGAGATGCGACACAACTTTGTCTTGGAGAATCCAAATCAGGTTAGACCTATGGCATTCGAAAGATAATTCAGAGGGCTACGTCAGTACTGAAATTCAAATATTGAAGTCCTGAAATTACATAGATAATCCAATTTCAATATCGAGCTCCTCAAGAGCAAGAAAAAGGTGTGTATTTTTTTTTTTTGCGAATTGCGTAAGTCTTGTTTGAAGAATCAATTTGAATTGATTCCAAGGGAATATTGTAGAATAGATATTAGTATTGGGTTCTAAAATATGCCTCGTAAAAATAATTCAACACCCATTAAGCCTTCAGAAGGCTCTACTATGACTCATGAAGATGAAGAATTGCAACATGATCTATCAAAATTACAAGAGAAAGTGCAACAAATTTCACTCTCGCAAAGAGCAAAAAAAAATGAAATGGAAGTTTTGAAGAAAGGCGTGGAATCGAAAATGAATGGTTTGAAGAAAGGCGTGGAAGCTAAGATGGACGGCATGGAAGCTGGCATGGAAGCTAAGATGGATGACATGAAAGACAACATGGAAAACATGAAGAATGATCTAAAAGCAGACATCAAAGGTTTGACAAAGTTGATACAAGAAATGTTTCCTAATGGTGAAAATATAGTGGAAGAACCTCATGATGAGAACAAAATAAATGTCAATTGTGATTTCATAAACTCTAATGTTGGCGGGAAGAACCACCATATTCCAAAAATGGATATGAGGAAGTTTGATGGAAAGGATCCTGTAACATGGATACTACAGATAGAACAATATTTTGATCTCCCTAACGTGCAAAACACACAAAAGGTACGCATTGCAACTTGACATTTAGAACAAAATACATTTGTATGGTATCGATGGCTTTGCTCCCGTAAAAAAATTGTCACTTGGTCAATTTTTATGGAGGAAATGATAGCACATTATGAGGATACAAAGAGCAACACCTTATTTATACAATTGATAAATCTCAAACAAAAGGGTTTAGTGGGGCAGCACATTGAGGACTTCCAAAAATTGAATATAAGGTTAACTGATATTCCATAGGAACACAGGATCGATCTCTCCATAGGCACTTTAAAGGATAACATCCAACATGAAGTTCGCGTTTTGGAACCGGATTCATTGGAGAAGGCATTCAGGTTGGCAAGAAAAGTTGAATGTAAAATAATGGCGACAAGGAAGCCTACCACTCAATTCTATAAAGAAGGAAGTGTTGCTACGACTAGATTTCCACAACCTACAAGGTTGACACCAAAAAAATTGGAAGAAAAAAGAGAAAAGGGCTTTGCTACAGTTGTGATAGAAAATACACTAAAGGTCATAAGTGTGCTGAGAAGAAATTATTTTACATATATTGTGAAGAGGAAGAAGAAAATGAAAAAGAAGAGGATATACACCAGGAACCAGCCCTAGAAGAGGAAGAAATGAATCTGACCATATCGTGTAATGCACTAGAAAGAATTACCACTCCTCAAACTCTCAAGATAGAAGGACATATCAAGAAGAAAAAGGTAATAGTGTCGATTGATTCAAGTAGCACCCATAATTTTATTCATTGTAAGGTAGACAAGGAATTAAATTGTTTCCTATACCCAGCACCAGAATGTCAAGTGATGGTTTCAAATGGAGGAACTATAAATTGCTATGGAAAATGCCATAATATCAAGCTAACCATGGGGGAATATGTATTGACTAGTCTAATTATTTTCATTCCTATGGGAGGTGCTGATGTTGTACTAGGAGTACAATGGTTACAATCTTTGGGGATGGTAGCTTTTAATTTTCAAGAACTTTTCATGAAAATTTTTTCAGAAGGAAAGGAAGTCAAATTACGGGGTATTGCAGGGAAGTCGGGAAAGATAATAAGCTCTAATGTCATGAAAAAGCTTCTAAATAAAAAACAACGAGGTGTAATTTCATAATTATGCTCACTAGAAGTTCCAACATCAAAATCATCTATTTCTACAGATCTCCAACAAGTCTTGGACAATCATTCCAAGGTGTTTGAAACTCCCAAAGGACTCCCACTTATTCGTGATCATGATCATGATATTCATTTGATTCCAGGAAGTGTTCCTCCAAACATTAGGCCTTACAGATATCCTTACATCCAAAAGAGCGAAATTGAACGTATGATTGCAGAAATGTTAGAGGTGGGTATAATTCAACCTAGTCAAAGTTCTTTTTCTGCTCCTGTAGTATTGGTACACAAGAAGGATGGATCATGGTGAATGTGTCTGGATTATAGGGAGCTCAATAAGCTCACCATTAAAGATAAATTTCCCATTCCTATGATTGATGAATTATTGGATTAATTACATGGAGCAATTTATTTTACCAAGTTGGATCTTCATTCAGGATATCATCAAATTAGAATGAAGACTGAAGATATTCCAAAAACAGAATTTCAAACTCATGAGGGTCATTATGAATTTTTGGTCATGCCTTTTGGCCTTACCAATGCACCTTCTACATTTCAAGGGTTGATGAATTCCATTTTCAAACCCTTCCTTAGAAAAAAATTTCTAGTATTTTTTGATGATATACTAATCTACAACAGGTCTTGGAAGGATCATGTTCAACATGTTGACAGGGTGCTCAAACTATTGCAGGAGAAACAATTATATGCAAAAACATCCAAATGTTTCTTTGGAGTACAAGAGGTGGAATATCTGGGTCATATTGTATCTCACGAGGGTGTTAAAGTAGACCCTAACAAAATTAAAGCCATTAAGGAATGGAAAGTCCCCACAACTATAAAGTAGTTGCGAGGATTTCTCGGGTTAACAGGGTATTATCGCAAGTTTGTTAAGAATTATGGGAGAATAGCAGCACCTCTAACAACATTATTGAAGAAAGATGCATTTTCATGGACTCCTGAAGCAACTAAGGCCTTTGAACGTCTTAAAGAGGCAATGTGCCTAGCACCGTCTTAGCTACACCAGACTTTACAAAAACCTTTATTGTGGAATGTGATGCCTCAGGAAATGGAATTGGTGCAGTTTTAATGCAGGAAGGAAGACCCATTGCTTTTGAAAGTCGTCCAATCAAAGGAAATTATTTACATAAACCTATTTATGAGAAGGAAATGTTAGCAATACTACATGCACTAAAGAAATGGCGAACTTACCTAATGGGAAGACACTTCAAGGTAAAATCTGATCATGATAGTCTTAAACACTTTTTGGAACAAAGACTATCATCAGAAGAGCAGCAAAAATGGGTCACAAAGATGTTGGGTTATGACTTTGAAATAATCTACAAAAAAGGAAAGCTTAATGTTGTTGCAGATGCACTCTCAAGAAAGAATGAAGAGGTGGAAGCATTGCTTTGTGCTATTTCTATTATCCAACCAGATTGGATAACCGAAGCAAGAGATGAATGGAAGAAGGACAAAGATGTATGGACACTCATTCAAAAGTTGCAGCAAGATCCTAGTACATCCGATACATTTAGTTCGAAAAATGATTCTGCTAAGTCCCTATATTAATAGTGTAGCCCCTTATTATGTTAGTGTAGCCCCCCTTATTGTTATTATTGTACCCCCGTAACCCCCATATTGTTATTATTGTGCCCTTACATTATTATTGTTAGGTCGGCTAGGATTACATTGTGGCCCCACTAGGATTATATTGTGGCCCCATGGACTCCTATATATAGAAGGAGGTTTTGTTCATTTGAATCATCCAAGAATTTTTCATTTATGTAATGTATTGGAGGTTTCCCCCTCGAAGTGGCTTATTTCTAAGGCGTTGATATCTCTTTTCTTCTATTTTTGGAGTTGGTTACATAACATTTGGTATCAGAGCTTTGGATTCTAGGGTTTCGCTGCTCCAAACAGGTCATCGTGGCATTTTCGCTATAACTTTTTTTCTACGAAGTTTCAGAAGCTGAAATTTTTAGGGTGCGAAGCTGAAATCCTGAGGAAGATTGTCTAAAAATTTCAGAGCTTGGTTCGCAATATTTGCGGAGATATCATCTGTGGAAGTTAGGCCTTTTTTCAAGCTCCTAAACAGGTCATCGTGGAATTTTCGCTATAAAACATTTTCTGCGAAGGTTCAGAATCTGAAATTCATAGGGTGCGAAGTTGAAATCCTGAGGAAATTCGTCAAAAAATTTCAGAGCTTGGTTCGCAATATTTTTGGAGATATGATCTGTGGAAGGTAGTGATTTTTCAGGCTCCTGAATTTCATCCCAAAGAGGTGATCGTGGGAAAAGTTTAATAACTCTCTCTCTGAAGATTGGATTGGAGTGCCGTCAAAAGTGGTCACAAGTACACGGCCTGTAGTTTCTTTGCTATCAATTTCAGAGACAAAGGACAAAACAGTGACACGTGGCAAGTCGTACAAGTTCGCTCTACTGAACCAGTCCAGAATTAGGTCATTGTGGGAGATTGGACACAACTTTGTCTTGAAGAATCCAAATCAGGTCAGACCTGTGGCATTTGAAAGAAGCTTCAGAGGGCTACTACAGGGCTGAATTTCAGATATCGAAGATTTTCAATTACAGAGATAATTCAATTTCAATATCGATCTCCTAAAAGCTAGAAAAAGGTGTGTATCCGGTTTTTAAAATTGCATAACGTTTGTTTGAAAAAGAAATTGAAGCGATTCCAAAGGCATATTTTATAATTTTTATCAGTATTTGGGTTCTATAATGGCTCCAAAAGATAATTTCATAGCCATTAAGCCCTCAAAAAGCTATACTATGACCCATGAAGAGGAAGTATTGCAGTATGAGATATCAAAATTATGGTACCAAGTGCAACAAGTTTCAATCTTACGAAAAGCAATTGAAGATGAAATAGATGGTTTAAAAGCAGAAATGGAGGCTAAGTTGGATGGTTTGAAGGATCAAATAATAGCAAATATGGATGATAAATTAGTGGAAGATCACATCGAGCATCAAAAACAAGTTCTCCAACTCTCAAAGGATAACCCAACTTTGGTGCAAAATCTAATGAAACAACAGGAAGATCAACATGACATCGAAAGAAGTTATGAAGCAGTCATAGAAACAAGAACTCAACAAGTACGATCAATTTCAGAGTATCTCAGCAAGTGGAAGAACTTTCCTGTAGAGGATTTCACATGGGAGGATGAGAATTTTATACAGAAGCATCAAGAAATAATCAAGCGTTGAGGACAACACTTGTTTGAAGGAGAGGGGCATGTTAAGTCCCTATATTAATAGTGTAGCCCCTTATTATGTTAGTGTAGCCCCCCTTATTGTTATTATTGTACCCCGGTAACCCCCATATTGTTATTATTGTGCCCTTACATTATTATTGTTAGGTCGGCTAGGATTACATTGTGGCCCCACTAGGATTATATTGTGGCCCCATGGACTCCTATATATAGAAGAAGGTTTTGTTCATTTGAATCATCCAAGAATTGTTCATTTATGTAATGTATTGGAGGTTTCCCCCTCGAAGTGGCTTATTTCTAAGGTGTTGATATCTCTTTTTCATTTTTGGAGTTGGTTACATAATGATTTCTTATGGTACAAAGATCACTTATATCTTTGTAATAATTCCCAACTAAAACAAAATATTCTTCTGGAATTGCACACTTCTCCTTTAGGAGGACACTCAGGATTTTTAAAAACTTACCACAAGGTGAAGAAAGAGTTTTTTTGGGATGGCATTAAATCTGATATTCAAAAGTTTGTGGTGAAATGTTTGGTTTTCCAGCAGAATAAAGTTGAGACAATTAAGACCCCAGGACTTCTACAACCTTTATCCATTCCAAGTCAACGTTGGGAGGAGATTTCAATGGATTTTATCACATGTTTACCTAAGTCCGAAGGAAAGAGTGTCATCATGGTGGTAGTTGATAGGCTTACCAAGTATGCACACTTTTGTGCATTATCTCATCCATTTAAAGCAAGTACAGTTGCTACTACATTTATGGACAGAATTCAAAAGCTACATGAAAGCCCAAGGGTTATTGTGAGCGACAGAGATCCCATTTTTACTGGAAATTTTTGGACGGAGTTATTTTCTTGTTTGGGTACTCAATTAGCTCATAGCTCATCTTATCATCCTCAATCTGATGGTCAAACCGAGATAGTAAATAAATGTTTGGAAGGATATCTTTGTTGTTTTGTATCTGATAAACAAACACAATGGGTCAAGTGGTTACCTCTCGCTGAATGGTGGTATAACACTTCCTTCCATACTGCAGCGAAAATGACCCCATTTATGGCACTTTATGGATATCATCCACCATCCATCACATCATCTTTAAGGGAAAATTCGAAGTTTCAAGCAGTGGAAGATCACATTGAGCATCAACATCGCAGCGAGAGAAGTTTTGATGTAGGAGATTGGGTATTTTTACGGCTACAACCATACAAACAAATTTCCCTCAAGCAAGCTAAGAAGGATAATAAATTATCGCCAAAGTACTATGGTCCTTACAAGGTGTTGCAAAAGATTGGTACTATGGCATACAAATTGGAGCTTCCTGCTTCTTCGCGAGTGCATCCAGTTTTCCATGTTTCATGCTTAAAGAAGGTTATAAGTGAAAATCTTCCAGTTCAAACAATATTGCTAGAACTTGATGAGGAAGGAAAAATCATATTGGAACCTAAAGCGGTCACGGAAACAAGAAATCAACAGCTACGGAATCGATCAATTTCAGAGTATCTCATCAAGTGGAAGAACTTACCCACTGAAGATTATACATGGGAGGATGAGAAGTTTATACAGAAGCACGCAGAGCTACTCAAGGATTGAGGACAACACTTTTTTGGAGGAGTGGGGCATGTTAGGTCCCTATATTACTAGTATAGTCCCTTATTGTTATTATTGTAACCCCCTTATTGTTATTATTGTACCCTTGTAACCCCCATTTTGTTATTATTGTGCCCTTAAATTATTATTGTTAGGTCGGCTAGGATTACATTGTGGCCCACTAGGATTACATTATGGCCACATGGACTCTTATATTTAGAAAGGAGGTTTTGTAAATTGTATCATCCAAGAATTTTTCATTTATGTAATGTATTGGAGGTTTCCCCCTCGAAATGGCTTATTTCTAAGGCGTTGATATCTCTTTTCTTCTATTTTTGGAGCTGGTTACACAACAAAGGTCGCTTCCGCGATCCAACGATTGTGATTTAATTGCACAATCACAATCGCAATATCCCCTTCGCTAAGCTCCTTATCCTTAAATATTGCGATCCGATCAGTCATTCGAATCTGATAAAATATAAATTCACACCTATAAACTTTCAATATGAAAATATGCAACGCTTTCGGCGATGCGATATGGATTGGCGATGCAAGGCTTTCGACGATGTGATATGGATCGGTGATGTTCCCTTTGAAATGGCTTTGAACGATGTGATATGAAAACATGCAAGGCTTTCGGCGATGCGATATGGATCTGCGGACCCGAGAATGATAAAACTCCACTCTATAATTTCTTGAAGTCCTAATCTATGTTAAAAAAATATTTAACCCGATACTTAATGTATTTTGGTTATTTGTTTTCTGCAGAATCAGAAAGATGCAATACGCCACCAATTGTCCTTTAATGTAACAATTTCCTTAAACAAAAATGAAATATACAGGCCAGCATAAAAACATTCGAAGAAAACAAAAGTTCCAGACCTCTACGGGTCGATTAAGGAATTATACGCAAACAATCTATTTCAATTTAAATAAAAAATACAGAGTCTCAGCCTTAGACCAGATTACACAGGAAAAGACCTCTGTCTCTAAACACATACAATTCCAAAAAAACTCTCTGAGCACTCGCTTCACTCCTGCTTCTCCAATCCCTGATAACAATACGTTCTTCCTATCTTTTATTCACTCGAATATCTCTCTAACAATAAACAACAAATCCTCTATTTCTTAGCTCTCCCTCACACCTATGCAAACAACTCTATCTCTAAATATAAATAAATATAATCTCTAAATTATTACATAAATGAATTATAACAAATCGTTGAGAGATCCAACCCTCTCAGTAAAACCAGTTTTTTTGACCCATCAATCAATGATTTTCAACCTATCTAGCCACAACATGTGAACAAATTTTCACATTGTTGGCTAAGCCCTGATGCTTCTACATCATTCAGCACTCATTTTTACACATAATTGTTTCAAGGATTGTCATCATTCCTTGGACATATGTGGTGCATTGCACTATTAGTGAAAATTCCCTCAAGAATAGAGCTATTGTCGATGGAAATAAACATCTCCTTAGATGATTCAAAGTGGAGGACCTTGATATTATGTATAAGGTACCTAAAATTGAAGTTAATTTTGATTAAAAAATTCTTAATGAATTCATAGTTTTTGAGGTTACTACTTATGAAGTTCAAATCCCACAACTAATTAAGCATTGGTATTGGGATGAGGATAAGGTTTCACATGAGGGTTGATAATTTATACTCCACTGATAGAGTCAAAAATTCTCGAGACATAATTTCTATGATGCTCAGTAAGTTATTTGGAGAGCAAAATCCTAACCATTTTAAAACAAATTGGATTCCTTTAATACATTAGTTTCTAGAGAAATGAAAAGTCTTTAACTGGTCAATTCTCCTATCAAATTATCTAGGAAGAAAAATTGAAAAAGTGGTCAATACTCTTGGGTTTTCCCCTCAATTTTTCATGTCAATCTATCTGATAAATGTTATTTGTTGAAGTAACACCATTTATTTAATGGAATGGCACTAATTTCCCACTATGCAACCAATTCACATATATTTTTCAAAGATATGGGATACTAGGGATAAAGATATTTTTTATGACATTTTCAATAACTTGGCAACCCCTTTGCATTAAAATTTCTTCAATCATTTAGGCTTCCAAGTTCAATGATAAATTTATGGAGGCAATTTATCATATCAAGGATTGATATATTTAGGATACATTTCTTATATTAGAATCTGTTTTTCAAGTTCCTCATTATGCGTTGCCAAAATATGTTCCTAATAAATTATCCATTTGTGAAATTTCTTATCAAATAACAAAACAAAAACATAACAAAGGACTTAGCTTCTGGCTCCAAGAAACTTTGGTTTTCATTCCCTATAAATTTGGGGATTTATACATTGGAAAATTTCAAACATGCCAAACTATAAGCAACAACCTTAGATCTGATTAATTTGTCTAATATTCCATTCAAAAAACATAACCTTCTTAATATATTGTACAATCATTGTAAAACACAAATTGGAGTCAAAATATATAACAATGTATATTCACCATTTGATGAGAAATTTAAAAGGGTTAAGTCCCATGAATAGGTTTTGTAGAGGAATCAAGAAATCCCAAAAGGTACTGCTAGAGAAGAATTCTTTATTTTTCAAGGGAAAAGGAGATTATTTATAGGAACCCATTGTGTGATTCAAACTTAGATACAACAAGTTACATAGCACCAAACAAGTTCAAGTACAATTTTTACATCACCCAAACAAGCATAGGTAAGGGATACACAAATAGATAATACTCACACAACAAAGTCACAATCAAGTAATATACAAAACATAGTAATTCTAGACTGAACAAGCACCTTATAAAAAATACATACAAACCAACCTTCAACCGAAAATCCACCAATAGACTCAACTACAAACAAAAGGATCTCAATTTGAGAAAGTCCAAAGTAAAAAAGTTTATACAAGGATAGACTAAGAAATAGGTACTACATCAGCCAACTTAAAATCTATCACAAGAGTCAAAACCACAAATCTCAATTGAATAAATTATCATTGAACAATCCTAATTGGATATTTCACAATTCAATGATATTTTTCCACGAGATCAAAATAATACACAAGAGTTTCGTACACCTACTTTGAAAAATACTCAAACTAATCAACCTGAAAAACAACTAGGGATTATTACCACATGCATCATTTATAAAACTCCTATTTTAGTGTATCTAAGGATTACTTATTTGAATATTTGTTTTGTAGATACTATTGAGCTATTGAGGAAGAATAGTTTCCTTTCATTAATAATTCATGTGGTATTAATAAATCATCATTAAATGGAGATGAAAAAGGAAGAGAGTAAATGTAATATTCTTAATTAGCTTCTAGCTAGTTATAATTTTAAATTTTGTTTTTTTCAATAAGATAGATGAATAAGAGGGTAAAGGGACCCATAAATCTCTTTAGTAGGAATAAAACCACTTCTAATGTGAATGTGGATCACTGCATCTAGATAGGCTCAAGTTGAATAAACCACTCCTTGGTGTGAATGGGGGTCAATGCATGTGAATGGGGTCAATTTGATGGAATAAATAGTGCAATCATGGACGTAGTGGAGATAGTGGAGGACATCGCAGTCATAATGGGAGGGAGTATCCATGAGAGTAGCATCATTATTGAGTGAGGCCAAGGGGGAAAAGGCTCAAAAATCATATAATGAAGGGGATGGTAGCCATAGAGAACATTCTGAATATTGTTTATGTATTTTCTTTTATGACTTTCTGCACACTTCAGTTGTATAGCGGAGTCTATTGTGTTGTTTAGCACAAGGGTGTTTCCGAGCGGAAATCCCACCCTCATCCTCGGGGGACTTCAAGTGCCCACTCATGAGAGGTTCTTTGAGCTAAATTCCATCATCCAGAATTAGGATAATATTCAGCCACCTTCAGCATTGCAGTCTCCTTCAAGAATTGTGTAATCCAGGAGGGAAAATTCAGTGGAGGGATAATAACCCAAGTTTTTGAGCTTATCATCCAGTGAGGGGAGAAGCCCTTCATCTGGAAATTCAGTGGGGAGAAGTATAACCTATTTTCTCATCATATCATCCACCTCCCAGTAGTTACCCAACTATAGAGCGTAATTCAACCCTAGGGCTGCATTTTTCATCATTTTCATTTCCGGAAACCCTTTCTGGGTTATCTTGGAATTGTGTTAGAAAGCCCAGATCTCTGATCTTGGCATTTTTTGAGCACCCAATTAGAATATCTATGCATTCCTAGTTTCTAGTTGCAGTTATTTCCAGCAGGATTGCACAGTCGTAGCCTCCCAGCAATTGCTGCAACAACATTGTTTAATGTCTTCATGTTTAGGGTCATTTCAAGCTTGTTTTGCCTAGATTGAGTGTCTCTTCCTCAAGTTCTTGTACTTCATTTCTGATATTACATATAATAAAATGGGTCAGTGATCTGCTCATGTATTTGATGTGTTTATGATTATTTCATTTTCCATTTTTATGTTCAATATTCTTGTTTTTCCTATTTTGGAATATTACAGTGGTATCAGAGCATAATCTTGGCTCAGCCTATGGGGCACTACCTATGACATCAGAAGAATAAGAACCTATTACATACCAGGAGAATCAATATATTAATAGAGGTCTAAATTATGATTATGCAAACAAAAAACAAGACAAAAGCAAGTCTCCAATATCAAGACAAATTGATGAAAAAGAGTTTCCAAAGCTTCTTCTCTAAACTATGCAAGATATTGCCAAAGAAATCAAGGAGATGAGGGTGGAAATACAAAGGGAAACCCCAAGAGGGTTTCAACATGGAGGAACTTCTAGCACGTCACACCATTTGTGTGAGAAACTGGTAGTGCAACAAGTTTTACAACTCTCCACCATGCCTACATTCCTAGAAATGGGAAATGGGGCTAGAGGACCCTAAGGGCAAGAGGCTCTTAGTGATTAATTTCTAGAATATGAATCTCAATCTCAAAGGTTCAAAGAGAATATGAACTTCCAATAGTTCTGTGAAATCAAGGATAATAGGAGACCCCGTAATAACAATAGAAGTGGAGGTTACATGCAGAATAATGATATGTAGCGTACTACGGTAGATTATTTCTTCCTGCTTTTGATGGGTCATCCAAGTGCACAGCCAAGGCTTGGGTGGAAAAATTAGAAATCTATTTCCAGCTGAACCAATTTTCAGAGATTGAAGTTATTAAGATAGCAACGATGCACCTTGAAGATGAAGCACATGAATGGTGGTTTCACAGTATATCTACATTGGGGCATGCAGGTGGTACTGCATATGCAGAATTCACCTGGAGGTTGGTAGAAATATTTGACCGAAGAGATATAGAGGCACACTTTTTTGAGCTAGCTAAGCTCAAGTAGTTAGGAAATCTGGAGACTTATATCTCTGAATTTCTGAAAATTTTAGTCATAGTGCCAGATTTTTCTACTGCTAGAAGATTATACATGTTTATTGATGGGCTAGCAGAGCCTTTGCATGAGTTGGTGAAATCCACTAGACCAAATACGCTCTAAGATGCCATTGAGAGGGCTAGAGACTTACAAGATTCTTTCCCAAGGGAAAGATCTCCATTCTAGCAAAATCCCTCCTTTTGGGGAAAGATATGAAGGTTCCTCCCTCAAAGGGGAACCAAGACAAAGGATCTCTTAATGATGATGTCTGGAGGGATTTAAGGAGGAGGAATATTTTCTTCACTTTCCAAGAACAATGGGCACCAGGGAATTGGTGTGCTGCAGGAAAGATACACTATATTGAAGTGCTCTCTAATAGTGAAGAGGAAGCAGAAGAGGAGCCAGAAGGAGACACTAGCATTCTGACACCAGGAGAGGATCCATCACCACCAAGGGGTGGAGATAGATAATTTTCTCCAATTGGAGTAGCCTATGCATCTTTGCGGGGAGTATCCAAGTATCTACCTTGAGAGTCTAAGGCATAGTTCACGGGAATCGAGTGTCAATATTGATAGATATTGGGGCTACCCACAATTTTATTGATGCCCAGCTAGTGCAGAAGAGAAAGATACCCACAGATGATGTTGAAGGATTCTCAGTTTTGGTTCCAGGAGATAGAACCATGTAGTGTGTGAAGTATGTTTCGGCATTGACTGTAACTTTGGGGACATACACATTGACAGATCACTTCTTTGTGGTCGATATTCCTGACACCAATGTGATATTGGGTGTATAGTGGTTGATCACACTAGGGAAGGTCACTACGGATTGGGAGACCTTGAATATGGAATGGAGAGATAATAAGAGTGGTAAGCACCAAATGATCAGGGGCATGCACACCTATCCACCTCATGAAGTCTCTGAACATAATATGGAGGTTAATTTGCATAGAGGAGGCATAGCATGGGCAGAAAAACTATGTAAGTTGGAGGAATGAGGCAAGGAAAAGTCATTCTACTCAGATATGCAATCTATTATAGACCATTATTTTATAGTATTTGGAGGCATTCCACCAGGGAAGCCACCGGACCGGAATTTTTCTAAAGGGTTCTCCCAACTAGCAGCGCCACTCACAGATATAACCAAGAGGTGACCCTAAGGTTGGAAAAACACTGGGTAGAGGACCTTTGATAGGCTCAAGGAGGCAATGAGAAATTTTCCAGTGTTGGTATTTCCATATTTCACCCAGCCCTTTGTGCTGAAATGTGATGCTTTAGGGGAGGGTGTTGGCACAGTCTTTATGCAGGGAGGCCATCTCATAGCCTTTGAGAATTAGAAAATTCTGCCACATGAGAAGTTGTATTCCATATATGAGAAGGATTTTTTTGCCATCATGCATGCATTGGCCAAATTCATGCAGCGTTAGGTAGGCAACATTTTCTAGGTGAAGATTTACCACCATAGTCTTCGGTATTTACTTGAGCATGAGCAGTTGCAAGAGGGGCAGTAAAAACGGGTTAGTAGAATCCCAAAATTTGACTCTGAAATTGAATATGTCAAAGGGAAAGGCAATGTGGTAGTGGATTCCTTATCATAGATACCAGCAGTGTTGTCATTGATGAGTGTGGATTCAGATTAAGAGGCCCAGTTGTTGGTGGAGTATTCCAAAGACCGCTTCACATGTGAGATACTAGATGGACAAGTGACTGATGAGATGTATATAGTGATGGATGAGATCATCTACTATCACGACCTGTAATATTCCTAATTAGCCCAAGCTAATAGGAATATTCAATTTTTTTTTTTGCTTCTTGTTTTCATGAATAAAATTGTAAAGGAGGATCAATAAACTCCTAAAAACAGTAAAATAAATCAATGCCCATTTGAACAAGGCTAAATCTAGGCTGCCTTAATAAAACTCCCTTATATGTGAAAGGGATTGTGACAATTGACTAGGTCAATAGGACCAAATCCACAGCGTTGTCCAAATGCAATGTACCTCTTAGATGCACAGCACAGATCTAGTTGGAGGCTACACATGTGAAAGGAGATAAACCTTTAAGATGGTTTATGGTTTTGCAAGGATTTAATCCTATAAATTAAAGGGGAGAGAAGCATGAGAGGGGTTTTTGAACATATTGTATTGAAAGGATTTTTCTTTTTAGACACTTCTCATTCTCTAGTTGTTTAGCTGAAAATAGTGCTGCTTAGCACTTGGGTGTTCCTTATCGGGAATCCCACCTCTTTCCTTGAGAGGCCTCTTGGAAGAGTCTTGCATTTCTTGTCCACTATCACGAATTTGGCCAAGCTTCTACTTCCAACTACAACATAGATCCTATTGAGGGTTTGGTTTTCTTTGTAAGCTGCAGTAAGTGGAGGCTAGATCTATTCAGATCTAAGCCATTCTAGTGCCTCTTTTCAGTGGGAAAGCCTTCTATCCCTCTGGCAAGAGTGTATTGGATCATCAGAGCTTCAGATCCATACCTTGGCATCAAGCCAAATTTTTCATCAAGGCTACAGCACTGTTTGTCTTCCAGGACTCCGTTATCTACAAGAGGAGAGTTGCAGGGAGTTTTGGCAACATTTGAGGAATGATCTCTAGTGATGAGAAATTGTCTCTCACAGTGGTGATCCATGGATTTATGTACTTATCCATGTCATATTCATATCTGATCTGAATAATATTGTATAAGCTTCAGGAATTCTACATAAATCTGCAGATCTGCTGCATGAGATCTCAGATCTACTCCATATGCTTCATGTTTTGCTGAAAACCCTAAGGGGTATGTAAAATAGAGACAGGATAGTGGACAGAATTGATATAGATCTAATATTTTGTACACATATCTGTTCTATATCTGATTTTTAACCTACAGCTGTTGTATGCTCATAAAAATAACGATGTCAAGGCTTTGCAGTGAAATACAATTGTTGCAGCACCTCTTTTAGAGGGTTTTTCTCATTAAAGTCTTCTATCTTTCTCTTGTACACTGAATGGGCCACATTGTAAATCTGATTTACTATTGTATAAGCTATTCTTGAGCTTTCATATTGTTCTCTTGGTCCTGCTATCTAAAACTACGTTATTTTCTGGGCAGTGTTCTTTTGTATTGTTGCAGTCCCTTCTTTGGGCAGTTTTCAGGCCATACTGGGTGTGGGAGATCTGTTTAACCCACCTAGTTTGATTTTTTTCTGATCTCCTCTTGGATTTGGGTTTTATATTATCATATATAGGGGATCCAAGGGCTGATTTTAAGAGCTATAGCATACATTCCTGAAAAATGCGTTTTTCAGGCATGCCTTGCTAGCAGTCCCAATTTTGGGGATATTACAGTGGTATCAGAGCATATTTCTTGGCACAGCTTGTGCTTTGTTTATTGAAGAACCAATATGTCTTTTCATGGAAATAAAATACTGATGAAGAAGTTTGGTTACATTGAATACATAGAAAACAAGGGTCCAAACCCTTCATTTGGAAGATTGAAAGCGAAAGGGTTTTCAAAAACTCTATTCTAAGCTATGCATGAGCTGAAGAATGAAATCAGGGGAATAAGGAATGAAAGGCCAGCAACACTCTTGTAGATGTTTGCACATGAGGGAAGCCCCACTACTTCGTATGATGTGTCTGAGAATTCAGCCACACAATCTATTCTACAATGTTGGAACATGCCTACTTTCTTGTCAAAGAAAGAAGGGAAAGGAGGAACACCAAAGGAGGAATCTCTTGGTGATTATCTCCAATAATATGAGCCTCTATCAAAGATATTCAAAGAGCATCTCAGTTTCCTAGAGTTCTGTCAACTCAAAGAATCAATATCCATCACCTACAGTAGAAGAAAAGGGTGCCTTCAGCACACTTTGGGTAGATTCTCTCTACCTACTTTTGATGGATCATCTAAAGACTCAGCCAAGTATTGGGTAAGGAATATTGACACATATTTTCAGCTGCATCAAGTGTCAGAAGATGAAGCCTTGAGATTAGTAGCACTACATCTTCAAGGAAAGGCTTATGCTTGGTGGTTGTTTGAGTCCTCTTCCTTGAAAGGGATAAATATCTCTTCTTATGCAAAGTTCACTAGAAGACTAGTGAAAATATTTGATGTGGAAATTCTAAGACTTCTTGGGAAAATCAAATCAAACCAAATAAATTTGAATCCTTGCATAAGTTGGAAGATTCCATGGAGCCAACTCCAGTATTAAACATTGGTGAGGGGGTTGAAAATCTGCTACACAATTTTCCAAAGGCAAAATCCCCACTATAGCAAGGTCTCTTTTCTCAAAGAGAAGACATGAGAGTTCTTTCTTCAGTAAGAGATCAAGAAAAAGGATCTCTTAATGTTGAAGCATCCTCCAATGATGAGGAGAAGGGAGAGAAAGAGCAGAGGAGATCCTCCAACATTGTGACAGCAGGAGGGGATCTATTTTCATTTGGAGATGGAGATGGATCAATGGCTTCCACTAGAGGGGTTCTTGCACCCTTGCAAGGGATTCCTAAGGATCTTCCATATGGAGGACATGAGCAACATGTGTCTTTGCTAAAATATAATGAGACAGAACAAAGGAGGGATCACAAAGCTGATCCACTATCAGAAGATGGGGCAAATGCTCCAGTCATAGGCACTCTTACACCACTAAGAGGGGTCTCCAAATTTCATGAGACTTCTACACATAAAACAGAGTTGAAATTGCGAAGTGGAAGGAGGGACATGAGGATCCCATCTATTCTGCATATGAGGATGGTCCCTGAAGCCTCATTATCTAGTGGCAACCCACCCGGGAGGCCACTTGATTCAGATTTTGTGGGGAAGACCTCACAACTTGCTACTCCAAACTTAGATCCAGGAGGGTTTGGAGCACTTGGAGACAAAGCTACAATGCTAGGAGACTTGGGTAAGCTCAAGGAGGAGGGAAATCTTCTTCCCTTGTCATCATCACCCACTCTCCTTTCTCATCCTGCGCTGTGGGAGGGGAAGAATGGAAGGAACAGCCTTCCAAGACACACCTTTGGCATAGGAGATGTCAAGGGAAGGATTAGACACATGACAGATACTTTGGTTGATGCATCATTAGTGCTTTCATTGTTGAGCAGTGTAGATCTATATTGGAAATCCCAACTTCTAGTGGATTATTCCAAGGATCTTCACACATGTATGATACTTGATGACCAGCTGCAAGAAGAGGGCTACTTATTCCAAGGAGAATTCATCTATCATCATGGTAGAATATTTTTGCCTAGAGCTTCTAAGCTCAAGCATAAGATCCTACAAGGAGCCTACAAGGAGTTATGTTTCAGCCATCTATATTCCATGAGGATCTACAACATCATCATGAGGAGCTTTGATTGGGAAGGCTTGAAAGAGGAAATATATCAGAATTTTTAAGAATGCATTAGCTATGTGGAGTTGGGACAGCCATGGGACTCTATGCAAGAGTCATTTCAGCCATCTCTTCCTTCTTTTGAAAGAGGGGAAAGATCCATGCACAACTCCATGTGTATGAGAAACATTGATGGTAAAGGATGTGTTCATGTAAAACAAGTTTTATTTTCTGATTATACATGTTCTTTTACCCTTTTTATCCAGGCCATGACTCCTGAAAGGAGCAATGTATCATGTAAATCTCATGGCAATTGTTGGGCCATTAAAAATTTTGAATCTGGTCACTCCCTTGATGTGCAAAGGGAGATTTATTTTCATGATGGGTGCTTCCCAAAGGCACCAAAATTATCTCACATTTTCTTCAATAGTGAGATGACTTGGGCAGAAATTAAGTGGTGGGAAAACCACTTGCCATATTTGGATCTGATGCAGAGAGGAGATACTCTGCACTGGTTCCACATGTGGGACATTGACCCACCTCCCTATGCAGAAATTTTTGTTTGTATGTACATTGTTTTGATTCCCTATCTAGATGATGTACTTGTACTTTTCATAAGGATGTATGGAGAAAGGAGGGAATGAATGCATGAGCCATATGGAATGGCTACTCCCCATGTACTTTATGTCTCGTATTTCAGGGAGGAAATTGGGAAAACCATGTTTTTTTCCTATGATTTGTTGTCTTCTTATGAGATGAACTATTTTTATCTCATGATAACTTTGATGAAACAGGTCATGGAGGATTGGTTTGGTGAACACTTGGCACAAGGAGGAATATTAACTCATGCTTGTGTCACCAATGGAGGAAGAGATGAGTTGCAGCACTCACCTTATCAGTTGCTTGAGGACAAGCAACATTTTTGAGGGGAGGACTGTAATATTCCTAATTAGCCCAAGCTAATAGGAATATTCAATTTTGTTTTGCTTCTTGTTTTCATGAATAAAATTGTAAAGGAGGATCAATAAACTCCTAAAAATAGTAAAATAAATCAATTCCCATGTGAACAAGGCTAAATCTAGGCTACCTTAATAAAACTCCCCTATATGTGAAAGGGATTGTGACAATTGACTGGGTCAACGGGACGAAATCCACCGCACTGTCCAGATGCAATGTACCTCCTAGATGCCCAGCGCAGATCTAGTTGGAGGCTACACATGTGAAAGGAGCTAAACCTTTGAGATGGTTTAGGGTTTTGCAAGGCTTTCATCCTATAAATGAAAGAGGAGAGTAGCATGAGAGGGGTTGTTGAACATATTGTCTTGAAAGGATTTGTCTATTTAAACACTTCTTATTCTCTAGCTGTTTAGCTAAGAATAGTGTTGCTTAGCACTTGGGTGTTCCTGATCGGGAATCCCACCTCTTTCCTTGAGAGGCCTCTTGGAAGAGTCTTGCATTACTTGTCCACTATCAGGTATTTTTCCAAGCTTCTACTTCCAACTACAACACAGATCTTGTTGAGGGTTTGGTTTTCTTTGTAAGATGCAGTAAGTGGAGGCTAGATCTGTTCAAATCTAAGCCATTCTAGTGCCTCTTTTAAGTGGGAAATCCGTCAATCCCCCTGGAAAGAATGTATTGGATCATCAAAGCTTCAGATCCATACCTTGGCATCAGGCCAAATTTTTCATCAAGGCTACAGCGCAATTTGTCTTCTAGGACTACGTTATCTGCAAGAGGAGAGTTGCAGGGAGTTTTGGCAACATTTGAGGAATGATCTCTAGTGATGAGAAATTGTCTCTCACTATGGTGATCCATGGATTTATGTACTTATCCATGTCATATTCAGATCTGATTTGAATACTCCTGTATAAGCTTCAGGAATTCTACATAAATCTGCAGATCTGCTGCATGAGATCTCAGATCTACTCCATATGCTTCATGTTTTGTTGAAAACCCCAATGGGTATGTAAAATAGAGAAAGTCTAGTGTATAGATCTGATATATATCTAATATTTTGTACACAGATCTATTCTAGATCTGAGTTGTAACCTACAGCTACTATATTCTCATAAAAATAACATTTTCAAGGCTTTGCAGTGAAATACAATTGTTGCAGCACCTCTTTTAGAGGGTTTTTCTCATTAAAGTCTTCTATCTTTCTCTTGTACACTGAATGGGCCACATTGTAAATCAAATTTATTGTTGTATAATCTATTCTTGAGCTTTCATATTGGTCTCTTACTCCTTCTATCTAAAACAACGTTATTTTCTAGGCAGTGTTCTTTTGTATTACTGCAGTCCCTTCTTTGGGTAGTTTTCAGGCCATACTGGGTGTGGGAGATCTGTTTAACCCATCTAGTTTGATTTTTTTCTGATCTCATCTTGGATTTGGGTCTTAGATTATCATATCTAAGGGATCCAAGGACTGATTTCAATATTTGTAGCATACATTCCTAAAAAATGCATTTTTCAGTTATGCCTTTCCAGCAGTCCCAATTTTGGGGATATTACAGGACCAAATATTCTTGACTAGAGATTCTAATCTCGAGGATAAAATTTTGAATGCTGCACATGATTCACCCATCTTGGGCCACCAAGGTTTCACAAATACATATCAGGCCATTAGAGAGAGATTCTCATGGAAGCGTCTCAAGGAGGATGTGCTCCAACACATCAAGGAGTGCATAGTTTTCTAGTAGAATAAAGGAGAGAACAACCATCCTCCAGGGTTATTACAGCCAATTCCTATTCTGGAGGGGAAAGGGGAGAGAATTTTTATGGATTTCATTACCAGTTTTCCAGTAGTGCAAGGCAAGGATTGTATCTTTGTTGTCATTGATCGACTAACAAATTATTCACATTTCTTTGTCATTTCTTCATAGCACACTACTTCACAAGTGGCCAAGCTCTTCTTTAAAGATTTTTTCAGACTTTCTAATCTTCCTATGACCATATTTAGTGATAGAGATAGATGTTTCATGGGTGGATTTTGGCAGGAGATTTTCCATTTGGTGAGTACCGAGTTGACACCGAGTACCAGTTATCGGCCCCAGACACATGGGCAAACAAAGATAGTAAACAAGTGGTTGGAAGGATACTTGCGAAACTATGTTTCGAGGTAGCAGAGAGCATGTATTTTTTGGCTCAACTTGGGAGAACATTGCTACAACACGACATTTCATATGTCGATCGCTATGTCTTCATTTTGGGCTCTATATGTTTATGATGTTTTATCATTTGTTGATGTGATGTGTGGAGCAGGAAAGGCTCCAAAATCCAAAGATTGGATCCAAGAGTGTCGGGATATACTCTGTTCTCTTAAGGACAACATTGTTACATCCCAAAATAAGCATAATTTATATGCAGTTCATAGTTGGGTGGAGAGATAATTTGAGGTGGATGATTTGGTCTATCTCCGTCTTCAACCTTAAAAGAAATATACGCTGAAGAAGAAGGGGGGTGAGAAGCTTAATCCCCATTTATATGGGCCATAAAAAGTGATTCATTGTGTTGGGGAAGTAGCATATGAGTTGGAGCTCCCCCTTGGGAGTAAGATCCACAACATTTTTCATGTCTCATGCCCCAAGAAGGCCATTGGACAGCATGTAGTTGCCACTATGGATCTCCCATATATTGATGATGAGGGCCATATATTTTTACAACTGGAAGCTAACTTGGATACTCGGGAGAGGCAACTAAGGAACAAGGTGATTAAATAATATCTGGTTCGATGGAGGAATCTACCAAATGAGGATATTGTTAGGTCTCCGTAGTTTTCAAGATTGGCAAGTACAAATGCTGCAGAGCCTACATCAAAACCACTTTGGAATCTGAGGATATAGCCATCCTAGATTCAGAGAGGGATATCTCTATATATTTGTTTTCAAACATATTCCTTCAAGGCTTAGTTAAAGATATTAGGCTAGTTATAAGGCACAAGGGTTTTGTTTGTTTTGGTTGGGATGAACCTCATCAAAATGAAGGAAGTCTTATGAGGGGTAAAGGTGTAACTAGGTTGAAAATAGTTCAGCTGATAAGATAAGCAAGAAACAGCTTCAATCCATTGGGCTATGGAGTCATAAAGGATTTAATTACACAACAAGTTTCAAAGGTGGTCCATGGGGCAAGTCATCTATGTCAAAGGATTCTTTAGATTAATTTGATGATATGGAAACATAAAAAGTGTTGTGAGAGAAACAAACACACAAGAAAAACAAAGGACAGCCTAAGATCAGGTAAGTACTTCTAAACTAGCCTGCTTTTGGCATGCACTTAATACAAAGACACGAAGTAACCTAAGATCAGGTAAGTACTTTTAAACTAGCCTGCTTTTGATATACTTTCAAGAGAAAACATTAAAAACAAAGATTAGCTTAAGATCAAGTAAATACTTTTAACTTAGCCTGCTTTCAGCATATTCTCAAAGGAAAACATCTATGATGAACATAAAAAGTAGTCTAAGATCAAGTAAGTAATTTTAAACTAGCCTTCTTTCAACATACTCTTAAGGGAACCTTTCAGAGTAACTTTTGGAGAAGAAATCAGAGGACATGGCTAACCATAGACTTCCCTAATTTCAACTTTACTTAGCAAACTCTTCAAGAACTTTTAAAGACAATATTTCAATCTCACTCAGCAAAACATGGGCTTACAAACATTCTTTGACTGATTACACTCTATTGATTTATCCTTAAATACACAATTCAGCAAAAAACATAAAGATAAAGATTATTCAGTGAGATTTAGGGTACTTAACAGTAAATCCTAATCTATATTTGTTGTTCTTTATCAAAGAAGGTGTACAACATGGAAAACATGAGAAAAATGACAATTACAGTAAGAAAAACATCACCATTGACATAAACCAGGATCCCATGAATCAGCTTGTGGATTTGATGTTCAAACCAGTTACAATATTCAAGTCCAGTGGGTCTTTAGAGTTTCAAACTTCTCATCTCAGCGTATCTTTCTTATATTACAATATAGAGCTTTAGTAGCCTCAAAAGCTATTTAGAATTAAAGAGTATTCAAAGACCAACCCCTATACTATCTTCTACAGAAGTATTTATAGAAGAATGAGGAGGTGGATTGTAAAGAAGAGTCTTTTGTGCAATTAACACAGAGTAATGGTTTCTCGACCTTGGGGAGGCCTAAGGGAGAACATTTCAAATGCTCATCTCTATTTTAATCAATTTTACATTAAATTTCATCCCCCTCAGTCACTTTTGTTGAATTTGGGGGCTTTTGGTAGGCTGGTAGTTATTTCTGAGCTGTCTTTACAAATATATCTGACTGTGCAATTAATTTTTAGCATTTTTACGGAAATAAAACTGTAAGTGGCATTCTGAGGATTCATAGCCTTAATGATGTGGCATCCGAAGGCTTCCTTTATTGATTTTTCTGTCTTGGTGGATTTAAACATTGTTTAGGCCTTAATTCTTGCTTTAAGGCCTTTAAAATCACTTCGGAATATTGAAACCTTAGAAGCTGACTATGTTCACTGATTTGGCTTTGTCATCTGCCCTTTAACTGTGCTTTAACACTAAAACAGTAGGATTAAGCTTTTAATCTTTCAAACTTGTGCATTAACCCTTTTAACTTTGATTATTCACTGGCTTTTTCTTTATTTGATCTGCCTGAATTGTTTATCTTTTAAACCTGTTTTAACCTTAAAACCATAGGATTTGAACCTTTCAACCTTCGATCTTTCGTGCCTGAATTTCCTCAATCTTTTAATCTTTAGCCTTTACTGTCTTTTCCTTTATCACTATGGACAGGGGGTTTTCGCTTCAAAAACCATGATAAAAACCTGCAACAAACAACAAAAACGTTATAAAACCTGCGATGGAGGGGTTTGATTTCTTAGGAGGCTGACAGAGTGGAGGAGCGGTGCAGAGGGGGGAATATGCAGGCGAAAGAGGTTTCATGAAAAAAATAGGCGAAAATCCGGTTTAAAATGGTATTTGGCCCGAATTCGGGCAAAGCGGGTTTGGAAATACCGCGAATGGTTTTCACATTCAATTCAAGTGGTAAGTGGTTTTTGACAAATCAAACGCGATCCAATTGTATTGCTCCACGTGGCCCTTTGCAATACTACCAGTATCGCGTGATTTTTGTTTGTTAAAATCCGAACTGAAAAATCGCGTGATATGCGATGTCAACCGTTGGATGAGGAGGAATAGATCTAACGGTGCAGACCAGAGCGTGAAAGAAAGTTGCACAGCGGGCGTTGTAGTGGGGGATAGGTGTCAGAGCATGATTTGAAGAGAGGACCGGGTAGTGGTATGGTGGGTCCAGAGGTGTGGGGTTGTCGGATTGAATTAGGACCATGGGATCGAACAAATCAATGGCGAAGATTTGATTTATAGGGTGAATGGATGGGATTTCGTCAGGAGGGTAGGGAGAGAAAGGGAGCATCGTGACCGTTGATCTTTGAGGATCGACGGTCGAGATTACTTGATGAAGTGGTAATGTGGAACATGAATGAAGGAAATGGAAATGGGGAGAGGATTAGCACCGTTAGATCAAGGCTTGAGACCTATGATCTACGGCTAGGATTCATCTGTGGAGTAATAAGGACGGCGGGGAAAATGTAAAGGAGAAGGGGATAAAGGCGAAGCGCTGGGCAGTGGTCCCATTAAGGATTAGGCGACCAGGGGCCAAAGGTAAAGGAGCTTATCACATCGGCGAGGGACGAATTTTGCAAAGGAAACACGGGTTTAATAAGCGCTTGGTTTTGTGACAAAAGGGCGGAAAAACTTAAGCCCTCGGGGGCCTAAAGACTTAAAATGGGCGGAAAAGGGTTTTTAAAAGGTTTTATGGATTTTTGTGGGTTTTCAAGGCTATTTGAAGTCCTGATAGCTATAAGGGAAGGTTATTAAATCACAACAAAGGGTTTTATAGCTATAAGAGGGGATTTTTATGAAGTGAAAGACAATTTTGAAGGTTTTTTAGGATGATGAAAGGAAAATGAAAGAGAGAAAAGGAACTTTTTCCAGAGGAAAATGGAGGATGAAAAAGGGCCAAAATGAGTGAATAAAATGATGAAAATGAGGTTGTTTTGGAAATATTTTTGAAGGGAACAGCAGATTTCTTGGTGGATTTTTAAAGGGGACGACAGGCTTTTGAAGGTTTTGAAGTGAAAATACTAAGAACATGGACCTTTTTTAGACAAGGATCAAAAAGAGGCTTCAAGAAGTCACAAATTTTGCATGAAATCTGTTTCTTGAAGACTAAAGACTTGTTTTAGCCATCATTTACTGAAACAAAATTTACTGATGGCTAACAGATACTACTTGGGAAGGAGAGAAGATTATGCAGCATCCATCCTTGCAGTTGCTTGAGGACAAGCAAAATTTGAGAGGGGATTATTGTAATATTCCTAATTAGCTTTTATCTAGTTAGAATATTAAAAAAAAATTGTCAATAAGATAGATGAATAAGAGGGTAGAGGGACCCATAACTATATTTAGTAGGAATAAAACCACTTCTAATGTGAATGTGGATCAGTGCATCTAGATAGGATAAAGTTGAAAAAAACACTCCTTGGTGTGAATGGGGGTGAATGCATGGGAATGGGGTCAAGTTCATCAAATCAACAGTGCATTCATGGAGGTAGTGTAGATATTGGAGGATAGCGCAGTCATAATGGGAGGAAGTCTCCATGAGAGTAGCATCATTATTGAGTGGGGGCAAGGGGGAGAAGTCTCACAAAGCATATAAGGAAGGGGATGGAAGCCATATAGAGCATTTGTAATATTGTTTGTGTATTTTATTTTATGACTTTCTACATGCTTCATCTATTTAGTGGAGTCTGTTGTGCTGTTTAGCACAAGGGTGTTTCCAAGCGGAAATTCCACCCTCATCCTCGGGGGACTTCGAGTGCCCACTCAGGAGAGGTTCTTTGAGCTACATTCCATCATCTGGCATCAGGCCAATATTCATCCACCTTCAGCAACACAATCTCCTTCAGTAATTATGCAATCTAGGAGGGCATATTTAATGGAGGAATAATAACCCGTGTTTTTTAGCTTATCATCCAGTGAGGGGAGAAGCCCTTCATCCAAAAAGTCAGTGGGGATGAGTATCAACTATTTTCTCATCAGATCATCCACCTCTCATAATTTACCCAGCTGCAGAGTGTAATTCATCCCTAGGGTTATCTTGGAATTGTGCTATAAATCCCATATCTCTGATCCCAACATTTTTTGAGCACCCAATTAGCAGATCTGTGCATTCCTAGTTTCCAGTGGTATTTATTTCCAATAGGATTCTGCAGTCATATCCTCCCATAAATTGACTCCACAACAATGTTTCATGTCCTTATGTTTAGGTTCATGTCAAGATTGTTTTTCCTAGATTGAGTGTCTCTTCCTCAAGTTATTGTACTTCATTTCTGCTATTACATATAATAAAATGGCTCAGTAATATACTCATGTATTTTATGTGTTGATGTTTATTGCATTTTCCAGTTTTATGTTCAATATTCTTGTTTTTCCTATTTTGTAATATTACAATAAAACAAAAGGAATAACCCCCCACAAAACAAATAATTTATTGGGACATCTCCAAACTCGCTCAGGATGAGTTTTCAAACGAGGTAGTTGACTCTATTAGGGCATTTTCTCATGCCAAAAATTTTTTAATAAATAACATGAAACAAACAAATAAATAGTCACTAGAACAAGATAAATTATCTTGAAAACAGATTTCAACAACAACAATATCACATTGAGGATGTTGGACTATTATAGCATCACCATGACCACTTAAAAAATCTAGAACAAAAGTTGAAATTGGAAATACAACTAGTGCCACATACTTCCACCAAAACAATAATATAAAGGATTTCCAAATAAATTAATTAGTATTGTGGATTAAGACACTTCAAGATAAAAGCTTGGATGTCGAGACATTCATAAGAACTTGAATTGTATTCAATTCATCATAATACTTTGAAAATTTTTCCATTTCTATTTCAAATAAACTGTCAAAACATAACCAATTTCAAAGTGATTTCAAAAGGTTGTCATTGTATTCAAGGCACAAGTCAATCCCTTCTTATATTCTCAATGTATCTAAAAATTTCAAGAGGAAAACTCAAATTGTTGTGAAAAACTAGGAACAAAGACTTAATCATTCCCAAAATTAATCGTTGAATCGCTCAAAGACTTCTCTAGACTAATAGACAATGACATGGACCTGATCATGCAGTTTGACATGTTGTTGTAGCTGCTACACCCCCCTCCAAAATTTTGGCCTATACCCAATTTCGGAGCCTTCCTTGGTCTTGTTCATTGTTGTCGCAAAATTTGAAATTCATTTCATTTGTTTTTTAGAGTGTTGTTTTCCCTTTTGCAAGTTTGGCAAAGTGTTGTATTTTGGCATGTTGGTTGCCACATCATGCATATAAGCATGTCCTGGTGGTTTCAAGAGGCCATCTTTGTGCAAATGAGTTGATATAACCTTGTAATTATCTATCACACTCATTTCAAACATTTTGAGTGTTGTCACACAAGTGTCTTCACGGTCATCACAAAGTGTATCTTTACTGTCACACTTGTCGTAACAAGTCATAAATTTGTCACACGGAGGAAAATACTTTGTTCATGTTTTATGGATGATCTATGTTGTGTGAGTCAAAAAACTTCACGACCAAGAAACCTAGCTTCAACCAGCCTTCCTTGAGCTACACACTGCGCATTCAGATTCCTCTTGTTGTGACCTTACTACTTGGAACTGTGCAATGCATAGTTCCTTCCCATTAGGATTTCCTCATTGCGTAGTTTATGTGCCCAAGCTCCAACCTTGACCTCCAAAATTGCACAATCATGTCTCCCATCCCAGCTTAAATTGTGCACTTCACAACCACAAGCCTCAAGTTCATTCCCTAAGCCCTTGAGCTATGCATCTGCACAATAGCTCGACCTCCCTTGACTCTCGAAACTGTGCAGTATGCTCTCCCAATGCTCATCCCATCAGCTTGTCCCATTGGCTCCCAAAACTGCACAATTTTCCTCCTCATCCCAACCTAAACTGCACACTATGCTGTCTCCAGGCTTAGGGCTTCCCCTTGCCTGCATGAATTGTACAACTATGTAGTCACTGAGTCCCTCTTCCTAGCATACCACTTTCTTTGGGCTCATTTAATGGATCAGAGTCCACCATCTTATACTAGGGGGTTTTCAGATTGATATCGTCTCGTCATGAGAGAATTGGAGGAACAGGTACCCTATCATGTCATGGAGAGATGATGAAGAAGGAGAAGAAGGGGGAAATAATGTTCAAAGAAAAACTTACAAATGAACTTTCAATTTGATCAAGCAAGAGAATTTGAAGGGACACTAGTTTGCGACCACTAGCCAATACTCGAGATCATTGAAGACTCCTTAACACCAAGCCATGTGGAGGTGAAAATAAAAACATATTCAAGAAGATATCCAGCACTTAGAATTAGCATTGGCTTGAAATTTCCCCATCATCAAGCAATCCATGTCAGCAGTGTCATTTCATGTCATGTCATGAGTTGTCATATGCCACATCATCATTGTGGATCATGTATATTGTATTCAAAATGTATTTTAAAGTGGAAGTCCAAAGAACACACATAGAATATGAAGATTCATGTAAGTTTAAAATTTATAGGAATTCAAACAATCATGAGGGTAGTTAAAGAGTCACAAGGAGAAGGCATCACCCCTTAATAATATACACTCCCTCATTGTATGAGAAACGGACTTTTTCACCTTGGCTCCACTAGCAAAGCATTAGAGAGATAAGATAGTTCTTTTGGTGGAGCAAGGAGTGGCTCCAATGCTCCACTATTGGAGCTAGTGATGTTCATTGTATATATGTGTCTTGGAAGTTTTAATTTATAACATAAGCCTTTAATTCCAACACGTTCTTCATTCATGGATTATGAATTTTTGTAATTCTATTCTAGAGATGTTTGTATTTCATGTTTACTTTCACATGTGCTAAGATGATTGAATTATCTTGGTTATTTTAGTACTTATATTATTGATAATGTGTTGTAATGGTTGCTATTTTTGTCCCATACTTGTAAACTATTCCACAAGACATTAGGCATAACTTTCCTATTTGTTGGTTGTAATGATTATTGCAACCCTTATGGACTATTGCACTGGATGTTAGACGGACCATTTAGGTTCAAGTGTGTCTCTTCTTGGGTGGTACTATTACCTCTCTCTTAAACGCGTACTTATTTCTCTCCCCCCGCATTAGAATAACCTTGACACACTTACAACTGAACATTCATCAGGAACACCCCCCTTTATTTGTGAAAGCACATATGCACTCCTCTCTCCTGCAAACAACTAGAGCCAAGGCATATCTTTAATAATTTGGTAATCAGTACTTTATTTTGGATGGGACTCCTACACGGCCAAACGGTGTGAGGTATAATTAGGACTTCATATATGGGAGATCCCCTTAATGTTGGTGGGTCCATCACCGTAAATATTTATGCCACTAGAAGGAGGGAAGCCAGTGTTTTATGGGTGATAACCCCACTGACCCCAACATCACATCTTCTAGTCAAGCTAGCAATGTTCATTGCACTTCCTCTACTTGTGTTTCTAAATTTGGTAACTCTTCTCAACCTAATCATGCACGGACTTATGAAATCCCATATGATAAAATTTGGGCCATCTATCCTATAACCCATCAGTTTGAAAAAAATTTCGAATTGATCCCAGGAGTATTGAGTCTTCTATATTCTCTGAAGAATAACAAAACCACCCCTATAGGGATGATGGTTTCTACACTTGAATATTTTGTTCTTGCCACCATTTAATAATTAGCAGACTCTGTGGAGAATGCAGAAGAGCCTCCACTTTTTCATGGTGGTGACAGAGATAACGTTGTACTCTTAGACACAACTTTTCATGGGTTAAGCGATGAGGATGAAGAAGAAGAAGAGCCATAAGATTATGACGAATAAGACAAGGAGAGCGAAGACAAAGACATGGTGGATGAAAATATGGATTAGATGAATTAGGGTCCACTTGCACTTCCAAGTGTTTTACACAAAATTCCAAAGCATTCAAAAAAGCTCTTAACGGAATATGACCCTGATAAAACAATGAAGGCATAAGACCATTTGGACAAATTTTACCTACATTTGCAAACACTTGATGTACATTACAATGATGTTGCATGTAGAATTTTTCTATGTACCTTGTATGGTAGAGAATTTGTATGGTATTATATCCATCCAGAATTGGAAGGGGTTTAATAAAATCTTCCTTGAAAAATTTATTGATGATAAAACCCCTGCCATGTTATTGAAAGAGCTGAATAATATTAAGATGGATAAAAAGGAGAAAAGTGGAGGATTTCAATCAGAGGTTTAACTACATATTGAATAAATTTCCAAAAAACATGAAACCTCATGACTCCATCACAATAGATTACTACGCTTCTGCCTTGCAGGCAAGCATTGCGCAGTTTTTGAAGAGAACTACGAAACAAACACTGATGGAAAATTATGAAGAGTTGAACATGGTTGAGAAGGACTTTCTCACAATTGGATTCATCACAGATGTAATATTCCAAAACAGAAAAATCAGGAATATTGAACATAAAACTGGAAATTGCAGTAAATATCAATACATCAAAATATGAGAAAATCATAGAGCCATTTCATTATGTATAATAGTAGCAAATGAGTATAATATCTTGAGGAAAAAGACTCTCAAGCTAGGCAAAACAAGCCTCCAATGATCCAATACACCCAAATGTGAAATATTGCTGCTATACAAAATGTCGAAATGCTATGAATGTGCAATCCTAGTGAGAATAATTGCAGCTGGAGAGTAGGAATAAAAGGATTTAATGATATATTGATCAGAAAATGTTGGGATAAGAGATCTAGGCCCTCTAGCACAATTCTAAGACAACCCAAATAGGGTTTCTAGAAATACACTATTTGAAAAATGCAGCCTTAAGGTTGAATTACACTCTAAAACTCAATAAATACAAGGAGATGACTGATATGAAAAGAAAATATTTGATAATCCTCCCTTATAGCTTTGCGAATTAAGGGTTTCTTCCTTCACTAGGAAACTAGCTCACAAACTAGGTTTTTCAACCCTTCACTGCAACTACGCTGCAAAATAATGCAGTTTCTAAAGGAGACTATGTTTTTGTAGATGGATGAAGCTTGGCCTGATGCTGAATGGTGGAATGAAGCTCAAATGAACCTCTCCTGAGTGGGTACTCGAAGTCCCCCAAGGATGAGGGAGGGATTTCCGCCTAGAAACACCCTTGTGCTAAACAACACAGCAGACTCTGCTAAACAGTTGAAGTGTGCAAAAAGTCATAAAATACCAAGACATAAACAATAGTAAAAATACCTTCTATGGCTACCATCCCCTTCCTTATATGCTTTTTGAGCTTCCTCACCCTTGGTCCCACTCATTAAAGATGCTACTCGCATGCATACACTCCTCCATCATAACTGTGTTATCCTCCACTATCTCCACTCCCTCCATGACAGTGTTGTTGATTTAATCAACCTTGACCCCATCCACATGATTTTTTAGGTTTTAACCCTTTACAGAAATTCTCTGCAAAAGAATCATAGAAAATAAACAATAGCAAGAGCATAAAACATAAAACAGATATACACAGATATTTTCCCCTAGATCCCAAATCAGGACTTCTAGCTTGATTTTTCATTCTATTCCTTTTAGTGTTACAACACATATATATACATGCTAAATCATACATAAACCCAAATCCATTAACCCTGTATCAGAACATAAACGTAGTTCCCTTGAACCAATCTACAAAATACCAAGGGTCGAAAACCATCATGCCCCAAAACCATATGAAAACCCATGCACAAAACCATGGGTGGGTCTGTCCACCAAAAAATAGGGTCCAAAAACATTTTCCCAGGGCACTGCCCCGAACCCTGAATAGGGGGGGCTGCCACCCCCTTGTTGTGCCTGGCACAATGTACAGGTGGGGCTATTGTCCACCGTACATGCGACTAATCGTGGAAAGAATATAACACATACACAACATTCTCCCACTTGTTGTTTTATTTCCTCATGGGGCCAGAGGAGAGCTTATTCATTAGTCCAGCTCTACAACATCCATTGTTTCTCTACACCAAGAGAACTTCTGAGTGCTCACATACTTCGTCAATGCATCTGCAACATTCTTCAAAGTGTCCACATTTACCAACAACACCTTTTTATACTCAACAATATCTCTCACAAAGTGATATTGAACATCAATGTGCTTTGTCTTTGAATGATAAGTAGGGTTCTTAGCTAAGAAAATTTCACTTTGGCTATCACAGTCTATCCTTATAGCCCATTTCACCAACCCCATACTTGAACACATTTGTTTAGTAAATTTAGTGTTCCTAAATTGCTTCCATTAATTATCAACCAGGGCTAGTAAATTGATGAAGTGTGGTGCACTATATGTGCCTAAGTGACCCTTTCCTTGCTTCGTTGTTTGTGTTTTTCTTGTTGTTTTGGGTGTTTTGTATTTTTAGTCCTAGGCTATTTAGAAAAGTGAGAATAAATCTAATTAAAAAGGAAGAAAACGAAGTATTATGAAACTAAGTTAATTTTCTATGAAAGAAACCAAAGTTTATGGACAAGTTCTAAGACCTAGTTTTGGGCAAAAAGACAAAGCATGTACTTCAATTAGTGTGTAAACCTAATCCATGGATCTATGACTCAATTGAGATTTGAAAAATGAAAGCAGGGAAATGTGTCAACTATTGTACTTCAGGTTGTTTCAACATTCAATGATTAGGTCAAAGCCCTATGAGATGAAATCAATTGTTTTCACTTTAGTTGCTAAAATCTAAAATAGAAAAAAGAGAATGCAATTGAAATGTATCTAAGATGCTTTTAATTAATCCATCTACCCAATATGTGGAGAGTGACCCCCTTGAGATAATGTATCTAAGCAATCATTGCATCTGTCTAAACTAAAGAATCACAGTAACTCAAACACTGCATTGAATCTAATCATTTAATCATCCATGCAAAGTATATTAAAATTAGTCTCTGTCAGGTTGACCTTTAAGAAGATTGTTTTGTTGCAATGAAATGAGGAGCTTCTATCTACAACAATTAAGTGAATAATTAACTTATCAAGTCTCATGCAATTCTAAAGCTTGTGACCCCTTGGTATGGCTTTTGGATAAATCAATTACACCCTTAATTCTTAGCAAGAAAATAACAAGAAATGAAATCTATTCATCACTGCTCTTATAAGACATTCAACGATTCAATATAAGATTTGGTAAATAGGAAAAATGGACTTCATAAATTCTTATTTAGACACAGCAATTGACAACTATTTTTGAAAGATGAAAGTAGGGAACTAAGAAACCATGTTTCTTAACACTTTAAATTTTATTCCAATCCTGAAGACAGAGTTACCTATCTCCTTGAAAACGTTTTCGAAGGCAAATCTACACAGTTTCATCTAAACTTATTGAAAATTAGAAATCAAGAATGAACAGAAAAAAATACTAAATATAATTGAAGCAAATCTAACTAGAAAACATTAAAAACCTCCTTTAGCAGTAGGGGTCCTCTGCTACCAAGTTGGTTAACTCCTTAGATCTTTAAAAATGTGATCAAAACAGCATCTGGGAACTGATCTTCTTTATTGAAATAGAGTTTTAGAAAACAAAGTATCTCACTGTAATTCTGAACTTGTGCTACAAAAACTTAGCTTTTTCTCGGTTCTATATAACCTCTATTTATAAGAAATTTGCATAACTAACTATGAATGAAGATAGCTACATGTGTATCTTCAGATTATAATCAAACTAGGACTCTTATGACTCATTATTTTCTACGGAGCAAATCAAGAGTCCTAATTGTTGTGTGAAAAGGTCTCTTGAATTTGAGCTTTGACCATTGGATTAGGCCTCTTTATTTGTCGATCTAGTCCTTGTGGATAGGAAGAAATCCATGTAGGAGGAATTTTGAGACTACCCATGTGGACCATTCCTTCAACAGACACCTGTAACATATTCAACCACAAGAGTAGCTACGGAATGCCTGGTCAGCTACAGAACAGGATGCATTATGTAGCCAATCTGCAAAAGCTTATTAAAATAGAAAAAACCATGAAAAAACAATATGTCAATCAATTGCATGTATCCTTGAGACAAACCTAAACATTCTTCATTGATTAGGGTTTATGAATTGATGAAAGAGAGGTGAAATGAGATGAGAAATTGTAAAGGAAAGGGAAATTTTTGGGTTCAAGATACCCCCACTGCAAAACCATTGCATGTCCTCATGCAATTTACCAAAATTTTAAGTTCTTCTGCCTTACTGCATGTGCTCTGATACTTCAGCCAAAACATCCGGCCTTATTCTTCTGTTTCTTTTGGAAGTTAGTGTTATCCTTGGCTTTTTCATGATTAATTTAAATCTGAGGTTTCTGAGTGCTCTATTTAACCTCTTGTTTTTCTTCTTCAGTTTCTTGTTTTCCTTGTGTAATATCTCTAAATGTAAAGTAGAGTTATCATTCATTGTATTTTTCAACTTGACTTGCTCTTTCAAAATCTCATTTTCATTCTTAATGTGCCTGTTCAATATTCTAATTCATACTTATCTTGCTTAAGAGTTTCAATCATAGGTTCTTGTGGATTGACAGGCATTTCTTGACTCATTGGGACACTTCTTTCCAATGATTCCACATAATCATATATTTGTTGTTGAACTGGGTCTATACCAGGAGATCTTCTACTAGGGTCTTCTTCAAAATGAAATAGAGGAGAGTTTTGAGGACCGAATGTAGGAGAATTGTTAACAGGTGTTTGAACTGAGGTTTCTTCATCTTCTATATTTATGAATTATGTCTCATTTTTCAATGTCTTTTTCATAATACCATGGAGTCTAGAGCTCCTTATAAGCTTTGGTGGGTTCTCATCCTCTTTATTAATATCCTCACTTGCTTTATTTTCTTTTCCTCTAGCCTTAATTTGTTTTCTAATTTTTGTTAACTTCTCAGAAATTAGTTCTTCATCTTCTTCCTGTGGTGGGGTGTCAGGCTTGTTTTCAATAACCATGCCAGTTTTCTTTCTTCTGCTTCTCCTAACATTTCCTTACTTAGGTGGTGATTATCCCTGTTCTTGAAAATTATTTCTCACAAGAAAATCTTCCCAATTTTCCCCTATGTTCTTTAAGTGGAATTCAACCAATATTTTTACTAAACCATGATGATGCAGAGTGGTTTCTAATATTTGGACTCTCTTTTGGACATTGGAAGCCATTCTCTATAGACTATTAAGTAAAAAGAAAGGTAATTTTATCTCACCATCTTTTATAAAATTCTTTAATAGCCTGATATGGTAAAAATACATAGTTCCAAACCTCCCTTCACATGCTATAATTTTTTGCAAAATTAGAAGCATGTTTCTCCACTTACTTTTCAGAGCAGTACTTGGAATTCCTTTCCTAAATATTGAAACATCCATACCTAGATTTTTAAGTAACTCCTTCCATGACTCATTATGAAATTCTTTGTTTTTGAACCGCCGTTCTCCTTTCCTTGGGAGTTCTATTTCTTTAGCTAAAAATGATTTTGTTATTTTGAATTTGATTTCTCCAATCTCTACCTCAGTCTCATAAAAAGATCTGGAAAATGATTTGGTAATCTCCTTATGGAAGCCATCAAAATTTTTATAAAATTTAATTATCCTATTTGTTGTAGTAGCTCCCTAACTTGTGGATATCCCTCCATATATTTGACTCCTACCGGCTCTGTTCTGACAATTAGACCCATTATTCTCTTATGCAGAGTATCTTCTCCTTCAAAATTAGCCTTTTGTGTTTGAAAATGGATTGGATGCAAAGTGTGATGGAGGTGAATGAAAGATGGAGGTAATTAAGCCATGGAAGAGAATGAAATGGCTACGTCGATGGAGAGTTTATGGTGAACTTGTGGGGAAATAAGTGAATGATAGGATCTTAGAGAGACGTGGCCTAATAGGTCATGTTTATGATTATGATCATCAATCATTAATCAAGAGTTTAATGTGGATCGTTATGGAATGTTAGATAAGGGATATGGTAAAGATATTTCATGACAGGGGTTAATCAATTCGAATGATAGGTTGCTTAGAAAACATATGATTATACACATTGTACCTATTTCATGTTTTAACTTTTTGCTATTAAAATAAATTTTCACAATTTACCTCAAAATTTAACCTTGTTGCATGTTATGTTTGATTTTGTTCCTTAGGTCCT
This sequence comes from Pinus albicaulis, assembly GCA_034641835.2. Lineage (NCBI taxonomy): Eukaryota > Viridiplantae > Streptophyta > Pinopsida > Pinales > Pinaceae > Pinus > Pinus albicaulis. The sequence continues at coordinate 10,608,917 of CM076581.1, read as the reverse complement.
CCTTTTTGTGGCATGGTGGTTTTTAGAACATAGTCCCATGGTCCCTTCTTGCAATCATCTTGTCTTTATTTGTTGGAGTAGGCTACAGAATAGGATCAACTATAGAATATGAATAGTTGCAAAATGTACCTGGTTACAGAATATGATTTGGCTGCAGAATGTGATCTATCAAAAGACTATGAAGTATGGATGTAGATGTGGAGTGAGATGGAATATGAATATGGAATGAAAAAAAATGTTATGATGGAATGAAAGTGAAAATATAATGGAAGTGGAATGAGATGAAATATGGAGTGAAATTAAATGAATTTGAAATTTTTATTTTGCAAACATGAACACTTAGTTACAGAAAAGAAAAATGAAAGTATAGGATGTCAGAGAGTTTTGATTTTCACCCTGTACTTTCTACATAAGAATGCCAATCATTGATTGGTTTTCATACTTATACTTTATTTTTTATTTTTATTTTTTTTTTCAATAGAAAAATAAAAGCTAAGTTAGTCAAGAAGAAGAATTCTTCTTCACTAACTCCATATCAATGTTATCCTGAAATTTTCTGACAAACTCTTCTCTTGAAAGTGGCTTGTGATATAATTTCAGCCTATGACCATTTACAAGAAGAGATACCTTTGCTTCATCTATTGTTATGATCTTTACTACTCCATTTTCAAAGACTTTCTCAATCTCATATGGCCCAAGCCAATGAGTCTGAAAATTCCCTTGAAAATCCTTGAATTTTGAGTCAAACAAGAGTGCCCAGTCCACTTCTTGAAACTGCTTCTCTTTGATATACTTGTCATGCCATTTATTCCTTTGATGTTGGACTATGTTGGTTCTTTGGACTGCATCTTGTCTGATTTCATCTAATTCATTAATTTCCTCCAGTCTATGCTTATGTGCTTCTGTCAAATCAAGTCCCAGTTGGACTGCCATCTTGAAGGTTTTGATCTGAAATTCTATGGGGAATAGGACTTGTTTCCCATAAACAAGTTCATAAGGAGTATGTCCTGTTGTGTTTCTCCATGTAGTTCTATAGGCCCGTAAGGCTTCAAGAAGCCTTTCTGCCCAATCTCTTCTATGTAGATGAACAGTCTTTATGAGAATTCCTTCAATCACCTTGTTGGTAGATTCAACTTGTTCGTTTGCTTGTGGATAGTAAGGGGTAGACTTCCTGTGCTTGATTTTTTAATTTTCTACCATCTTTTGCACCATCTTTGATGTAAATTGAGCTCCTTGATCTATTACAATTTCTCTTGGAACACCAAAACGAGTAAAGATATCCTCAAAAAGAAAATTTACTACAAACAATTCATTAGAAAAATGTAATGCTTTAGCTTCTACCCATTTAGTGACATAATCAGTACATACCAGGATATACTTATTTTGTTTAGATGGAGGATTGAAAGGTCCAACAAAATTCAAAGCCCATTTTTCAAAAGATTCAATATGTACCTGAGGTTTTAATGGTATTTCATTTGAAGGAGCAGGTTTCCCTACCCTTTGATAACTGTCACAACTTTTAACATATTATTTGGCATCTTTGAAGATGGATGGCCAATAATATCCTAAATGAAGGATTTTATAGGCTATCCTCTTGTCAACAAAATTTCCACCACAGGGTTCATCATGACATGCCTTAAGAATTTCAGGCATCTCATCTTCTCAAACACATCTTCTGATAATAAGATCTAGACCTGTCTTGTACAATTCATTAGTAATCCATGAAAACTTTGCACTTGTTTGAATGATTTTTATTTTCTCTCTAGCATTCATATTTGAAGGTAATTTTCTTGAAACTAAGTAATTAGCAATATCTAAAAACCAAGGAGTTTGAGTATTTATTGCAACAAGATATTCATCAGGAAATTTATCCTCAACTGGAGTATTGTCTTTGATATTTAGGATTCTAGATAGGAAATTAGCAACTGTATTTTGTTTTCTAGGCCTATCTAGAATAGTAATGTTAAATTCTTGTAGGAGTAATAACCATATAATGACTCTGCTATTATTAATAGATTTACTCATTAAATACCTAATTGCAGAGTGATCTATGTGAACAAAGGTTTCATATCCTGTTATGTAATGTCTGAATTTATTGATAGCATGAACAACAGCTAAGAATCCTAGTGAAGTTTTCTATAAATCTGCTATAGTACCCTGTGAATCCTAGAAAACTTCTAACATCTTTTTGACAACTTGGAACTAATAGTCTGGAGATGACTTCAAGTTTTGGTTCATCAACTCTAATTCCATCTCCTGAAATGTGATGTCCTAAAACAATCCCTTCAGTAAACATCATGAAAAAAATTTCATGACTTGCTGAAAGGTTTGCTTCTTTACACCTTTTTAGAAGTTTTTCCAAGTTTTCTAAAGCTTCTTCAAATGAATTACCATAGACTGTAAAGTCATCCATGTATAATTCTACACAATCATGTATTAGATCAGAAAAAATTCCTAGTACTTCCCTTTGGAATGTTGCAAGTGCACTGCATAATCCAAAAGGTAGTACTCGGTAGGCATAAGTTCCCCAAGGACAAGTGAATGTGGTTTTATCCTGATCTTCAGGTGCAACTTGAATTTGATTATAACCACTGATACCATCCAATAATGATACATTTTTCCTGCTAATGTATCTAACACTTGATCTATAAAAGGTAAAGGAAAATGATCTTTAAGAGTAGCTTTATTCAATTCTCGATAATCAATGCATACCCTCAATTTACCATTTTTCTTGGGTACAATCACCAAAGGAGAAACCCACTGACTATCTGAAATGGGATAGATAAAGTTGACATTCAACAATTTCTGCAACTCTTCTTTGACAATCTCCCTAAGATTTTGATTCATCCTTCTCTGAGGTTGTCTGATAGGTTTACAATTTTCCTATATGTAGATGTGATGAGTGCAAGTCTTAGGAATAATCCCTTTCATGTCAGTGTATTCCCGTGTATATGCATATCAATGTTTTTGTAATGCTTTGACTAACTCTTCTTGTTGTAATTTTTCTAGGTTTTTGTTTATGTTCAAGGTTTTTCCTGGAAATATTTCAATTGTAGAGCTGCCAAATTATTCCATAGAGTAAAGATACATTTGTCTAGATGAAAAAAATTCAATATTAGATCTTTCTTGGAATTGATCATGTCCATATTCTGGAGATGATTCATAATTTTCTAGAGCATTCAAGATCTGACTATATTCACTAATGTTTGAAATAGTGAAGAGAGGTTGCATGTCTTCTTCATCATCAATCCATTGTTTGTCATCTATTTTTGTGATTGTTCTTGCTGGAGAATACAAAGTGAATTTATTAGTTGAATTACCATCAGAGATGTACATATCACCAGATCTACAGCTGATGAAAGCATCAGTTGTAGCCAACCAAGGTCTTCCTAGTATAAGAGGATGTCCTCCTAGATCATTTTTAGGAGTTAAAATCATAAAGTCAATTGGATACTCCCAAGAATCTAAGGACACTGAAATATCTTCTAACACACCATCTGGTTTGATTACAGGCCTATCTGCTAACTGGAGTAATGTGGGTGTATAAAGAAGATTAGGAAGCTTAAGTTGTTCCATGGTTTGCTTACTCATGGTGTTTATTGATGCTCCTAAATCAATTAATGTGTTTGGGATTTCAATTCCATTAATATGTGTTTTGGCAATTGGACTTCCGGGATCTAGATATTTTTGAATGGAAATATTTCCCATCACTATGTCGGCTATTTTTCCTACCATTTGAATTTTCTTTATTTATTTTACTTTTCTTCTCGTTTTCTTCATACTCAACTCCTTTATTGTTTTAGCTAATATTGGGATTTCCTTGATGGCTTTTAATAATGGAATTTTAATACAAACGTTTCTTAATTCATCTAGGAAATCATAGTTAGGCAACATAATATTTTTTTCTACACCTCTATCAATTTGTAACCTTTCAGGAAAAGGAGGTGTAGAAGTAGATGTTGATGGTTGCTATAACATAGGATTTGAATTCATTGGTTCTTTCTATTTTTATTTTTCAATGTTTTGGTTTTGAAGAGATGCACTTTCTTCAAAACGTTTATTAATTTGTAGAAAATCTTCCTCAGAATTGTCTTGTTCTTTTATTACCACAGAAGGTTTCTTCTTTTCAAGTATCCTTCCATATCTAATTTGTACATCATTAATATCTAGAGGAGTAATTAAATAAGTTGGAAATTGTTGACCTTCTATCATATAGGTATTCTGAGGGTTTTTATTGTTGGGGTTTGGTACTAGTTGGGTAGGTAACTGATTTGGTTTCTGAGGGAATGGTAGTGGAGGTGTTGGATTTTGATTTTGAGATCGAGGTTGTGGATTTTTTTGGGGAGGATAATTTGGATAAGATGGATAAGATGGATAGGCTGGATAAGATGGTGGATACTGATAATACTGAGAGAACCTTCCATAGTGATTTTGTATCCCTTGAGCCCAAGGTTGAGAATGATTTTGAGATTGAGACCAACTTTGTGATTGATTTTGAGATTGAGGCCAATGTTGTTGCCAAGAATTCCAATTTGGTGGGGGTTTATTATACATTTGGTAATTAAACCCTTGAGTTTGAGGCCCCTTCCAAGGTCTTATAGAAACAAAACAAAGAGATTCTGTAGTATTTGTAGTTGTCTCCTCTTGAAAGACAACCTTAAGACCAGGAATTGAAGGACAACCCTTGGTCTCATGGTTCTCTGAACAAATCACACAAGTTTCTATTACTTTTGCATCAAGAGGACATTCTCTTAAGGCATGCTTCTTTCTGCACTTGGGACAGAAGATTGCTAAGGCATCAGTCTCAGCTTTCTTCTTGTTTTGTAGCTTAAGGGTGTATATTTTCTCACTAAGTCTCCCTAGAATGTCAGTTTTGAACTCATCAAGCATGTTTCCAATTTCTGCCCTACTTTCTATTCCAGCTGCAGATTTGCTTACCCTAGCTAAAGCAAGATCTCTTGGTCCTTTCAAAAATTTTCATTTTCCTCTTTAGATATTATTAAATAGCTCTCCAATATCAGCTAATGGAAATTGAGATATGTCTCCCTTCCCCATCATGTTAAGGATATCTATCCATTCATCTCTAATTGCCTTCAATAAAAGAGCTTTTAGAGTATCTTGGTCTAGATTATCCATCTTTTCTCTCTTGATGTTATAGTTGAATCTTTCAAGTAAATCTTCAAAATTTTCATCCTCCTTTTGCATCATTTTAAAAACTTCCTCCTTATGGTTAATAGGTATACAATAGTCCAAATACCTTTCTATAAATTCTCTTCTCATATCACTCCATGACTCAAAAGACCTAGTAATTAGACTCATGAACCATTTAGGGATGCTCCCTTCGATGTTGAAGGAAATAATTTGAGTTTTTGAGCATCTTGTAGATAGTCATAAGTTCTGCACAAAACTTCAAATTCAAATAAAAATGTCTCAGGGTCTTCACTTTTTAATCCATGAAAGTTTGGAAGAACAGAAGGTGAGATATTTTTCATGGCAACATTTGTCTCTTCATCTACTATAGGGAATCCAAAAGAAATTTCAACTCCTCTTCCACCTCTACCTCCTTCTGCATTTCCTCTACCTCCTTCCCAATTTCCCCTGCCTCTTCCTCTATCTCCTCCTCTACCTCTACCTCCTCCAAATAGCAAGTTTTCTCCATTGAATATTTCTCCTTCTCCTTCCCCTCCTTCTCCTCTTCCTGCCATGATAGATTATTCAAAACTGATATAAGGTTTAGCCTGGAGGGATAATTGTTCTTCCGGTTCTTCTATAAATGGTATGTTGAATAAAGGTTCTTCCTCTTCCTCTTCACTAGGGATTTCTAATTCTTCAGTTGGAATATATTCCCCTGTAGAAGTGAAAAAGGTTATTCCCTCTGTTGGAGTTCTAGGATCTTCTTCTTCCAAGATTTCCTCAATTGATGAAGTGGGAGACCCTCCTAACTGAATATCTGATCTTAAAACTTCAGGAAGTCTATGACCAGTATAGTATGGGATATGAGTTTGAGATGGAGGTGTACTACTTCTTGGTCTAGGTGGAGTGAGTGGTGTTGTAGGGATTAAGATTTTGCCTATTATAAATCTGCCCCTAGAGTTTCTTTCTCTATGCATATCATTGTTTTTGGGATGTAAGAAATAAGGCTACCTAGCTACACTTCTCCGGAAATGGCACCAAAATTTTTAGTCAATTTAGTGTTCCTAAATTTCTTCCATTAATTTTCAACCAGGGCTAGTAAACTGATGAAGTGTGGTGCACTATATGTGCCTAAGTGACCCTTCTCTTACTTCGTTGTTTGTGTTTTTCTTGTTGTTTTGGGTGTTTTTTATTTTTAGTCATAGGCTACTTAGAAAAGTGAGAATAAATATAATTAAAAAGGAAGAAAAGGAAGTATTATGAAACTAAGTTAATTTTCTATGAAAGAAACCAAAGTTTATGGACAAGTTCTAAGACCTAGTTTTGGGAAAAAATAAAAATCAAGTACTTCAATTAGTGAGTAAACCTTATCCATGGATCTATGACTCAATTGACATTTGAAAAATGAAAGCAGGGAAATGTGTCAACTATCGTACTTCAGGTTGTTTCAAAATTCAATAATTAGGTCAAAGCCTATGAGATGAAATCAATTGTTTGCACTTTAGTTGCTAAAATCTAAAATAGAAAACATAGAATGCAATTGAAATTTATCTAAGATGCTTTTAATTACTCCATCTACCCAATATTTGGAGAGTGACCCCCTTGAGGTAATGTATCTAAGCAATCATTGCATCCGTCTAAACTAAATAATTACAGTAACTCAAACATTGCATTGAATCTAATCATTTAATCATCCTTGCAAAGTATATTCAAATTAGTCTCTGTCAGGTTGACCTTTAAGAAGATTGTTTTGTTGCAATGAAATGAGGATATTTTATCTACAACCAATTAAGTGAATAAATAACTTATCAAGTCTCATCCAATTCTAAATCTTGTGACCCCTTAGTATGGCTTTCGGATAAATCAATTACACCCTTAATTCTTAGTAAGAAAATAACAAGAAATGAAATCTATTCAATCACTGCTCTTATAATACATTCAACCATTCAATACAAGATTTGGTAAATAGGAAAAATGGACTTCATAAATGCTTAGTTAGACACCGCAATTGACAACTATTTTTGAAAGATGAAAGCAGGGAACTAAGCAACCATGTTTCTCAATACTTCAAATTTTATTCCAATCCCGAAGATAGAGTTACCTATCTCCTTGAAAATGTTTTGGAAGGAAAATCTACACAGTTTCATCTAAACTTATTGAAAACTGAAAATCAAGCATGAACAGAAAAAAATACTAAACAGAATTGAAGCAAATCTAACTTGAAAACATTAAAACCCTCCTTTAGCAGCAGGGGCCCTCTGCTACCAAGTTGGTTAACTCCTTAGCTCTTTAAAAATGTGATCAAAATAGCATTTGGGAAATGACCTTCTTTATTGAAACAGAGTTTTAGAAAATAGAGTATCTCACTGTAGTTATGAACTTGTGCTACAAAAAATTATCTTGTTCTCAGTTCTATAGAACCTCTATTTATAAGAAATTTGCATAACTAACTATGACGAAAGATAGCTACAGGTGTATATTCAAATTATAATCAAACTGGGACTCTTAGGACTCGTGATTTTCTACAGAGAAAATCAAGAGTCCTAATTGTTGTGTGAAATGATCTCTTGAATTTGAGCTTTGACCATTGGATTACGCCTCTTTATTTGTCGATCTGGTCCTTGTGGATAGGAAGAAATCCATGTAGGAGGGATTCTGAGACTACCCATGTGGACCATTCCTTCAACTAACACCTGTAACATATTCAACCACAAGAGTAGCTACGGAACACCTAGTCAGCTACGGAATAGGCTGCATTCTGTAGCCAATTTGAAAAAACTTTTTTAAATAGAAAAAACCATGAAAATACAATATGTCAATCAATTGCATGTATCCTTGAGACAAACCTAAACATTCTTCATTGATTAGGGCTTATGAATTGATGAAAGAGAAGTGAAATGAGATGAGAAATTTGTAAAGGAAAGGGCAATTTTGGGGTTCAACAAAAATCTCTGCAACCAAACTTCTTCCTTGCTTGCATCAGTGGCTTCCGTGTATTCTACCTGTGTAGTTGAAAGAGCCACTATACATTGTCTTTTACTCATCCAACTGACTGCACCTCCAAATAGGCTAAACACATACCCACTTGTAGATCTTCTTTGGTCCAGATCTCCATCCCAGTCTGCATCAACAAAACCAGGGATGTCCAAAACTCTATCCAATCCTGGTCTTCCCTGGTAGCACAAACCATAATCACTAGTGCCACGCAACTATTTGAAAACCCGCTTTACTGTTGTCCAATGCTCCTTCCTTGGTTTTGGCATAAACCTACTCAATACTCCCACTGCATGTGAAATGTCTAGTCTAGTATAGACCATTGCATACATCAGACTACCCATTGGACTTGTATATGGAACACGGGGCATATCCTCCTCTTCTTCTTGTGTCTTGGGACATTTTTCAACAGATATATTTACACCTATAGTAATATGAACCTTCACCGGTTTACTATCCTGCATATTGAACCTCTGCAATATTGTCTCGACATACTTCCTCTAGTTTAACCAGAGCTTCCTCTTTGCCCGATCTCTCTTAATTTACATGCCCAAAATATAGTTTGCAGCACCAAGATCCTTCATGTTGAATTTGGAGAAAAAATGGGTCTTCAAATCCTGGATAGTTTCTTTGTCATTTCCAATCAGCAACATATCACCCACATACAAGACCAAATAAATAACACAGTCACAAATTAATTTAAAATACACATAGCGATCCTCTTTGCTTCTGGTGAAGAAAAATCCCCGTATATAGGTATCAAATTTCTAATACCACACCCTTGGTGATTTTTTTAACCAATACAAGGACTTTTTTAACCTGCATACCATTTCTTTCTTACCCTTCACCATAAAGCCTTCAGGTTTTTTCATGTAGATCTCCTCTTCCAGATCCTCGTGAATAAATTTTGTCTTCACATCCATTTGTTCTACCTCAAAGTCAAATGCAGCAGCAACAGATAAAATTAATCTAGTATAAGTAACCTTGGCAACATGAGAAAAAATATCACCAAAATCTGTTGAAAATGGCAACAAGAAACAGTGAAGGAGGCCTCCTGAAACCTCTTTCCTGATCCTAGTTGGAAAGTGATCACCTAAACTAGGTGGGGGACCACACATGTGATTTTTTGTCGAAAAATCTATTTTTAGACTATGTCTATTTTAGGACATACGTGAGCATGATTCTAGATTCCAAGAGATTCTGAAGTATACATAGTGTTGGTAAAAATAGATGAGACCTCATTTTTTAGACCGTGTCTCCTAAAAATATGGAAGTCAAATATTATTTACCCTTAATAATATTTTGACTATAAACAACAGTTTACTCTCTTGGAGCACTTCAGTTTGACCCCCAGAGGTGGGGCATGCAGCTGACATAAGGAAATTCGAATTTCCTATGAGTTAAGTGAGCTATTGCATGTTAGACTTCATTTAGACTCATGTGGCAGAGTTTTGGTGGAGTTGATTGAGGAGTTAATGGAGGTGGTGTTCTGGTTAACTAGTTGAACTAGTTGTATTTAGTTTAACTGGCTAATACACTAGAGATGAGTTGTGTGAATTAAATATTATTTAATTCACAAATTATTAACTCATTATTCAACTAAAGAACACATCATTTTAACTCAATGCATGGACAGTTCAGTGGTGACAAGTGAAAGAGGTAGATGAAAGGGTTGAGTTAGCTGTATCACTTGAGGATCATGCATGTGGATTTGTATTACACTTGAGGAAATTACCAATGACACCTGCGCAACACAAGTGAGATCTCAAACTGGACCCTATTTAGACCAGTTGATCACAATAGAGGCAAGCAGAGGTTAGTGGTGAGATTTGAACTCAGGACTTGTTCAAATCGAAACTGTTTGCTGTAGCTTTCTTCATGAGATAGTACTGAGTACTTGTGAGGAGTTTGTACTATGTATTTGCTGCATGTTCTCTCCATTTATAATATACTATAGCTGGGGGTTTTCAGCTATAAGCTTTCCCCATACATACTGTGTTAATGTGTGTGAGGATTTGATGTGCGATCGCTTCTATTATTTCCGCATGTGACAATTAATTGTAGAAGAAGGTTATGTGTTATGCATGCAATTCGAAATTGATGTATGATCGGGTTAATCTTCAGTGAATAAGTGATTTATTCAGCTAATTTTCTACATGGTATCGAAGAAATATTAATTGTCGAGATCTATTACGGTGATTGCAAACTTATTTCCTCGGACAGAGTCTGCATACGGGCCAGATAGCCTCCGGATTCATCTTTCTTTGGAAAGTGAAAGGTCTGGTAAAAGCCCATGCAGTCAATCTCTGATTTGGAAATAATTTTTTCTCAAGTGTAGATCGGAAGTGATTGAGTTTTAGGATAAACTCAAGAAACATAAAGATGGAGAAAGCCGGAAATATACATGCATATTGTATATAATTTTCTACATGGAATGAGAGCGAGAATTTTTGGGTGCGCGAGTTTGTAGGGAATATCTGAAAATATTTTGTGTAATATTTTAGAAACAAATAGCATATTTGGATTCCTTGCGGAAAAACACCCAAATTGAAAAAAAAAATCGGTCGAATCGGAGCTCGGATGAGGGAGATATCATCGATTTAAAATCAGCTCTTTTGTTAGAAAATTTTGCAATTGCAATGTGCGCGAGCCAAGAATCTACATGCACTGAGGTACAAGATGCATGAAAAGCTTTGAGGAGAAAAGCAGAGGTTAGTGACTTGGTGGTTGAGAGGGAGCCTCTCAACATGCAGCGTGAGGACAAGTCAAGAAGGTTGGGATTCGGGCAAAGAATCTCTACAGACTTGGAGTAGATGGGATGTCTACGGAGCTTCCTGCTGATGGGAAGTGCATGAAAGGCATGCAACTGATGCTTGAGAGGGAGCAAGTTTTGCATGCAGGTATTGAAGCAGATGGGATGTCTACGGAGCTTCCTGCTGATGGGAAGTGCAAGGAAGACATGCAACTGAAGCTTGAGAGGGAGCAAGTGTTGCATGCAGGCGAGAAAGACATGCAACTGAAGCTTGAGAGGGAGCGGGTTTTGCATGCAGGTGAAAGTGAACCTCGGGAAGTGGAGCAGCCACAAGAGGATCATGGAGTGGAAGAGACCAATCATGCAGAGAAATTTCGTGCCAGACGGGCAGAGGGAGTGCATGCAGCTATACCACCAGGTATGAGGTGGGGCGACATGCATGAATAATCCCATGAGGAGATTTCTGGGCAGATTCCTGAGATGGTGTGGATCTCATGAGATTGAACCTGGCTACGAGGTGCCCACAGCGCAGCAGTAGCAAGATCAGTTGGAGTGATGCAGGCAGATCAAAGTGACAGTGTCGGATACTGGAGCGCGGATCAGAGTTGACAGCAAGTGCAAGAGTGCATGGATGCAAGAGTTCAACAGCGCAGTGGTTCCTGATGACATGTGCAACTGGTACCAGCCATAAGTCGAAGATTTTGATGATAGATGCTGGGGATGTGAACAAGACCATTTGAGTTGTTAGGAGCCTATTGGCCAAAGAGGAGACTACCGGTGGACATGGGAGTTGCATGGTGGATATTAGGCTTGCATGGCACAGGAAGGGTGCATGGCGAATGCATGGAGTCGCATGTCGATGGCGGAGTTGCATGGCGCCAGGAAGGCCGGCAGGCGACTGCATGAGTGTGCGGTCGTATGCAATGACAGCCTTTCTTGTTGAGAGGGAGTGTTGAAAATGGCAACAAGAAACAGTGAAGGAGGCCTCCTGAAACATCTTTCCCGATCCTAGTTGGAAAGTGATCACCTAAACTAGGTGGGGGACCACACATGTGATTTTTGTCGAAAAGTCTATTTTTAGACTATGTCTATTTTTAGACATACGGAGCATGATTCGGGGATTCCAGTTGGAGATTCTTGAAGTATGCGACATGTTGGTAAAAATAGATGAGACCCTTATTTTTAGGACCCAGGCTATTTTTAGACTGTGTCTCCTAAAAATATGGAAGCCAAATATTATTTACCCTTAATAATATTTAGACTATAAAAAGCAGTTTACTCTCTTGGAGCACTTCAGTTTGACCCCCAGAGGTGGGGCATGCAGCTGACATAAGGAAATTCGAATTTCCTATGAGTTAAGTGAGCTATTGCATGTTAGACTTCAGTTAGACTCATGTGGCAGAGTTATTGGTGGAGTTGATTGAGGAGTTAATGGAGGTTGTGTTCTGGTTAACTAGTTGAACTAGTTGTATTTAGTTTAACTGGCTAATACACTAGAGATGAGTTGTGTGAATTAAATATTATTTAATTCACTAATTATTAACTCATTATTCAACTAAAGAACACATCAGTTTAACTCAGTGCATGGACAGTTCAGTGGAGACCAATGAAAGAGGTAGATGAAAGGGTGAGTATAGCTATCAGTTGGAGGATCAGTTTTGCATGGGATTTGCATTACACTTGGAGGAAATTACCAATGACAATTGCGCAGTTGAAGCCAATGAGATTCGAACCTGGATCTCTATTTAGACCAGCCTTGATTGCGCAATAGAGGCAGAGAAGTAGTGGGTGTGTTTTGAACCTGTGACTTGTTCAAAACCAAGCTAGTTTTGGTGTAGCTTTGGGAGATAGTACTGAAATGTGAGGAAAGTTTGTACTATGTATTTGCTGCATGTTCTCTCCATTTATAATATACTATAGTCAGGTTTTCACTATAAGCTTTCCCCACATATACATACTGTGTTAATGTGTGTGATGATTTGATGTGCGATCGCTTCTATTATTTCCGCATGTGACAATTAATTGTAGATGAGATTATGTGTTATGCATGCAATTCGAAATTGATGTGTGATCAGGTTAATCTCCATTGAATAAGTGATTTATTCAGCTAATTTTCTACAAAATCAATTCTCGACACCTAGGAATAACCTTTTGCTACCAATCGAGCTTTTTATTTCTCCACCTTTCCTTCTACATTCATCTTCTTATTAAACACCCATTTTCTCCCAATGGGCTTCCTTCTAGCCGGAAAATCCACCAGATCCCATGCCTCATCTTTGTGCAAGGATGCCATTTCATCAACTAGGACTCCTTCCAGAGTTTTCCATCCTATGAATCCACTTCCTCCCTGACAGTTTTGGGATCATCATCAGTTATAGTTAAAGAACATTTTGAACAGAAAGCATATGGACTATACCTTTCTAGTTTCCTTCGTTCCCGAACTAATCTTCTCACAGCTGGAGCTTGTGACTCTTCCTCTTCTAAAAATTCTTCTGTTGTAGAGTCTGATTCATCCTCCTTTAGCTGAAACTCTATCTTCTCATGTTCCTTTGTGATCTGAAAGTGGATAGAAAAGATCTTTCTAACTCTTGAAAAAAATAATAATGGAAAGAAAAATAACAGAAATAGTTGCTTATATGTGACTCCAACTACTTAACACAAAGTGTTTTAGAAATAAGTTGTTAATTTTAATGTTAAAGTTTAAGCATCATGCATAACATCAAAATTATAATGACGGAGTTCGTCCCTCCTAGACTACGTCTCTGGGTCCACTTCAAGGGTGTGCGATCGTTGTATTAAGAAAAATGAGAGAAAATGATTACATTGATTTGTCAGCTGATAAGCACCAAACAGCATCACTAACAATGTGGAAGGAAATTCTCCTTAATAGGATTTCAAATATTGTCTCTTTTCTTGAGTAGGCCTTTAGTTGGCCAATAAAATCTTGTGATGATCAACACACTCTGACTGGTGAATTGAAGCGTTTGGACCTCTACACACAAGTAGATGGACTGAGTTTTGATGTTTGAAGTGGAACTCGATGCACTGCAGCAAACTTCAAATCTGAATGTATGCAAGAATTGGAGCTCTTCTTATCCACAATTTCCTGCAAAAACAAATCTCTCTACAATATATTCTAATGCTCTTCAAAAAGCTTCTCTTCAATTCTTCTCTCGAGACCTCCTCTATCCTCTTCAAAACATCTTTGTTTTCTTAAATAGGATGAGGGAAAATGGCATTAAACTAATCCATTCCCCATTTTTATCTTCATACATCTAAGATTATGGTTCATTAGGTTTAACATGAATACCATTTTTAGATAATGAATAAAATCATTTCAAAATCTATTCTAGATTAATCTCACATCATGTTGGTTCTCTCGACATCATCGAGGCTAAAAGTAGATTTTAGTTGAGCCATTATAGGTTTTGATGTCCTTGGACTAGATAACACCTCATTCCTTAGAGATAAGGTATTAATAACCTTAGCACCATTTCTTATGCAGAAAAACCATAAATAAACTTTATATTAAAGTTTGAAACCCCGATGGTTAAGTTAAACTGTGCGGATCCCGATGGTTAACATGTGATTTCTTTTCGAAGGGCGGCTTCTTCGACGAGAAATCAAAATGGTTGATGCTAGCGCTGATGGATAACACTGACATGTGATAAGCCTTATCTACGACGGTCACGGTCAGATAGACGACGCGTTAACTGACAGTTTTATTTCACGTTCAACTCTACTCACATGGCTAGACCTCCAATACGGTTATGTAGTTGCGGTTACTATTTACAACTCCGCCCATAGTTACATTGCCTCTTCTCACATGCTATAGACCGCCGACGGTTAACATGTGTGGTTATGGATTGGCAGCTAACTACCTACGGTTTTAAAACTCGATCACATGCCACCACTCATCTTCCGATGTGGTCATGGATGCGGTTAGACTGCATTACATTTGGATAGATTTATAATGTAAGTCCAAAAGTGGGTTTTCGTGACTTACATTAATGTTTAGAATTTTCATCACCATGGATAGGTTTTAGGACTTTAGCGCTATGTCTTAGGTTTTAGGATTAGCCCTTTTACATCATTTCACCTTAGGATTTAACCTTAGAATTAAAACTAGAACTTAGACCTAGGCATAACCTTTTTGTGCTAATATTTAGGCATTTTAGGATTTAGTCTTTCACAAATGTTTTTAAGACTAATCACTAACATTTTCGCCTAACACTTAACTTACACTCTCTAGTACTTAATTTTTAGACTTAGGATTTCCTTTTACCCTTAGGTCTTTTACGTGGATTTAGCACTTTACAATTCTCATCATGATGATTCTCTTTAATTTTTTATTGTCACAGGTCGACACAACTTACTATGATGACTTTCTACATGAAGACATTTTGGGCTTCAATTCATGAAGAGAAAAACATTGGTGAATATTGTCGAAGTCACTGACGTTGATGTCGAAGTTGACGACGAACATGTTGAACTTGAATTCTTGCATATAACAAGAATGTTGCATGTGACCATCTTGGTCTCTTTCCAATTTTGACAAGATCCTGCGGATGACTTGAGTTGATGAACCATTTCTCATAAAACCTTCTTGGTCGATGCAATTTCGACACAACTTGTTTATTACAAAAATCAATGACTAATTACATATAAATATCCATCTCGGCAATTTTGTAATTTCAAAACAAAACTTCAAGATCCAAATTGGATCACACCTTCCCACAAAAATAAATTTTGGTTCTCCAAAAGTTTTTATTACAATGTATTGAAAAAAAGCAACTCTAGATCCTAATTACATACTCATCTAGATCTAGAAAAAAAATTACAGACTCAATTTAGACGTATGGCATATAGTCTGCCTAGTTCCATTTGGCAGTGGAATGTTCCCTAACAGGTGAATTGGATGACTCCTATTCTACTGATGCCAATGTTGTTTCTTGTGGTAGGATTGGATAGTTGCTCTTAGCATGCCCTAACAATTTTCAATGATGACAAATTATCTCTTTGGAATTTGAACTTGTTGCCTTTGAATTTCATTAATTTTGTTCTTCTTTAGTGGATTCATTGATAGATTGAAGCAATGTTTTACCTAAACGCTTCTTCACTTGTAGTGTTTCATCATATTCTTGTGGTTGGCTTCTGGTAGCTCCAATTTTCTTTTTGTAGGCTCTATGCTTCCAGCAATGTTCTACAAGATGCCATGAACTTCCACAAAATGTGCATGGATATATTCTTTTAACATTTTCTACAACTCAATTTTGACAAAATAAATCACTTCCAGAATCACTACTAGAGGATTATTTTTGTTTACCTTTCTTGTCTTATAGCTCTTTGGCATAAGCTCAGGATGCAGAGACCAACATTGACTCGAAATGTGGCCCATATTTTCACAATAGTCGCACTTCATTAAACCATAACCTAGGCCTTGATACTTAGGCCTTTCTTGTACAATTATTGGTAGAAGTCTTCCTTGACCATTCTTTCCAAGGCCTTCTCGTTCCTGATATCCCATGGCCTTCATCATGGACAAACCTTTTATTTTAGAAGCTTCATTTTGCTTCTGGATAGAAACTTCCTCGGAGTCTAAATCACTTTTTGGTGATAGAAATATGTTGGGATTTTCCTCAAAAGGTGAGGAAAATGTTCCGATGGCCTCTCCTATTGATTTTGGAGTTGATGAAAGAGAAGAACTATCTTCATCCTCCTGATGAAGAGATAGTGTTGGCTTCTTTCCATTTGTAGTTGCACCTTATATTAGAGTATTTTTCCTCTTTTTTTCTTTCTCAAGACTTCAATTTCAGACTGCAATATCTACTTTTCACTTTCCAAAGTTTGCACCATTCTTTGTAGAGCAATATTTTCCTGCTGAAATTGTTGATTGAACTCCTCAAGTTCTTTCAACCGAAGCTATTGTCATGATTTCTTGCCCATTTTTGTACCTCAAAAAGAGATTGTATGCTCTGATACCAAAATATGATCTTGTTTAAGCCTCGAAAATCGCTGCAACAACATGGGGGATGACCACCCGGTCCGGACCTTAAAGCAGCTCCTTTTCCGTTTGGAATGGTGGTTCCGACTGGTTCAACTAGGTCCAGTTACCTTCTCTCAATATCCAATGGCTTTAAAATATGACTTTCATTCACCAATGGAAAAGAGACATCAGATCAACCTTCTTGCTGATCAGGCAAGAAAGTGATCCTTAAGCTGATTTAGGGCTCAGCCAATCCACTACTAAAGTTTGCCTCTTTGGGAAGATAACTTAAAAGAATGTAGAAATTAATCTAAATGCAAACTTATTCTAAGATGCAAACAAAAGAAACTATCTTAATCCTATCTCAATTAGGCAGATATAGATCTAACCCAACCAAGAGTAGGTATTTAAAATATTGGGATTGAAATATGTCTTGTTTATAATGAATATCAAGTTAATGAAATAGTTCAATTAACTGACATTATGGATAGCAAAACACATCCTATTGAGACCTTTTAACTGAAATAATCAATCAACAACACTCAAGAAATAGTTCACAAAATGGTATTGATCATTTAATCAGTAACTTGAATTATTAAACAATAATATGCGGAAAAAGTTCACAACATATCACTATTTATTAATCCAATATTAAAAGACAGATTTATGAGTAAATAGTTACTCAAAAATCAGGATTCAGCCCATAAGAGCAGAGATAAATAACAACATAAAATAGAATCAAATTACCCATACCGACAAAAGTGCACAAATATGTAAGTAAATTGACACCATTCCTATTATCATAAAATAAAACCAGCATTTAAAATAATAGTATTCGAAATACCAATTTATTGAATCCATTTCTCCAGCTCCGGTCTCTAATAGTCCTTTACAATGCCTAAGCTTTTGCTTTCAAAATCAGAGCTACAATAGTGCAAACTCTGTTCATTATACATAACTCAGGATGTAAAAGAAAAACCTCAATAATCCCCAGATCTGAGATTCCACTCCTCCCACCTACAACTCTAAATCCCTATTACAAAAGTGCTTTTAGAATTCCAGAATTGCAGAGGACAGCAGCCTCTATAATCCATTCTGCAATCTGCTATTTATAATATTTGCAAAGGAATACTTGAGATGAAAGTTTGTTGAAGAAAATCTTCCCAATCACTTTTTGTTTGCTCAAAAATTCCAATCTTTTAATTGCTGGAGCATTCTCATTGATTAACATATTTTCTTCATATCTCTTCTACTGTTTTCCTGCAAAAAGAAATCAAAATAAATTAAGATGCAACAATAAAATCAAAATACCATTTATGGCATTAAAACAAATCCAATCAAATTCTATTTAAATAAATAATTAAAAATAAAATATAAACTCTCTATTGATGCCTGGGATGTTTTAATTGGCCGAAGATATTATTGATGAGCGAATCTGCAATTAGAGGAGGCTTAGGACAAATGAAAATGCAGAAAATAACTCAGAGAATTGATTTTGTTTTAGAAATTCGGACCTTGATCTTCTGCATGATTTTTGACCCAATTAATGACCAAATCTATTAGTAGAATCTCCTCAGAAATTTTCTCCTTGATTTTATCTTTCCAATGAGCCGTCCTGGGCCTTATTTGGCCAAGTAAAACTCAATCTATAAGCTTCCAAAGTTGATGAGTCAATTCTGGCACAATTCTGGAATTTCTGTTGCTGGGCTAAAAATCAGAATTTTTAATTAGAAATTTAATCCTAAATTAGATTCTAATTATCTAATAATTAATTATAAATTAATTATTAACTAACTAATATATACAATTAATTCTAATTAATTATCATCTAATTTAGAAATTAATTAAGTTACAAAATTCAATTAATATACAAATGATTCGAAAAAGTTAATTTAAATATAGTTAATATTATAATTCAAATTATATTAAAATTATAATAAACATTATAATTATAATATAATTATTATAATATAAAAATATAAAAATTAATTTACAAACCATTGGAATCAATCCATACACATAATCCATTAAACAAACCATTGAAATCAATCCACACTTTATTAATTCATCCATGTGAGTTTGTGAAGGGGTATGGTGAGTGGAGAGTGAGATAAGGGTGACGTGAGGGTGAGTGAGGTGGAGGTACGGGAGGTATAAGGGGTAAAACAAAAAAACTTTATATTAAAAACTTTTAACACATCGCATATCGCCTTATCGCAATATCGCATTTTGTCAAATGTGCATTATATAAAAATTGCGATGTGTTCTGATATTGCGATATTGCGATATGCGATGTAAATTTTATTTTTTTTTAATTTATTTTTTATATATTTTTTTTTAATATTAAGTTTTAATTTTAATTAAATTAATTATATTTTATTATAATAATTAATTTAATTAATCTCAAAATTTAATGTTAAATATCAGTTTTTTATTTTGGTTTTATTTTAATGATGTTTAGTTTAGTTATGAAATTTTCTTAACTACAACCACTCCAAAAATAAATAAAAAGAATAAAAATAGCATTTTTAACCCAGACTAGAAAAATGATGGGATTTTAAAGGAGTACCATTTTCAAACCAGTTGACCAAATAAGGCGAAATAAGCGTCAATGGGAAGCTTATAAAAAAATTTGATTCTAACAAAGAAATCAAAACAAGAATCCAAAAAATAAAAAATTAACAAAAGTGTAGGATAATCAAATAAATAAAAAACCGAAAATAAGTCTTAGCCAAAAATTTATAGAAAGGGTCCCCATTATTTGAAATGAACAAGCCAAAAATGGGGGGGTTGTGTTTTACCACAACAGTTCTGAAAGTGGATAGACAAGATCTTTCTAAATCTTGACAAAAATGAGAATGGCAAGAAAAATAACTGAAACAATTGCTTGTATGTGATTCAATCTGCTTAACACAGATTGTTTCAGAAATAAGCTGTTAATTTTAATGTTAAATTTTAAGCATCATGCATAACATCAAAATTATAATGAAGCAAGAATTAATGATAGAGTTTGTCCCTCCTGGACTACGTCTTCAAGTCCGCTTCAAAGGTGTGCGACCGTTGTATTAAGAAAGCCGAGAGAAAAGGATAACATCGATTTGTCAGATGAAGCGCCAAACAACACCACTGACATTGTGGAAGGAAATTCTCCTAAACAGGATTTTCAAATATTGTCTCTTTTCTTGAGTAGGCCTTCAGTTGGCCAAGAAAATCTTGTGATGATCAGCACACTCTGACTAGTGAATTGAAGCGTTTGGACCTTTGCACACAAGTAGATGGACTGAGTTTTGATGTTTGAAGTGGAACTCGATGCACTACAACGAACTTCAAATCTGAATGTATGCAGGAATTGGAGCTCTTCTTCTCCACAATTTCCTTCAAAAACAAAGCTCTCTACAATGTGTTCTAATGCTCTTAAAAAATCCTCTCTTCAATTCTTCTCTCGAGACCTCCTCTATCCTCTTCAAAACATCTTTCTTTTCTTAAATAGGATGAGGGAAAATTTCATTAAACCAATCCATTCCCCATTTTTATCTTCATACATTGAAGATTGTGGTTCATTAGGTTTAATATGAATTCCATTTTTAGATCATAAATAAAACCATTTCAAAATCTATTCCAGATTAAGCTCACATCATGCTGGTTCTCTCGACATCATCAAGGCTAAAAGCAGATTTCAGTTGAGCCATTATAGGTTTTATTTTCCCAGGAATAGATAACACCTTAGTCTTTAGAGATAAGGTATTAATAACCTTAGTGCCATTTATTATGCAGAAAACCCATAAATAAACTCTATATTAAAGTCTAAAACCCCAACGGTGAAGACAAATTGTGTGGATCCCAACGGTTAACATGTGATTTCTTTTTGGAGGGCGCTTCTTCAACGGTCAATCTGGATGGTTGTTGCTAGCACTGGCAGATAAAACTAACATGTGATAAACCTTATCTCCGTCGGTCACGGTCAGATAAACAGCACATTAACTGATAGTTTGATGTCATGTTCAACTCTGCTCACATGGCTAGACCTCCGATATGGTTATGTAGTCATGGTTATTGGTTTTTTATTTTGGTTTTATTTTAATGATGTTTAGTTTAGTTATGAAATTTTCTTAACTACAGCCACTCCGAAAATAAATAAAAATAATAAAAATAGCATTTTTAACCCAGACTAGAAAAATGATGGGACTTTAAAGGAGTACCATTTTCAAACCAGTTGACCAAATAAGGCGAAACAAGCATCAATGGGAAGCTTATAAAAAAAATTGATTCTAACAAAGCAATCAAAACAAGAATCCAAAAAATAAAAAATTAACAAAAGCGTAGGATAATCAAATAAATAAAAAACCGAAAAGGCATCTTAGCCACAAATTTATAGAAAGGGTCCCCATTATTTGAAATGAACAAGCCAAAAATGGGGGGGTTGTGTTTTACCACAAAAATGGCGACACACGGGAGAAGAACCAGTTATCTCTGTTTTATATGAATAAGATTTCCCTAAAATCAAAGTAAAACTAATTAAAGAAGAGAGAATTATACTTGAAATGTTTGACTAGGTTCATTAGTCTGAATAAAAGAAAGAATCATCTAACTGTAATTTTTCTTAAAATTCTTCATAAATTAAAATATTTCAAAACTCTATATCAGTCCTTAATTAGTTGTAAAGATAAAGCAGGGGTCACTTTACAGCTTAGCTTTTTAAAATATACTCATTTGTCACAGGTAAAGCCACTGTTGCCAGCAAACATCTATAGTCTCGACAGGGTTACCTTTTAATCACCAATGATTCAAAATCCCATCTCTTTAAAAATTATTGACCTAGAGATAAATCCATTTATATTATTTTATTTTTTATTTTTATTTTTATTATAAATCTTAAAAGCCATTGTCCTGGTTTGGTAGCCAGATAGTTGAAAATGCCATTCATTGGTTATAATTGGACTGAACAAGCTGGCTCGTGATGAGACCCCTTGTCGTATAATTGTTTGCAATCATAAGCCATTACCCTAGTTTGTTTAGCAGTGTTGGTAATGTTAGCCTATTTTTCCCCTATGATCATGGTAAGCAGGCTCATGATGAGACCTCTTATCTTTTAAGTTTAAATATATCTCTGGATTATACTCTAAAAAAATAAGACTCTTCGGGACAGGGAGAATCATTGACTCCTTAAGAGTTAAGAATGACAATTTCAGAGTTAAAAGGTGCTTTGCTGTAAAGTGTCTTTACTTGGTTAAAAATAACTTTTCTTGACTGATAATAAAATTTTGAAAGATCTTAATAAAATATTGAAATCTCAAAATGATTACAATTTTGATGAAAAAAAAAATTCTCCAGATTTTATGATACTTTGTCAACTTCTCTAAATTGGTAATCTCTTCCTTAAGTATGTCTACCTTTATAATAAGAAAATCAAACTTTACTAAGATATTTAAGAAAAAGTTAATAGATGACTATTGACAATTTTTTCTCCGTGTATGCCAACCATAGTTAGGTAACAAGAAGGCCTTCCATATAAATCATGGCAATTTCACCAAAATCAAAACTGAAAACCAAAGGAAAAAGAATTCTTATGCTAAAATGAGAAAGAAATCAGCGAAAATAAAAATGAAGAAATTTTTAAAAATAGAAAGGAAAATCCAAGTTTCGCAAGATAAACTCAAACAAGAATGTTTATACCAATGTCTCAACAATATGAAGAAAGAAAATAATCGTGTAATCAATCATTCTTATGTCGAGATTTAGAAAAATCATACCTTGCAAGGTTGTAAGTGTTTTAGGCTTTTTAGATAGCAGTGATGATAAAATTCAGCCACAATGAATACTTTCTGTCTGATATCAATCTTTTTGTTTCCAAGCATCATCTTAATCATTTTCTAATAAAAAGGAATGCTTAAAGAAACAGATTAAAGGTTCAGAAACTTCCTAGCGTAGCTGTTTCAACGAGGATTATCGCTGCTTCTTGAAATTAAGCCAGGAGAAAAATATAGGACTTCGAAAATATGATCTGGCGGAGGATTGGAAGTTTTTATGAAGAGCTGCAAAACATATTTATATATCAGAAAAACAAAAATGAAACTAAAGTAACGAAATGGAAATAAATGAAAGTGGGTATATGAATCTTACCATTGGATGATTGTTTTTTTTATCTTACCTGAAAGGTATCAGTTTCTCCAAACTAGCTAACTTCTTATTTTATTAACATTAAAAACATGAAGAAGTCAAACTAACCAAAATCCTATAACCCAAAATCATTATTTATTTTATCTAAACTAAAGCAAGCAGTAAAATGAAAAAATGGAATGCTTAATGTTCGAGGGAAAACAAATGCATCAAAAATGAGAATGAAAATTTGCAGTAATGATTGTTTCTCAAAATATTATAAGTTTCATATAAACTCCATAATTTTATAAATTGTCCAGAATCAAGACCACATCCAAGATAATAAAATTTAAGATAGTGAGGACTTGAATTTTTTATTTTTTTTTATTTTTTTTTTTAATTATGGAATTATATATTTAAGACTGAAATATATGAGAAATCAAAATGATTTGAATATGCCGCAAATTTATCATTAGCCGCTTTCTTACCATAGTGGTTACCCAAGCTCACTTTTAAAATAACACATCACCGTATTGGATGATTCGCATCACATGTTTCTTCACCATGCTTCAAGTTTAATTTGAAAGACTTCACCTTTGTTGCTATGCCATATATCGATTAAATGTTAATGGCTCAGAGGCATGCACTGAAAGCTATCACATCAGAGATTGCAATGGCAAATTGCCAATATGAAAAAATGTAATGAGAACATGTGAAATGAAATGAAGCGATCACATCATTAAAGATATATTATATTGGGGATCGGGGAATATTGACATTGTGCTTCCCTTATTGCACATCGCACATCACAGATTCTGAATTGTGATGTGAGCATAATTAAAAATGTGATGAAGCGATTGCGATATCGGCGATTTCTAATTAGCGATGCTAATCGGCGATTGGTGAATGTTTTGGTATCCGATGTAATACAATATGATTCTTGTGATGCCGATATGCGATGAATGACGTGGTTAACTGGCGATCGCGATCGGAAAACTTAAGCACATGATGTAACAATTCTCGATACGCCGATATGCGATGAAGAGTGGACTCGATAACTTTATGATGAAAATTTAATAACATATCGGATTTGAGACATCGACCATTTTAAAGTTATGCTCCTACCATTATTTGCGATTGAATGGACGCGATATTTTATAAACTTGATTTGAATTTCATATCGGGTCCGAAATTATGTGGTCGTCGCAATATTGGTAAAGGAAATTCACGATAATGGAAGTATACTTCAACTGCAAACTTCTGATATTCGAAATGCGAAATGCGATATGGCATATGAGTGAGGTAATACATCAGAGATCTTTTATGAACAATTTTTTATCAACAATGCTAAGACATACTTCCGATGAAATCTTTCGCTACAAATGGTTGTGATGTCATATGAAATGATTGACGAAGATGAGTGGGATGGTAGTATTGCGAATATTTTCACTGAAGTATCAACAATATGAAAATCAAATTGAAATGATCAATGAAAGCAAAATTAAAAATTGCTCAAATTCTAATGAATCACAAAATAAAATTTCCCTGAACCTGTTGCAATTTTGAAATGGGTTTGTTGCTTACTTCCAGTGTTGAAAACAAATGAAATCCTGCAAATAAAAAAAAACAAAAATCAAAAATAAACTAAGGAAAAGAGAAACTAATAATAGATGAGAAAGAACATGTGAATGCGTACCTGGAAGGAAATTCTCTGTAATTTTTTACCTCATGAATCTTCAAATTTTTCCTTCGATTTATCAAAATTTTGACTTTGTTCAAAATCATCTCATTATTTATTCTAAATCGGAGTGAGAAATCAGCCTAAATAAGATATGTTTATTCATGTTCAGGAAATATAAAATTTACCAGAAATAAATATGAAACTATGCTTCATTTTTGAATTGCAACAACAATTTATTACCTCTGCACATTCCGAATTAACTTGAGAAAAATCTGTATTGTTATAGTGACTGTTCAATAATGCCTTTAGTAAATGAATATGATGCATATTGCAACATCAAATAATAAACTAAAGGTTTGAATGGGATAAAGCCACTAATTGTAGAAAAATGTCAAAACAGATTTGAATGTGTGCACATAGCAAAATGGACATCCTAAAAGTTGGCTTAACAAATTTCGAGGAAGATAGTATGAACTTCATATGATTACCACGAAAGGTTAGACTGACTAATAACGATTGAGTCAGAATTAAGCTTATCATAGACAGTCATACATTTCATGGGATAATGAGATCATGAAGCTTTTATATCCTCAAAACCTTTATCATATAAATTTCAAAAGAAAATCTTAGAAGGAAATCCTGAAATTAAGAAAAGTGGCTTTGAGGCGATTGATGCCAAGTGCAACCTTAATTGAATTTAATCAAGACATTATTCAAAATAGACAGAGTAGAGGTATTGCTGTAAGAAATTTAAAAAGGAAAGCAAGAATTAAAATTTTCTGATTGGGAGAAAATGTTTTCACTGAACATGTATGAAAATGGCTTATTGCTTTGTTTTATTTTTAATCTACAGAACTGTTGAAAATAAATTAACTACATTAACTCTACTCCTATTCTAACCATATACTTGAAAAATGACTAGGAATAGTCATATTTTCAATGTAACCATTTTCTCATTTTAATCCCTGCATGTATGTACAATTCAAATGTTAGTAATAAAAATACAAATCTAATTGAACTAAGAAAATTAAACCTGAAATCAGAATGTACAACTATTGTTATAAGCTTATCTAAAATCTCCTTCTCATGAAATTTTCTTTCCAATTGAATACCAATTGGATCATAGAAATCTGGATGGATTTCTATTAAAAATTGGGAAATGTTGAAAAGAGGAGATGAAAGGCCAGATCGTGGATATGAGCTTTTAGATTCAAAGGCCTGGAAGAAACTATTAATGTTATGTGTAAATGTTAAGCTATTAACAATCTTCCATGAAGGAAAAATTTCCAAATATTTTTCAAATGAATCAAACAAAAATGGATGGAAATCTTTCAAATGAAATGGAAAATTATTAATTAAATTGGATTGCTGGCAGATTTCTAAAAATACATTCTCTTTTTTATATTGCCTTTGAGAAGATAGAAGCTTTTGATAAAACATTAGCATTGATTGAAATTGAAATTGAAATAGCTTTTGATCCTCTTGATTATAATATAAAATTTCAATTTTCCAACAGGGCAATGCATCGATTGAATGTTTGACAGTAAAGTGCGCAATATGCCAGCGTAATGTATCAAAAATCTGAAAATAAATCTGATTTAATACAAAATAAGTGAGGAAACAAAAATAAAATGAAATCACTATTTGTACAACTAATGTTACAACACAATTGGGATTGTTTTGAAATAATTTCTTTTTCACAAGGATTGGCCAGAATTATGGAATTTGAGTAATTTTGAATTCCAACTTGTGAATTAGAAAGAGATTTATGATTATGAACAGGAATGAAAGCTTGATTATGATATGAATCATAAATTGGAATATTTTCTCGAATAGTGAAATCATGAAGATGATTATCTTCTTTAGAATGAGGATTAGTTGGAATAATTTCTAAATTGAAATGTTCCTCATTCTCAGATGTTATTTGAATTTTATCATGAGAATTCTCTTGAGAAAAATAGAAATCAACATCTTCTATGTCAGAGTAATTATCATAAATGATTTCACAAGATTCTTTATAATTCCCTTCAATCTCATCCAATATATCTAAACAAGGAGGAACAAGAATTTCATGTTCATTAATGGCAAAAGAATGATCGTTAATTGCTTCTCTATCTTGATAAAAATTTAATGGTAATTCATTTAGATCAGCCTCTGTATTTTCTGAAATATCATTAACACCAAGAGGGGAAAAATTACCATCATTAAAAATATCAGGATAAAGGGAAAAATGTGAATCTGAAATAATGCATTTAAAAATGTTTCGGTTTGAGAACTCTTGTACATTATGCTCATTGTAAATTTCAGATTCTAAATCATTCATTTGCGTACTCATGCTTTTTTGAAGAAGATTGCTTTGCTGCTCTGATTTCAGCATTTGCTCATTATGAAAATATTCAGAAATTTGTATAGCAGTTTGCATGCTATTATTTACTTTGATTGTTGCTTGCACTTGTTGATTTGCAATTTGATTTTCTGAATTTAATGCAGAGAAACTTTCAGATTCCAATGCAGATCTTTCTCCAAAATTGCTGTTGTTGTTTTCTTGCATTTGATTAGAAATATTTTCCAAGCTTTGTGAAACCTCTTCATCACAATTTATTTGCGCATCCATATTGGAATTCTCATTTATGTTAGAAGGGGGTGGAACAAAGCTTGAACTAATTTCATATGGATCGGGACTAGGGGGAAGAGAATAATTATGTTCAAACCAATCTAGTGATTCTTCTTTCTTAGGTTCATCTTTGACATTAAATTTTAAACAATTCAAATGAAATCGAATATTAAAATCTCTAACAGATTCATTTTCTTTTCGTAGATATTCAATTTCATCATATACCTGATCATAATCATAGCGATCAAATTTACAAACGAAAATTGTAACAAATTGATCCCAGCTGTGAATTGAGGCAACCGGAAGAGTTCTACACCAGTTTTTGGCTTTTGCCGCAAATGTGAGAGTAAAAATTCTGCATAAGATGCCTTCATCAATTCCTTGAAAATCATAATTTGAAACATTTTGAATAAATTGAAGGACATGATTAAAAGCAGAAGAATTTCTCTTACCATTAAACTTTACCTGAGACAAGAGTCTTACCACTTCGGGAGGAGTATTGGAAGATGCACGTCCATGGATACAACTCCAAATTGGAAGTTTAAGAGGAGCCATCATGATTAAATAAAATGTTAAAATTAAAAAGACTCCGACAGACAACAAGTTTCAGGCCCTCCTTCTAGCGCCAAAATGTTGAAGCCTCGAAAATCGTTGCAACAACATGGGGGATGACCACCCAGTCCGGACCTTAAAGCAGCTCATTTTCCGTTTGGAATGGTGGTTCCGACTGGTTCAACTAGGTCCAGTTACCTTCTCTCAATCTCCAATGGCTTTAAAATATGACTTTCATTCACCAATGGAAAAGAGACATCAGATCAACCTTCTTGCTGATTAGGCAAGAAAGTGATCCTTAAGCTGATTTAGGGCTCAGCCAATCCACTACCAAAGTTTGCCTCTTTGGAAAGAGGACTTAAAATAATGTAGAAATTAATCTAAATGCAAACTTATTCTAAGATGCAAGTAAAAGAAATTATCTTAATCCTATCTCAATTATGCAGATAAAGATCTAACCCAACCAAGAGCAGGTATTTAAAATATTGGGATTGAAATATGTCTTGTTTAAAATGAATATCAAGTTAATGAAATAGTTCAATTAACTGACATTATGGATAGCAAAACACATCCTATTGAGACCTTTTAACTTAAATAATCAATCAACAACACTCAGGAAATAGTTCACAAAATGGTATTGATCATTTAATCGGTAACTTGAATTATTAAACAATAATATGCGGAAAAAGTTCACAACATATCACTATTTATTAATCCAATTTTAAAAGACAGATTTATGAGTAAATAGTTACTCAAAAATCAGGATTCAGCCCATAAGAGCAGAGATAAATAACAACATAAAATAGAAGCAAATTACCCATACCGACAAAAGTGCACAAATATGTAAGTAAATTGACACCATTCCTGTTATCATAAAATAAAACCAACATTTAAAATAATAGTATTCGAAATACCAATTTATTGAATCCATTTCTCTAGCTCCGGTCTCTAATAGTCCTTTACAATGCCTAAGCTTCTGCTTTCAAAATCAGAGCTACAATAGTGCAAACTCTGTTCATTATACATAACTCAGGATGTAAAAGAAAAACCTCAATAATCCCCAGATCTGAGATTCCACTCCTCCCACCTACAACTCTAAATCCCTATTACAAAAGTGTTTTTAGAATTCCAGAATTGCAGAGGAGAGCAGCCCTTATTCCATTATGCAATCTGCTATTTATAATATTTGCAAAGGAATTCTTGAGATGAAAGTTTGTTGAAGAAAATCTATCCAATCACTTTTATTTGCTCAAAAATTCCAATCTTTTAATTGCTGGAGCATTCTCATTGATTAAGATCTTTTCTTCATATCTCTTCTACTGTTTTCCTGCAAAAAGAAATCAAAATGAATTAAAATGTAACAATAAAATCAAAATACCATTTCTGGCATTAAAACAAATCCAATCAAATTTAATTTAAATAAATCATTGAAAATAAAATATAAGCTCTCTATTGATGCCTAGGATAGTTTAATTGGCCAAAGATATCATTGATGAGCGAATTTACAATTAGAAGAGGCTTAGGACAAATGAAAATGCAGAAAATAAATCAGAAAATTGATTTTGTTTTAGAATTTCGGAGCTTGATCTTCTGCATGATTTTTGACCCAATTAATGACCAAATCTATTAATGGAACCTCCTCAGAAATGTTCTCATTGATTTTATCTTTCCAATGAGTTGTCCTGGGCCTCATTTGGCCAAGTAAAACTCAATCTATGAGCTTCCAAAGTTGATGAGTCAAATCTGGCATAATTCTGGAAATTCTGTTGCTGGGCTAAAAATCAGAATTTTTAATTAGAAATTTAATCATAAATTAGATTCTAATTATCTAATAATTAATTCTAAATTAATTATTAACTAACTAATATATACAATTAATTCTAATTAATTATTATCTAATTTAGAAATTAATTAAGTTACAAAATTAAATTAATATACAAATGATTTGAAAAAGTTAATTTAAATATAATTAATATTATAATTCAAATTATATTAAAATTATAATAAACATTATAATTATAATATAATTATTATAATATAAAAATATAAAAATTAATTTACAAACCATTGGAATCAATCCATACCCATAATCCATTAAACAAACCATTGAAATCAATCCACACTTTATTAATTCATCCATGTGAGTTTTTGGAGGGGTATGGTGAGTGGAGAGTGAGGTGAGGGTGACGTGAGGGTGAGTGAGGTGGAGGTACGGGAGGTATAAGGGGTAAAACAAAAAAACTTTATATTAAAAACTTTTAACACATCGCATATCGCCTTATCGCAATATCGCATTTTGTCAAATGTGCATTATATAAAAATTGCGATGTGTTGCGATATTGCAATATGCGATGTAAATTTTATTTTATTTTTAATTTATTTTTTATATATATTTTTTTAATATTAAGTTTTAATTTTAATTAAATTAATTATATTTTATTATAATAATTAATTTAATTAATCTCAAAATTTAATGTTAAATATCAGTTTTTTATTTTGGTTTTATTTTAATGATGTTTAGTTTAGTTATGAAATTTTCTTAACTATAGCCACTCCGAAAATAAATAAAAAGAATAAAAATAGCATTTTTAACCCAGACTAGAAAAATGATGGGACTTTAAAGGAGTACCATTTTCAAACCAGTTGACCAAATAAGGCGAAACAAGCGTCAATGGGAAGCTTATAAAAAAAATTGATTCTAACAAAGCAATCAAAACAAGAATCCAAAAAATAAAAAATTAATAAAAGCGTAGGATAATCAAATAAATAAAAAACTGAAAAGGCGTCTTAGCCAAAAATTTATAGAAAGGGTCCCCATTATTTGAAATGAACAAGCCAAAAATGGGGGGGTTGTGTTTTACCACAACAGATCTGAAAGTGGATAGACAAGATCTTTCTAAATCTTGATAAAAATGAGAATGGCAAGAAAAATAACTGAAACAATTGCTTGTATGTGATTCAATCTGCTTAACACAGATTGTTTCATAAATAAGCTGTTAATTTTAATGTTAAATTTTAAGCATCATGCATAACATCAAAATTATAATGAAGCAAGAATTAATGATGGAGTTCGTCCCACCTGGACTACGTCTCCAAGTTCGCTTCAAAGGTGTGCGACTGTTGTATTAAGAAAGCCGAGAGAAAAGGATAACATCGATTTGTCAGCTGATAAGCGCCAAACAACACCACTAACATTGTGGAAGGCAATTCTCCTAAATAGGATTTTCAAATATTGTCTCTTTTCTTGAGTAGGCCTTCAGTTGGCCAAGAAAATCTTGTGATGATCAGCACACTCTGACTAGTGAATTGAAGCGTTTGGACCTTTGCACACAAGTAGATGGACTGAGTTTTGATGTTTGAAGTGGAACTCGATGCACTACAACGAACTTCAAATCTGAATGTATGCAAGAATTGGAGCTCTTCTTCTCCACAATTTCCTTCAAAAACAAAGCTCTCTACAATGTGTTCTAATGCTCTTAAAAAATCCTCTCTTCAATTCTTCTCTCGAGACCTCCTCTATCCTCTTCAAAACATCTTTCTTTTCTTAAATAGGATGAGGGAAAATTTCATTAAACCAATCCATTCCCCATTTTTATCTTCATACATCAAAGATTGTGGTTCATTAGGTTTAATATGAATTCCATTTTTAGATCATGAATAAAACCATTTCAAAATCTATTCCAGATTAAGCTCACATCATGCTGGTTCTCTCGACATCATCAAGGCTAAAAGCATATTTCAGTTGAGCCATTATAGGTTTTGTTTTCCTCGGAATAGATAACACCTTATTCTTTAGAGATAAGGTATTAATAACCTTAGTGCCATTTATTATGCAAAAAACCCATAAATAAACTCTATATTAAAGTCTAAAACCCCAACGGTGAAGACAAATTGTGTGGATCCCAATGGTTAACATGTGATTTCTTTTTGGAGGGCAGCTTCTTCAACGGTCAATCTGGATGGTTGCTGCTAGCACTGGTAGATAAAACTAACATGTGATAAACCTTATCTCCGTCGGTCACGGTCAGATAAACGGCACATTAACTGATAGTTTGATGTCATGTTCAACTCTGCTCACATGGCTAGACCTCTGATATGGTTATGTAGTCATGGTTATTGTTTACAACTCCGCCCATAGTTACATTTCCTCTTCTCACATGCTATAGACCTCCGAGGGTTAACATGCATGGTTATGGACTGACAGCTAACTACCTGCGGTTTTAAAACCCGATCACATGCCACCACTCATCTTCTGATGCGGTCACGGATGTGGTTAGAATGCATTACATTTGGATAGATTTATAATGTAAGTCTAAAAGTGGGTTTTCGTGACTTACATTAATGTTTAGAATTTGCATTGCCATGGATAGGTTTTAGGACTTTAACGCTATGTCTTAGGTTTTAGGATTAGCCCTTTTACATCATTTCACCTTAGGATCTAACCTTAGGCTTAAAAATAGAACTTAGACCTAGGCATAACCTTTTTGTGCTAATCTTTAGGCATTTTAGGATTTAGTCTTTAACAAATGTTTTTAAGACAAATCACTAACATTTTCGCCTAACACTTAACTTGGACTCTCTAGTGCTTAAGTTTATACTTATTATTTTCTTTTATCCTCAGGTCTTTTACATGGATTTAGCATTTAAAATTCTCATCATGACGATGCTCTTTAATGTATCATTGTCACAAGTCGACACAACTTAATATGACGACTTTCTACATGACGACATTTTTGGCTTCAATTCATGAAGAGAAAAACATTGGCGAATATTGTCGAAGTCACTGACGTTGATGTCGAAGCTAACAATGAACATGTTGAACTTGAAATCTTGCATATAACAAGAATGTTGCATGTGACCATCTTAGTCGCTTACCAAGTTTTACAAGATCCTACTGATGACTTGATTCAATGAACCATTTCTCATAAAACCTTCTTGGTCTATGCTATTAGTCATCAGTATTTTTTGCTATTTGTAGATGACTAAATACTTGTCCTAGATTTCTAAAAACAAGATTCATTAATATTGTAATGTTCCCAAATTTTAGCCTCAAGCTAAAAGGAACATTATAGTTAGCATTATCTCTAGGTAGATGAATAAAATGGGTAGGGAGGCCCATTAACCTCTTTAGATGGAAGAATAACATTCCTCATGTGAAAAGAGGAAGAATAAGTAGCTGGATAAGCACCTATAGGTGTGAACAGGATTGGATCACATTGATTCAGTCATATTTGACCAAGTCCACATGCACTGTCTAGATACGTTGTATCTCCTTGATGGACTGCGTAGTTTTATTGGAGGACAACTTGCATGATCTTGGTGGCACATATGGATGGGGCCCATTGTGGAGAGGTACACTTGCTATATATGGAGAGGAGGGCAGCGATTGTTATTCATGTTTTGATTATTATTTGCTTTCGTTTGTTGAGACTTTAATTCCTCTTGTTGTTTAGCAAGTTTGCAGTGTTGTTTAGCACTAGGGTGTTCCTGGTCGGGAATCCCTACCTCATCCTCAGGGAAGGAGAGGTTCTTTGGGCTACATTTCCTCATTCCGGAATTTTTTCCAAGCTACCTCCTTCAGCTACAGCGCAGTTTCTGTTTAGAGTTGGGTTGTGTTGCAGGGTGCAGCAAAGGAGGATCTCTTTGAGTCATTTCTGGGCTTTTTTTCAGTGGAGAGCTTGTCTATCCATTGGAGGATCAGTAAGAAGGACTCACGGGCATATTTCTACATATGTTCCATCATGTCAACCATCTTCTATCCCTCATAGCGTAGTCACCATCCTGAACTGCGTTATTTTTGGAGGTATTTGCTGGGAGGGTTCATTGAGCTCATCAGGAAGGTTGTTAGCCCCCTAATTTCCTCTCTTTTTTCCATTTGCCCCTTCCTAAATCATAACCATTTACCTATGTTTTACCTCTTTTATGCACCCTCATCTTGCACCAGTCCAAGCACGGTGACATATTTCGTATAAACTTTATTTTTCATATTTTTAATTCAAATTAGCATTAATTAATTATTTATTACATGATTTCTTACTTTTAATCACTCTTTGTAACTTATCGATATCTCCAATGTTTATTTGGTAGTTAGGGTACTTACTGTGACCGCTAATCCTAGTGCAGGATCAGATCTTGCACCCTTGCCAGCACAGCAAATCCTTGCAACAGATCTGAACCTCCTTGATCACCGCCTCGTTTTGAGCCGTTTCATCCATGACAGAAAGAGTGATCCAAAGGCAGCCGAGACCGAATCTGTGAAGGGCGAAAGCTGGAGATTGGCTACGTCCATTTCTACTAACTGTCTAATTTTTAAGACCGGAAAGTTAAATTTTGCGTTTGGTTATGTAATCGATTAAATGATCTATTTTGGCCTTTGGCCAAAGATCTATATAATGTAGAATGTAAATAGGACTAGGGGGCTAAGTTTTGATAGCAGAAGAGAACAGAAACACAGCTAGAGAGGCGGTAGTAGGTCGTTGTATTTTGTTATCGCCCAAATTTGGGCTGGACGATGTATTAATGTATGTACTTTCCTCAGTGAATTAATAAAAGGGAGCTCTGCCTCATGTTTCACAAATTACGTTTCTGTATTTGAGCTGATGAATTGATTAAGGTACTGAGTAGCGTTTTTATTTAAAGGGAAACGTGCTGGTTGGCTAGGGCCCAGCCAACCCAGCACGTTTACCCCATTTTCATGTTTTCCTGTTATTTGTGTTTACATTGTCAAGTGTGATTTAACTTTAAGCACATGCATTCCTGTCTGAGTAAAAGCGGATCCGTTGTGTGAAGTAGATAAATTTCCTTTTCCTGCAATTTCCTTCCTTACACTTGATTTCAGATTGGTTTTCCTCCGCCTGGTCCAAGTAGGAGAAATAAACCTACACCAGTGCACGTTG
Organism: Pinus albicaulis; assembly: GCA_034641835.2. Classification (NCBI taxonomy): domain Eukaryota; kingdom Viridiplantae; phylum Streptophyta; class Pinopsida; order Pinales; family Pinaceae; genus Pinus; species Pinus albicaulis. The sequence goes on along the minus strand of CM076581.1, from coordinate 10,574,213 downwards.
GTGTGATATCTCTTTTTCTGCAATTCTCTTTGATTGGTTTTCCCCACCTAGTCCAAGAAGGAGAAATAACCCTGCACCAGTGCACGTTGGTGCGATATCTCTTTTTCTACAGTTCAGGTTGATTGGTTTTCCCCGTCTGGTCCAAGCAGGAGGAATGAACCTGCACCAGTGCATGTTGGTGTGATGCAGCAAAATTTCTTAGTCTACTTCCCGCAATCTTCTTTCTTTCATTAAATGCTTATGACAGGATAAATGTAAATTGATTGTTTCTTTATTCCTGCACTTTTTTAAGATCAGAAACATTCACTTTTTATGTGTGCAATTTGATTTAACAATATAATAGCACTTCCAATAATTAAGCACTCATTTTAAGAATTAAATGCTAAGTGCAGGAAGCTTTGATCCAGTGCAAGAACTAGTTTCTTGCCACGGGATCCGAGTGCTTCGAACCTAGAAAATTTTAAGCCCTTGCATGAAGTAGAAAAAGCCTTTATTAAATACACCATTTATACCTTCTGCATAAATCCCTGTTCCTGCAGTACTAGTGCAAACAAACTGCGATAGTGCAGGACATATTAGTGCAAGAAGGAAATCTCTAAAAGAGCAATTTTAAGGGCCCATATGATGAGACTGCTAAGTGTCTCTGCTAAATAAAAACACACACTCAGTAGTTAAACAATAATTAGCTGGAGTGATTTCCTTTTACCTTTAATTCCCTCTTACAAATGCATTCTTTCTTGTTCCAGTCTTAGATTATTTTAGATGGTTCAAGTTGCCTTTTTCTCTTTTTAATCTGATTCTGCAATCTTTCCTTTAAATAAAGTATGGATTTATATTAGGAAGATTCATACCATCTCTGGCATTTCATGTGCTTCGTCTCTAAGTTTACGGATCCCCCAGATTGAAGAATTAAGTGTTGAGGAGTTTGCTTAAGTGTAATTCCTGCACCCAACATTTTGGCACCGTTGCCGGGGAGGCAATTTGATTTGGTAAGAATTTTCTGATTATACAATAGAGGTAATCTTTCTTTTATTTTTTCAGTATTATTTGGAAAAGCTTCTTTGAAGGAATTTTACTGGTGTTCATTGATTTCTGACAGCATTTTTTTACTAGAAGTTGTTTGCTATTTTTCTTTTTTGAAATCAATGCCTAGAAAAGGTAACGGTTCGAAGCCCACTAAGGGCCAAAAGAATTATGCAAACAATTCTCATATTGGGTCTCCTTCTGTAAGCAGGAAGCCCAATCCAATTCAAACCCATCACGAGGGAATGATCCACTTGGATTCTGGTGACAACAGCTCAGGTGTGGATCAGCCTGTTGAGAGCGGTATAAGTAAAAGGGAAACAATGGTGGACCATGAAGATCATTTGGATGGGACTGGTGAAAACCAGGTAAGTAAAGAACAATCCACTTTTGTGTTTCCAATTGTGGATCCTGATACTGTGGTGCAAATGAAGAATATTCCACCATCAACTCTCCCTCATTTCCATGGTAAATTTCATGAAGATCCTGACTCTTTTCTATTCGAGTTTGATATTCAATGTAGAAGTTATGATTATTCAACTTGTTGGCCACCTATAAAATTTGTTCTATCAAAAGGTGGCCAAAACATTGTTTAGCCTTCAAGGAACAGTTTAATTGCAGAAATTGTATCTCTTGAAGCCTCTAGAAGACATCATATCCTTGTTTCAATCTTCATTGTTGTTCCCATTTCAAGCTCAGAAAATTCTGCTGAATTCCATGAGAAAGTCTGCTGCAAAATCCCCTTTTTTCCCCTTCCTGCACTCAGAAACTAACCTTCATTTTTACTCTCTTTTTCCCCATCAAGATCCCTCATTCTCATAATTTTTCCATCTCCCCTTCATCAAAATCCCTTTCATAAGGTTTTAAGATCCTTTTTGGCCTTATCGAAACCCCCAAAACCCTTTGAAAACCATTGAAGATCCATGAAAAAAATAAAATTTTCATATTAAGGGTTTAAGCCCCCTTGGGCTAAGTCCCTAACTCTATAACCCCCGGTCATATGCTTCTCCATGCGCCCACAGGCCCCGCAATCGGGCACCAAGCCATTTTGAATAAATATTTCCGCCCAAAGTTTAAAACCTTTGGTTATATATTAAATTTGTCGGATTTACTATGAAAAAACTTTTCCACCGGTGCAAAATTCCAAATTAATCTAGGTCGTCGATCTGATCTGCTGATCGACAGTGCGAAACCTATCGTGGTCGATGGTCCTCGCTGCGCCAAACACTGTGCAGAAAGCGACAGTATCCATCGCACCGCCTTCTGAGGGCTGGCGGTATTTTTAATTTCGGAGCGATTCCATACAATGGTTGACGCATGGCACTAGCACTATTTGAAAACCACCCCCTGATCGCTCGTTAATGTTCGTCCACAGATCCAACGCAATATTGTTGTGCACCGTCCGATCTAGGGCGGGCCATCCGACTGTAGTCGCTCCCCGAAGATGTGCGGGAGTTAACTTAGGCAAACAGTGCCCCTGGCCCACCATTCGTCGCCCTCCGACACATCCTCAACCGTCAATCTCCTCCTGAGATCAACGGTCCAAATTTTATTGCATGCCCCGCCATTGCCCGGTCCCAGTGCCACATCAACATCCACACGGCAGATTTCTATTCGGCGGGTCTCCGTGTTTTCCTCGTCCAGTCAGCATTTCCAGACCCGGGAACTTTACTTAACATGATTCAATTGGATTTTTGATGTCTGGGTGTATTTTCTAAATTTTATTGGCGCCCGATCTCCACCGTTGACCGTGTGGGCCGATCTCATCCGACGGCCCACGATCATCTTGAACCCCACACACTATTTTTCACCGAAAAAAAGGTTTTTTAACCAATTTCTCCAAAAACCGACTCCTCCACCTTATTTTCCGCCTCTGCTTCCCACCGTCGATCTCTACGCGATCGACGGTTCTGATTTAAAATTTTCTTCCGCCGTCTCTTTGACTTTTCCCGATCAATCTCGACCGTTGGATGATGCCATCCAACGGCTATGCTCCCTCCACATGCCCTTTGAAGCAGTCAGCCTATATATGTATGATTTTTTAATATTTTTTCATATTTTTGTAGGGTTTTAATTGGTTTTTTCCGCCATGCTGAAGAAAAATTCACAGGTCGAGGGTGATGATCCTCCCACCTGTGATTCACCACAAAATCACTTGCAGGGTTTTTAATTCGCATTTTATCAATGAATTCATGAGGAATTGATGCCATTCGACCCCTGTATAGCCCTGCACACCAGAAAACACAGTTAATCAAGCACCGATCAAAGAGTATCAGTATCGAAGATAGAACACACCAGAAACAGGAGATTGAAGACCTAAAACACAGTTCTCAAGTAAATTAAAGGTGTTTAAGGGAAAGACGAAGACATCTGTCAAGCTGAGAAACCCTCCATCGCCATAAGCAGAGGCCAATTGAACCCTCTCCAGCTCCTAAAGACACCTGCAGCCTCACAGAAATCAATGAAGCTTAGTCATTACCAGAACAATAGGTGTTTACCCGAAGACAGCTGAACAATTAATACAAATCAAAGAATCTTATCTCTAATTGTCGGCAGAACCATTTTAGAAGATTAAGAACAGTTCAGAAGCACATCTTTCGATCATTATGCCTCGAAAGGTAGGAACAAATGTTATGGAGCAGAGTTAGAAATGATTACATAATTAATGATATTGGATCTTTGGGAAATCCTCCCACTTCCTCATTTCTCTATAAATACCTTTGTAGAACATAAGAAAATGTTGGTCTCTGGACATCTGAATGCATGTAATGGTTTTATAAATATATTGATGCATTATGTGCAATTTGAAGATAAAGAAGCTGATATGAGAAGTTTGAAGTTGTAGAGACCCTCCGGTCTTGCTGATTGTAACTGGTTTGAACATCAAATACAAGCTATTGATTTATGGGATCCTGATTTGTGTCAATGGCGATGTGTTCCTCACTGTCAATTGTTATTTTCTTTAAGTTTTCACTCTGTTCATTTTCTCTGATAAGGAACAGCAAATATAGAGCTAGGACTTACTCTCAGTAGTACCCTACTCTTACTGAAAGCTTTATTTTCTATGTTTTTCTCTTGTTAGTATTGAGTATATTAAAGCAGGTTGGTTTCAAAGCACTTGCCTGATCTAGATTGCTCATTATGATGATCATCAGTGTTTTCCTTTAGAATATGCTGAAAGCAGGTTGGTTTCAAAATACTCACCTGATCTTAAGCTATTCTAACTATTTTTGAATGTTTTTTGACTGAAATTACTTCAAAGAAGGTTAGTTTAAAAGAACTTACCTGATCTCAGAATGATTTTATATTTTGTTTCTCTAAACTCAAAGTACTTCAATGTAGGCTAGTTTAAAAGTACTTACCTGATCACAGAATTCTTTTATGTTTTGTCTCTCTAAGCACATGTTGAAAGCAAGATAGTTTAAAGCCACTTACTTGATCTTAGACTGTGCACTGTGCTTCATTTTGTTTTTTTCTCCACTTCCTATCTGTTTCACTCCATAAATCACCTTAAGAGATCCGTTGACATAAGTGACTTGCCCCATGGATCCTTCTTGAACCTTGCTGTCCAATTAAAATCCTCCTATGACTCCATAGCCCAATGGGTTAAAACTATCTTTGCCGTTTTCTATCAACCAAATCATTCCTTCACTTGCAGACATCTTCACCCTTCATTTTGAACTGCCTTCACCTTCATAATGCCTTTTCCCAACCAAAACAAACAAAACAAAACTCATTCTCTTCATCACTAGCCTAATACCACATTTCAGGCTTTAAATATCACATCTTTAAACTCATTTATAGAGAGATCCCTCTCTAGATTTAGGAGGGCTAGATCCTTGAATCCCAAAGCGGTTTGATGTTACCCCTGTAGTTGGAATTTTTCCAACCTTGCTAATTACAGGGACCTAACATAATGGCGACTCCGCTGGGGAAGTTTTAGATTTCATAGTTTCTTGGCCAGATTTTATGGACTCTTTAGTTTTCCATACAACCACAGAAACTCAGAAAATAACCTAAAAATATTTTAGGTTGGTATTCAATAAACATGGTAGTGGACCATTAAACCTTTTACCTCCAAAAGAGCTAAAAAATTCCACTTGGGGACTCCATAATCCTTAACAGACCTTAAGACTCCACTGGGAAGAACCCTATCATTGTAATATCATTCAAACTCAGTTAGAGGACTGTAGGATTAAAATTTGTATAAATAGATTATTTGACCTTTTAAAGATTGTCATATCTAGTTAAACTATTTTTGTTCAATTTGGGTCTGAAAAACACAGCATACTAGCTCCTAGAAGATTCACACTAGAGCCTATCCTGACCCTGGTCCACCTGAGATAATTGACAATCCAGAAAGTATCCTTAGGATCTCTCCTCGGATTAAACTTTCAACTATTTTCAGATCACCCTTGAGAGCTAATTCAGTCCCTGAAAATATTTCAGCTCTACCACAATCACAAGCTAACTTAGTAAATCCATTTAGAACTAGGTCTCTTAGTGACTTAGGTCAGTCAGATTCTGAGTCTTCACTTTCATCTCCTGAAACAAGTGAACATCCTGGTAGCAGAGAAACAACACCTCCTGATTCACATTTTCTTCACAACTCAGGTGTCTCTCATCCAAGATCAGCTCAGCAATATATTCCTGGTCCATCCATTTCTGTTCATCCTACATCCACTGTTCAAACCACCCCACTGCAACCCACTTTCCTTCCTGTGAATCCACCCCCACCACATATCATGGCAGCATGGTATGCTCCCTTAGTTATTCCTGTACCATTAGTCAATCTTCCAAAGGACTATCAGTCTAAAATTCCATTGTATGATGCTAGAAATGCTACAATTGCATCACAAAATGAGGATACGATGAATGACTACTTTGACAGAAATGAAATTGATAATGATTCTGTCAAGCTTATATTATTTGCTCGGAGCTTAGGGGGAGAAGCAAGAAAATGGTTTAAAGGTTTAACCCCCCATATTATTAATGATCTCCAAGCCTTCCATCAAACATTCTTAAACAAAGGGGAAGTAAATAAAAACCCTCTCCAAGTCCTTTCTGACTACAAGAACCTCCATAGAGACGCTGGGGAAAGTGTGCAAGCTTATTGCACTAGATTCAATAGTTTGTATAATGCACTTTCCCCAGAAATAAAACCTCCATAGGGCTCGGCTTTAAACAAGTTTCCTAAAGGGTTTGACCCCGAGATGGCCTATCAGCTGAGAGAGAGATATTTTGCAACTCTTGAAGATATGCAAAAGGGTGCTCTTTCTGTGGAAGTCAACTTGATGGAGAAGAGAGCAAGAATGAAAATTGAAAAGAGAGTGTCCTTTAGAGAGGAAAAATCACCTTCTACTTCCAACTAAAATATTGAAAAAATGATGGAGGAGATGATAAAGAAAATGAGCATCCTTGAGAGAGCACAAGCAATTCAAAACCAAACTGCTCCTCAAAACAAAAACTAGAACCAAAATCAGAATTTTAGAAGGAACCAACCTCCAAACAGACCTAGGGAAGATGATAAACTGATCACTCCTCCTTTTCATCAAAACTATATAAGTAAGTTTGAGGAAACAGATGAGATAATAGAGGAAGATGATATCAACATGTTGGGAGTAGATAATGATGACTTTGAGATTCATTATGATGGAAAACAAGGTCTTTATACCCCTTATGATGACAACAGAGATGATGATGAAAGTTATTTTCAAGACATGTAAAATGTCATCATAGAGTCCCAAAAAGAATATGACCTTAGAAGAAAAACCAGTCAAAAAACTCTCAACACCAAAACCTCTAACAAATCTTCACAAAACAGCACTACAACCAAGCCTAAAATTGTCAAACAAATGGATAAAACGGTGACTGTAAATTCTGATAAAAGTAGAGAAAAGGGCAATCAAAACAATGAAAAACAGAGTGCAGACATTAGTAGTACTACCACTTCAGTTAGTACTCCTGCTAAGACCATTTTGTCAAATACTAATAGAACAAATCAGCAAGCTGATGTTGATGATAGACTGGCAGCTGGTAAGGCTGAGACAAGTCCTTCGAAGAGCCAAATTCCTTTCAGCCTTGAGCAAGAAATTTCAAAGATCAGAATATATGTTCCCCTAACTGAGTTAGCTTCCCAGAGTGTATATAGGACCCAAATTTTGTAGGCTTTAAATATTGAGGATAATAATGATACAGTCAATCTTAATGATGACCAGCCAGAGCTCATTTTTGGTCCTAAGATTGAAGGTATATATCAAGAGGGGCCTGTACCTCCCTTTTATGTGAGTTTAAATGTTCATGACAAGATCCTGCATAATGCTATGCATAACTCTGAAGCCTCGCACAACCTTATGCCAAAGGTGATAATGGAAAGGCTAGGATTAGAAATAACCAGACCTTACAAGGATTTATATTCTTTTGATTCTAGCAGAGTGAAGTGCCTTGGTCTAATCAAAGACCTTTGTGTGAGTTTGACCCAAATCACAGCCAAGTTCATGGTGATGGATGTTGTGGTGGATGATGTGCCTCCTAAGTATGGCATTTTGTTGTCAAGATCATGGGGTGAAAAGCTGCAAGGTACCATACAGATGGATGGGACATATGCCACTATCCCTGTCTTTAGCCAGCTCAGAAGACTATACAGAGAGTCACACATGAAATTCATGGTCAGTAGCCCAAAAAAGCCTAAAAATTATCCCATTTATTCTGTCCATACTGACCTGGATTCATTTATATTTTACAATAATGAATCCACAAAGTAGTCAGAGCTAGAACACAGTGACTCAAATAACCAGTTAGAGGTCCCTAATCTAGAAATGATGGCAGTTCTAGATATGGAAGAAAACGAGAGAGAAATTGTTGAACAGTGCGCTAAAAAAACATACCAGAGTGAACAAAGCCAAGATGGTAAACAACAGACTACCCCTCACGCTCAACTCCACGAAAATCTTGAGGAATCAAAACAAATACAACTAAGTGCCGAGATTTCACAACAACGCTTGAGCACGTTGGTTGGAGGAGACAATAACCAAGACGAAACCAAAAATAGTCCTCTGTGGAGTATGTATTTTGATGGGTCATGCACTAAGAACAATGCTGGTGCAAGTGTCTGGATTACCAACACTAAAAACAACCACAAAGAAAGCATTTCTTGCAAATTAAACTTTCAGTGTTCTAATAACATAGCAGAATATGAATCCCTTCTCTTAGGCTTACATCTATTAAAAAAGTTAGGAGCCACAAGAATTAATGTGTATGGAGATTCAGAACTAGTCATTAAGCAAGTCAATGGGGAATATAACGCAAATCATCCCAGACTTAGAGCTTACCGAAACGATGTCATGGACCTTTTGAAAATTTTCGAGGAGTCCAAATTGATTTTCGTTCCAAGAAACAGAAATATTTCCACCCACAATTTAGCCTTTGCAACTAGAACATGCTTAACGCCAATTGAAACCAAAGATTGTACAACTCAAATTAAGTTTAGACCAGATGTGCCAGATAATGAAAAATATTGGCAGGTCTTTGAGGGCGACAAGCAGATAGAGGATTTCTTGCTTGGCAAGAAAGAGTTTGAATTATCTGATTCAGATTCTAAATTTGACAAAAATTGCCTCAACAAAGAGTCCCTTGAAGGAGATAAACTATCTAGTCTCGTAAAAATCAACATGTTAACTAAAAAACTTGAAGCTCACACTGAAGAATACAAGGACACAGAAAACGAAGACATTGAGGTATTGTCGTCAAAGGACAAGAACATACCTTGGGGGCTAGCACCTTTAGAAGACCTGTTTGATTTTAAAAACGTAGTAAAGAAACCCACTATAGAATACATAGAGTCTGATGTCGAGGAATGCAACATAGGCACCAAAGATCAGCCTAAAATGATTAAATTAGCTGGCTCCTTGCCAGCTGACATGAAAAAGAAATACATTGACTTATTTAATGAGTTTGTTTATGTGTTTGCCTGGAGCTATGAAGACTTAAAAGCCTATGATACACAAATCATCCAGCACAAGATCCCATTGAAATAAAACCAAAAACCCTTTAGGAAATAACTATGTCGAATTAATCCAATACAACTGCCTCTAGTAGAAAAGGAAATCAAGAAAATGTATGAGGCAGGAATCATAGTGCCTGTGAGGTTTTCAGATTGGGTTTTTAACCTTGTATCTATGAGGAAAAATACAGGAGAAATTAGATTATGCATTGATTTCAAAAACCTTAACAGAGCCTCCCTAAAGGACAATTACCCTTTACCCAAAATGGAACATATTCTACAAATGGTAGTTGGTTCAAAGAGGATTTCTCTGTTAGATGGTTTTTCAAGGTATAACCAAGTTTTAGTACTCCCAGAAGACCAACTCAAGACATCTTTCACCACTCCTTGGGGCACTTTCATGTATGTGAAAATGCCTTTTGGGTTAATGAACGCTGGGGCCACTTTCCAAAGGGCCATGGACATTTCATTTTCAGAGGAGATAGGGCACTTCATTGTAATTTACCTTGATGACATAATATTTTATTCCAAATCTGATGAAGAGCACCTGAAACATCTAAGAAAGGTCCTTGAAAAGTGTAGAAGGTTTGGATTATCTTTAAATCCCAAAAAGACAGTGTTTGGCCTACAAGAAGGTAAACTCCTTGGCCATATCATATCAAAATAAGGGGTTAAAATAGATCCAAAGAGAGTTGAGGGAATAATAAAGATTAGCCAACCAAGGAACACAAAATAATTACAGTCCTTTATTGGAAAAATTAACTTCTTTAGGAGGTTTATTCCCAACTTAGCAGAGCTCCTTAGAAACATGACTAATATGCTCAAGAAAGAAGTAGGAGTGAAATGGACTGTAGAAGACAAAAAATCCTTCGAATTGGTAAAACATGCACTCACCCGGGCACCTGTCCTAATCAGCCCTGACTTTTCAAAGGATTTTCTTATTTTTTCCTTTACCTCAGAGCATACTGTGGCTGCTGTCCTATTGCATAAAAACCCAGAGGGACAGGAACAACCTATTGCTTTTTTCAGTAACGCTTTAAGGGATGCACCCTTGAAATATAACATAATGGAAAAACAAGCCTATGCTTTGCTAAAGGCCTTAAAGGACTTCAGGGTGTATATTCTACATTCTCACATCATTGCTTATGTGCCTAACATAGTGGTAAAAGACATCTTGTCACAAGACCCAGATGGAAAGAGGGGCAAATGGATTGCAGCAATAATAGAGTATGATTTGGAAATCAAACCCACCAAACTCATTAAAGGTCAGGGCTTAGCTCAATTAATGGCTGAATCTAATCTACAAGCCCTTGACATCAACATGGTAGATGCCTTGGATGAACAGGAAGAATTACCTGCTCCCACTGTGGAAGAGCAGTTTCAAAGCTCACCTTGGTACACTGATATCTTGTATGTACTTACGAATCTTAATGCTCCTCCTGATTTATCAAAAAAAAAGGCAAGGTTTTTAAAGTTGAAAGCTAGGAACTATTGCATTTTAAATGAATGCTTATATTGGAAATATGTTAATGGTTTATTTCTTAAATGTTTGCCTGAAGTTGATGCAGAAAGGATCAAGCATGAATTCCATGAAGGAGAGTGTGGAGGTCATCTCTATTGGAAAACCACAACCAATAAAATCCTTAGAGCTGGCTATTACTGGCCCACCCTCTTCCAAAATGTCCAAAAGATGATAGTTGCCTATCACAAATGCCAATGTTTTTAGGGAAAAAGAAAACTCCTTCCTTTACCATTACAACCCCTCATTGTTGAAGCTCCTTTTCAACAATGGGGCCTAGATTTCATAGGAGAAATCCATCCTGCTTCATCTGCCCAACACAAATGGATTCTCACAGCCACTGACTACTTCACCAAATGGATAGAGGTCATACCTTCTAAGAATGCCACAGATTCTGTCATTATATAATTTCTTGAAGATCATATCTTGTCTATATTTGGTTGTCCTAGGAAGATTATTATTGATAATGCTGCTGCTTTTGGTTCCAAAAAGATGATTGATTTTTGTCATAGGTATTAGATTATACTTGGTCATTCTACTTCTTATTACCCTCAAGGTAATGGGTTAGTTGAATCATTAAATAAAATTTTGGTGACCATCATCAAGAAGCTGCTTGAAGAGAATAAAAAATCATGGCATAACAAGTTGGTGCATGCTTTATGGGCAGACAGGTTCACCACAAAGAAGTCCATTGGAATGTCCCCTTACCAACTTGTTTATGGAGCATATGGAGTGTTTCCTACCAACCTAGGTGTACCAGTGATAAAATTAGTCCAAGAAATACAGTCAGAAGAGGACAACATGATAAGGAGGATTAATCAGACAATACATCTCCAGCAGATAAGGGAAGAGTTTTAAAATAGAGCTCAGAAGGTGCAAGAGAATATAAAGAAGTTGTTTGACAAAAGAACAAAAGCTTGTGACTTCAACATTGGAGACAAGGTACTCAAGTGGGACTCCAGAAGAGAGGATAAGGGTAAACATGGCAAATTTGACTGTTTGTGGCAAGGTCCTTACATTATTCAGTCCACCATTGGTCCAGATGCCTTTTTTATGCAAGAGTTAGATGGCACAGATCTGTTTGGGGGTCTTGTCAATGGAAAGGTTCTTAAGCATTACTACTGCTGAGTTCAATTTTGAAGCTTTCATTTCCATTGTAAATACCATTGCTTTGTTTAGTATCACAAAAGGAAAAAATACAAAAACAATAAAAAATAAAAGAAAAGAGGGCAGATTGTAAAAAAAAAAAAAAAAAAAAAAGGTATAGCCCCATACCAAAAAGATAAACAAATATGAAAGTGTGCAAGCTCAAATGCCACTCCTGAAAAACACACTTCTAGTTAGTCAGACAGCCTAATCTTGATTAATTAGTTTTAAATTTACTGCTGATATGATAGTGAATTTGATTAGCCAAACTCTTTAACTTGGTTTATCAGTAGATAGATTAGGTTAGAAATTAAAGGTTCAAACATGCTCAAAACCTGAACCTAAGTTTCCAAGAAAGAATTGACTCCAAACTATGTTTTATTCTAAATCAAAACAGAGGTAAATCTGGTTCTAATCAGCTCAAAATATGAACCAAAGAAAAAGAAAGAACAGCTCAATCAAGAGGCAATTAGAGCTGTAGAAAGGTGAAGGAAGTGCATGAACTTTCGGATCTTAAGCCTTCCATTTTTTATTTTAATTTTTCTGCAAAATAAATGTCTATGTGCAGCTTGTTTTTATGCCATGGATCACAGCAATTCAAACATCTTAATCTTGACTTGATTGTTTTTAAATTTCTGATGTAGAATTTAGAGAATAAAATCTGTTGGACAGTTTAATCCCAACAGATAGTAGATTAGGTAGAGAATTATATGGACTCAACTGCTTAATCTAATTCCATGGAGAAATAAGGAGTAGAAATAGATTATATTTCCTGTTTACAAAAGAAATAAAATGTTGTAAAGAGTTTTCCAATCCAAGTGCACTCTAAATGAAGAAAAAATGTTAGATCGGTAGGATTGGGTAGGTAGAAAGCTTGTTGATGAAGATCCATTGTTTTCCATGGTTGCTAATATGCTTTCTGTAAAAAGAAAAGCATCCAAGCAAAGAAGGTAGCCCAATGGATAAGGCACTGATCATCCTCCCAGAGAATGCAGGTCTGAAGTTCTTGATGCCTTCAGGAAGGCACCATCCCCAAGTGGAGCCACTGTTGGCCACCTATAAAATTTGTTCTATCAAAAGGTGGCCAAAACATTGTTTAGCCTTCAAGGAACAGTTTCATTGCAAAAAGTGTATCTCTTGAAGCCTCTAGAAGACATCATATCCTTGTTTCAATCTTCATTGTTGTTCCCATTTCAAGCTCAGAAAATTATGCTGAATTCCATGAGAAAGACTGCTGCAAAATCCCCTTTTTTCCCCTTCCTGCACTCAAAAACTAACCTTCATTTTTCCTCTCTTTTTCCCCATCAAGATCCCTCATTCTCATAATTTTTCCATCTCCCCTTCATCAAAATCCCTTTCATAAGGTTTTAAGATCCTTTTTGGCCTTATCGAAACCCCCAAAACCCTTTGAAAACCATTGAAGATCCATGAAAAAAATCACATTTTCATATTAAGGGTTTAAGCCCCCTTGGGCTAAGTCCCTAACTCTATAACCCCTGGTCATATGCTTCTCCATGTGCCCACAGGCCCCACAATCGGGTGCCAAGCCATTTTGAATAAATATTTCCGCCCAAAGTTTAAAACCTTTGGTTATATATTAAATTTGTCGTATTTACTATGAAAAAAAATTTCCGCCGGTGCAAAATTCCAAATTAATCTCCGTCGTCGATATGATCCGCTGATCGACGGTGCGGAACCTATCGTGGTTGGTGGTCCCCGCTGTGCCAAACACTGCAGAAACCAGCGGTATCCATCACACCGCCTTCTGAGGGCTGGCAGTATTTTTCATTTCGAAGCAATTCCATACAATGGTTGACGCGTGGCACAAGCACTATTTGAAAACTGCCCCCCCATCGCGCATTAACATTCGTCCACAGATCCAGTGCGATATTGTTGTGCACCATCTGATCTGGGGTGGGCCATCTGATGGTAGTCGCTCCTCGAAGATTCGCGGGAGTTAACCTAGGCAAACAGTGCCCCTGGCCCACCATCCGTCGCCCTCTGACGCGTCCTCAACCGTCGATCTCCTTCTGAGATCGACAGTCTAGATTTGATTGCATGCCCCGCCATTGCCCAGTCCCAGCGCCAAATCAACATCCATGCGGCATATTTCTATTGGGCAGGTCTCCGTGTTTTCCTTGTCCAGTCAGCATTTCCGAACCCGGGAACTTTACTTAACATGATTTAATTGGATTTTTGATGTCCGGGTGTATTTTCTAAAGTTTATTGGCACCCAATCTCCACCGTTGATCATGTGGGCCGATCTCATCCGACAGCCCACGATCATCCCGAACCCCACACACTATTTTTCACTGAAACAAAGGTTTTTTAACCGATTTTCTCCAAAAACCCACTCCTCCACGTTATTTTTTGCCTCCGCTTCCCACCGTCGATCTCTGCGCGATCGACGGTTTTGATTTAAACTTTTCTTCCGCCGTCTCTTTGACTTTTCCCGATCAATCTTGACCATTGGATGATGCCATCCAATGGCTATGCTCCCTCCACATGCCCTCTGAAGTAGTTAGCCTATATATGCAGGATTTTTTAATATTTTTTCGTATTTTTGCTGGGTTTTAATTGGTTTTTTCCGCCATGCTGAAGAAAAATTCACAAGTCGAGGGTGATGATCCTCCTGCCTGCGATTCACCACAAAATCACTTGCAGGGTTTTTAATTCACATTTTATCAATGAATTCATGAGGCATTGATGCCATTCGACCCCTGTACAGCCCTGCACACCATAAAACACAGTTAATCAAGCACCGATCAAAGAGTATCAGTGTGGAAGACAGATCACACCAGAAACAGGAGATTGAAGACCTAAAACACAGTTCTCAAGTAAATTAAAGGTGTTTTAGGAAAAGACGAAGACATTTGTCGAGCTGAGAAACCCTCCACCGCCATAAGCAGAGGCCAATTGAACCCTCTCCAGCTCCTAAAGACACCTGCAGCCTCACAGAAATCAATGAAGCTTAGTCATTACCAGAACAATAGGTGTTTACCTGAAGACAACTGAACAATTAATACAAATCAAAGAATCTTATTTCTAATTGTCGGTAAAACCATTTTAGAAGATTAAGAACATTTCAGAAGCACATCTTTCGATCATTATGCCTCGAAAGGCAGGAATAGATGTTATGGAGAAAAGTTAGAAATGATTACATAATTAATGATATTTGATCCTTGGGAAATCCTCCCACTTCCTCATTTCTCTATAAATACCTCTGTAGAACATAAGCAAATGTTGGTCTCTCGACATCTGAATGCATGTAATGGTTTTTTAAAGCTACTGATGCATTGTGCGCAATTTGAAGATAAATAAGCTGATATGAGAAGTTTGAAGTTGTATAGACCCTCCGGGCTTGCTGATTGTAATTGGTTTGAACATCAAATACAAGTTGCTGATTTATGGGATCCTGATTTGTGTCAATGGTGATGTGTTCCTCACTGTCAATTGTTATTTTCTTTAATTTTTCACTCTGTTCATTTTCTCTGATAAGGAACAGCAAATATAGAGCTAGGACTTACTCTCAGTAGTACCCTACTCTTACTGAAAGCTTTATTTTCTATGTTTTTCTCTTGTTAGTACTGAGTATATTAAAGCAGGTTGGTTTCAAAGCACTTGCCTGATCTAGATTGCTCATTATGATGATCATCAGTGTTTTCCTTTAGAATATGCTAAAAGCAGGTTGGTTTCAAAGTACTCACCTGATCTTAAGCTGTTCTAATTGTTTTTGAATGTTTTTTTACTAAAAGTACTTCAAAGCAGGTTAGTTTTAAAGCACTTACCTGATCACAGAATGCTTTTATATTTTGTTTCTCTAAACTCAAAGTACTTCAATGCAGGCTAGTTTAAAATTACTTACCTGATCACAGAATTATTTTATGTTTTGTCTCTCTAAGCACATGTTGAAAGCAAGATAGTTTAAAGCCACTTACTTGATCTTAGACTGTGCACTGTTCTTCATTTTGTTTTGTTCTCCACTTCCTATCTATTTCACTCCATAGATCACCTTAAGAGATCTGTTGACATAAGTGACTTGCCCCATGGATCCTTCTTGAACCTTGCTGTCCAATTAAAATCCTCCTATGACTCCATAGCCCAATGGGTTAAAACTATCTTTGCCTTTTTCTATCAGCCAAATAATTCCTTCACTTGCAGACATCTTCACCCTTCATTTTGAACTGCCTTCACCTTCATAATGTCTTTTCCCAACCAAAACAAACAAAACAAAACTCATGCTCTTCATCACTAGCCTAATACCACATTTCAGGCTTTAAATATCACATCTTTAAACTCATTTATAGAGAGATCCCTCTCTGGATTTAGGAGGGCTAGATCCTTGAATCCCAAAGAAGTTTGATGTTACCCCTGTAGTTGGACTTTTTCCAACCTTGCTAATTACAGAGACCATAACACAACTGACACTCAGAAGTTAAGATTATTTCCTGTTACTCTCAAGGACTCAGCTCTACGTTGGTTTATGGGGTTAAGAGGAAACACTATAAACACTTGGGATCAGATGAAGAGTGTTTTTGTCTAAATATCAAGAATATTGCACAACTCGGGACATGCAGGATGATGATGAAAATCTTGAAGATTACTTAGAAAGATTTATGTATATTTTACAAAGGTAGAAACTTAAGTTTTATCCCAGTACTATTAGAACCTTGTTCTTAAGAGGACTTACTGATAATACTAGAAATAATTTAATTCTATTAGGACAAGGTGATATTTGTTAGCAAACTTTTGAACAAATTTGTGAATTATGCAGGAAATTTTCAAGAAATCAGTATAGATCTAGTAGAGGAACTCAAAATAGAAATAGAAAAACTGAATCTACTGATGCTATGATTATTGGACTAGAAAATAAAATGGAAAACATGAAAATTGATATAATGAATATTGTTACCAAACAGTTAGACTCTTTAAAATTTCAGCAAAAACTCATGAAGGAACAAGAGTCATTATGTATTTTCTATCCTAAATGTAGAGACAAGCATCCTCCTAAAGAGTGTCCTCTTAATTTGAAAGAAACTAATAAGTGTGCTATTTGTGCAGAAGACCATGTCACAGAAAAATGTCCCTCTATACCTGGAATTAAAGTTGTATTTACAGGGGGACAGCCTGAAGCTGGATACTTGTATGCTATGGGAGCAAGAAGGAATTGGCCTCAGGTAGGTACAGGTATACCTCGTGAATTTTCTCCACATTATTTTGGTTATAATTCACATGCATATTCTTATCCTAACACTCATCAGCAGTGGCAGTATGGGAATCAATATCAGCATGGGAAACCTTCTCAACCATGGCAACAAGGTTGGAAAGGGCCAACTCATTCTCCATACTCCCACCAGCCACCTATGCAGTCATATCCATCTACGCATACATCTTATTCAATGCCTCAACCTCCAAGTCAGTCTACTCCACCGTTTCCTTTACCTCCACCCTTTCGCCCTCCTCAGTTGCCTGCTCAACCTATGCCTAATCCTAACAATAATAAAGCAGTGAAAATAATCTATGTAACAAACCCACCTTTACCATTCGAGTACCAGTCTATTCCATTTGGGGTTCATGATATTCAATTAAGATCGGGAAGGACTATAACATCAGAAAATCAGAAGCAACCTATAGTGATTGTTGAAGAGAAAGGAGAAGAGGAAACTCTTAACCATTCTCCAAAATATTTCACTAAGCAGCCCTTACCTTTTGAATCCTTTCCATCTTCTTCCAACCCACCTCCCTTCCAAAGAGGCTAGTAATGGAAAGAAGTGAGCCTATTTTTGAGACTAGTTTGGCATCCGAGCTTCAGAATATTTTCATTAAGATACCTTTGCTTCAAGCCATTAAAGAGATCCCCATTTGTACCAAGAATATTAAGGCACTTTGTCTCAAGAAACCTGGGAGGAAGAGATTGGAACCCCAAACCATTCAATTTGTTGGTAGGGTAGCAGAGTTGATGACGGGATGTGTGTCTATGGAAAAATATACTTATCCCAGAAACTTTGTTGTCTCAGTTCAGATTGGTAATTTCCTTGTCTCTAATGTTCTTATAGACCTGGGGGCAGCCATTAATGTCATGACTAAGCAAACAATGGATCAACTTCGGTTATCTCATCTTCACCCTACTCCCACTGTGCTTGAATTGGCAAATAGATCTAAAATTAAGCCAGAAGGAGTATTGGACGATGTGATAATCTCATTAGATTCTTGGGAATATCCTTCTGATTTCATTGTGCTTCAGCCAAAGAACCCATTAGGAGGACATCCCTTGATCTTGGGTTGACCATGGCTTGCTACGGCCAATGCATATATTGGATGTCGTTCCGATGATATGTATATTTCACATGGAAATTCTAGGAATAAAATACCTTATACCCCCCTGCCAGATCCATTCAAGACCTTCGAGATACTTTATGGTTGGATAAAAGAAGTGATGAGGAGACTCAGCCCATTTTCCTTATTCATCATTTTATTGGGTCTTCACAAGAATATGAGATTCAAGATTTCCTGAATAATCTAGACACTATGCCTAATTTTGAGCGCTTGAGCCAGATTTTCAGCCTAGATTTTCAAGATAATCATGATTCTCATTCTTCTGTACCGTTGCATTTGACCACTCCCTTGAGTACTCCCAAGCCTGACACTACTTTTTTTGAGATTAGCCCTGGTAAATCCTTGCATATTAGTTCAAATTTAGACTCATCTCAGCAGGAGCAGCTTGTGAATTTGTTGCAAAACCATCTTAGTGCCTTTGCTTGGGGCTATGAAGATATGAATGGTATTACTCCTTAAACTTGTACACATTATATCTATATTCAGGAAGGAACTCGACCTGTCCGACAACCCCAAAGGTGAATGAATCCAGCTCTAAGAGATATTGTGAAGGAATAAGTACAAAAACTCTTGGATGTTGGTTTTATCTATCCTATTTCCGACAGTCAGTGGGTCTCTCCATTAGTGCTAGTACCTAAGAAAGATGGAAGATGGTGTATTTGTATTGATTATCGAGAATTAAACAAATCCACTTTCAAATATTACTTCCCTCTCCCTTTCATTGACCAGGTGCTTGATACCCTTGCAGGAAAGAAATATTTTTCCTTTTTGTATGGCTTCAGTGGCTATAACCAGATACAGATTGCACCCAAAGATCAGGATAAAACTACTTTTACATGTCCATGAGGTACATTTTCTTATAAATTTCTTCCCTTTGGTTTATGTAATGCTTCGACTACCTTTCAAAGGGCAGTCCTAGCCATTTTTGCTAATCTAGAATTTGTAGAAATTTATATGGATGACTTTTCTGTGTTTGGTGATTCTTTTCAGAAAGCTCTCAAAAATCTGGAGAAAGTACTTCTTCATTGTCAGGAAGCCAATCTCACCTTGACTGACAAGAAATGTAGGTTAATGTGCAAAGCGGGAGTGGTAC
This sequence comes from Pinus albicaulis, assembly GCA_034641835.2. Lineage (NCBI taxonomy): Eukaryota > Viridiplantae > Streptophyta > Pinopsida > Pinales > Pinaceae > Pinus > Pinus albicaulis. Next base: position 10,555,094 of record CM076581.1, on the reverse strand, counting down.
TTGGCCATTTGATTTCAGGTAAAGATATCTAGGTTGATCTAGCAAAGATTGAAATCATTCTACATCTTCCTGCACCCAAAACTCAAAGGGAAGTAAGAGGTTTTTTAGGACATGCTGGTTACTGTAGAATATTCATTGAAAATTTTGCTAAGATAGCTGCCCCTCTTTTCTGACTTCTAGCTAAGGATAGTGAATTTTCTTGGTCCACAGCTTGCCAACAGTCTTTTGAAACATTGAAGGAAAATTTGATACAGGCACCAGTTTTGAGAGGTCCTAACTGGTCCCTTCCTTTTCACATTTCCTCTGATGCTTCAGATTTGGCTATTGGCGTAGCTTTAGGACAAGAGGAAAATAAGAAATCCTATGTTATTAATTATACTAGTAAGAATTTTTCTTCCGCTGAATTGAATTATACAGTTACAGAGAAAGAGTTTTTAGCTGTAATTTTTGCAATTAATAAGTTCAGGCACTATATTACAGGATATGAAGTATTTGTACATACTGATCATTTCGCAATTAAATATTTGATGAACAAACCATTGACTAGCGGTAGAGTGACTAGGTGGTTGCTATTTTTGTAGGAATTTAATGTTACTATTGTTGATAGACCAGGAAAATCTAATGTTGTAGCAGATTTTCTTTCTAGATTAGATAATCCTGGTGAAGCAACTCCTGTTAATGATGATTTTCCGGATGAACATATTTTTGCTATGTCAATAGATTCTTCATGGTTTGTTGACATTGTTAATTACTTGGTTACTGGGAAAACACCACCCCACTTGTCCACTCGCGAAAAGTGGAATATTATTCAGAAAAGTGCTACATACCCCTGGATTCAAGGAGATCTCTTTTACACTGGTCCATATCTGATTATCCGTAGATGTGTAAGAGAGGAGGAAGTGTTTGACATTTTGAAATCTTCTCATGATGAACCCTGTGGAGGCCACTTCGCTGATAAGCAAACTACATATAAAGTATTGTGTGTTGGTTACTTTTTGCCTTCCTTGTTTAAGGATGCCAAACAGTATGTCAGGCGATGTGATAACTGTCAACGAATGGGCCAGCCTAATCAAACCAATGAAATGCCTTGATGCCCCCAAGTTATGATTGAGTCGTTTGAAAAATGGGCTATTGATTTTATAGGGCCAATAAATCCAATGTCATTAAGTAAAAAGCATATTTTGGTTTGTACAGATTTTGTTACAAAATGGGTAGAAGCTAAAGTTGTTTCCTTTGCTACTGAAAAATTTGTTGTTGATTTTCTTTTTACTGAAATCTTTACTAGATTTGGTGTGCCTAGAGAAATTGTTTCTGACAATGGTCCGCAGTTTATTTCTAATCTGGTACAGGGTGTGATGGAGAAATACAAGATCCAGCACAAGAAATCCACGCTGTATAGCCTGCAAGAAAATGGCCAGGTGGAATCCACAAAAAAAATGATCGAGTCCATTCTTACAAAGACAGTAAATATGCATCAGAAAGACTGGGCTGAAATATTACCAAAAGCTTTGTGAGCATGCAGAACCACTTGGAGAAATAGCACGGGACATACACCATATGAGCTGGTATATGGAAAACAGGTTCTATTACCAATTGAATTCCAGATTAAAACTTTCAGAACTGTAGTTCAGTTATGATTAGATCTCTCTGAGGCACAACAACAACGACTTCTCCAATTAAATGAGTTAGATGAATTTCGTAGGGATGTTGTTCAGCAGAACATACTAATTCAGCAGCAACGCAAAAGGTGGCATGACAAGTCTATTCAGAAAAAGCAATTCCAACCAGGTGATTGGGTGCTCCTTTATGATTCTAGATTTAAAATTTTTAAAGGGAAATTCCATACAAGTTGGATGGGACCTTATGAAGTGATCCGAGTATTCGAGAATGGAGCAGTAGAAGTTAAAACTATTGATGGAAAAAATTCAGTATTCCTGGTAAATGGACACAGATTAAAGAAGTATTTTTAGCCACTTGCCAGGAAAGATTTTACACAGCAAGTCCAACAGCAATTCGGGACGGTGGTGGTGAATGGTAATACCAACCTTTTGAAAACATGAATTCCTCTTCTTCTTAAAAATTAAAAAAAATTAATAAATAATAATAAATAATAAATAAAATAATAATAATAAATTTTTAATAAAAATTAAATCTACATCCACACTAAAATGTAGATCAAAAAATAAAAAACAATAAAAAATAAAAAATAAAATAATAAAAATAAATTTTTAATAAAAATTAAAGAAAAAATATTTTCCTGTAATTATGAAAATCAGTTCGCCGACATGACTGCAGAAGGATCAACCTGAAAACCAACTTGCTGGCAGGAAGATCAAAAATTTATAATAAAAAGAGAATGTTTTTTGATCTTTAGATATGCTAGCGACCACCAAGTAAAAGCAGGTTCAACAGAACCAACCTTTATACAATTGGGGTAATTAGCATGGATATTTTTATTCAAGTAACGCTTAATTCTCGTTGTAGTTATTTTTCTTGCACCAGTGCAAGCAGACCTTCCAGAAAATTTTATGCCTTTCTTCATATTCCACTTTCGTAATATTCCCTCATTTTTCTTCTTCAATCCCAGAATGATTAACCTTCCCATATTCTTCTGAATTTACCCTATCCGTTTCGTAAAACCCCACTTTACCCTTGAATTTTTTTTCCCTATCCCACTTCTATTTATCCCCTCTTGTGGTACTATTCCTGGAATCCCTGTAACAGTATTACTTCCCATTCTGAAATTTCCTTTTTCCCACTTCTTTATTACCTCATGAATTGCAGGATCTCACGCACAAAGAGCAAAAGGATATGCTCTGAAGCATCAAGAAAGCGCGAAGAAAATTTCCAGTATAAATTGAGGAAGTCATGTTGGAAGTCCATCCTATGTTTTACTTAAATTCCCTATTCTTTTTTTCAGATATTATGCTTGCACTAGTGCAAGCATGTCGTCCTATATAATAATGCAAGCAGAATGGTACCAGCAGAATAGCATAGTTTAAGCGGTGCAAGCAGACCGGTGCAAGCATGCACCCTCTCAGAAACATAGTACAATTTGTTCTTCTCATAGCATATGTCATAGGAAAGTGGTCATCATGAAAGTTTATAAGAAATCCTTTCACTTAGTCGATGAGTACTTGTGCTATCATATTAACAAGGAGAAAATCTTTTAAAGTACAAGGTGTTTTTAAGTTAAGAATCATGATCATTTTTTAATGAATGCTAAAGTTTTTTTTTGAATTATGAAGGAGTGCGGAAATGTTTAACCATTGCTTGGATATAATTGCCCCTTTCCGCCATAATCCTAGATGTCCTTCACTCGTAATGATTACCTCACCTAGCCGTTAAAACGCCACCGCAAGTACCAATCCAACACGACCTCAAAGATGTCACGTATCCACGGCTATTTTAGTGGAATGAATGGGTGATAAGATGGAAGGGATGGTGGACATTTGGATCCCTATCTATAAGAACAAATTTTTCCGGTGTTGCATGTAAATTCTTGACTATTCATAACCGTTAAGCAGTGATGCCGCCTGTTCGAAGCGAACCTTCCTCTCTTAGTAAAGTAGAACAGACTATTGAGTATCGCAATAGTCTTACACTATTGCGAGACTTGGGCTTTCTTAAATTATTGGAAACGTTTGATGGGCACAACTTTGAAGTGGCTCTACAGTTTGCCAGAAGTTTCAAAAATGGCCGAGCAAAAATTAAGCCTCTAAAATTTGAGGTTACGTAAGAGTTTATAGCAGCAGCGACAGGCTTGGAAAATATTGGTGAGCAGTGGTTTAAAAATTGGAAACTAGAAAGGAATCGACGGCAACATTTTGTCGTCGACAAGAATATGAAGGTAGATTGCATGAAAGGAATTGCGCGCAGTGCCCTGTTGGGACAGTGGCGGGACCTCCTTTTCATCCTACAGAAATTCGTAACCTGTGAGGGAAGGTACTCCCTCACTTTTGTGTACCATTTTAGGATGTTGCATCATTTCGAAGGTGGCCGCCACGTCTGGTGGAGGATTGATTTCCCCTATTTTTTGCTTAAGAGCTTGGAAAAAATGGCCAAAGGTGTTCGGGATGCATGGGCAGACCAGGCCGACAAGAAGTTATATCACCACGGCATGATAAAGATTTTGGTCTAGAAACAATTAGAAGTTAAAGGCATGACCTGGGAGGCGATGTCAAAACAGCTACATAAAAAGAAAGTTGTTGGAAAGGAGACATAGGACCCCACCAACACAAGCAAGGGTCTGAGTAAGAATGTAAAGGGGAGTCCTTCTTGCACCAATGCAAAAAGGAAACGACCTAAAAAATAAACAGAATAAAGGGCCCCATCTCCAAATAAAAAGACAGCTAGTGCACCAGTTGAATAGACTCCTTCTACGACACCAATACAAGCACAGACCCCCGAAGAAGACAACCTGTCAGTCCTTGCAGACGCAGAAAAATATATAGAGGTCGAAGATGACACTCTGTTGCCCGATTTCATTAAAAAGGCCCAGAAAAAGAATGAATAATCTAGTGCAGGCAAATAACCATAGTCCCCACAGGACGTTGAATCCCCTCCTGCACCAGTGCAAGAAGAAGAAGAACCAGAACAAGAACAAGAACCAGAAGAAGAAGAGGAAGAAGAGTTTGCTGAAACCATGAGGGATATTGAGGTCCCTGAGGAAGACATAACCCCTTTCGAGATAGAAAAAGAAGGATATTTGGTAACTCCTAATGCTCGAATAGTTGAACTAGAGCTTCAAGTGCAGAATTTAGAATAGCTCGTAGCTAAAGCGCAGGAGGATAAAGAACACAGTAAAGAAGAATTAACCGTGGAGATCCAGAAAAATAAAGGAGAATTTAGAGTTTGGAAGTACCGTGCTGCACAATGTTTCAAGCGACTTAAAAAGGCGACAAAGAAACTAAGGAACATCAAAAAGAAGAAGTTTGAAACATTGCAGGCTGATGTTAGTATGTCAGATCAAGATTGATCTGGAATGCTCATAGTTTTGAAGGTTTTTTTGCAAAGGTAAAGAGTTGTGTGAGGACACACAATAGCTTAGGGATGGGAGGATGTTATCCCCCTAATTTTCTCTCTTTTTTCCATTTTCCCCTTTCCTAAATCATAACCATTTACCTCTTTTTTACCTCTTTTATGCACCCTCATCTTGCACCAGTCCAAGCACGGTGACATATTTCATATAAACTTTATTTTTCATATTTTTAATTCAACTTAGCATTAATTAATTATTTATTACATGATTTCTTACTTTTAATCACTCTTTTAATCCAATGTTTATTTGGTAGTTAGAGTACTTATTGTGATCGCTGATCCTAGTGCAGGATCGGATCTTGCACCATTGCCAGCACAGCAAATCCTTGCAGCAGATCTGAACCTCCTTGATCACCACCTCATTTTGAGCTAATTCATCCACGATAGTAAGAGTGATCCATAGGCAGCTGAGACTGAATCTGTGAAGGGTTAAAGCTGGAGATTGGCTACAGCCAGTTCTGCTAATTGTCTAATTTTGAAGACCAGAAAGCTAAATTCTGCGTTTGGTTATGTAATCGGTTAAATGATCTATTTTGGCCTTTGGCCAAAGATCTATATAATGTAGAATGTAAATAGGACTAGGGAGCTAATTTTTCATAGCATAAGAGAATAGAAACACAACCAGAGAGGCGGTAGCAGGTCATTGTATTTTGTTGTCGCCCAAATATGGGTTGGACGATGTATTAATTTATGTACTTGCCTCAGTGAATTAATAAAAGGGAGCTCTGCCTCATGTTTCACAAACTACGTTTTTGTATTTTATCTGATGAATTGATTAAGGTACTGAGCAGTGTTTTTATTTAAAGGTAAACGTGCTGGTTGGCTAGGGCCCAGCCAACCTAGCACGTTTACCCCATTTTCTCGTTTTCCTGTAATTTGTGTTTACATTGTCAAGTGTGATTTAACTTTAAGCACATGCATTCTTGTCTTAGTAAAAGCGGATACGTTGTGTGAAGTAGATAAATTTTCTTTTCCTGCAATTTCTTTCCTTACACTTGATTTCAGATTGGTTTTCCTCCGCCTGGTCCAAGTAGGAGAAATAGCCCTACACTAGTGCATGTTGGTGTGATATCTCTTTTTCCGCAATTCTGTTTGATTGGTTTTCCCCGCCTGGTACAAGCAGGAGAAATAAGCCTACACCAGTGCATGTTGGTGTGATATCTCTTTTTCTGCAATTCGGTTTGATTGGTTTTCCCCGCCTGGTCCAAGCAGGAGGAATGAACCTGCACCAGTGCACGTTGGTGTGATGCAGCAAACTTTCTTATTCTACTTCTCGCAATCTTCTTTCTTTCATTAAATTCTTATGACAGGATAAATATAAATTGATTGTTTCTTTATTCCTGCACTCTGTTAAGATCAGAAACATTCACTTTTTATGTGTGAAATTTGATTTAACAATATAATAGCACTTGCAATAATTAAGCACTCATTTTAAGAATTAAATGCTAAGTACAGGAAGCTCTCATCCAGTGAAAAAAATAGTTTCTTGCCACGGGATCTGAGTGCTTCAAACCTGGAAAATTTCAAGCCCTTGCATGAAGTAGAAAAATAATTTAGTAAAGACACCATTTATACCTTCTGCATAAATATCTGTTCCTGCACTAGTGCAAGCAGACTGCGATAGTGCAGGACAGATTAGTGCAAGAAGGAAATCTCTAAAAGAGTAGGTTTAAGGGCCGATATGATGAGACTGCTAAGTGTCTCTACTAAATAAAAACACACACTTAGTATTTAAACAATAATTAGTTGGAGAGATTTCCTTTTATCTTTAATTCCCTCTTGCAAATGCATTTTTTCTTATTCCAGTCTTAGATTATTTTTGATGGTTCAAGTTGCCTTTTTCTCTTTTTAATCTGATTCTGCAATATTTCCTTTAAAGAAAGTATGGATTTATATTAGGAATATTCTTACCATCTCTGGCATTTCCTGTGCTTCATATCTAAGTTTACGGATCCCCCGGATTGACAAATTAAGTGCTGAGGAGTTTGCTTAAGTGTAATTCCTGCACCCAACAAAGGTCTATCTCTGAGTAGAGGGATCAGCCTTCTAATTAGAAATACCATTGGAGGAGGACATCAGTATTTCAGATCTGTCATAGCCTCATTCTATATCAAATCCAGTTTGCAGTGGCACATTAACCCCGGGGTTATTTGTCACATTGTATGATTTTCGGTATTTCTAGCAATCCTTTCCAAGTTGGCTAGAAATCTTGTATTGGAGCCCATATCTTCATTGTTGGGCATTTATTTTGTTCTATCAGCCATATTTCATGTATATACATCTACAGCAATAGCTACTCTAACATATACTGCGTAGTCACTACTCTCTGACATTTTACACTGTTGCAATATCTCATGTATCTATTGTTTTGATCATTGGAGGATTGTTCTTAGCGCTTGAGTGGCTTGTCCCTCATGATATTTTGTACATTGTTGCTGATCCATTAATACAATGATGTTTGTATACTGATCCCTCTCATGTCATGATCATATTTTTTTTGTTTACATTATTTTGTTCATGTATTGTTGGATCTCCAACTTTGGAACATCTTAAGGTGTTCCCATTGTTGTAGAAATTCCCTGTTTTGGGATATTATAGTGGTATCAGAGAATAATCTTGGCTCAGCCTGTGCATATAAGACATTATTCCACTAGGAGAAGAAGCTTCTCATAGAAAAGAGAAGTTGTGCAGAAGAAACAAAAGCATGACTCCATTATTTGAAGGAATGAAGGAAGAGAGGATCCCCCTTCTTCTTTTCCAAGCTATGAAGACTATCAAAGAATATCTCAAGGAGATGAAAGGGGAGGAGTGTAGAAGATTTCTAAGAGGGTTTGAAGCAAGCCCTAGCTATTCACATGATGGGTGTGAGTATTCAGCCACACATGCAGATCCACAGCGCAGTTTATTTCTCACATTTACTGCAAGAAGGATGGAGGAAGAAGATGCACCAAGGGAGGAGACCTTGAGTGACTATCTTTAGGAGTATGAATCTCAATCATGGAGATTCAAGGATAACTTGGACTTCCAAGGGTTTTGCAAACTCAAGGAGGCAAGATCTAGCAGCCACAAAAGAATCAAGAGAGGTAGAATCTTCCTATCTCACTTTGATGGATCAGCAGAGTGCACAGCCAAAGCTTGGGTAGAAGAGCTAGATTCCTATTTTTAGCTACACCAAATTTCAGAGAAGGAGGCCATCAGAGTAGTAGCGTTGCACCTCAAAGGTATGGCTCATGATTGGTGGTTTAAATATTCTACTTCATTTTTCATGCAAATGTAAAAACTTATATTGGGTTCACTAAAGAATTGGTGAGAAGATTTAATAGGAAACATTGTGAACCATCATTTGTTGAAAACAAAAACTCAAACACTTTGCATGAGTTGGAGAGACCTATTAAACCAGCTCCACTCCATATTTTTTAAGGGAATAAAAACATGCATGATAGTTTTCCAAGGGAAAGATCCCCACTTCTTGAAGAGCCCTCTTCTATTTGTGAAGACATGGAGTTCCCTCATTCAAGAGATGACCAAGATCAAGGGTCTCTCATTGAGGATGAGGCATTCTCATATATGGAAGAAGAGGAGAAGGATCAGCATCAAGGGATGATGAGCATTCACCTTTATCTATTTTGGGAGGTTTCTACACATAAGGAGGGGACTTCATTGTGCAGTGAAGAGAGGGACAACTCAGTCTACTCATATATATAGTCCACTTCAGATTTTGATGTCTCACTACATGGAGGCATTCCACCTGGGAGGCCACCAGATCTAGAGTTGATGAGAGACATCTTTTCTTTGGGTTCACCACTCTTAGATTTTGGAGAGGTGAAGAGTTTGGAGGGAGGATTTGGCATAAGGGGTGTCAAATTAGTAGGCAGTAGCATGAGGATAGCTTCACATGCTAGATCACCAGCGCTGTCTCTTAGGAGGATTGATCCATATTGGAGATCTCAACTCTTGGTAGAGTACTCCAAGGATCTTGGTGCTTGCATGATTTTTAATGACCCTGATGGAGATGATAGATATATGGTGTATGATTTGGTCATCTATGCTTATGGAAGAGTCTTCTTGACTATAGCTTCTAAGCTCAAGGAGAAGTTGCTTCATGCAACACATGAGGACTTCCTTTCCATGCATTATGATGCATATCTTTCTTTGGCAGAGGAGTTCACTTGGGAGGGCATCCAGCATGACATATTTCAGCATATGGAGAGATGCATAGCCTGGATGGTGATAGAGATGATTTCATAGCCACTTCCCTACTCTTTGGAGGTGAGGGAATTTTTTCAGTTGAGCCATTTCAGCTCAAGGTCTCAAGTACATGATGGGGGATGTACAATTTCACCTTATGTTTTGTACTTCTTTTCTTTATATGAGTAGCATGTTGTACCAAGAAGTATTGTCCCTTCTTGCATATTATATGATGATGTACTTAGAGCCACTTGTGGCATTGAGATTGGCTATTTATTTGGTGGTTTGTGGGGGAAGCCACATGATTCTTGGTGTGCACCATTGGCACCAAATTGTATATTCATGATTACATCTTATGAGATGACTGTGGAAGAAAACAAGTGGATGGGAAAGCACTTCTTGTACTTTTTTTTGAGGTAGGCATGGGATGCACTACGTTAGTTCCCTGTGAGGAACTATGATCCGCTTTCTGGTTGTCACATGGCAACTTGTTTTTATTGGTTTTTGCTTCCATGTATTGCTAATAACTTTATGTTCATTGGAAGCTTTGTTTGGAGAGTGGGATATGAGTTGGAAATGCCCATTGGGAGTATGATTCTCCCTATTTTACATGTTGTATGTTTCAGGAGAAACAATGGGCGCACCATGATTGCCACATTACACCTCTTTCCTTCATATAGGAGGAGCTATTGGGAGGACTTGCGTTCTTGAAGGAGGCACTTCATGGTTGACTTATCTTGTGGGATAGATTGGGCCATTTTTTAGGGCCATGACATTTCAGCCCAACATCAGAAACCCCCCCATACTTACCATAAATGGAGAGATAAACTACTTGGATGGGAAAACATAAACTCTCCATTCAGCCCCAACACATTGCGTAAACCCAGGGTTGCAGATTTCTTTGATGAGATACCTAGGATGGCTCATTTAATTTGGATGATAGCATGGGTGAGAGGGTCACTCATTGGGAATGAGATTTCCCATGTGTATCATCACTCCTACCTTGAGGAGTCCATGGGACAACAAGAAGGTTTCCACTTACACCTTCCACCTTTTCATGATGTGAGCCATTTGGTTATGTATCTTTGGGAGGAGACATTGGAGGGCAGATTTGTTGCAGATTATCTTGAGCAGTGGTGGGGACTATTGATGAGGAGGCCACAAGAGGAGAAGGGGAGGAATTTTTCTCTCCCTATACAGTTGCTTGAGGACAAGCAACATTTTGGAGGGGAGGACTGTAATGTTCCCAAATTTTAGCCTCAAGCTAAAAGGAACATTATAGTTAGCATTATCTCTAGGTAGATGAATAAAATGGGTATGGAGGCCCATTAACCTCTTTAGAAGGAAGAATAACATCCTCATGTGAAAAGAGGAATAATAAGTAGTTGGATTAAGCACCTATGTGTGTGAACAGTATTGGATCATATTGATTCAGTCATATTTGACCAAGTCCACATGCACCGTCTAGATACATTGTATCTCCTTGATGGACTACGCAATTTTATTGGAGGACAAATTGCATGAGCTTGGTGGCACATATGGATGGGACCCATTGTGGAGAGGTGCACTTGCTATATATGGATAGGAGGACAGCCATTTTTATTCATTTTTTGATTATTATTTCCTTTGGTCTGTTAAGACTTTGCTTCCTCTTGCTGTTTAGCAGGGTTGCAATGTTGTTTAGCACAAGGGTGTTCCTGGTCGGGAATCCCTACCTCATCCTTAGGGAAGGAGAGGTTATTTGGGCTACATTTCCTCATTCTGGAATTTTTTCCAAGCTACCTCCTTCAGCTATAGCACAGTTTCTATTTAGAGCTGGGTTGTGTTGCAGGGTGCAGCAAAGGAGGATCTCTTTGAGTCATTTCTGGGCTTGTTTTTCAGCGGAGAGCTTGTCTATCCATTGGAGGATCAGTACGAAGGACTCCCAGGCATATTTCTACATATTTGGCATCAATCCAACCATATTCTATCCCTCACAGCATATTCACCATCCAGAACTATGTTATTTTTGGAGGTATTTGCTGGGAGGGTTCATTGAGCTCATCAGGAAGGTCTATTTCTAAGTAGAGGGATCAGCCTTCTAATTAGAAACAACATTGGAGGAGGACATCAGTATTTCAGATCTGTCATAGCCTCATTCTATATCAGATCCAGTTTGCAGTGGCACATTAACCCCAAGGTTACTTGTCACATTGTATGATTTTCGGTATTTCTAGCAATCCTTTCCGTGTTAGCTAGAAATTTTGTATTGGAGCCCATATCTTCATTGTTGGGCATTTCTTTTGTTTATATCAGCCATATTTCATGTATATACATCTACAACAGTACCTACTCTAACATATATTGCACAGTCACTGTTGTCCAGCATTTTACACTGTTGCAGTATCTCATGTATCTATTGTTTTGATCATTGGAGGATTGTTCTTAGCGCTTGAGTGGCTTGTCCCTCATGATATTTTGTACATTGTTGTCGATCCATTAATATAATGATGGTTGTATATTGATCCCTCTCATTTCATGATCATATTTGTTGTGTTTACATTATTGTGTTCATGTATTGCTGGATCTCCAACTTTGGAACATCTTAAGGTGTTCCCATTGTTGTATAAATTCCCTGTTTTGGGATATTACAAATATTGTGAGTTTTAGAAATATCACTGCCTTCATTATCCTTAAAAACAAAATTTTCACTATTTTACTACTCTACCATTCCCTGGTTAAACCAACACTCCTAAAAGACCCCTCATGGGCTCATGCCGCTCATCTTTATCCTATTTTTCCACCCATAACCTCATAACTCTGTTTTGCCTTTGCCTCACCCCTCCACTTTCCATCTAGGATTGCCAAAAAGCCTGCTCCTTCTCATGTTCACCAGGTGCCTCAAGCATTGATGGTCTCAAAACTATAGGCTCGTTAGATAAATCAAGTACATTGGATTTTAGATCTTCAATACTTCAATTTGTCAAAAACTCTATTTTTTTACACTTGAAGACCCCAAGCCAAACTTTCAATCAAAGACCAAGTCAAAGGTGCCTCCCACTAGGTCATTAGGGTTTCATAGTTTGTAGGGTCATCCTTGGTATTTTCAGCACTGATTTCCTTGTCCTAGAAGCTGATTCAAAAGCAAGACAAGATCAGCACATGGTTGTCCAAGAAAAATCATAAAATCTCCTAAGAATAACACCTTATCAAGTTCAAGTTCTACAAAAGGCAACTGTGCATTTTTACATTTCTGTAAGAGTGTTAAAGTGACTATCAGCAGAAAATTGGTAAGGTAAGAAGCATGCACCTTAATAAATACATTCACAGCAAATATAGAGGGAGCAGTTTGTGTTCAAGGAAAATCAGTGTTTCTAAGCCTGATTGGGCCAGCAGTGTGCCAAGCAAGGATCCAATGCAGTGAAACACATGGAGGAGGCACACCAAGAGAACCAAACATGGAAGAATTTTTTTAGAAATCATAGATAAAAAGGGAAAAGGGTGAGGTGAACTGGACATAAATGAATGAACTTGAAAGGGCTATAGAGAAATTAGAAGATAACACTAATGATTTTTCTCAAACAGCCCAGAAACCTAAGGTTTTGGAAAGATAGGAAAAGGAGGTAAAGTGAAGATGTTAGACCTCCATGATGATAGCAGAAGGAACATTTGAAGGGACTGTTGTAAGTGAAATCCAGAGTTTTCCAAGGTAAAGTGTCTCACTACCTCAAAAGAAGAAATATGTAAAGAGTATCAGTGAAAGGAAGGTCAAGCTCTCATTTTCAGTCATTTACACTCAATGATCAAAGGGATAAAGACATAGGTTTGAGGTCCAAGATGGAAACCCAAGCTGGTTATAAGCTCGGTACTGTGTAATTGAATATATCAAACTTTAAGAATGTCATAAAAGGCTAAGTCAGTATGTCATTGCAATATCCCAAAATAGGGAAAATAAGCAGTATTGGGAATATTTTAAAATATTCCAAAAATGGACTGCTCAGCAATACATTCATAGAAAAATGCATTTTCAGAAATATAAGCTATAAAAATTCAAACCATCACTTGGATCCATGATATATATCCATATATCATCTTAGTCCAAGAGGAGATCAGAAACAAAGGAAACTAGGTGAGGTAAACAGACCTCCCACACCTAGTGTAGCTGAAAATCACTAAAACCCCAGAACATTGCTACTCAGAAATTATGCACAAAGAGACAGCACAGTATTATGAGGTTTTCAACTCAGAAAATAGGAGAACAAGTATATTTACTCATATATTAATCAATAATTCTTAAGAATTTATATCTAGTCTCCTTATACAAAATACAAGAGAACCTGGGAAGGGTTTCTTGTCATACACTCTGCATAAAAATGTGATCTTCATAAAATTACTAAATAATCACTACAACACTAAAAAATAAGAGTGTATAAGGCTGAGAGATGTCTTATCTGATGTATACCCCTCAAGTGCTTCCTCCCATGAAAGGATGAACCTTTCAATCACAAGGAAACACTGCAACAGAGCCACTAGACCATCTACTGAAGCTGCCTCCAAAAATGACGCATTCCCTAGCTGGAACAGTGTTGGGAATGTTGGGGAAATGTGTGGCCAGATGCCACAGATCTTAAATTAGCTCTAGACCTCTCCAAACAGATCTACCAATAGAAGGAAGCCTCCCTCCTATGAGAAACTAGCTCAGAAAAGTGGGATTCCAATCCCTTCCACTGCTGCATCCTACAACACAGCACAATCACCTGCAGAAACTGCACTGATGAAGTAAGATAAAGCTTGGCTTGAAAACCTGATGTGGAAATTCATGCAAGAACTCTCCCGAGAGGCTCCTCAAGGAAAGAGGTGGGATTCCCGCTGAGGAAGACCCAGTGCTAAACAGCACAACAACCCTGGTAAATAGCAAGAGGAAGAAAAAGTCTGAGCAGACCAAAATAATAATCTAAAACACAAGGAAAAATGCTGCCATCCTCTTTCTTAAATAAAATTTGAGTTTTCTTGCCCTTGGCCCCACCCAATTTGGTCATTTCCATCAAGAGATTCATCTCCCTCCAAAACTATGTTATTCCTTCCTTGATCCCTGCTCCTCCATATCTACATTGTTGACTTGGTCAAAGTAGACGGAATCAACTTGATATTATCCCTGTTCACACATGGAGGTGTTTTATTAAGCTGCAAGGAGTGTCTCCTTTCACACTTGAAGTGTTTTTATTCATTCTTAGGAAACTTATGGGATTTTCTACCCATGTATTCACCGGCTAAAGGTATTGTTAACTCTAATGTTCCTATTTAGATTTGAAGCTAAAATTTGGGAACATTACAGTCCTCCCTCCAAAATTTCTGCTTGTCCTCAAGAAAATGTATAGGGAGAGAAAAATTTCTCCCCTCCTCCTCTTGTGGCCTCCCATCAATGGCCTCCATCACTGCATCAAGATATCTGCAATAAAATTGCCATCCAATGTTCCCTCCCAAGTGTGCAAAACCAAATGGCCCACATCAATGAAAGGTGGAAAGTGTGAATGGAAACTTGCTTGTTGTCCCATGGCCTCCTCAAAGTAGGAGTGATGAAAAACATGGTTAATGAGTGACTCCCTCACCCATGCTATCATCCAAATTAAATGAGCCATCCTAGGTAGCTCATCAAAAGAATCATCAACCCCGGTTTTATACAATGTCTTGGGGCTGCATGGAGAGATTGGATTCTTCCATCCAAATGGTTTCTCTCTCCATTTATGGTAAACATGAGGCTATTTTTTTCCTTGGGCTTAAATAACATGGCCTCCAAAAATGGCCCAAGTTTCCCCATCAAACAATTCAGCCATGAAGTGCCTCCTCAAGTTCTTCAAGTGGCTCCTTCCACAAGAAGGGAAAAATAGTGATGTGGAAATCATGGTTTTCCCATGGTTCCTCTTGAAATGTACAAGGGAGAATCATGCTCCCGATGGGCACCTCTAATACCTCCAGCACTCTCCAAACAATGCTTCCCATGGATATAAAAATATCAGCAGTAAATGGAAGAAAAATGAAATAAAAACAAGCTTCCATATGACAACTGGAGAGTGTTTCATAGTTCCACCAATGGAACCAGCGCAGTGCATTCTTTGCCTACATAAAAACAAAAAATAACAAGTGCTTTCCCAGCCACTTTTTTACTACCGCAGTCATCTCATAAGATGGAATCATGAATATACAATTGGGTGTCATTGGTGCACACCAATAATTATGTGGCTTCCCCCACAAACCATCAACAAGATAGCCAACCTCAATGCTGCAATTAGCCTCAAGTACATCATAATATAAAGTATAAGAAGGTATGATCCTCCTTAATACAACATAAAGAAAGGAAAATCATAATACAAATGTATACCTCCTTTACCATGTACTTCGGTCCTTGAGCTGAAATGGCTCAACTAAAAATGCTCCCTCACTCCCAATGAGTAGGAAGGTGGCTGTGACATCCTCTCCATCGCCATCTGGGTTATGCATCTCTCCATATGCTGAAATATATCATACTGGATGCCCTCCCAAATAAACTCCTCTGCCAAGGAAAGATATGCATCAAAGTTCCTGGAAAAGAAGTCCTCATGTGCTGCATATATCAGCTTCTCCTTGAGCTTAGATGCTCTAGTCAAGAAGACTCTGCCATGAGAATAGATGACCATATCCTCCACCATGTATCTATCATCTCCATCGGGGTCATTAAGAATCATGTAAGAATCCAGATCCTTGGAGTACTCTACCGAGAGTTGAGACCTCCAATATGAATCAATCCTCCCAAGAGACAGCACTGGTGATCTGGCATGTGAAGCTCTCCTCATGCTGTTGCCTGCTACTTTGACATCCCCCATGCCAAAGTTCTCCTCCAAACTCTTCAACTCTCCAAAATCCAAGAGTGGTGAATCCAAAGACAAGATGTCTTTCATCAACTCCAGATCAGGTGGCCTCCCAGGTGGAATGCCTCCATGTAGTGAGACATCAATGTCAAGAGTAGTCTATCTTTTCACTACTCGCCATCTTCTTTCACTGCAAGAATCAATCCCGCAGATCTCCCATTGAACAAGGTCTACCACATGCCCGAGCAAAAAACCCCTCAATAGCAAAGGCGTCCCCTTGAAGCACAAATCTGATACCAAATGTAGGTTTTAACCTTGTACAGAAATTATCTACAAACTAATCTTAAAAACAAAAAATAAACAATAGCAAGAGCATAAAACATAAAACAAAAATACACAGAGATTTTCCCTTAGATCCCAAATCAGGACTACCAGCTTGATTTTTCATTTTATTCTTTTAGTGTTACAACACATATATATACATGCCTAAGTATACATAAACCCCAGTCCATTAACCCTGGATTGGAACATAATTGTAGTTCCCTTGACTGTATCTACAAAATACCAGGGGTCGAAAACCATCATGCCCCAAAACCATGTGCAAACCCATGCACAAAACCATGGGCGGATCTGCCCACTGAAAAATAGGGTCTGAAAAAATTCCCCCGGCCACTGCCACCCCCCCGTGACCCCCCCACGCGTGTGCCTTATCGTGGAAAGAATATAACACATACCCAACAACTTTAACCCCTATTCACATGACCCAAGAGTGTTTTATTCAGTTGATATAATGATCCAAATTCACATTAAAAGTGGTTTTATTCCTACTAAGGATATTTATGGGTCTCTCTACCCTCTTATTCATCTATATTTTTGACAAAAGCAAAAATTAATATTCTAAATAGTGGAAAGCTAATTAGGAATATTACAATCTTCCCCTCCCAAATGTTTATTTTCCTCAAGAAACTGAAAAGATGGGTGTTGTAAAGTATCCTCTCCTCCCCATGTAACGTCCTCATCCGATAGGTTCCTCCACTGAATCAAATATTCTCCCATCAACCCGTCCCTTAGTTTCCTCTCCCAAGTGTCCAAGTTAGTCTTTGGTTATAAGACCAAATGTCTCACATCATAAAGAAGTGGGATATCCATGGTGGCATGTAATATCCCAAAGGGGGAAAATGAAGTAATACTGAAACACAATACCAGAACTGCAAATAAGTAAACAATTAATCTTAAGACAACATCAGAATTTACAGAGAAGTTGAGTCATCGTATTATATTGGAGAAGAATCAATTACACAATGTACAAAATATGAGTAGATCTAGCCAAAAAGTTGGTCTAGAATCACCCAGAAAACATGCTACAATAGGTACAGCATAACTAGAGAGGCACTGAAGCAAATACTGCACTGTCCCTTCAGCAAAATATGAACATATAGTTGTAGGCTGAAAAAAAAAATGCAGATCTACTTAAATCTGGAACTCAGATGATGCCAAGATTCAAGATCTAGCTAATGTGATGGATTCCCAAGATAACCCATAAAGGATTTTCCAGATCTAGAACTTTGGAAAATAACCTCCCTAAGATTTGATCCTTGATCTGCTGGGAAATACAGATCTGAAGCTAGATATGTCAAATATATGGCTGAAATATGTTGCAATTTCAGATCTAAGCTTGAAGGTTTGATCCCTTCTTCAGATCTACAAGCTATAAGCTCTAGATCTAGCTTCTCAATCCTCCAATAATGATTTCAGCTGCTGCAACACAATTTTTAATAGAAACTGCACTGTGAGGGAGAGAGAGGCCTTCTTCCTGCTGAAAAATGTTGCAATAAGCTCCAAGCTAATGGGAATACTGATGGAAATGTGAGGGGATGATCCCTCACAGGATTACTAGCTGAAATTCTAGTAACTTCCTTCCTCCTTTTAGATCTGCAAAATGGACAGCATAATTCCTGAAGGAAAAATTGCTGCTAGGAGGTCAAGAAATTTTGGCCTGATGCCAGATCTGAAATGAAGCTCTGGGAAGCTGATATGTAAGCCCAAGGTGATAGGACTAAACCCTCACTAGTTCTCTAGTTGAAGTACTGAAGACAACTTCCACCTTCCAAACTGATCTTCAAAAATCTGCAATTTCTTAATATGATTGTTCTGTAGAAAGTAGGGAAAGATATGTGGCACCAATTCCTGGTGTAGAATGTAGTAAAATACTCTTTCTAGAGCTACTCTAAGAAAGAGGTGGGATTCTTGACCAGGAACACCCTGTGTTAAAAAACACTTGCAATCTCTGCTAAACAGCCCAAGAAAGCAATGGAATGTCACATGACAATTCCATATCTGAAAATATCTTCACATCAAGAATAATCAGAATCCCTCCATCCTTGTCTTCATCTTCTTTATATAATGTTTGAGCCTTCCCAAACCTTGGTCCTCATCTAGACTGCATAGTGCATGTGGACAAGATCCTCCAAGTTTGACTGCGCTATTTGACCAAATCAACCATCATGTCTAGGTGCAATGTACACCCTCTAAATCAAGTGTGTTGTGTTTGCACAACATCCTCCATCACTTTATCATGAATGTCCCATCATCTTTTTTTTGACATCTTCAAGATCTTAGTTGACTGAATCAACCTTTTGTTTGATTTCTTCAAGATCTTAGTTGACTGTGTCAACCTCCATGATCTATCTCATTAATGAGACAAGTTCTCCAATTTCATTCACATTAGTAGTTGCTCAACCACCTTATTATGTAGAAAGTGGATATTTATTCATACTAATTATTATGGGTCCCTCCACCCCTTTATTTACTTAATTCATTAAGAAAATCAAGAACTCTAATATTCCAAATATAACGTGAAAATTTGGGAATATTACAGTTCCCCCCCGGGGAAAAATGTTGCTTGTCCTCAAGAAACTCTAAAACTATATGCAAATCCATCTATTCCCCTCCAAATCGCATCCACATAAGGAAGGCTTCCTCCATTTGTTGCAATGTGTTATGTATGTTTGGTTCCAAAGTTGTCTCTCAAAAACATATAGAATGACCTCTAACTGTATGGTTAGATGTCCTCCTTCCATCATGAAGTACCAAGTGACAACCACATGAGTTCCAACTTCATCATTAATATATGAGATACATAAAATAATGTAGCTCTTTCCACAAAGGAAAAGCTCCATCTCACAAACATCTCTTCATCCCATGTTTTATGAATTTTGTTGAGCATTAATATGCTCTCTTCTTTGGCCCTGTTGGCCTTGTTGGATCCAAGCATCATTCCAACATTATGAAAAGGAAGAATGGAAGGATTTATATGGGTAGACAAAGATGTCAAACCATATTCTCCTGACAGTAACCATCGGAGTAAGGCCCTTTGCTACCATCCTCCATCTCCTCCATGTAAGATTGACAAGCCAAACTCCCCAAAAAGCAACCAAAGCAACAAGAGATCTTGTTGCTTTCTCTCCTCCTCATGTGCATCATGAATCAAAAACATAACAATGGACATATGGAATGTGACATCAGCCCAATACAAAGAAACATCATCAATGCACATCATGAGAGCATCATGCCAAGATTTTCCCAATACAAAACACATAGACATATGAGATGTCATGTGGTGGCCAATCGCTCTCAAGTGAAACCAAAATGAACATGCCTTATTTTGCTACATTCTATCATTGATACACAAGGCATGAATTAGAAAAATATGAGCTATTGGGTGGTAACCATACTCACCCAAGAGCATCCAGCATAGCCATGCCTCCTTCTTCATTTCATAAGTGTTCCTCAAGGCATGGATCAAATAAATAAGAGCCTTTGGGTAGTGACAAGAATCCCCCAAGGGCAACCAACACAACCAAGCTTGTTGGCCCTTGTCATAAATCTGCAAGTGGTCATGAAACCTCTTTCTTATCATCCTCAGCCACTCACCCCAATATGGAAGATGAGTGATGTGCTGCATAATGATGGTACCCTCCCTTTGTAGAATACCATCTTCCCCAAACTGATGAAAAATTTTGCACTTCAGGAAATGTTGAAGTGCACCTCCAATGAGATCTCTTAATGAGACCTTATTTTCATCCATGGCCTTCCAAAACCAATGAGGTTCTAGATCTGTTGTAGGTAGAAGTCTCACTTTGAGCTGTGAGATGCTCATTGAGAAAGTGTCATCAAGAAAGGAGAAAATATCTCTCATATCTAGATGTCTACCATTCATCATGTTATCCTCCATTGCTTCATGAGTGAAGCTACCTTCAGAATGCTCCAAGAATGATGGGACCTCCTCATCTTCACAGCTTCCAAGTGACAGCATTGTAGATTTACAAGATAATATATGTGTTGTCTCAAAGCAAGGCACAACACTGATCTCATAACCAGTTATTGTACACAGGATTATGCTCATCCCATTTTTTGAAACTCTACACTTCAACTCAAAAGGTTGAATGTAGCTCAACAATGATGAACTGGGATAGTTCTTAACCTTCTCCTTGATTATATCAAGGGTCCTATGCATTGTGATATGATGCTACTTCAAATCAGCACTATGTTCTAACCCTTGGTTATGCATTGGCCCCGATGGCATGTCCCCATAAGTTTCAATAAGATCTATTGAAACAATAGGTGGTGAATGTGTATGCATACCTTGGATCAACTGATATGTGAGAACCTCTTGACGGAACACAAGAGTTCCTCCAACCGGGACAATAGTGTTGATTGGATAAATCAATCTTGCGAACAAGATCGATCTCCCTAGTACCAAAAGGTAATCTAGCAACAAACAACCAAACAAACCTATCTTTTTCTAGACATATGTGATTTACAAAAGAATACTATAAAGGTGTTAAGGTCTTACCGTAGATCCAATTTTTGTTCGAAGTATTTGTCCTTTGATCACTTGAAGGAGTTATCTTTAAAGACCTGCAATCACAAACAAGCAAACATTAAATAGCACCTGCATAATGTTAAGCCCCTATATTAATAGTGTAGTCCCTTATTATGTTAGTCTAACCCCCCTTATCATTATTGTTGTACCCTTGTAACCCCCATTTTGTTATTATTGTGCCCTTAAATTATTATTGTTGGACTCCTATATATAGATAGGAGGTTTTGTAAATTGTATCATCCAAGAATTGTTCATTTATGTAATGTATTGGAGGTTTCCCCCTCAAATTGGCTCATTTATAAGGCGTTTATATCTCTTTTCTTCTCTTTTTGGAGTTGGTTACACAACATTTGGTATCAGAGCTTTGGATTCTAGGGTTTCGCTGCTCCAAACAGGTCATCGTGGAATTTTCGCTATAACTTTTTTTCTACGACGTTTCAGAAGCGGAAATTTTTAGGGTGCGAAGCCGAAATCCTGAGGAAAATGGTCTAAAAATTTCAGGGCTTGGTTCGCAATATTTTTGGAGATATCATCTGTGGAAGTTAGGTCTTTTTTCAGGCTCCTAAACAGGTCATCGTGGAATTTGCGCTATAACTGTTTTTCTACGAAGGTTCAGAATCTGAAATTCACATGGTGCAAAGCTGAAATCCTGAGGAAACTTTTCAAAAAAATTTAGAGCTTGGTTCGCAACATTTTTGGAGATATGATCTGTGGAAGGTAGTGGTTTTTCAGGCTCCTGAATTTCATCTCAAAGAGGTGATCGTGGGAAAAGTTCAATAAATCTCTCTCTGGGCATTGGATTGGAGTGCCATAAAAAGTGGTCACAAGTACACAGACTTTAGTTTCTTGGCTATCAATTTCAGAGACAAAGGATGAAACAGTGACACATGGCAAGTCCTACAAGTTCGCTCTACTGAACTAGTCCAGAATTAGGTCATTGTGGGAGATTGGACACAAATTTGTCTTGGAGAATCCAAATCAGGTCAGACCTGTGGCATTCAAAAGATAATTCATAGGGCTACTTCAATGCTGAATTTGAAATATTGAAGGGCCGCAGTCATAGAGATAATCCAATTTCAATATCGAGCTCCTCAAAAGTAAGAAAAAGGTGTGTATTGTTTTTTCCGAATTACATAAGTCTTGTTTGAAGAATCAAGTTGAATTGATTCCAAGGGCATACTGAAGAATTTTTGTTAGTAATGGGTTCTATTATGCCTCCAAAAAATAATTCCATACCCATTAAGCCCTCAGAAATCTATACTATGACGCATGAGGAGGAAGAATTGCAATATGAGATATCAAAATTACGGTACCAAGTGAAACAAATTTCGATCTTACGAAGGGAAACTGAAGATGACATAGATGGTTTAAAAGAAAAAATGGAGGCTAATTTGGATGGTTTGAAGGATCAAATAAAATCTATTATGGATGATAAAGTAGTGGAATATCACAATGAGCATCAACAACAAGTTCTCCAACTCTCAAAGGATAACCTAACTTTGGTGCAAAATCAAATGAAACAATCGGAAGATCAATATCACATCGAAAGAAGTTCTGAAGTAGTCACAGAAATAAGAAATCGACAAGTACAATCAATTTTAAATTATCTCAACAAGTGGAAGAGCTTTCCTGTATAAGATTCCACATGGGACGATGAGAATTTTATACAAAAGCATCAGGAAATAATCAAGCGCTGAGGACAACACTTGTTTGAAGGAGAGGGGCATGTTAAGCCCCTATATTAATAGTGTATTCCCTTATTATGTTAGTCTAACCCCCCTTATCATTATTTTTGTACCCTTGTAACCCCCATTTTGTTATTAGTGTGCCCTTAAATTATTATTGTTGGACTCCTATATATAGATAGGAGGTTTTCTAAATTGTATCATCCAAGAATTGTTCATTTATGTAATGTATTGGAGGTTTCCCCCTCGAATTGGATCATTTCTAAGGCATTTATATCTCTTTTCTTCTCTTTTTGGAGTTGGTTACACAACACATAATAAATATTATAAATCATGCCTATCATGGTTATCAAGGAATCCATGAAATAAACAGTTAATTAACAGCTTATTGAGAAAAATGAATTCATTTGTATTAACTTTGAATGAAGGAAAACCTTACAGCCTTAACCTTGACGTTGAACAGGCCTTCCCGGGTCTAAAGCAGGAATATCCTTTACTCTGACAAGCCTTGCACTCTTCCAACTGAGACAGATATAGGTACGTGATCTTTCCTCACAAAATCTCAGTTAAATGAGTTTGAATCCCAACAACACTTTACCTCAAACAATTCTAAATCTTGAACTCCCCTTGAGGCTACCCAAGGCCTCTTTTTATAGTGCAAAAGAGGAGGTTACAGTTCCAATTATGAAGGGATAGATTCCTCCTTCAAAGGGATAAGCTCCTCACATCAAGGGGTTAGCTCCTTAAGGCAAGGGATACATGAACCTCAAAAGAGCGGTTCTGCCACCGCAAGATTCCTTCCAGAGGCTTCTAGAAATTACTGAAAGTGAGCTTCAAGGTTTACTTTGCACCTTTTTAATATTTTACAGGGGTTCAAACCCCTAACACAGAGAAAGTGCGTTCAGGTACGCAGGAGTCATGAACATTAGGTGCGGGACCGCAGGTAAAACAAAGAGAAAGTGCGATACCAGAGTTTTAGAGACTTTTGAGAGATTTTCTCTTATTTTTAAGGCTTGACATGAGGAACTGATGTGTTATACTTGCAAAGGAGGAAGTATGAGTGATAATGAGCTCATACATATAGCATAATGTCAAGATGTCAATTTTTAGTGCAACATATTTCCCCCTAAAGTGTGAAGTTTATAATAGATGAAGATAGAGTCTGTCATGTATGAAGAGTGAAATACTTTATCATTTCAAAGATTATCCTGTGGACACCCCAATCGGAACCTATAAAAACATTCAATGCAAAACATATATATGTAAACATATCATCGTTGAGGTAGGCATTCCCATACTCAGATCAAAACTAACTAGAAAACTGATTTAAACTGTTCTGATACAGGAATGATTTTCAATACATCAATAGTATAGACATGTGTAGACACAGTATGGACGCAACCATATGTTTATGAATATTCCACTGTATAAATGAATAAAAAAATTCCTCGCAGCCTCGATGGTAGAAACTAGATCCAGGGTCTTGATTTCCGCTTCTCGAACTAGTACGATTATATCCATGTGAATGAATGTGTCGAAGGAAAACATGGTAGAAACCACTTGATTACTAGTCAATGATGTGAAATGTTAACAAGTGTGAGATTAACCACCAGTAATTTCAATGGCTCTCAAAGTACTCAGTACAATCCATGAAATTTGAATGAATGAGCTGAAGTCGAACATGTCACGGAATCATTCGATCGAAGGTCAATGATGCAACCTATCGTCGAAGGCGAGAAAACTGCCATTGAGGCATGCAGATTTCACGGTACTGACGATTTCTAGATCAACTTCCTAGATAATGAGCTATTGTCGATAGAAAGTGATCCGTCGTAGGTGAGCCCACAATATGAAATCATAGATCAAGTTTTGAAGAAATATATTGGCAAGGATTGACTCAGGGATGGTCAAAATGGATGATAGATATTTTTCAGATGAATGGTTTGTTTGAACTGTCCTCTTGAACAAATAACGACACTGCAGATGGCTTGGTGACAATTGACCCAAAGCTAATACCCAGAAACCGGCTGAAGACTTTCAAAATGGTTTGATTAACTGTTAGGCAAAGGATTTCCCAACCCAGGTGAAAAAAAGTGTCATGTTCAAGAGTGGTTAACGGCTTTCCGAAAATCAAAATGTAACAAACAGGTTCATTTTTCTCTCTTTTCCCCTACCATTTTTGGCAAGTACCTATTTATTTTTGACAATCTTGAGGAGGATAACATTGGCTTGTTTATAAGCTCATCCTTCGGATGAGTCCAACTTAGTTTAAGATTCAAACCCTAAGAAGGAGTGGTTCGTTCCTGCTTAAAATTGAATAGGTCCTTTACTGTTACATTTTAACGAGTCCAGTATGGGAGAAACTCGGTGTTTTTTCAATTTTAGGGAGTCATAAGAAAAAACTTAAGAAGACTCCATGGGTGTACTTTTTCGTAAATTTAGTCTCTCGATCCCGAAAAAGGATAAAATAATGCGGGAGAGAACTCTATTGACCATATTTAGTCAACGTATACCTTTTTCGTAAATAGTCCATTTCAGTCCGTAAAAGGGGTAAACTTATACTGAAGGGACGATCATTCATTTATTTTAACAAGTTCGAATAATCAAGTGTTCGGAAATCTTTTCAATTTTTGAGAGTCTGAAAAGGGGTTAAAAGAGGACTCCAATGTTTCGCTTTTTTCTGTAAGTTTTAATGAGTTTGAAAAAAGGGATGAAAATGTACTCATGGTTTTCTCTTTTTCGTAAGTTTTAAAGAGTTCGAAAAAGGGATAAAAATGAACTCTTGTGGTCGAATTTAAATTTAATTTACGAGCAGGAAAAGACGAAAAGAACTCGTCATTTTCATGTGTTTTACAAGAATGAAAGATAGAAAAATAATCTTGGGATTTTCATGAGTTTAACGAGTCTTGAAAATAACCAAAATTGACTCAAGATAGGTTTAATTTTTACAAAAGCTTGAAACAGAGAAAAACTATGTTTCAGAGTGGTTTCATTTTTATACAAGCTTGAAATAGAGAGAAAATTGTGCTTGATGCCCCCTAAGTGTAACTGCTAGATCGCATGCCCCCCTAGCTTCATTTCATTCAACTAAGTACACTACTGGTAATTAATAGCTGGATGGAATGAAGGTTCATTTAGGAGATCATATGAAAGACCCGACCTAAAACTGTAAGAAAATTATGCAAAAACTAAAATAACTAACCTAAATATATGACTTAACATTTACGAGATCTAGTCAAAGACTCGACTCAATTAGGGGAGGATTTGTCTCCTTTTTGTTTCATTTTTTAACGAGGTTGACACAGTAAAAGGAACTTTCCTCTTGATACACTGATTCATTTTTAACGAGGTTGACACAATAAAAGGAACTTTCCTCATACCTGATTCATTTTTTTACGAGGTTGACTCAGTAACAGGAACCATCCTCAGAAACTACTTATTTCTAATCTATTAATCTACTCTCTACAATCTACCTACTGATTCATTTTTTAATGAGGTTGACACAGGAAAAGAACTGTCCTCATACCTGATTCATTTTTTAACGAGGTTGACACAGGAAAAGAACTTTCCTCTTGGAAGCTTGTTTCATTTTTTTTAACGAGCTTGACACAAGAAAAGGAACTATGCTCTCGACTAACTGATTCATTTCTTAATGAGGTTGACACAGTAAAAAGAACTATCCTCGGACTCACTAATTCATTTTTTAACGAGGTTGACATAGTAAAAGGAACTATCCTCGAAAACTTGATCATGGCTTCCAACTGGAAGAAACACATGTCAATGGACACACCTTGATCATGGCTTCCAAGAGGTCTTCATCAGAAGGAAGAATAGTTCTCTGGAAGGAACACATGTCAAGGGACTCAAAAGGGATAAGAACATTGCGTTCAAATAATCCCATAGAGTTTTCCATGTCAATTACCGGATCTAATTCAAAGGAAGACGAGCAAACAATGAGAGGCTCACTTACACCGGTAATTGAAAACATGGGACTAGTTGCCACATAATTAACCTGTGGCGGGGTAGATACCACTTTAGAATCAGGAACATTTAGGGGTGTCATATTATTGGTAGTCGAAACAAGACTAGGGAACGAAAGCTGGTCAATAGTCACAATATTTCCATTGTGAGGGAAAGACATCACGCAAAAGAGTGTCAATACTACAGCTTTCATTGCATAGAAATAGTCTCGCCCAAGGAGTAAATTTAAATCCAAGGGGCCTTGAACTACCATAAGATCAATACAGACAGTTTTACCTTCCAAAGTAATAGAAAACTTAGGAATGATCCCTAAAGGTTCACTAATGGTTCTGTTAAAAGTTTTCAGATTCTACGTAATAGGAACAAGCTGAGGGGAACCCAATGCTTTCCAAGCAGTTGAGGATAAAATACTAACAGAAGCACCTTCATCTACCTGTGTGTGGTGCATGTCCCTACCACCAAACTTCACAATGATTTGGAAAGGTATGGAGGAAGGAAGACGAGGTTTTGTCAGTCTATTCCAATCAAAGGAAAAGACCTCAGTACTTGGAGGGGGTTCTGTAGAAACAGGTGAAATGCCCCCCAGCGTAGAAGAATCTGATGTAACAAGAAGAACCTGAGCGGTATGAAGTTCACTCTCTATAGGGAGAATGGGATCGACCGAATGTGAAACAGAATCGACCACTTGATCAACTAATGGATCATCAACCTGAGTGATATGAGTTTCACTCTCCAATGGAAGAGTGGGATCGACTGTACTTGAAATTAGATCAATCACTCTGTCAGTTGACGGTAGTTTGGGAGAAATTTTACGGTAACCAGTTGGAAACTCTTGTTGTGGAACAGTAAGGTTTTCCAATAATTTTGAGGCTTCATCCATGTGAGGGAAAATGTTAGTTTGATGACTCCCTTTACATAACTTACAAAGAAACCTAACTTTCCCCTTTTTCCCAAGAACCTGACTATCACTAGTTGATGGATCAACAGAAAGTTGATGAGATTTTTCTGACCATACTTCCAAGACCTTTGGAATACTGGGAAAATTGATAAGGAAGTGATCACCCTTACAAATCCTACAAGGGTATTTTGGTTTACGATGCATGTTGGAGGTTTCCTCAACACTACTAACATTTACAGCCATGGTTGGTTGGTTGACTTCTTTCTTATCTTTCTTTTTCTTCTTCTTCTTCCCTTTCTTCTTCTTCTTAGCCACCTGGTTACTAGCGTCAAGGCTTTTACCAAGCGAAGAGGAAGAAATGGAGGAATAAATATTAGGCAAAGAAGGTAAAGGGTCAATAGAAGGTTGGTGATTTTGAGATGGTGAACTCTGTTGAGGTGAAGCATCCGGTTGAGGTGGAACAATTGGAGTATTCGGGGCCAACGAAGTTGAAAATAACCATATCGGTAAACCTATTGTAAATCCAAGTAATGAAAAAGTAGCCATATAAGGAGGAACAACATTTCCAAAGTAAGGAAAATTACTAGGATTCTCGTTAAGAGGGGTTCCTTGGTTGGTAAATTCTGGAACAATTTCCATTATATTCAACTTCAGTGAATTTTATTAACAATTTCAAACTAAAATTAACAATTCACAATTCACACCTATGGTCTCTAAAATTAAAAACAAACAAATTAACATGCGCTATCAAATCTAGGAGTCAAACCACACACAAACAGTAGATTCCCGCACTAAAAACACTAGTTGGTGATGAAATCCAACATCGTAGAATTTTAATGCAGAAATGGCGGTTGGAACAGTTACCTCGATAACCTGCTTAATGAAACAGACTGGCACAAGTTTCTTCACAAAACCATCTCGAGTGAAGAGAACCCCCCAGAGAGTCCAAGTGAGTATAGTCGACATCTGCTCCAGGTACAGTGAGATCTTTCCTTCACCATTACCTTAGGAAATAATCTTAATTTTATGGACACTAAGGTTACCAACAGCAAAAAATACAACTGGGGAACAATCTACAATCTGATTCTACGCGCAAGGGCAAAGTAACAAAGCTCAATCCCCTTGAAGGCTCCTCGACATGGTCAATCCAAGGTTTACCAACAAGTGACCCCAGACTCCTCGACAATGGTTAATCCGAGGTTTACCATTTGTAATGCGCGCAAATCTTCTATCTTCCCCGATGAAATAGAATTGATTGTCTCAAAGGTTTGGACATGATCTCGTGATTAACTCCTTTAAGAGAAGCTTCCCAGAATGTACCAGTTACAATTGGATTTATTTCCTACCGCAAGATTTATCTACTTGTTTGTTTTAGTTTCTTTGGAAAGTTAACTACAACGTATTCCAAAGCACTAATCCTAAGCTAGATTGGTGGAAAGAGCCCTAAAAATGTAAAAATTACTAGATGAATTTTCATTAAGCGGTGTGTTATTTAGGCTGTTATTACTCAAAAGGGTAAATGGATATGAAACCAATGGTGTTATGACCCGACCCAAAACTGAATGCAATCAAATAGGATAATGTAATCTTTTCAATTCGATGAATCCTAACTAAAGTAAGGAGAGAGTTTCCATTCACTTCCAATAATGCAAAAAATTGATCACTAAGAGAAAATATAACAAATTCTCTAATGCACTAATTTCATCAAGAAAAACTAATGCAAATCAATTCCGAAACAATTTTTTGTTTTTTTGTTTTTAAAACAAGCATAAAAACATCTAAATTCAAATCAAAGAAAACTGATCTAAATCTACGATTTATTTTTCAGAATGTAGACTATGCAGTTGTAATCTGTGCACAATTCACTCATATTCTGAAACTGAGAATTCTAATTATGCAAATGTGATCTATGCAAGAGAATTCTCAAACACAAGATGATTCTAATGTAATCTAAGAACCAATCAAGTGCAAGTAAATAAAATTTGGTGAGAGTTCCAAAGATCAAAAAATAAAAACACTTAAAGGCGATTAACACTCATACACAATTTAGCCCTCCCGGCAAATGAGGCGGAAATTTTTTTTGCAAAAACAAAAGCAAAAAGATGCAAAATTGTGAAAATACTGAGACAAACCTCCAAGTAATGACCAAAGGAAATCAAATTAAGAATTTCTCAAAAAAGAGACTCAAAACACCCAATTAACTTAACAGAGATTGATGAGATGAAAAAATTGCTGAAAGAAATTCATAAACAAGCCTTTTTGACAGAAAAATACAGATCTGGGTAGATGCTAAGAATCCTAAATTAAATCTAAACTCAAACTGGAAGGAGAAATCTTAAGTTTTTCAAAAATTTGACAGGATCCGCAGGCTCTAGAGAAAACAGGTGCGGTCCCACACTAGTTACTCAAGGAAAGTGTGGAGATGCCCGCATTGTGTGTGAAGACAAAGTGCGATCCCCTGAAAACTTCAAGAAAAACAAAAAATTTCTTAAAACTTTTGAAAGCAAAGTAAAACTAAGCTACCCAAGCGAGTATACATCAATCAAAAACCAGAAAAAATCAATTTCTCAAGTCAAAAAAGGAAAACCAAAAATCAAGAATATTTCCCCAGTGGAGTCGCCAATTTGTTGACCGGATAAATCAATCTTGCAGACAAGATCGATCTCCCTAGTACCAAAAGGTAATCTAGAAAAAAACAGCCAAACAAACCTATCTTTCTCTAGACATATGCGATTTACAAAAGAATACTATAAAGGTGTTAAGGTCTTACCGTAGATCCAATGTTTGTTCGAAGTAGTTGTCCTTCGATCACTTGAAGGAGTTATCTTTAAATACCTGCAGTCACAAACAAGAAAACATTAAATAGCACCTGCATAGTAAATATTATAAATCATGCCTATCATGGTGATCAAGGAATCCATGAAATAAACAATTAATTAACAGCTTATTGAGAAAAATGAATTCATTTGTATTAACTTTGAATGAAGTAAAACCTTACAACCTTAGCCTTGATGTTGAACAAGCCTTCCCGAGTCTGAAGCAGGAATCTCCTCTACTCTGACAAGCCTTGCACTCTTCCAACCGAGAAAGATAGAGGTATGTGATCTTTCCTCACAAAATCTCAGTTAAATGAGTCTAAATCCCAACAGCACTTTACCTCAAACAATTCTAAAGCTTGAACTCCCCTTGAGGCTACCCAAGGCCTCATTTTATAGTGCAAAAGAGGAGGTTACAGTTCCAATTATGAAGGGATAAAGTTATCCTTCAAAGGGATAAGCTCCTCACATCAAGGGGTTAGCTCCTTAAGGCAAGGGATACATGAACCTGAAAAGAGTGGTTCTGCCACCGCAAGATTCCTTTCAGAGGCTTCTAGAAATTACTGAAAGTGAGCTTATGGGTTTAATTTGCACCTTTTTAATCTTTTACAGGGGTCTGCACCCTTAACACAGAGAAAGTGTGTTCAGGTACGCAGGAATCATGAACATTAGGTGCAGGACCGCAGGTAAGACAAAGAGAAAGTGCGATACCAGAGTTTTAGAGACTTTTGAGAGCTTTTCTCTTATTTTTGAGGCTTGACATGAGGAACTGATGTGTTATACTTGCAAAGGAGGAAGTATGACTGATAATGAGCTCATACAGATAGCAGAATGTCAAGATGACAATTTTTAGTGCAACAAATAGTGCCTCCAACTGCTGGTAAGAGTGATGGCTGCTCTTCTCCAAGTGTACCAGCGCTAGAATCTCCCTCCTTTCCCTCATGCATATCCTGAATCATGCATGGGACTCTACATGTCAAGAGCTCAAGACTATATTGCAAAGATGCAAGTGTCTCTTCTCCGGATGCAAGTACTTCTGCAGCTGGTGGTGAATGTAGTGACTTCTTGTCTGGAGTGACAAGATTGGCATCCTCCTTTGTTTCCTTAGGGAACATCACTTTGTGACACATCTCTTGTCTTCTCTCATCAAATTCCTTCCTCAACTTGTGAAAGAAATATGAATATTTAGTCACCTTTCCATGTTATATGTGACCAAACCACCAATCATTTGCTTCATCTAAAAGATGAAGTGCTGCAATTTGAACAACCTCTTCTTCAGCTACAGGATGTAGTATAAAAAATGAATCTAACTCTCTCCTCCAAGCCTTAACAGTGCTTGAGGAAAATCCATTAAATGTAGGCAAATAGAATCTATTATGCCTCTTTTTTCTATTTCTGCTATAGGATCCTCTTTCTTCTTTGATTTTGAAGAATTTTTGGAGAGTTAGCTTCTCTTTGAATGCTCTAGATAGTGCCTTGTACTCTTCAAGATATAGACTAGGAGTCTCATGAGTCTCAGGTTCATTCCTTTCTTCATTTCTACACCTTTCACCTTCTCCAAATAAAGTGGGCATAGTGGACCTATGAGGAGATCTAAGATTCTCCGTTTTTCTTCTTTGCTGATAGGAAGTGCTTGGACCTTCCTCATCACATCTTCTTCTTGGATCTTCTTTCTGCCTTTCCTCTTTCTTTTGATAAACCTCCTTGGAGAGATCTTGCAGAGATATATAGAAATGAGTGGCATAATTTTCTTCCTCCATGATAGATCTCGTCTATCTGCTTCTTCTTTAGATGCAAAATATAAAGTGTCCACAAGTTGAGCCAAAGATCATGCTCTGATACCACTGTAATATCCCAAAGGGGGGAAATGTAGTAATACTAAAACACAATACCAGAACTACAACTAAGTCAAAAATTAATCTTAAGACAACATCATAATTTACAGAGAATTTGATTCATCTTATTATATTGGAGAAGAATCAGTTACACAATGTACAAAATATGAGTAGATCTAGCCAAAAAGTTGGTCTAGAATCACCCAGAAAACATGCTACAATAGGTACAGTGTAACTGGAGAGGCACTGAAGCAAATACTGCATTGTCCCTTCAGCAAAATATGAACATATAGTTGCAAGCTGAAAATAAAAATGCATATCTACTTAAATCTGGAACTCAAATGATGCCAAGATTCAAGATCTGGCCAATGTGATGGATTCCCAAGATAACCCAGAAAGGATTTTCCAAATCTACAACTTTGGAAAATCACCTCCCTAGGATTTGATCCTTGATCTGTTGCGAAATATAGATCTGAATCTAGATTTGTCAAATAGATGGCTGAAATATGTTGCAAGATCAGATCTAAGCTTGAAGGGATGATCCTTTCTTCGGATCTACAAGCTAGAATCTCTAGATCTAGCTTCTCAATCCTCCAATAATGATTGTAGCTAGTGCAACACAACTACCAATATAAACTGTGTTTTGAGGGAGAGAGAGGCCTTCTACCTGCTGAAAAATGCTACAATAAGCTCCAGGATTATGGGAATACTGATGGCAATGTGAGGGGATGATCCCTCATAGGATTACTAGCTGAAATGCTAGTAACTTCCTTCCTCCTTTTAGATATGCAAAATGGACAGCATAATTCCTAGAGGAAATACTGCTGCTAGGAGGTCAATAACTTTTGGCCTAATTCCAGATCTGAAATGAAGCTCTGGGAAGCTGATCTATAAGCCCAAGGTGATAGGAATAAACCCTCACCAATTCTCCAGCTGAAGTACTGAAGACAACTTCGACCTTCCAAATTGATCTTCAAAAATCTGCAATTTCTGAATATGATTATTCTGCAGAAAGTAGGGAAAGAGATGTGGCACCAATGCCTAATGTAGAATGAAGTACAATACTCTTTCTAGAGCTACGCTAAGAAAGAGGTGGGATTCCCGACCAGGAACACCCTGTGCTAAACAACACTTGCAATCTCTGCTAAACAACCCGAGAAAGCAATGGAATGTCACATGAAAATTCCAGATCTGAAAAGATATTTACATCAAGAATAATCAGCATCCCTCCATCCTTGTCTTCATCTTCTTTACATAATGTTTGAGCCTTCCCAAGCCTTGGTCCTCATCTACACTGCGCAGTGCATGTGGACAAGATCCTCCAAATTTGACTACGTTGTTTGACCAAATCAACCATCATGTCTGGGTGCAATGTACACCCTCTCCATCAAGTGTGTTGTGTTTGCACAACATCCTCCATCACTTTATCATGAATGTCCCATGATCTTTTTTTTGACATCTTCAAGATCTTATTTGACTGAATCAACCTTTTGTTTGATTTCTTCAAGATCTTAGTTGAATGTGTCTACCTCCATGATCTATCTCATTAATGAGACAGGTTCTCCAATTTCATTCACATTAGTAGTTGCTCAACCACCTTATTATGCAGATCTAGGCTTAATTAATCCACATTCACTCACACAAAAGTGGATATTTATTCATACTAAGGATTATGGGTCCCTCCACCCCTTTATTTACTTAATTCATTAAGAAAATCAAGGACTCTAATATTTCAAATATAACGTGAAAATTTGGGAATATTACATGGCAACTACATGTTGTCTAATGGCCTTCTTGAGGCATGAGACATGAAAAATGTTGGGGAACTTACTAATCCCCCAAAAAGATGGATCACCCTATGTGTCCCATAGAAAAGTGTCTTAGTCCCCTTCTTCTGCAATGTAAATGGTCTGTATGGCTGAAAATGAAGATAGACTAAATTATCCACCCCACGTTGTCTCTCTCCCCATCCATGATCTGTGTAGAACTTCTGTTGATCTCGGGTTGTAGCAATGTTGTCCTTAAGAGACTGGAATACATCTCAACTCTCTAGGATCCAATGTTTGGTTCTAGGAACCTTTCTTTCCCCAACCATTCTAACAACAATGAATAGAACATCATCACCATATGGAAACAAGAATAGAGATACACTGATTTCCATATGAAATTTCGAATGGTGACAATAGTCCCCCAAGTGGAACCAGCGCAGCTCTGATCCTTGCTACCTCGGAACATAATGTGGCAAGTAGCTTCCTAGCCACTTGCTTGATGCCTCTATCTGCTCATATTCCTAAGGGTAGTAACTAGTATTTGGTGTCAACTGGGTACACCCCAAGAAGAACAACACCTGGCCAAAGCCATCCAGGAAGTGGCTATCTCTATCATTGATTTTGGTCTTAAGAAGACCATCAAGTCCAAGTAGAGGCTTATCCTCTTGTGGAGAAATGCACTATAAATAAATGGAAAATGAATGCAAATGCTTTGTTAGTTGACCAATGATTACAAAGATGCAATTATTACCATGTACTATTGGCAAGCTGGTGATGAGGTCCATGGATGAGCTCTCCCATCTCTCTCCTAGAAAAGTAAGTGGTTGTAACAACCTTGTAGGGCTATTGTTTTCTTCCTCATTCTGCAGGAAACCTACGCACTTCCTGATATGCTGGAGCACATCCTCCTTGAGACCCTCCCATGAGAATCTCTCCCTAATTGCCTGATATGTCCCGATGAAACTTTGGTGACAGGAAAGGAGTGAATCATGTGTTGCATGTAGAATCTTCTCCTTGAGCTTAGAATCTCTAGTCAAGAAGATCTGATCCTGGTAATAGATGACTCCATCCATCACTCTATAATTCTCATTATTCATATTCCCATCAAGCACTTCACATGTGAAGTGTTTCTTGGAATAATCCACCAATATTTTGGACTCCCAGACTGGATCCATACCCATCAATGACAGCGCTACTAGCCTCTGTGATAAGGCACCTGTCACCTCATTTCTCCCCTCTTTAACATGCTCAATGCTAAAGCCACATGCCGGAGTATTGCTATCCCACTTTTGTTGCCTTCCTTACAGCTGCTTTTACTCAAGAAAATATTGAAGTTTATGGTGGTCAATCTTCACTTGGAAGCTATTTCCCCTCCAAAACTTCCTGAGTTTGGCCAATGCATGCATGAATGCCAACAACCCCTTACCATATATGGAAGACTCCTTCCTATGTGGAATTATCTTCTGACTCTCAAAGGCTATGGATTATCCCTTTTGCACCATAATTTTTCCATCATCCACCCCTGAAACATCACCTCTCAGCGCAAGAGGCTTGGTTAGAGTTGGTAATTCTGATACCGAACAAATATCCATATTCTCGTTGAGCCAAACAAAGGAAATATGTGTTGTGATGGTCTCATCCAAGGCTCCCCACTTAGCCAGATCTATGAATGGTGCAACTTGTTGTGAGAACTATTTAACAAACTTCCGGTCTGGTGGCCTCCCTGGTGGAATATTCCCAAATAAGGTAGATCAGTGGCATACACTTAACATCATAGTCCTTGAATCCTACCTCCAACTTACACATTTTTACTGCCCCTGTTATGTCCCCTCTGCGCAAACCAGCCTCCATCCTATGCGTTGAGCCTATCTGAGATGGATAGGTGTGCATGCTCCTAATAATTTGGTTCTTACTGTCCTTCTTATCTGTACATTAAATTTTCAAGGTCTACCAATACGTGGTTACCTTCCCCAGTGTGATCAACCACTGTACACCCAATATCACATTGGTATCAGGATTCTCGACCATAAAGAAGTGATCTATCAAGGTGTATGTCCCCAAAGTTACAGTCAATGTCGGAACACACTTCACCCACTACTTAGTTTATGGAACCAAAACTGAGAATCCTTCATAATCATTGGTGGGTATGTCTCCCCTCTGCACTAGTTGGGCATTAATAAAATTGTGGGTAGTCCCACCATCTATCAATACTAAAACCTGCTTCCCCTTAAATGTGCCTCGGTCTCTCAATGTTAGATACTTTGGAACTCCCCACAAGGATGTAAGGGCTCCTTTATTTGGATAAATTGCTCCATTTCCACCTCTAGGTGGTGGTCGATATCTTCCTGGTGCTACAGCACTGGTATCTCCTTCCAACTCTTCTCCTTTCTCCTCATCATTATTGGAGAATACCTCATCATCACTAAGAGATCCTTTGTCTTGGTTCTCCCTTTAGGGAGGAATCTTCATATATTCCCCCTTTAACTGAGAGGAGATATTTTGCTGAAAGGGGGCTCTTGCCCTTGGAAAAGTATTTTGAAAGTCTCTAGCCCTCTCAATAGCATCCTGGAGCATAGTTGGTCTAGTGGATTCTACCAACTCATGCAAAAGCTCTGCTAGCCCATCAATAAACATATGTACTCTTCTAGTTGCGGATAGATCTGGTACCCTGACTGAAAGTTTCAGAAATTCATAGATATAAGTCTTTGAATCTCCTTATTTCTTGAGCTTAGCTAGCTCAAAAAAATGTTCTTCTGGATCTCTTCGGTCAAATATTTCCACCAACCTCCAAGTAAATTCTACATAAGCAGTTATATTGTCATGCCCCAATGTAGATAGACCATGAAACCACCACTCATGTACTTCACCTTCAATTTGAAGCGCTACTATACTCATGGCCTCCATCTATGAAACTCGGTTTAGCTAGAAATAGATGTCTAATTTCTCTACCCAAGCCTTGGTTGTGCACTTGGGTGACCCATCAAAAGTAGGTATAAATAATCTACCCATAGTATGTTGCAAATCATTGTTTCGCATGTACCCCCTATTTCTATTGTGATTATTGGGTCTTCTATTATCCTTGATCCAATAGAACCCTTGGAATTTTAGATTCTCCTTGAACCTATGCGATTGAGATTCATATTCTAGGAAATAATCACCAAGAGTCTCCTCCTCTTGTGGTCCTCCTACCTCATTTCCAATTGCTAGGAATGTAGGCATGGTCGAGCGTTGTGAAACTAGTTGTAATGTTGGTTTCTCGCACCAATAATGTGAGGTGTCAGAAATCTCTCCACGTTGAAACCCTCTAGGGGATTCCTTCTATATTTCTACCCTCATCTCCTTGATTTCTTTGGAAATATCTTTCATATTTTGGAGAAGAAGTTTTGAAAACTCCATTTCATCCATTGCTTCATATGTTTATATATGTAGTGCCCCATAGGCTGAGCCAAGATTATGCTATGATACCACTGTAATATTCCAAAATAGGAAAAACAGGAATATTGAACATAAATATATAAATTGCATTAAATATCAATAAAAACATGAGAAAATCATAGAGCCATTTCATTATGTATAATAGCAGAAAATGAGTACAATATCTTGAGGAAAAAGACACTCAAGCTTGGCAAAACAAGCCTCCAATGATCCAATACAACCAAATGTGAAATACTTCTACTATAAAAAATGTCAGAATGTTATGACTGCACAGTTCTAGTGAGAATAACTGTA
Source organism: Pinus albicaulis (assembly GCA_034641835.2). Classification (NCBI taxonomy): domain Eukaryota; kingdom Viridiplantae; phylum Streptophyta; class Pinopsida; order Pinales; family Pinaceae; genus Pinus; species Pinus albicaulis. The sequence goes on along the minus strand of CM076581.1, from coordinate 10,517,444 downwards.
GCTGGAGAATAGGAATACAAGTAGATGATGATATAGTTCTCAGAAAATGTCAGGATCATAGATCTAGGTCCTCTAGCACAATTCCAAGACAACCCAAAAAGGGTTTCCAGATATACACTATGTGAAAAATGCAAACCTAGGGCTGAATTGGACTCTGAAACTCAATTACTGTAGGAAGATGAATGATATGACAAGAAAATATTTGATACTCCTCCCTTATAGTTTTCTGGATGAAGGGTTGCTCCCTTCACTAGGAAACTAGTTCACAAACTGGGTTTTTCAACCCTCCACTACAACTGCCCTGCAAAATAACGTAGTTTCTAAAGGAGATTGTGTTTTTGTAGATGGTTGAAGGTTGGACTGATGTCAAATGGTGGAATGAATCTCAAATGAGCCTCTCCTGAGTGGGCACTCGAAGTCCCCCGAGGATGAGGGTGGGATTTCCTCCAGGAAACACCCTTGTGCTAAATAGCACAGGAGACTCTGTTAAACAGTTGAAGCATGCCAAAAGTCATAAAAGACCAAGACATAAACAATCATTAGAGTTCCTTCTATGGCTACCATCCCCTTCCTTATATTCTCTGTGAGCTTCCTCACCCTTAGCCCCACTCATTAAAGATGCTACTCTCATGCATACACTCCTCCATCATAACTGTGTTGTCCTCCACTATCTCCACTCCCTCCATGACAGCGTTGTTGTTTTGGTCAACCTTGACCCCATCCATATGCTTTAACCCCTATTCACACCCAAGAGTGTTTTATTTAGCTGATATAATGATCCACATGTTTGGAAAAATACTGAGAGGGGAGGGTGAATCAGTGTTTAGAGCTTACTTCTAATTTTAACTTTTTCTTTACTAAATTCCATACACAACTTTAATGAACCCAACTGGTGTATGCACGCGGATATATCGATAGAAACTTTTGTATACTGAGATAACTTAATTGTTAGATAAAATTTCAGAAATAGACTTTAACTCAGCTTATCAGTTATGCATCAATTAGTAAAGCAGTAAATATGTGCAGTAACAGCAGAATAATTCACCACATAAGAGCATCACACATGAACACCAAGATTTAAGGTGGAAACACAATTCGAGAGAAAACCACCAATGTTGTCTTCTCTGTTTTAAATATTTATTATATGGAAAATTGTTTACAATTTTGTATTGATGCAGACTCATATCAGTACGTAGGCATCTACCTGTAGAAGGATGAAACCTTCTCTCTTTTTCCAGCTGCAACTGGAAGGGAGCTACAACCCCTGATCTCGTTTACCAGCCACTACTAGAACGGAGCCTCAACCCCCTGATCATAACACCAGCTTCTACTGGCAGGAATATTCTACTTCCATACTGAAGGCTTCAACCCTCAAAACCACTTCAGACCATGTTTCATCAATTTTCATACTGGATCACACAACTTCAACATATCTCTTCTTAAAGAACAACAGTAATAAACTTCGCCCAATACTTTAATCAGAACAGTGAGATCACTGTAACTAGAACATAGTAAAAACCCAGATTTCAGAATCAGTATGCAGAATCAAACTCAACCCTGAACATTCATTATCTTAAAATGCATACACTACTTTTCTTTATTGAACCCGTGTGTATACGCGCTTTCCTTTACACCAACCTTTGTATAGATATGTGAATACTTTTTTTCAGAATATGGTCAGTCTCAGATCCAGATCTGAAGCTTTCAATCAGATATCTTTTCAGTATTGCAGAACCCTTGATCAGTCAGACATCATAAAACATATTTACTCACTCATTGATCAAATTTGTACTTAATCAACTTATCGGCATATACAGCACTCAAGAAACCCATATCTACATGAAGACTTCATTGACAGAAAAAAAAAATACAGTAGCAATAAATAGAAAACCTTTGCAATAAGCTTCAAAAAACCCTGACTTCCATACGTGCCTTTTCTGAGACAAAGTCACGTATATACGTGCTTTTACCATGACGAACTAGCGTATAGATCTGTAAATATTAATTCTGCAGAATGTTTCATATCTATAGAACTTACACAGATTTCTTCACTCCACTTTAGCAAACATGCGCCAGGTCTCAAATCTAATCATCTCTTAAATAGATCATGCAAGAACATATTCATTTCAGGTCTATAGATCCTGATCCATCATTGTATCCAAGGTTGCATCATAGATTCAGATCTACCAATAAAACAGAGTTCATCCCATGCAGTTATACTTCAGAGAGAATTATTCAGTGACAGCCCTTACACATGCACACCTTTGCACTATGATCTTCTTCTTCTTATATAGGTTTAGCCTTTACCAATACCATGAGTTAAAACCACACAACTAATGATGGTATTCTTGGATGGAATCAAATAGACGACACAACGCTCAATACTATGGGCTAATACCATGGTAAAGCCTCCTGGTATCATATCTTTTAAAGCGCAAAAGGCATACGTGACTTGGATCATTCTTATCCACGTGTATACATGACTTGGCATGTAAAAACCCGCATATAGAACCTGCAATATGAATTCTAAGAAAACTTCTGCTGGACATTACATATTTCTTCTGATAGACTAATGAGCTTCTCGAGAAGACATATATTCCATCTTTTACCAAAGAGTTTCCATAAAGGACAACATATAAGACATAAGAATCATATTGCCAACACCACATTCACATTAGAAGTCGTTTAATTCCTACTAAAGAGATTTATGGGTCTCTCTACCCTCTTATTCATCTATCTTATTGACAAAAGAAAAAATTAATATTCTAACTATCGGAAAGCTAATTAGGAACATTACAATAGATGATGAACTAAAAAAAGGCTCCAAAGACATAGGTAAAAAGTCTCAGGCCTCCGTAACCAAGGCCAAAGAGAAATAACCTTCCATATTGAAAGCTTAACTCGTCTTGTCAAGACTCTATCAAATGAGATGGTAGAGCTCAAAAAAAGGTCAATTGATACCACCGTGAGCAGCAAGCCTCCCAGATTCAACCTTCTTAGAAGGACCACAAATTCGAGTAACAGCAGGAACCAACCAGTGAAGTCTACGCAAAGCTCGAACATCGTGTTGAATTTTGAATATTTAGGCATGGATAAATATTTTCCATATCATCAAGCCTATCATTTCGAGAAAACATGCCCACAATGAAATGACACCATGAATGTTCTTGCTACGCATATTTCTAATGGCATACTTACTTACGAGAAGACCGAGCCTGAAGAATAAAAGTAATAAATTGTTGCAACCAATGAAACTCCAAGTGTGGGCATGAAGTAAGAACATTTCAATGCATACTCATAGCCCAAAAGAGCACAATCAAGAAGAATCCCTCGAGTGATCACCCAGCCCAGAAGTAGACCAACCAGTACAATTTGAGAAGCCAAGGTCCGGCCACTACAACATATTTGACGAAGCAGAGACTCAAAGAAGGTTTGTTAATGAAAATCAGTCTGCCCGTCACCTCAGCACAGGACACTCAGAGCAATTCTGGGAAAACAATCTCAACGAAAATTACTTTTGTAAGCAGTAAGGATAAAACCATCACTCTGGAAGTCAGAAACCAAGTCACCCCCCCCCCCCCCAAGTGTTAGATGATCCAAATATATTAATGTAAAGTTAGGATAAATCTATTTATGAAATTAGAATATTTAATAAATATTAGAGACAATTAGAAACAGAATATTGTTAGCAAAGATAGGAATCTAGAATAGAGTCGTATCTTAGGCTCTAAAATAGGAATAAAGTTAGTAGATTGGATAGAAGATTATTTATTGTAAATGGACACTTGTTATTTTTTCAAGTGATCCATAACTAAATTAATTTAGGACATATAGCTTATAAATAGGTTAGTCTCCTAATTTCAAATTTAGTAGAAGTTTACGTTTATAAACTCCTGCAACTTTTTATGTAATTTCTTTTCCAATATCAATAAAATTACGTGTCTGAGGACACTTCTGCCATTATTGTGGTATCAGAGCTTCCAGTAATGCAGATGACATGAAGGTGGAAATTTCAGCTTTGCAAACTTTTGGAAACTTCTGCCATCATTGTGCTAAAAGATGAATTGGTATGCAATCTATTCTGTTTTTTTTTAAGGGAAAATAAATTTAATTATTAAATTGATTTTAGATTTTAAATCTGAAATTTAATTTGTTATTTAAGATTCAATTTGTTTTTAAAATTCAATTTTCGGCTTGCTTCGAGTGCGAATCTATCTCCATATCTGATCGAAGTTCACCCTTCTCTCCTGTGCTTTTAAACTTCACCTCGTACATCTCTGGTATTTTGGGAAATAGCACCCAAAGCTGCAAATTGTTCAGTCATATTTGTAGCTTATTTGTATTCATGTAAAACAAGTTTCTTCATTTCAAGGGCAGTATTTTTTTTTAAAGCACGTCTTTCCATACTCCTTACCATAGTGATTAGGAAAATATTCCTGTGAGTTTCGGTTAGTATCAACAGCTCTGCAAAACGCTGTACACAATTCAGATGCAAATTGTTTTCTAACAAAACAATGAACTCCGTGAACAGCATCCAAATCTACAACTTCTGCAACACCAAGATTAAGCTTCAAATCATTTGTATCTGTTTTAAATGCTTATGAAACACCCTGAATTGGATCTAGAGGTGCCATTGTCACTCCTTCAAAGTGGGAGACGTCCATTGCAATATTCATGTTAATTCTGCTCACATCTTTGACTTTCAAAGAAGAACTGTCTTTCCTCTTGGCGAACGCGTAGAGGAAACGTCAATACATTGAATCTAGGTGGATCGTAGATCTACCTCCGAGGGTACCAATCCAGCACATTCTAGCACCATTTTTTTAATATTTAAAAAGCACTTCAAAATCGTAATTGGAGAATCTGCGGCTTCTTTATGTATTAATCCTGGAAAGAAAAGTTATCTTATCTTGCCGATCCATCAAAGCAAGCTTATCTTATCTTGTCAAAGCAAGGTTATCAAAGCAAGGTTGTCTTCAGGACTCGCAGGTAGCAAAAGAATACTCTCGTCAGGACTCGAAGGAATCAGTAGCCTACAACAACGTTCAGGATCCATCGATGTTGCAGAAGAGTGCTCGAAGTCGATACAGTGAGAAGAGTCTTCAACCATCAAAGTGCAACTCTAGGTGTTTGTATCGTTGTTCTACAACTTCTCACACAAAGCCATCAAATTGAATGACAATACTTACAGAGGAGCTAGCACTACTGTAAAGTCTGTAATCTCTTGCGTGAAAGTCCAAGAAAAATTTCCGCTTCAATTTTTTGAAAGGAAATCACTAACTTGACCAACTGTTGCAAAATCACGGCCCCCTCAGGAACTCCATGTTTATTAGTGTACGATCACCCATTAATTTTCATAAATTTATTGAGAGTTTTGTCAAATATGTGATTCTGTGTAGCCGTTGGCGACAACAAACTCTTCCCTATCGCCATCAGAAAAATCGAGGAATTTTTATATCAATCTCGCCATTAAAAATTTCGAGTATTTTTCTCTCAGAATTCTGCAACCTAATCCAAAATCCATGGAAAATATACAACCAAGAAGCTATGGCACCGCTTCGAGTTTCAACATTTAAGTGGGCACTTTTTTCATGCTTGAAAAAGGTAATCTAATATTTCAAGGTATTTAGTGTGTGGTATTAAATAATTGTAAGCCAGTATCTATCCATACATAATTGTGGAAGCATATGATAGAATTGGTGTGGAAATTTTGAAACATATGCACTTTAAACAAAGTTATGGCATTGCGTACTGTAAGAAGGTGTCAAAAGGGTATTTTTCATTTTTGGGAGCAATAAGGAGAAGTAGAACCTTGATTTTAGAGGAATAAGTAGAATTTTTTATCTTGGAGAAATAAGATTTATTATTTATAACTCAAAGTACCTTTTACTTTGAGGGGTGGGTAGATTTTTTTTTAAGAAGAAATTTGTAAGGACAGTGTCAAGTGGTCAAATTTTGCAAAAATTTCATTGTAAACACTAAACAAGAAATTGACTAGAGCCAAGTGCAAAGCTCAGTCATTTTTCTCCTTTTTCAACTACTATACGAGGGTTAAGGCCAAGCCCCGATAGATCATTTTTTCTTTGCCTGGCGTGGCATGTTTCGTATGACGAGTTGCTCATTTTCTTCTTGTGCTTGATTCTTCTGGTGGACTGCTTCAACACTATCATGTCAAAGTTAATTAATCTTTTCTTTGAATCTGATAAGCTAGATGGGGTGAAATCTTATAAGACATGGAAACGTCTAATTGAAATCACTCTGATTTATAATGAATTGTGGCATGACATATGCGATGGCAACATTAAGCCTAATAAACCAACAGATACAACTTCACTTGCAAAATGGGAAGTAAAAAATGGTAAAGCATTAGCTCTTATAAAAGCTTCAGTTAATAATGAAATGTGCATACATATTGAAAATTCCTCATATGTATGGACTGCTTTACGTACATTCAAATATCTCTTTGATACACAAACTGAATCAAAGAAGGTTGATCTTCAATTAAAATTGCTTCAACAGAAATTAACTGAAGGTGGTGATGTCCTTGAGTATATTTCACGGCTTAAAAACATGAAGCAAGAAATCATAAATGCTGGTTTTCAAGCTGTCGATGAAAGTTTCTTAACTACAATTTTAACTGTTGGATTTCCATCATCATATACCCATTTTTTGGAAACTTTGCAAGTCACTAGAAAATTAGAGAAGATAAATTTTGATGAATTGAGTGACATGTTAGCCCAACATGATAAAACCTTTGGGAAGAAGAAACAAATTGGAGAAGATGTCTTCTTCACAGAAGCCAGCTCAAGTAACTCCTCAGCTGATAGTTCAAGAAACAAAGGAAGAGTAAATTTCAATCAAAATCAAGCAGCCCAAGGTCGTGGTCGTAGTCAAAGCAGAGGAAACAATTTCAACAAAGGCTACAATTTAGGAAGGAGCAATTTTCAAGGAAGAGGCAACAATCAAAATAGAGGATATCATCAAGGCAGAGGAAAAACTCAAAACAGAGGCCAAAGTAGAGGTCGAGGCCAGTATCAAGGCAGAGGTAGTGATCTCAGTCAAATTGTTTCCAGGAGATGTAACAAAGTTGGACATTATGCGGCAGATTGTAGAACTTCTATTGAGAAAATTCCAAAGTTTCATCCAAAATCTGCACAGTTTGCAAATGATGAAGATGATCCTGATGGTTCTAAATATGTTTTCACCAACACAGAATCAACAGCTTTCCAGGTTTCAAGCTTTCTCAGAACTGATTATGAAGATGCATGGATTATGGATACAGGTGCAACTCAACACATGACTTTTCGATGGTATTTCTTTTGGAATTTCAAAGAATGCCATCTAAATTCAATCTATCTTGTTGTTTCGGCCAATCTGCTAGTGTAGATTAGGCTTCAATTTCTTATCAATCCGAGTAGGTACACTTAAGGGTACTTATCTAAAATATATAGATCTAGAAAGATTTGGTTTCCTAAATGAGGGTTTGTTGAAATAGGATTCAATACTCTTTTACAAGATATTGTTCTTTGTCTCCTTCTACAATTGAACACCTCCTTAAATAAGACAAATCTAATCTCCTACAAACAGAGTTCTTATGGTTTGTCTTTGATTCTAGTCCTTTTACAAGGGCTCAATTCACAGAATCTCTTCCAAATTCTTGGATTAACACACTAAAATCAATTATCTCTTCTAAGTCTTAAACCAACACACTCATCAATCATACTTATCCAAAACAAAAAGCAAGGTAATAATCTTGAAGTCAACCAATACTTAAATCCTCTTACAAGGTTCATTCATTAAACTACTAGTTGAATTTTGCAATTATAACCATGACCATTAAGCATAAATGATAAAGAAATAGTAAACACAACTTTGAATTATGATTCATGAACTTGCAGCATAAGAATTAAGTAGAAATGTATTATCAGATCTGAATATGCAAATGTAAATGGAAAACACAAAGAAAGTGTACCAGCACTGTAGTGGGGGCCCTCCACATGTTGCAAGCACACTTGAAATAACTGAGATGAAGAAAATGATGGACTATAACACCATGAAGAACTGAATCTATGTATTAAGTCTGAAAACCAATTACATAAATCAAAGTTTGAAGCTTGTCACGTAATGTCTCATGTCTTGTCTCTAGCCTTCAATATTTTTCTTCTAACTATTTATCATTGAATTACATAATAAAAAGAGGATATTCATATTCCTTAAAATCCTAACTGACTTCCCCAAAGGAGTCGAATTAGTTCAGATCCCTTTTTACAAGCAAAATATCAAGTCTGTTCATTAATTGCTCATGATTTTCTGCTGAAATGGCTGAGGTTGACCAGCATTGACCAGCCACCTATGGACTTCGAATCTGGAGGTGGATATATTTTTCACCATCCTTGTACATCTAGGAATAAGCTCTCAGTCTTTGATTTGGCCAACCTATCATGCAACGTGTCAGAATGTAAAGGCATTACAGGAAGTTACAAAAACCTGTAATTTTTCTGAAAAATCCTAGTTTTAACACAAAAAATTCTAAAATTAATTTCAATGTAAAAATAACAATAATGGCATCACATTGATCAATTTCAAAGGAATATGAGGGATTTAGGAAGGTTAAATGAGGAAATATGATCGAGAAAATCAAGTTTTATGTGAAAGAATAAGTCATGAAATGGTACCAACATCTCCCCCAAACACAAGACTTTGCATGTCCTCATGCTAACCTGTCAGACTCCTCTGTTTACTGCTTCTGCTGCCTGCAATAAAACATCCACATTCTTCTGAGCTTGATATTCAATCTTCATGTTTTTGTATTTGGCCTTGATAGCTTTCTTCTGCCTATACCATTTGCTAGCCCATCTACAGATTTCAATCTTGTTGCCTTTGAGTTTTTTTATTTTTTTCTTCAATTTTTCATTTTCATCTTGAATTTTCTTACTTTGTATTCTCAATGCTTCATTCTCTCTTTTCACAACTCTTTCCAACATTTTTTATTCCATGAGCTATTCTTGCAAATCTTGAATTTTCCTTTCTAATTGCTTCTGCTTTTTGTTTGAGGGTGTTTTCTCTTTTGGTTCTTCCTCACTACTTTTGATTTCCAATTCTTGTGTATTTGCATCCTAGGCTTGATGTAGGTTATCACTATCTTGCACTGTATTACCTTTAATCCTTCTAGATTTCCTTGTATAAGTAGTAAATATTTTATCTTTTTCAACTCTCTTAGCTTCTTCCTTTCACATTTTTCTTGTTCTTATACTGCTGCTAGGTAGAAAAAAGTGTTTGGTCTGAATTCTGGAGTTTCATCATCTATTTCAATTACATCAGCCATCAATTCTGTAACCTCTTGTTTTTCCTGTTCTTCTTCATCAGTTTTGATTTCATTAGAGATTAAAAATCCCTTCCATGTCATCCTTGTCTTCTTTAATTCAAACTCAATCCAAAATGATATAAACTTCTATCCATATTAATTTTCTGCTTCTGTATAGTTTTAGACATTTTAGTTAGGCTTTGTAGAAGGAAATATAGAAGGCTGATGGTGCATTCCTCTTTCAAATGCAACATAATTTTGATATGATAAAGATACACTATGCTATATCTACCCTCGCATGTGATAAATTTCTGAAGTATATAGACCATTTCATCCCAAGGATGAACAAGCCAACTTCTGGAAACTCTGATTTTCCAATTCACTGAGGACACTTTGGATCTAGATATAAATTGTGTCCATGATTTCTCCTTGAATTGCTTGGTGTTGAAGTATTTTTCACCCTCTGGACTGATACCTATTGTTTGAGCTATAATATCCTCTGAAACCCTGAATGAAAGACTCCCTATTGTGGCTCTTTCTCCATTGAATGAAGAAGAAAATTTTCTGGTAATTTCCTCATTATGTCCATTAAATTTTTCTAAAAAGGTCAGCCACTGTTTGTCTCTTAAAATTTTGACACATTCTGCATTCAATTTTGAACTATCAAATCTCTCTGGTTCTATCCGATTTTCCATCAAATTTCTCTATTCTAACCCTGTCTTCTTATGCTCTGTTTTTTTTTTAAATTTACCTAGGGTATTTAACAATTACCTCTTATGTTGCATTCCTCCTGGAATTTCTAGGCTAACCCCCACATTTTGGATAAACTCTGGTTCTATATTTTCTCCTTTTCCCGAACAGCGTATCCTAGCAGCTCTGTCTTCAAACTATATTCTCGACAACTTTCTATTTTTAAACCACAGAGCCCTTTCAACGATCTTGAAAACTTAATTCAAATTTTTTCGACCTTTGTGAATGGAAAGATCTCAAATTTTGAGCCTGTTATCATGAAATGAGGTTGATATGATTATGGGCGCAAAGGATAGGGTCGTGTTGGCAGAGATTGTAGTCGTGGTTGCAGAGTATATAGGCGTGGTTGCAGAGGACGAAATCGTGGTTGCAGAGGAGTGAAATGATATGGTTGCGGAGGATATGATCGTTACAATGGCGGTTTATATGTCTAATAAGGTCGCGGAGAGGCCTTATAGACCATTTGTACTGGCTGCCAGTGCGTTAGAGTTGATTTGAAAGGTTTTTTTTTTTTTAAGGGGTTTCTAAAATAGATATAGAGATAGGCTAAGGGTTTAAAGGCGTATAGATATAGGCTAAGGAATTTTTCAAGAGTAGTGGTGAGGGCATATAGAATGAATGGCAATGTAGTGCTATAGTGAATAGGATATGTAATGGTTAAGAATATAGTTGAGATGATTAAGAATAGTGGTATAGGTTGAGTGAAAACAGAACCAAAATATTGGTATAGGTAAGAGTATAGGGTATAAGAAAGTTTATGAAACTGATATTGATAATTAACTATAAATTAATTATTTAACACTGAAATTATCATAGAAATTTAAGTACTAAAACAAGAATCTTACAGTCCTTTACTAATTTCGTTGTAATCTCCCTTTGACTAGTGGCTGATGTAGTACTGATTTTCTTTGTGCAGGTGACCTGATCTCTTCTTCTTCTAAACAGGTCCCTTTTTTAAAATGAGCATGCAACAGGTCCCTTTGATAGTTGTTGAAATCTGACTTGCAGACATGTTGATGCATCCTTTGACTTTCTTGGTTTTGTAAACATATTGATGCAGCCTTATTTGATTTTTCCAAGCAGCCTTTGAACTGATGTGATCTTGCTTGAACAGGTCCCTATGCTAATAATCTTGCTTGATAACCTTTTTATGATGCACAGGTCCCTCTGCTGATTAGAACAAAACATCTCCTTCTTTATTTGAACAATCAATCAATAAAACAAATCCCTTACTTATTGAAATTTGGAAATGAGGAGATGAATATGAAAAATTCACTGTTACTTCTCCCCCACTGATTCATTGACTTGTCCTCAAGTCATTATTGAGAATTTGCAAGAGCAAATAACTTTTACACAAATGAAAAATGAATTCTTACTGGCCAATTTCTTGGTTTTCCCTTAAGAATTCTAGTTTAGATTGTGCCAGATTCTGCTTTTCACATCTAAACCTTTTTTTTTCTTTTCTTCTTCTTCTTCTTCTTCTTCTTCTTCTTCTTTTTTTAATTTGAAAAAAAATTGAAATAACTATGATAAAGATATCACAGCTGATTGTTGTACTATCTCAACCTCCTTCTGTGATTATTGTACTATCTCAACCTTTTTTTATATATATTTATTTATTTATTTTTTAAATTTTTTTAAAAAAATTGAAAAAAAATTGAAATAACTATGGTAAAGATATCACAGCTGATTGTTGTACTATCTCAACCTCCTTCTGCTATGTCACTGTCTGAATGAAGTCTTCTTTGCTTATAGGCTTGTGATAAATCTTTAGCCTGTGTCCATTGACTATAAATGTTCTTCCTTCTTGGTCAATGGTAGTAAGTTTGACTGATCCATTTTCAAAAACTTGAACAATTTCATAAGGGCCCATCTAGTGTGCTGTAAACTTGGCTTTATGATCTTTCAATTTGGAATCAAATAGCAGGGCACAGTCACCTTCTTGAAACTCTTTCTTCTTGATATGTGTGTCATGCCATTGCTTCCTTTGTTTTTGCATCATTATTGTTCTTTCTAATGCATGTTGTCTCATTTCATCCAATTGATTCAATTGCATGATCCTTTCTTTTTGTGCCTCATTAAGATCGATGCCTAAATCTACAGCCATTTTATAAGTGTGTATTTGAAATTCATTAGGAAGCATTATCTCTTTACCATACACCAGCTGATAAGGTGTAAATCCTGTTGTATCTTTCCATGTGATTCTATAAGCCCAGAGAGCATCCTTGAGCTTATCCTCCTAGTTCTTTCTATTCATTGCCACTATTTTGGTGATGATTCCCTCCAGATTTTTTTTTGTAGACTCCATCTGGCCATTGGCCTGTGGATGGTAGGGTGCACTCCTCCTATGCTTGATTTTGTACTTTTCAGTGATGTCCTGAACCAATCTTGAATTAAATTGGGTACCTTGGTATGTTACTATTTCTCTAGGCACTCCATATCTGACAAATATTTCTTCAAAAGGGAAATTGACCATTGTTTTCTCAGTTGCCCTGACAAGTGCCTTTGCTTCAGCCCATTTAGTTACATAGTCAGTACATACTAAGATGTACTTTTTACCCTTACAAGGTGGATTAATGAGTCCAACAAAATATAGAGCCCATTTTTCAAATGGCTATAGAAGTACTTGAGGTTGTAGTGGCATCTAATCTGAGGCAGTGGGTCTGCCCATGCGTTGGAAACTGTCACAACTTCTTACATATTTATTTGAATCCTTGAAAATTGATGGCCAATAATAGCCAAGAGTGAGGATTTTGAATGTTGTTCTTTTAGCTGTAAAATGGCCACCACAAGGTTCATCATGGCAAGATTTTAATATATCAATTATTTCATCATCTCTTATGCATCTCCTAATAATCATATCATAACCAGTATAAAACAAATCTCCATTAACCCATGAGTATCTGGCACTTTTCTTGATTAGTATTTTCCTCTCCTTTGAAGTGAAGGATGGAGATATCTTTCTGGTTGAGAGATAATTACCTAAGTCAGCATACCATGGATTCAATATTTAAATTGCAAATAAATGTTCATCAGGAAAAGAATCTTCAACTGGAACAACTTCACCTGGATTGTGGAGTCTAGAAAAGAAGTCTGCCACTTGGTTCTCTTTACCTAGTCTGTCCAACACTGTAACATTAAATTCCTGTAATAATAGTAACCATCTGGTGACCCTACCATTAGTTATATGTTTTTTCATTAAGTACCTAATGGCAGAGTGATCAATATGAATAAAAACTTCATAACCAGTTATATAATGACGGAATTTGTTCACAGCATGTATGATTGCAAGCATTTCCTTCTCAGTTACTATGTAGTTAAGTTCTGCATGTGTTAGATTATTACTGATGAAATAAATGGCATAATTTAAAGATTATTTTTTTTTCCTAATGAAGCACCTACTGTTGTATCAGATTCATCAGTGAATATGTGGAAAGGTAGAGTCAAATTAGGTCCTTTTAGAACTGGAGTAGTGGATAATCTCTCTTTAAGTGTTTCAAAAGTTGTTTGACAATTATCATTCCACTTAAAAGATACATCTTTTGCAAGAAGCTTAAACAAAGGCAAATCTATATTACTAAAGTGTTCAATAAATCTCCTGTAATAACTTGCATAACCAAGAAAACTTCTCACATCTCTTTGAGTTTTTGGTACTGGCAGATTAACAATAATTCGGATTTTGGATGGATCTACTTTGATTCCTTCTGAAGAAACATAATGGCCTAATACTACCCCTTCATTTAGCATCATATAACATTTTTCATTACTTAGGGATAAATTGGCTTCTATACATATTTTCAGAACTTTCTCAAGGTTTTGCAATGAATGATCAAAATATTTACCATATACTGAAAATTCATCCATATATACTTCAACACAATCATGAACTAGATCAACAAAAATAGCTAAAACTGCTCTCTGAAATGTAGCTAGAGCATTAGACAATCTGAATGGTAAAACATTGTAAGCATATGTGCCCTAGGGGCAAGTAAAAGTTGTTTTGTCCTAGTCCTCTAAGACTATCCTGATTTGGTTATAACCACTGAAACCATCAAGGAATTAAAATGATGATTTCCCAGCTAATGTATCCAAAACTTGGTCAATAAATGGCAATGGAAAATAGTCTTTAAGGGTTGCTTTATTGAGTTGTCTGTAATCAACACAGATTCTCCATTTACCATTTTTCTTGGGCACTATCACTAATGGAGATACCCACTAGCTGTCAGAGATGGGATAAATGAAATTGACTTTCAGTAACTTTTGCAATTCATCTCTTACAATGTCCTGAAGCATAGGGTTCATCCTTCTCTTTGGCTACCTCACTGGTCTTATATTAGTGTCTGTGTAAATGTGGTGAGTGCAAGTTTCTTGGTGAATTCCCTGCATATCAGTATAGTCCCAAGAAAATTCCTTTTGGTATTTTGTCAATAATTCAATCAACTTTTGTTCCTGAGATGAGTCTAGAAGTGTTCCAATATTCAATGTTTTTCCTGGACTGATCTCTATGATTTTACTTTGTGTGTTTATAATGGATTGGATAGGAAAAATGTCTTCAAACAATGTTTGTAGAGAATGGATGGTACAAGTTTCCTAAAAACATTGTGCTAGTAGTTGATCTGCAGCACTATATTGTTCATTTCTTAATTCCTCTGAAATATCAGGTTGAGAAATAAACAATTCCACCAAATCTTCATTGTTATTTTCTTCAAAATCATAGATTTGGTTAATGCTCAAAACAGGGTGAACTTCTTTGTCATTATATTTATCATCAAGCCATAGGTTATGAGCTATTTCTAGAGATTGTGCTGATGGGTATAAGGTAAGTTGTTTTCTTTCTGTCCCTCTAGAAATGGTCATGTTTCCATATCTACACCCAATAAATGCATCAGCAGTTGCCAACCATGGCCTGCCAAGTATGATAGGATGTCCTCCTAAATTGGACTTTGGCTGGAGTACTAGGAAGTCTACTGGATACTCCTAAGAGTCTACTAAGACAATTATATCTTCCAATATCCCTTTAGGAATGACTTTGGATCTATCAGCTAATTCCAGGATAATTGGTGTTAATTGTAAGTCTCTAAGCTATAATGTTTTCATTGTTTCCAGTGTCATCACATTGATGGCAGCTCCAAGATCAATCAAGGTATTTGGAATGGAAATGTTGTTAATGATTGTGGTAACTATAGGGATACCAAGGTCAACATACTTCTCCATTGAAATAGTATTTGTCATAAGGCCAGCTAAATTTCCAATGACAGGAATGGTTTTTGAATCAAATCTTTTCTTTGCAGGTTTTTTGAGACATAATTCTTTAATGGCTTTGGTGTAAATTGGAATGTATTTTATTGCTTGAAGTAATGGAATTTTCACATAGACATTCCTTAATTCATCCAAAACATAAAATTGAGGCAAAGGCATTGGTAATTTTTCTTGGACTAATATATCAAGAAAAGGTGGTGGATGCACTGTTTGCATTTGTTTGTTTTGAATTTCATCATCTTGTTTGCTTTGAATTGGAAGTTTATGTTCATCATTCTTGTTTTCTTTTTTCTTTGTAGCTGCTGGAGGTTCTGTTTGGAGAGTTCTACCAGACCTAAGCTCAATTTTTTGTAGAGGTAGAATGGGGTAAGATGTTCCCTCATCTACACTATATGCTAGTCTATCTGCTCTATTATTTGGGTTGGCTACAGGTTGAGCAGGTATTTGAGTAGGTCTAGGAGGATGGTTAGAGGGTAGTTGTAGTTGTGGTGGATTTATTGGTGGAGGAGTAGTTAATGTTTGTTGAGTATTTTATGGTTGATGGACAACTTGTTGTTGAGAGTATTGTTGAGGATATTGCTGATATGGTTGAGGATATTGCTGGTATGGCATAGGATATTGTTGATATGGTTGAGGATATTTTTGATATCCTGTCCATCCTTGTTGTGGATAAGATTGTTGCTGCTGATTAGACCAACTTTTCCAAGGCATAGGAATGTTCCAAGAATTCTGAATAGGCATTTGATCATTTGCAAGAAATTGTAAATTTGGATTTTGAAACATACCTGGAGGTCTCATTTGCCATGGTCTTCTAGCTCCCATGAGATAAAAGTTCTCCATTTCTGCATTAGCTTCCAAATTGTAATTCTGCAAAACCATGATCTTAGAACAATGAAAAATATCATTATTTTCTGTACAAAAGGCACAAAACTGAATATTTTCTAAATGACACTCCTTCAAAGCATGTTTTTTTCTGCATTTTGGACAGAACACAGCCATCAATTGGTCTTCTTCTTCTTGTCTTTTCTTTGTTTTTAATGTGTCTATTTGATTTCCCAAGGTGCTTAATAGGTCTGTTTTTAATTCTTCAAATAGGTTGCCTATTTCAACCCTTGTAACACTTGTTGTAGTAGATTTAGTGTCTTTAGATGTCATATTTCTTTTTCCATTCCTTGCTTTACCTCTAGAATACTTTTCACACAAGTCTATAATCTCATCAAAGGGTAGAGTAGAGATATCACCTTTACCCATTAGGTTAAGGTCATCTAAATATTCTTCTCGGATGCCTTTTAAGAATATTGTTAGAATAAGATCATTAGACATGGTTCTATGCTTTAATTTTTGTAGATTGTATACAAATCTTTCCAAGTATTCTTCTAAGGTTTCATCTTCTTGTTGATTCATTCTAAAAATGTCATCTTTGGAATCCTTTGATCGACAGTAAGGTTGATACTTTTTCAAGAAGATTTTCCTCATACCATTCCAATCAGTCACTACATGTTCACCTAATCCCATAAACCACCTAAGTGCTGATGATTTTAATGTGGCAGGAAAGAGTCTAAGTCTATGTGAATCATCTGTATACCCATAGGTTCGACATACTATATCAAATTAAAATTAAAATGCATCAGGGTCTTCACATGCCATGCCATAAAAATTTAGCAATACAAATGGGGGTATATTTTTCATTTTAATTTCTTCATTATTGTTTTCTTCTTAAATAGGAAATTTAAATGTTGACTCCTCTTCCTCTCTTGGGTTTTGATTTTGATCATTTCTTTTTTTTTGTTCAAGTTCTCTTTGTCTTTGTTCAAGTTCTCTTTGTCTTCTCCTTTCTTCTTGTTGTCTCTCATATTCTATAAGTTGTTCTACAGTAGGTCCTCTTGCTGATTCTCCTCCTTCCTCAGTCACTTTGATAGGTTGTTCTTCTGATTCCTCTTTCTCAGTGTCAATTTTTTCAAAGAGAGGTTGTTCTTCTAATTTCTCTTCCTCTTGAGACTTTTCAGGGTCAAAAAGAGTTTACTGGGTTCTTTTACTACTCTGTTTTACTATAGAAGATTCAGGTAGATGTTTCCTCTTTGCTTCATAAGCTAATAGGATTTGTCTTCCAATAAGAGTAAGTCTCTGGCCTGATTTTTATTTTTCCTCAAGTTCTTTTATAGTAACATTTCCAGCTGATGTTGTAAACTCAACCTTCTCTAAATTTTCTGCTCCAAATGGTGGGTTAGTTTTTGGATGGGGGGATTTTATAAATCTTCCTTTTTCATCCCTGGGTCTAGACATAAGGAATCATGGCTTAACAAAATGAAGAATTGAAACTAAGTCTATGTTTTTGTTTGTTTTTTTTTTAGATTTGTTTTTGTATTTTTTTTTATTTTAAATCCTTCTAGTTGCACCACCTCGGCAACGGCGCCAAATGTTTGGGCCAATCTGCTAGTGTAGATTAGGCTTTAATTTCTTATCAATCTGAGTAGGTACACTTAGAGGTACTTATATAAAATATATAGATATAGAAAGATTTGGTTTTCTAAATGAGGTTTTGTTGAAATAGAAATCAATACTCTTTTAAAAGAGATTGTTCTTTGTCTCCTTCCACAATTTAACACCTCTTTAAATAAGACAAATCTAATCTCCTAAAAACAGAGTTCTTATGGTTTGTCTGAGATTCTAGTCCTTTTACAAGGACTCAGTTCACAGAATCTCTTCCAAATTCTTGGATTAACACACTAAAATCAATTATCTCTTCTAATTCTTAAACCAACACACTCATCAATCATACTTATCCAAAATAGAAAGAAAGGTAATAATCTTGAAGTCAACCAATAGTTAAATCTTCTTACAAGGTTCATTCATTAAACTACTAGTTGAATTTTGCAATTATAACCATGACCATTAAACAGAAACCATAAATTAAATAGTAAACACAACTTTGAATTATGATTCATGAACTTGCATCATAAGAATTAAGTAGGAATATATTATCAGATCTGAATATGCAAATGTAAATGGAAAACACAAAGAAAGTGTACCAGCACTATAGTGGAGGCCCTCCACTTGTTGCAAGCACACTTGAAATAACTCAGATTAAGAAAATGATGGACTATAACACCATGAAGAACTGAATCTTTGTATTAAGTCTAAAAACCAATTACATAAGTCAAAGTTTGAAGCTTTTCACGTAATGTCTCATGTCTTGTCTCTAGCCTTCAATATTTTTCTTCTAACTATTTATCATTGAATTACATAAAAAAAAGAGGCTATTCATATTCCTCAAAATCTTAACTAACTTCCCCAAAGGGGTCGAATTAATTCAGATCCATTTTTACAAGCAAAATATCAAGTCTGTTCATTAATTGCTCATGATTTTCTGCTGAAATGGCTGAGGTTGACCAGCGTTGACTAGCCACCTGTGGACTTCGAATATGGAGGTGGATATATTTTTCACCATCCTTGTACATTCAGGAATAAGCTCTCATTTTTTGATTTGGCCAACCTGTCATGCAACGTGTCAGAACGTAAAGCCATTACAGGAAGTTACAAAAACCTGTAATTTTTCTGAAAAATCCTAGTTTTAACAGAAAAATTTATAAAATTAATTTCAATGTAAAAATAACAATAATGGCATCACATTGATCAATTTAAAAGGGATATGAGGGATTTAGGAAGGTTAAATGAGGAAATATGATGGATAAAATCAAGTTTTAGGTGAAAGAATACGCCATGAAATGGTACCAACACTTGATGATAAAACAAAACATACTCCTTCAGGCAAAGGTGTAGTTAAAGTTTTTTTACCAGGCATTGGAGAAAGAATGATTTCAAATGTATGGTATTTCCCAACATTTAAGAAAAATTTGTTATCTTTAGTCACAATTCGACAAGCAGGACATATGGTGATTATGGAAGATGGCTTAGTTAAAATTAACTCAGTCAAACAAAACATGAAAATAGTAATGACAAGTTATGAAGATGGAAAACTGTTAAGGATGAAAGGGACAGTTATTCCAATAAATTCTGACTTTGCAGGAGTAGTAAGTACAGACATTTCACCGATCATATTGTGGCATGTAAGATATGGCCATCTCAACTTTGACAGTCTCTCTCAGTTACAAAAACAGGGAATGGTTAAGGGACTTCCAACATTCAAAAGGGGAAATGCAAAGTGTGAATCTTGCATTTTTGGAAAACAACATCGAGAGAATTTTCCTAAAAGTTCATGGCATGCAAATAGGCATTCGCATTTGGTTCACAGTGATATTTGTGGACCCTTCCCAACTTTTCTCGGAAGTTACAGATATTTCTTACTCTTTGTTGATGATTTTAGCAAGATGACTTGGGTATATTTTTTGAAGAAAAATTCAGAAGCATTTGAAAATTTCAAAACTTTTCTTCAGCTTATTGAAAATGAAGTAACTGAGAAGATTAGCACTCTTAGAACTAACAATGGCAGAGAATTCACTTCAAATGAATTCAAAATGTATTGCATGGATAATGGCATAAAAAGACATCTTACCAATGTCTACACTCCATAGCAAAATGGAGTAGTAGAAAGAATGAATCATACCTTGTTAGGAATGGTGCAATCTATGTTAACTTTCAAAAATCTAAGTCCTTTATATTGGGCCGAAGCAATTCATACCACTGTCTACTTGAGAAACAGATCTCCCACTGCTTCTTTAGACTGAATCAAACCTTATGAAGCATGGTTTGGCTTCAAACCTCAGGTAAAACATCTCAAAGTTTTTGGATCAGTCTGTTATGCCTTAGTTACAAAGGGAAAATGAACTAAGCTTAATGCAAGAAGCTTAAAGTGCATAATGATCGGGTATTTTGATGAGAAGAAAGGGTACCGACTTTTGTCGAATGGGAAATTTATTGTAAGAAGAGATGTGATTTTTGATGAAAATGAGAGTAAGAGTGATGAAGAAGTTGAAAGTATTCTTCAAAAGTTAGAAACAAAAAGTGATAAAAGAAACGGAAAACTACAAAGTCAACCAAACTCACAAAATTGGTATGAAATTTAGTTTCCTTAATCTGAAAATGATTCATCCAGTTCGTCTTCTTCATCAGCGCCATCTGGGTCTTCTAGCAGTTCATCCAACTCTCCTAGCAGTAATAGCTCTTCTGACAATGACTCTCTGCCCCCAGAAGCTACAGTTGATCAAAAAATATCAGTTTATATCAACCCTCTTTATAATCATGGTGATTTTTCACAATCCCAAACCAGTGAACATCAATTTCCAAAATGTGCAGTTCAACTTTTGAAAGATGTAAGGCCTAATTAATAGAATAAAACAAGAACAAGGGGATCACAAAGAAATGAAGGAGCCTTGATAGAAAATGATTTTACTAAACCTTATACATACCGAGAGGCAGTAAAACATAAATAATGGCAACAGGCTATGGTTGATGAATATCAGGAAATTCAAGACAATAACACTTGGAAACTTGTTGATTGTCCTCAGAATGTTAAACCCATCGGATGCAAATGGGTTTATCGAATTAAGTACAAGAAAAATGGTGAAATTGACAAGTATAAAGCAAGCCTTGTTGCTAAGGGTTTTGTGCAGCAGGAAGGATAGATTATGTGGAAACGTTTGCTCCTACGGCTAAATGGAACACCATTCGACTCACACATGCCTTAGCAGCTCAACAATGATGGAAAGTTCATCAGATGGATGTAAAAAGTGCTTTCCTCAACGAAGATTTACAAAAAGAAGTATACATGACACAACCACCAAGTTTTTAAATTGAAGGACAGGAACATAAATTCTGCAAACTGATAAAGGCTTTATATGGGTTAAAACAAGCTCCCCGAGCTTGGTATACTAAAATGGATGAATACCTTCGGAAAGTTGGTTTTCAACTAAGTGAATCTAATTATACCTTGTATGTACGTCAACAAGGTAAAAATCTGGTGATTTTGGTTACGTATGTAGATGATTTGATTATCACTAGCAACAATGATGATCACATTGCACAGGTGAAAAAGAAGTTACATGCAGGTTTTAAGATGACAGATTTGGGACTACTTCACTACTATCTTGGAGTTGAAGTATTCCAACGTCCACATCATATCTTCATTTTTCAGAGTAAATATGCAGCAGAAATTCTTCAGCGATTTGGAATGTAGGATTGCAAGCCTGTTCTCACCCCTATGGAACAAAACTTGAAACTTTCAAAATTTGAAGGGGGGGGGAATGGTGGATAGCACTATTTATCGAGAGTTGATTGGTAGCCTGATTTATTTGACAACTACTCAACCAGATCTTTCTTATGCCATAAGTATTATTTCCTGCTTTATGCAGGAACCACGAGACAGTCACTGGAATGCAGCCAAAAGAGTTCTTCGTTATATCCAAGAACAAAATATTTTGGTCTTCTTTACAAAAAGACTAAAAATTTTGTACTTGGTGGATTTTCAAATCCAGACTTTGCTGGCAGTATTGATGATAGGGAATCAACCTTAGGTTATTTAATGAACATGGGGTCAGCTGCAGTTTCCTAGAGTTTCAAAAAACAAGCTATAGTGGCCACTTCTTTAGTAGAAGTAGAGTACATTTCAGCATGGGAGACAGCATGTGAGATTGTTTGGTTGCGTAGAGTTTTACAGGACTTGGGAATTCCTCCAACAGAAGCTACTTCGTTATTCATCGACAATTAGTCAGCAATAAAGCTTGCCAAGAATCCAATTTTTCATTCAAAGACAAAGCATGTGGACACCAAGTATCATCATATCATATCACTTATTGCAAAGGATGTCATCAAGCCGATTTATTGTCCTTCAGAAGATCGGACCTCTGATATCTTCACCAAACCTCTTGGCAGAATAAAATTTACTAAGTTCAGAGATGAACTTGGTATATGTTGTACTGTATCTTTGGATCATAGGGGGGAATGTTAGATGATCCAAATATATTAATGTAAAGTTAGGATAAATCTATTTATTAAATTAGAATATTTAATAAATATTATAGACAATTAGAAATAGAATATTGTTAGCAAAGATAGGACTCTAGAATAGAGTCGTATCTTAGGCTCTAAAATAGGAATAAAGTTAGTAGATTGGATAGAAGATCATTTATTGTAAATGGACACTTGTTATTTTTTCAAGTGATCTATAACTAAATTAAGTTAGGACATGTAGCTTATAAATAGGTTAGTCTCCTAATTGCAAATTTAGTAGAAGTTTACGTTTGTAAACTCCTGCAACTTTTTATGTAATTTTTTTTCCAATATCAATAAAATTACGTGTCTGAGGACACTTCTGCCATTACCCAGACACTTCGGCCATTCTTCCCGTTGTGGACTACAATATAGTTGAGGACATGAAGAAGGTTCGTGTGAATATTTCAATGTTTTATTTAACAAATATCACGAGCTAGCAGGTCATTCACTTACGAGCACTTGGGAAGTCCTTCATAGGCAACGATGCCCCTTCATACAAGGGATAAAGTATGTATTCTAGTGCCCTCAAATCAGAACTTGATGCTTTAACATCGGAAGCAAATACACTCTTCCCTCCAATTTTGTTAACATTCGAAATTTTCAATTTCAATGTACACAATTTCTTAGTTGATTCTTAAGCATCGTTAAATGTAATGACATTATCTATCACAAATAAAATCAATGAAAAATGGAATAAAATATATGCCCTATTATTCAGTTGGACAATACTCTTTTCCACGCAGTTGGTGAACTCAAATACGTGATTATTTGTCTATCATCCGATGATCGAGTTCACCAATGTATAGAAATAGTGATTGTGGACATACCAAAGGCATACGAAATATTTTTAAGAAGAGACTGGTCAAGAAAATTACAAGGATACTTTGCTATAGAATGGTCACACCTATGCCTTTCGTATAAGGGCGGAAACAACCAGATTCGAGTGAACTCATAGATATACATGAAGCATAATCTCACTCCCTTGAATGGACATAATGAACTAGTAGCTTTCGAAAAAATTATTTTCAGCAATTGTTTAATGGAAACTCAACTAGGGTGTTATCTTGCCCAACCATCCCCAGTCCCACCACAAACACAGTTGGAGCTCCTTCCTAGTCTAACTAGTGAAAATGACCTTTGTACAGTTAGTAGTACTAGTGGTAGTAATATTACTAGTGTAGTTCATAGCCCTTGTACATATGATATGTGGAATTTGTACTTTGATGGTTCCATAATGCAGGAGAGCTTTGGAGATAGTTTTGTTTTAATAGACCCAATGTAGAGAAAAAATTTGATATATAGCCACTTGGAATTCGAGTTCATGAACAACATTGTTGAATATGAGGCACTCATTTTTTGCTTGCAAAGAGTCATTCACCTCAATGTTGTGTTCCTAAAAAAAGTAGGTGACTCAAAAATTGTGGTATGACAGATACGTGATACCATCCATTGTGTGTCACCTCATCTTAAAAGTTATCAACAAGAGGTATGGAATTTTATTTCACATTTCCAAGCTTTCAATATTATTTTTGTTCCAAGAATGCATAATGAAGCTATAGACACATTAGAAAATGTTTCTGCTAGGTTGTCACCATTGAGGGATTTTTTTTCAGTATAAATTATTTATAAACCATATGTCCCTGATAATATCACTAATTTACGCATTTTTAATGATGAACAGTAGATATTGTGCTTCACGGCGAACGTCGATGTGTTTAAAGACGCAGCGAATGAGGAACAAAAGCACGAGAAGGAATTGTAGGATGCAGCCAGTGCAACTAAAGGAAATATCATGCCAAAGGGAGTGGTATCTTTAGAAAATCTATATGACCTGCAGAATCATTTCCAGGGACCTATCAACACTAAAACCCATAATTCCACATTATCACATGAGTAGATTAATTTGGGAATAGAAAAGGATACGAATTATATCAATCTTGGTACTTGTTGTACACCACATGAGCAGAAATCCTTTATTTTCATGTTCAATAAATGCTCAAATGTATTCACGTGGACATACGATGAGTTGCACACTTATGACACGTGAATCATCCAGCATGTGATACCCATAAAAGAAGGGGCCACGTCATTTCAACAAAAATTGAGAAAAGTACATCTGACACTTGAACCCCTTATTCAGAAAGAATTAAGAAATTTGTTGGATGTTTGGATCATATATAGAGTGTGACATTCAACTTGGGTGTCAAATTTGGTCCCAGTGAGAAAGAAGTCTGGGGAAATCCGCTTATGTATTGATATTCGAAATATGAATTACGACTCGTAAAAGGACAACTACCATGTGTCATCTATGGAACAAATAATGCAAACAATATCAGTGTCAGAAATGTTTTCTTTGTTAGATAGGTATTTAGGATACAACCAGGTTCTAGTTTCAGAGCCTCATAGGCTTAAAACCACTTTCCGTACGAAGTGGGGCACGTTCGCGTTCATGCGAATGCCATTTGGGTTAATAAATGTTGGTGCAACATTTCAACAAGCTATGGACATTGCATTCCGTGGGCTGACTGGACAGAGTGTGGTGGTTTATCTTGACAATTGAACATTTTTTTCTAAATAGAGGTCAGACAATATACATCACATAAAGAAACTTTTTGAACGATGTCACAAATATGGGATATCCCTCAATCCCAAGAAGAGTATGTTTTCAGTGTCCTAGGGTAATCTCTCAGGCCACATCATTGACAAAAGTGGGATTAAGGTAGACCCATACAGGGTTAGAAAAAACACGTAGATTCCCTTCCCAGTAAACAAGAAGGTTATGCAATCCTTCCTGGGGAAAATTAATTTCCTCTGCAAGTTCATCTCTGACTACACTCATATTTTTAAACCAATACAGGAGATGATGAAGAAGGATGTTATCTAAAAATGGGATAAAAGGGAAAAGGTTGTGTTCTCTCTTATTAAACATGCTATTGCAGAAGCACCCCCATTGTAGAACCCAAATTTCAAAAAATATTTTTTTCTTTATACCTTTTCTTCTGAAACTTCTCTTATCATTGTACTCACACAAAAGGATAATTTGAAAAATGAGCAGCCTATCTCTTTCATGAGCGCAATTCTGCAAGGACCCAAACTCAATTACCATGTCGTGGAATAACAAACTTATGTGGTATACAAGGTAGTGAATCATTTTCAGTCCTATTTATTGAAATTTCACTACATTATATTTTTCCCACACTTAGTAGTCAGGTCATTGTTTTTTCAACAAGAGCTGGGTGATAGAAGATCAAATTGGATGACTGGTTTGCAATAATATGGTCTAGAGATCAAGTCAGTTCACACAATCAAGGGCCATGGTATTTTTCGATTAGCATCACAAGTAGTTGAAATGAAGGAAGAAGAATATCTTTCAGGGTTAGAGCAAGAAATTGAAATGTACAACATCAAGCGAGCCTCCCCCATTACTAGCAAAAAAAATTGGTACAAATATGTGCGTCAATACGTTGAGCACGGCATCATGCCCTCTCATTTTTCCGCACAACAAAAGAGGGAAATAAAACGTAAAGAATTATTTTTGGGTGTGCATTATATTCTTTCCATGAATAGTCACATGTGTGAGGGGGAGGTAACCCCTACCTGTTCGTGGCATTGATCGCAGCGGGGGGATCACAAGGGGGGCGGAAGCCCCCCTTGTCTAGGGGTTTGTAGGGGGTAGGTAACCCCTTGCATGGGGTCTGGGGAAGCGCACTGGGAAAAAAAAATTGGACTGTATTTTAGTTGGGCGTACCCGCCTATGGCTTTTTTCATGGGTTTGCACATGGTTTTGGGGCATGATGGTTTTCTGCCCCTAGTATTTTGTAGATCAATTCAAGGGAACTACAGCTATGTTCTAATCTAGGGTTAATGAATTTAGGTTTATCAATGCTTCAACATGTATATATATGTGTTGTAACAATAGAAGGAATATAATGAAAAATCAAGTTGGTAGTCTTGATTTGGGATCGAGGGGGAAAATCTTTGTGTATATTTTTTTTATGTTTTATGCTCTCGCTATTGTTTATTTTCTGTCTTTTTAGAATTCAATTGTAGATAATTTATGTACAGGGTGAAAACCTACAATTATCCTACCAATTGGTGCATGGGGTGATTTTCAGAAAGAACCATAATTAATTACTTCTTACTTGTTTAGAAGAACACAACTCAGAGAAGGTATTACGTGATCTCCACAATGGACCAGTTGGGGGACACTTTGCAGGAAACACAAAGGTGCACAAAATCATGTAGGTTGGTTTTTATTGGCCTATAGTATTCAAGGATGCTCATGCTTATTCCTGCAAATGTATGGTCTATCAAATTTTTGCCACTAGAAATAAGAAGTCAGTCACCCCACTCCAGCCTATCGCAGTGGAAGAACCTTTTCAACAGTGGGGCTTGTGTAACACCCTCTACCCACATATACCCAAGTAACCATCCAAACGGTGTAAACATGCGACGAGAGGCTACTAATATGAGATTCAAACTCCTAGATGAGCTTAAGGAAGTGGAACTGACGAAAACCTGACAAACAAACCTTACACAACATCAACAACACCTCCATGAGATAACCCAACCTCCCAGACCCCTAAACCCTGTAGGGGGATTGATTTTTGACCCTTTTGAGCCTTTGCTACAGTTATGTAAGGGAAATGGAGCTGCTAGAAGCCTACAGTCATGGGCATGCCAAGACAAGGTCGTGGCCAGGGCCCCAAAAAATTAGTTCTGTGTGTGCAACTTCGGGATTTGTGCCACCTTTTTATCCCTTGAGCCTAGGTCATTGCCCAGAACTTCATGAAAATTTAGAAGAGGATAAATAACATTAAAACAAAGGTATGGAATCAATCACATCATCAGTAACTCATCTGGACCCCTCCCATCCATGACAGGAATTTTTTCAAACATGTCACAAACATTGTGTCTACATGTGTAAACAACATATTTAAAAATAGGGGTCTCATACTTAACTGAGAATTGCTAAAAAGCATTTTTCCCTTACATCATAAGTTGACATACCATATAATTGACCATATATACATTGTGCATTCATTTACAAGGAAAAACATGGATAGATCCATAAATCATCTTTGGTAAAACACAACCTTATAACCAGCATAATAACAACAGAAATACCATGGATACAACAGCAATAGAATCCACATAATAACCAGTGTAATTATACATCAAATACCAAAGGAATGAGATTGTCATTAATGAGTGTAAAAACTATTTGGAGATGGGAATTCCACGTTCCACCCGACCATAGATTGGTTGATTCAAATATCTCTTCAGCCAATCACCCCTGTGCCATATTCCAAGCATGAAAGCGGGACTCGTAACCAACCAAAAATGAACCAAACAAACATGGATGCTACCGCAGTTCTTTTCCTGCAATGTGAGTAATTTGAGTGCCTCCTAGTCTCTCAGAATTTATTGTAACCCAGAGTCCAATCCAGGGGTCACTAGGCCCTACACCGAGACAATCTCTCCAGGTTTTACTGTAAATCCCATCTCGAGACTATTATCACTATGTAATTTCTGAGGTTGTGGAATAAACCACAGAGGTAACCAAAAAACCACTTTGGAGTTTAGCATCTAGCCTTCCTAAAATCAGAGAGGGATCTCTCATTCAAATTTAACTTTGTTGTATTTATGATATTGGG
Organism: Pinus albicaulis; assembly: GCA_034641835.2. Taxonomy (NCBI): domain Eukaryota; kingdom Viridiplantae; phylum Streptophyta; class Pinopsida; order Pinales; family Pinaceae; genus Pinus; species Pinus albicaulis. Next base: position 10,489,526 of record CM076581.1, on the reverse strand, counting down.
CTAGCTATGAATGCTCAATTGTTTGTTTGATTGTTTGAGATTTGTTTTAATTGGTTTGGTTGAATAAATGCCTAAAATTCCATTGTGTTATTGAGTCTACAACTTAACATGGACATGTCTTAGATTTTCAAAGGGTTTTCACAGCGAAAGGTAGCTTAACAAACTGGGTCCTTCAGATTTAAATGAAGTGAAATTAAATAGGTTCAATTAAGGAAAAGAGAAGTTAAGAATTATTTAACTTAATATCAGAGGAAAACATTTGAATTATCCACAGCCAGAATTAGAGTGTATCTTTCAAAAAATTATGTTCATCAACTTTTTATAAAATAATTCGTATTTAAGAACACATAAGTATGGGAATAAAGAAATAAACATATATATAGTGAGAGAATCACGTCACCAAATATTCCAACACATGAATCCTGCGAAATAGTACTTTTATTACTGATTAGCCCATCAAATGGAAAATTACAATAGCTTCTAGAATGACAAGATCAACCCTCAATACTTCGAAATATGAAGTATTTATACAATTATTTACAAAATTCCTATCATAACTGATCAGGATATATTTTAGGCAAATATAAAACAAATTATATCTCTTATTACAAACGAATAGGGAAAGTTGGAACTGTTCGAAATTCAACCCTGATTTGAAGGAATTTTTTGTTGATTTGTCACTTTGATCCTTACTATGTTGTTGATCTTTTGACTGAAGATAGAGTTACTCACTTAATATAGTAACTCACATAGCGTATCCCACCTTTCTTCATTCAGAATAGACAACTTAGTCACCCTCCTATAGATCTCATCTACTTCAGTGTACCTGGAAAAAGTAAGCTTGATGACAAAAATGTGATGTATCTCATGTTATGGTTAAATCATTCTCCAGTGCCTCAAGAAAGGCTTTTCCTGTTATGTTTCCCTTTATACCTGCAATCTTGGAGATGTCCTTGGCCACATCTTTCAATTTATTTTTGTAATCCTCCTGAGTGATCAATTTATCATTTATCAAAAATAAAATAGGCAGTACCTTTTTTTTTCAGCACTTCAAACCTATTCAAGAACCTGTTGACACCAATTTCCAGCCCTTGACATTTTTCTTCCAGTAGTAGGAAGAGGTTATTTTTGGTCAAAACCTTCTTGACCTATGGTATTGTTTCATTTATGTCTTCAATTCGTACTTATTCCACCTCATATTTATTCTTAGAATTGAGAAATATGATAATATCAGTGGCTTCAATGGGCTTATCACCCGGATTTTCTTTGATGTCTTCAATGGCTTTTGTAGCTTTCTGTATCAACTCCTTTTGTTCAAAAATAATTTGAATGGAAGGCCAAATTTAATTCATTTAGTTAAGGATTTTTTTCCATATGTTATATTTTTCTTGGGCCAAGGTATGGCCCATGGTTGTCTCTTTTCCCATTTTTTGTATCTTTTCCATTAATCTTTGGGACCTTTATGCCTCATCCATGTGTGAGACCTCACTTTTGTTATTCTTCTCCTGTAAGGCCTTTATCTGTCCCTACAGCCTCTTTATTTCTTCATTTTATATTAACATATCTTCCATTGCTTTTATTAATTTCCAGCAGCATCAATAGGTTGTGCTAGAGGTGTTGATGATGTAGAAGTACATGTAGTTGGTGTTGTTGTCACAGGCACTGCATCCAAAGGAACCATGGAAAAATGTGCATTTTTTTCCTTTTATTTGATTAATTTATCCATATCTATCTCCATATTTATAATTTATGCATTCTGCTCCATGATCAACTTGAGAATGTCTTCCTTCTAACTCTCTAACTCTTCTATTTCCTTGGTCAGTGGGTCGTCGGTTGTTGACATCTTTAACTGCTTCATGAGTGTTGCAATATCAACATTATTTTTTTTATTAACTCTTCAGTTGCTTTGACATTCCATGGGTCATATCCCATCTTTATGATCAGCTCTTCTAATGACTTGATTCTAGTGTCCTTTTCCAGAGAGGAAATATTTTCAATCTTCAGCTGAGATTGAAAATTAGTAAGAGACACCTGCAACCTAGAAGCATTCATTGAAGTGTTAGTCAAAGTGGAAAATATCATTTCTCTTGTTTTCTTATGCCTCTCCATCTGATCGATGGGATGGATTTCCTTTGTATAAAATTCAAAGGATGTTTTCTTGTAGTCAGCAATTGTCTTTGGGTGTGGAATCTAAGCTTGTTAGAATTTCATTTGCATTATTCCCTTCTATGTATCAAATGTTGATAGAAGCTTGCTTTGAGCACTGGCAGTCTGTCTCCAGAATTGAGTGTAGGTGCTACCTTTAAGTTTCTCATTCTTGAGCTTTATCTCTTTTCGTTTGTCAAAAATACTTGTCTCTTTATCTCCATGAATTAGCCCATATGTTTGGGTTGGGTCCTGATGGTCTTGTGACATTGATGATGCTACTGGGCACCCTGTCAATTTTCTACCTAATTGTGCAGAAGAAAGTGGATTATTGATGACTATGGTGGCTTGTTGTTTTGCTTATTTTTCCAAATTTGTCTTAGGACTCCTTTTAGCTCTCTTTCTGTAGATTATTTTAAACTCCTTTATTGATCTCCCTGCAATTGAAGGGTATCCTTCCCCTATTTATCTCTCCCCTGTCTTATTTTGAGGAGTAGAAGTCTATGAAATGGAGGTGGACATGAGTTTCTCCTCTACTTCCTCTAAGGTGTTCTCTGCCCATTCCAACGGATTCATGTACATTTCAATATTTGGCCTATGTGTGTGCACATAAGGAGTGGTTTTATGTTCCACCCTTAGCTTGGAGACTAGGCCAAATGGGTCATAATACCATGTAAAGCTCAAAGTGAAATTCATTTGTTTCAAGATCTTATTTGCTTCTTCACCATTTTCTCTATTGTTACAAATAAAGGGACCAACCTGAGTGTCTTTATTCTGAACTAGGACTTCTTTTTGGATGAAACAAAATGTATTTCATCAACATTAATCATTTTTATTATGTATTATAGAGTAAATACTCTCATTGGGAGGTATTTAGGTAGATTGTATGGTGGAAACTCACACCCATACACTCTTATTTATGTGTATTTATGATAGATGTACCAATATCATGTTTTGGCTTGCACAGTTAGGCGCAAAATTTTCTTAATCTCATCACTAATTCTTGGCTCTGCATTGTTGGTCAACAGACTCATGACTAGATGACTAAACTACTCTATGTAATCTTTAAAGGTGTACTCATTTGAATCTTTCCTCACCAAATAATTCCCAAAAATCACTGATAGTGGTGTTATAGGTCAATTTGGGCACCATTCCCAATTACCTGGTTAACTAGACATCATCTCTAGGACCAATGATCAAGGGTCTATCATTCCCTATCATTTCAGTTGCTACATGCCCTAAGACAAGAAACAAGAAAAATTAAGCAAGACTTTCATCAAGCAAAGGTTTCCAAGGTTTGAAGCTTATTATATATCATATGAGAGCTCACCAACGCAGGCTCTAAGGGGCCTAAGTGCATTGCATATGAAGGTAGCCCCATGCAAGGCTGCTCTGTAAAGAACTTCCCGACATTCACAGGTGCGTTGGCCACATTGGGAGCAAAATTCTCATTATTCTGGAATCTCCACTTGGCCAGTGCCTTCTAGAAGAGTTCACATGTGTCAAGCTTCAGATCCAAGTGTCCATTTGACATCTACATGACTGGAAACATGTCTTTATTATTATTGGAAAGTCATTGATTGAAAAACAACCTATATTTCATCTATAAATTTAGCACAGATCTAAGTGCTTAAAAAGGAAGAATTTGAGTAGAGAAATGCTAGAGAATTTTCAATTGAGAGCTAGATTTGTGTAGCTTCTATTGGAGAGATTTATACTTTGATGAGGCTTGGGAACGTTTCTAGAAGGGTCACTTTAAATCAGTCATTTGGTTGCAACCTCTCCCTCTATCATCAATAAAGAATACTGCTTATTTTTCCCTATATGCATTTGTATTGGATTTGATTTTCCATATTGCAATATCTTAGTTGATGTGTATGGTTTATGCTTTACTGATTTAGAAAACTAACTTGAATAGATATCTATATTATTGCATCTTCTATTGTTTCAGTGTTCTTTCTTGCAGGAAGCATTTTGAACAAACCGCTTGAATTTGAAGTTGCAACGGAAGCAACAGAAGGAGCCATTTAGAAGCGCTTGGATCACAAGTAACCTTATAATCCTCTCTGTATATCTGTTCTTAGTTAGGAAAAATAGTTGTATAGTATTTCACCTTTTGTTCTAGACTATCACCTGTCTAGGGAAGCATGATTTATCCGTAATTCACAATTCTGGCCCAACAAACTAGCGACTCCACTGGGGAAAATTTCTCTTAGTTCTAGGTGTTTAAGCCTTTGATTTGATTTTTTTATCCACCCAGTAGTTGTTACTCATCAAGATTAAACTTTTTCAAAGTAAAATTTGCAAAGACAGTGAGTTAAACAGTATTATTTTTCTTTGTATAATGTTCCCAACGCACCCTTAGACTAGACACAGTGCTTTGCAGAGCATTGTCTCCCTTCCTAGCCTGCGTTGCAGAGCACTGTCTCCCCTTAGAGACTGCATTGACTCCTGAAAACACCCAAATTCCCTTGAATTTGCCTTTGCAATTTTCTTCATTTTTGTTTGCTGCTATGTTTTGAAAAGTTTGATCCTTAATTGACTAGTGACTCTATATACTTCTTCCTCCTTTGACTGAAAATTTGATCAATGTTGGTTTAACAAAGGTTTTTATTTGTCATTGACAAGTTGATTTCAAAGTACTTTTTATAGTCGCATTAAGAATCATTTGTTGTCGAAATAGGAATTTGTCGTAAAATATTCATTTCCTTGATAGGATAAATTGTTGTTGAAATCCTCATTTTTCCTTCAAAAGAGAAATTGTTGTTTGTATTCTTCGTTTCTCAAAAGTAAAAATCATTTGAATTGTTGATTTAGTGCACTTAGTTTCCTTTATTCATTTATAACATTCAGGAAACTAAAAATAAAAACTTGCATTTGCATGTAGAATAATGTGTGTTTTGCAAAAGGAACATTAGGAAATCTGCATTTAGTTTGAAATCATTGATTTGTTTTGTTCATTGATTTGTTTTCTCACAAATTATTTGCTCTCTTCCCTTAGTAGCTAAGTTTTTCATTGAAAAAGCTGAAAGTGAAAGATTGTTTATCATTCTTAGATTGCATTTTAGGAATTTCATACACATCATCGCGGTGAACCTTTGAAAGGTAAATTTTTAAGCAAGATCAACATAAAATTAATCTCAATTTACCTAACAAATCATTGGAACCATAATGATAACATTTAGAAGGTCTAGGCTAGATACGTGTTTCGGCATCGTAAAACATAGCAGTTTCCGTTAACTTGTCTGCGATACATTCCGAGTGTGATACCTCACTCCATGTACGTAAGTATATCGTAGCTCATCCACGTCCTTTCAGGTATATCAGGCGGTGTTACAGTACGATAAGTATAAAGAGGTGCTCTCACTGTGCGGTTTCGCATCAGACAGTGCTAATAAGGACTTGGACCTCCATGTACCTTCAGCCATATTTGGGAGGACAAATTTTAGGTGTTATCCATCCATAGTGAACCGAATCGACCGCCTTGAAATTGTGATACACCGAACACAGCACTCGAGGAGATTGCCTACCCGTACTTCTTGGTTCGCCAAGAGGTATTCTGCAGTTCACAGTTTCTTGGTAAACCCTTTTTCCTAGCATTACCCTCTTTTTGTTTATTTTTTTTTTGGTTAAAATGAATCAGTAATCATGGAAGAAAAAAAGCCTATCCCCTTTCGTTCACGTAGATTAGCTTTAAAACCACCTTTACCGCCAGAAGTTATTTCTGGTAAGCGAAGGCGATCACAATCTGTCGAATCAAGTACAATTCGTACCTCTGGAGAAACATCATCTTTTAAACTAGAGTTAGCTCAAATTGTTTCAACACATCCTGATTCGTTTACTATTGTCGAAACAGAGTCTTCACAGCTACCCGTGGTCACGATCCATTCAATCAGTGAGACCATACCTCCTGGACCCTGTCTGCTCAACTTAGTGTTCCTAAATTGATGTCATAAATTGTCAACCAGGGCTAGTAAACTGCTGAAGTGAAGTGCACTATATGCCTAGGTATTTGCTTCCTACTTCATTGTGTTTAGTGTTTTTCTAGTGTTTTTGGTTTTGTGGTTTTGTGTTTTTTTATGCTAAGAGGAAAAGAACTAAGTGTTGGTAAAGAGAATTTGCTGGTCACACTGAAACAGAGCAAAATCTATTCTAAACTATGTATGGCACTTGAGAACAGAAAATTCAAAACTTAACAAAAAAATAACTCATAGCATGAACTCAATAACTCATAACATGAACTCAATCCAATTCATTCATTATAAATATGTTGGAATAACTTGAGAAAAGGATAATTTTAATGCAATGAGGTTCTTCTAAGTAAAAACAACCTACAATATCACAGAGAAAATCTCATCCATGGCTAGAAATTTGTTGGAACACATTTGGAAAAGATAGTCTGCAACATAGTGAGGAACTCTACTCTAACCTATGATACTGAAATTAATCCATTCTACAACTCAAAATATCACTGTTAAGTCTCATTTAAGAGTTAGAAATATTTTGGAACAGCTTTGGAAAAGAGGCAGTTTGTGAAATTATGAGAAATTGCAGAACAGTCAAGACTTCAAAATGACACTACCAATTCTTGTTCCTATGATAATGATGTATTATTAGAATTTAATAACAAGAGTATTTTGTAAATAATGAAGGTCGTTAAGTCTAATTTAACAAAACTAGAAATACAATGGATAGAACTGAACTAGAATGCAATCATTCAAACTTAAAATACTGTGAACAGAATTGAACTAGAGTGCCATTAACCTCCGGAGTACTACAACTGAACTAAAATGCAACTAATCTCTAAAATACTACATCTATATCTCATTCAGTGTTAGTGATATTTTGGAACAATTCGTAAGAACAAGACTAGCTGTAACATTTGATGTGAATGAGCATAAAAACATAAAGTTCAGAAAAATGCAACTAAGCTCTAAAATACTACAGCTATGTCTCATTCAGTGTTAGTGATATTTTGGAATAATTCATAAGAACAACACTGGCTATAACATTTGATGTGAATGAGCATAAAAACATAAAGTTTAGAAAATTACTTGAATTAGGAATGAAACAAGGCTAAAGTTACTTATCTAAACTGTATGCACAGAGCTTCTCGGGCAGTAGGGGCCCTCTACCACCGGATTAGCAGAAAAATCTACTCAATATGGCTTCAGATCTGGTATTAAAGTTTCTCTTCTTTCATTAAAGGAAAAATACTTCAAAAACAGAGTATTACGGTCTTTTGAGATCTAACAACAAAACATCAATCTAGCTAACTGTCTCTCAGTCTCCCGAGTCACTCTTATAAAATAAATACATAACTACCCTTGAGAGAAAATAGGGATAAGTGTCTTTCCCAATTAAAATCAAATTAGAACTCTTGTGGAAGCCTCGTACTCTTGCTGAAGACATCTGTAGAGTTCTTGTCCTGGTAGAAGTCTGCCTCTTAGTTTTGATTTCTTCCACGTGCATAACCACTTGGAGGTTTTTTCTCAGACTTCGTAGAGGACAAGTAACGATGTAGATGAAGTCTGGATTTCAACCATATGCGTTTTTCCTCTAAGTGACACCTGTAAGCTGTGTAAACATGAAGATAGTTGCGGAATAGGGGACTGACTACAGAATGGCTGCATTCTGTAGCTGAGTCTAGTCAAAAATTACTACAACAACAAAACCATGAAAATATAGCAAGTCAGTCATTGTATGCATTCCTAAAGTGACTTTAATCAATCCTATTGATCTTTTAAGCCTATAATTGATAAGGGACAAAGGAAATGAAGTGAAAATTGGTGAAAGGAAAGGACACCTTTGGGGCTCAACAAACCCGACGTTGTTCAATCACAAATTGATCCAGATCCTGTCTCTTATTTTCCAGAACATCTGAATCCTGAAGTAGAACAACCGGAAGTTATTCCTACCTTGGTCATCCCACAAAGTTTTGTAGCTATTGAATCTCCCATATCACACAGTCAACCATCTGAAATATATTTTTGGCCTGACGGTGAAGTTCTTACTCATGGTTTAATTTCCATTAAATAAATCCCACAAGACGATACACCTTTAACTCCAACCCATTTTGGGGGGACCTTTACCTGTACGAGTCTTTTCCTTAATCATTTTTATCTTCTTTTTTTGATCCTGTTCCCATTCAATCTCCCGTCGATTTTCAATGGTATATATTTGGTCAAACAACTATGTCCAAAACAACATATTTGGTTGGGTCTGTTGTTTCAATTACGTCAGCTCCTACCCTCGCTACTCTGTCGATGTTCACAACCTCACTAGAGTCATATTTGCACGGTGGCCCTTCGGTCCCAACAGGTTACAAATCACTATCTCGTACTTTCTCTAGTGCATCTTCACGATCATGGTCTTTGCCAATGTCATCATCTGGTGTTTTAACTGGTAGTCCTATCATTAGTATTGAACGACTTGATTCATTACATACATCATCAGGGCAATATCAAGTGAGTCCTTTTGGGTCAATTCCTTTAAATACCATATCAACTGGACTCCCAGCATTCGAGGAACAATATTTTCAGTCTTATTATCCTCCTTATGCTAGGGGGCAACATTTGGTCACCCAATATGGTAGTACTCCGTCACTTTTTGGTCAAACTGATACTGAAATGAATTTTTTTCAATGGCATCCCACTCTGCCTATCCAACCACAAACGGTTGTACACTCGTATCAACTGGTTCAATCTGTTACACCCACTTCATTACCACTTGTTAATACATCTATACCCCTATTACAGAACCAAATATTGTACATCAACCTTATCAGGTGGGTTCTTTCACTCAATATCATCAACTGTTGGGTCCATAGACTCAAAATTCTTCGGTTAATTTACAACAACCTGTATCAGGAATCATTTATTCACAAGTTGGTGTACCATTTCATGGGATGTCACAAACGCAACCTGGTTATACATATCAACCGAATCCAAGTTATACTAATTTGGGTTATAACATTGCTGGACAGACCCCTTGGCAGCCACAAGCGCAAATGCCTCAAACTTCATTTCAACAAGTATCATATCCAAGTTTTGGTCAAAATAATCCTCAAGCGTTTTATATGCAAAACAACCCCTATCTGGGTTACCAGCAACAGATTCTGTATGCTGGTGCTAAAAGACCTCTTGCTCAAGCAATTCCATCTTACCCTGGCTATGCTCAACCTGACCTTAATTGACAGTTTCCTTTTGTTGCAACCTTAGAATTACCAGATTTAAACCAGTTAACCAATGATCCTATAAATTATGCTCCTTGGTGGCTGGTGATACCTCATAAATTACCCTCCGATATTCCTAAATTCAATGGAAACCCTGGAGAAGATTTGTCGACTGATGTCATGAATTATCATTTATGGTGTTCATAAAATTCTCTGAATGATGATTCTGTTCGACTACGTCTTTTCCAGCGTACGCTTACAGTTCTGTCTGCTAAATGTTACATTGAGTTACCTAGAGCTTCTTTTGACAATTTCACTGCCCTAGCTACTGTCTTTTTGACCCATTTCCAGTTACCATTTAGATATGAAACTGGAACAAAACTCCTGACCAACTTCAAACAGACTATGCTACTCACATATCTGATCATATTCATGAGTGGCGTCCCCGTCGATGAATGGTTAAGACATCTGTTCTGGATCAGCTCCTTGTTGAATGGTTCATTACGTCCCTGTTACCATCTATAACTGAGGATGTGGCTAAGGGTGGTGTCATCACAGAAGAGCAATTTATCGCTCGTGCCCAATATTTAGACTTGATTTACACCCAGTCCGGCATGCTCTATGAAAAAATCCCTAATGCGTCGCGATCTAATTTCAATGTTCTTCCTCAAATAAAGGACTCTCATGCCGGAGACAGCCTGATAGGCTCTGCAAAAACACACCAAGCTACTGCATCTGATCCTGCTCCTATTTCTGAAATTAATGCCGTGTCATTTGACAAAGGCAAAAGTTGCAAGCAACCAGGAAGTAAGAAAAAGGGGAAATCAAAGAAAAAGAAAACTTCTAACCGACAGGAAAGATCATCTGATCAACCGTCTGGACCACGGAAACCTCGTTATCCATGCATAATCTGTAACGAGGAACACTTTGTTAGGGATTGTCCTCACTGTACTGAAGTCTCAAAAATCATTAAAACTTCCCATGCATAAGCCGTGTTGATGGATCCATTTCCAAATCCGGACACTAATTTGGTTATTATGGATCCAGCTCCTAGTTCCCAAGTGTTAATGTTATCCACCACAAAACCTTCACAAGATATTTTGGTGTAGACACAGAATAAAGACTATGGTAGTCCGGCCACTGATCAACCTACTACCTCGACAACGAATCCATCCACTAAATCAGTACCACCTACTGTTATTCCTGAATTAACAATTAAGCCACCGAAGGGAGTAATTCATAAATCGACATATAATCCTCAAGCAAGAGTTACACAAAATTATAATATAGTTGAAGATTTGGCTCAATCCCCTTCAGCTATGTCTACTCTTGAGGTATTACAAAATTGTCCCTCCCAAAAGAAACCTTTATTGTCAACCATTGGTGGAATTGATCCAGCTAATTCTAATCTTGTCATCTTTAATCATATGGACTGTGTACCACAGCTACCAGCAGAATTGGAATTCTCCATACAAGTAAATGTTCTCAATCACCTTGTTCATCGCACTATTATTGATGAGGGAGCATCTACGTGCATTATGTCTCTAAATTGTTGAAATTCACTTGGCTCGCCACGATTATCACAATCATCAACAACGTTTATAAACCTTGTGGTATTATCAATAACATATAAACCTTGTGGTATTATCAATAACCCGCATGTTGAAATAGGGGGGAAAACAGTAAATATTGATGTTGAAGTTGTTGACGGACCCCTTGACTATAATATTTTACTTGGAAGACCAAGGGTATATGCAATGACTGCCATTATTTCTACATACTTTAGAATGATTTCCTTTCCACATAAATCACAGTCATTAATCAATTATCCTGTTTTGCCTCTGCTTCACAGGTAACTGGAAGCGTTCCATTTGTTCACTTACCCCAACTAGAAATTCAGAACTTTGGTATAGGACTCTTAAAGGATTCCACTCTAATGGGAACCATTGCATTACCGCCGCCCGTGACGTCGGCAGAAATTGCAAGTATAAAGACCTCCGACATGATATCTTCCACTCTATTTGGCTTAAGGGAGAGTACGGGTGATTCTTCTGTTTCTACATTGGATGAATTTTCACCGCCCAGCCCTATTGAGCTAGCATAGCAATCAATCTATTTGGCTTGGGTGGAAAATCCGAAATCAGCGTCGCTGAGTGTTTGGGTTGATCGTTCCTTAGATTTTGGTACTCCATCTGATCCATTTTCCTCAAAGTTTTTGACAAATTAAAATATTTTGGAATCTATGATGTCAGAATGATAACCATGGGAATATTATCGTCATCGTTCCCATATTTCTGATTATGAAGAAAAAAATCTCAGTGAACTATATCACCCATCCATCAAAACTTTCTTTTCAAATTCTTTACCGATTAATGCAATCGATTTCGAGCGAAATTTATCAAATATTGAAGAAACCATTTCTATGGATATTTCGACCAAACCTAGCATTGTAGAAAATATTCATGTCGGTGTATCTTGTTCTCCATCAGAACTCGATACATATCGCTCTCTATTTCATGAATTTCGTGATGTATTCGCTTGGTCTTACGAGGAAATGCCAGGCATAGATACTAGTATAGTTGAACACACTATTAATATGTATCCTGATGTTAAACCGGTGCACCAACAACTTTGTCCTGTTCATCGAAAGAAAGTCGTTGCCATCAAAGTAGAAGCTGAAAAAATTTTGCATGCTGGTTTCATTTACCCTATTCTGCTAACTGAGTGAGTTTCCAATATCGCTCCTGTTATGAAAAAACAAGGAACCATTAGAGTATGCGTCAATTATTGGGATGTCAATATGGCTTGTCCAAAATACAACTATCCTACTCCCTTTATCGACCAGATTATTGACGATTGTGCTGGTTGCAAAATATTCTCGTTCATGGATGGATTTTCTAGCTACAATCAAATAAATATCCACTCAGATGATCAACATAAGACAGCATTCATCTGTCCCTGGGGCACATTCGCATATAGGAAACTTCTGTTTGGTTTAAAGAATGTTGGGGCAACTTTTCAGAGAGCAATGGATTATGCTTTCAACGACATCATGCACATTGTTCAACCATATCTAAATGATTTACCAATGCATTCACGAAATTGGATTGATCACCCGATGCATTTGAGAGACATTTTCTTACGTTGCCGACACTACAAAATACACCTCAATCCACATAAATGTGTGTTTTGTGTTGGTTCTGGTTGATTGCTTAGATTCGTAGTCTCCAAAGAAGGAATTCGAATAGATCCACTGAAGGTACAGGCCATTCTTGATTTTCCTGCACCATCAAATTTACTTCAGATACAGAAACTTCAAGGAAAGGCTAACTTCCTGAGAAGGTTCATTCCAAACTACGTCGAAACGGCTAAAGAATTTACTCGATTATTGAAAAAGGGGGTTCCCTTCCATTGGGATCAAGTTACACAAGCTTCTTTTGATGTTGTCAAGGACACTCTTGCCCAAGCGTCATTAATGTATCCTCCTAATTATCAAAATGATTATTTCCTATATATCATCGTGGCTGAAATGACCATCGCTATGGTTTTGGTCCAAGTAGAAGATGGAATTGAACATCCAATCTATTATTTGAGTCGTAATCTCAATGATATGGAATTTAAGTACTCGTACATGAAAAATCTTGCCTTGGCAGTTATTCAAGCTGTCCAAATATTTCGCCATTATATCCTGCTCCGAAAAACAACAATAGTTTCGGATTGCAACCCCGTGACTTATATCTTATCACGTCAATTGCTGCGTGGAAAATATTCAAAATGGATTGTCATTTTGTATGAATTTGATTTGGAATTCATCAAATCCAAGTCAAAGAAGTCTTTATTTTTGGCTGAACTTCTATGTGACCTTCCCTCTGACAGTACTGCTACTACTTCGAAACCATCTATTCCATACGAGTCTCTGTTTCTGATTGGATCATCTGATCCTTGGCATGGGGATTTCATCATTTATCTCCAAACCCAAAATTTTTTACCTAATACCTCTCGCTCTGAACAGTGACGTATTCGATACCAAGCCAAAGATTATATGATCGTCGGCGATACACTTTATCGTCGTGGTGTCGATACCATTTTAAGGAGGTGCCTCACTCATGAGGAGGCCGAAAGAGTGTTAAATGATTGTCATGTTGGGGCTTTCGGTGGACATTGATCTGGATATGCTACAGTGCATAAGATACTCTGCGCTGGTAACTTTTGGCTTACTATTTTTCGAGATTACATCCTCGCAGTCAGAATTTGTCATGCATGCCAGATTTTTTATCGTAAAATCCGCAAACCGCCAACGCCAATGCATCATGTTGTCTCTGCTAGACCATTTATGAAATGGGGTATTGACTTCATGACCTGTATCCCTCCTTCGTCTAGGGGGCATGGTTATATTATTGTCACAGTCGACTATTTTACCAAATGGGCCGAAGAGATGCCTACATTCAACAACACAGGACAAATAGCTGCATTGTTTTTCTTCAACCACGTTATTGCACGGTTTGGGGTCTCACATGCTATAGTTACGGATCATGGGAAGCATTTTCACAATTATATGATTTCTTAATTGACTACCAAGTTAGGATTGTCGCATGATAATTCTACTCCTTATTATCCACAATCAAATGGACAAGTTGAGGCTATTAACAAAATTCTTAAACGAATGCTTCAACGAATGATAGGAGTCCATAAAAGGAACTGGCATTTGATCATGTACTCTGCTTTGTGGGCATATTGAACCTTAGTGAGAAACATAACCGGATTTACTCCTTTTCAATTGGTGTATGTTCTGGAAGTTATCTTACCAATTCAATGCGAAATATCATCATTAAAACTCGCGATAGACTTGTTACCTGACACCTCAGAAGAAGAAGTGCGTCTCCTTAACCTCATCCATCTTAATGAAACACGTCGTGAAGCCTAATTGGCCAACGAAGTGCATAAGAGACGTTTAAAGGCTCAATACGACAAAAATGTCCAGCCTCGCATCTACTCAGAGGGCGACTTGGTCCTTCTTTACGATCAAGAAGCTGATGTAATAGGTACAGGGAAATTCGAGCCATTGTGGCATGACCCCTATATTGTCAAAAGTGTTCTTGCTAAGGGTGCCTATGAGTTATTTGATTATGATGGGATTCCATTGGCACAGCCTAGAAATGGGTTGTATCTTAAACGTTACTATGCTTAATCATGAGCGTAGTAATTTTTTGTATTATATTGTATATATGTTGTTGATTTGCATTCACTATCTTAATTTGTTTTTAGATTTTTCTTGATGTTAGTAATCCGCTTTAAATTTTATCGCAGATGTCTGAATATTTGGAACCATTTTTTGGATATGCTAATAGTGCTAGTCGTAGTACGCAGAATCTATCCTTTGCAGCGTGGGCCATTTTCGCTCTGAATGGCGAGTTAGTGAGTTTTCAAGGGATTTGTATTGGTAGATTGACGAACAATATCACTGAGTATAGCACATTGAACGAACTTCTCTCTTATGCCATTTCATTTGGTATTAACCGCATTAGACTCACAACTTATGGTATTACAACTTACTAGTGTTTATACTGTTAGAAATCCAACACTTCTTAGATTGTTCCTAAGAGTTCGACTTTTGGAAAGACATTTTGATTCTGTTCAATATCAACACATTTCCAAAAATTTGAACACATTGACTGATTCATTAGCTAATCAATTTTTAGACAGACATTTGCAACATAGGTAATAAAACATTCACATTATTAAATAAGATTGCACAATAAACATAGGAAAACTTTGAAATCATATAGCTAGATAGTTATAGGTTTTTACAAAATTTGTGCCCAAGACACATTGGTCATCTGACCTCAAAATGTATGCAAAATTTCATAAGTAAACTAGTGGTGCTCATGGTAACATGCTATAGATCTAGCAATCCTATGGAGTAACCGCATCCAACGGTTAGGAACCCCAATAGTGTGTCATTGCAGTCGCATGGGAAGCTCTTTGATCCAGCAATCCTGAATCCTGAAGTTCAACCCTCTATGTGCTGCTGAAGCTCAGCTAGAGTCTCAGCCATATCAAGGTCCTGAAGGACTGCTCTCCTGACAGCCCTCTCTGCTGGCGCATCTGCTTTATGCTCTAGTTCCTCTACTGGTTGAACACGACCGATATCTGCATTACATCAAAAATTTAGTTTAGTCTTGGAAAGAAATAAAAACACAAAATCATTGTATAAACCTTAGAAAAATCAAAAAACAGGTCAAATCATTCTTACCTATTTCACCCCGCTGAGCGCCTTCTAGTAATACTAGATCTGGATCTCCTCGAAATTCGACGCCTGGCTATGCATACTCATCGATGGCGACGATTTGCCATTGGAAACAAGCGAAGAATTTAGTAGAGAACACAACAGTCGATTGGCCTGCATGCCGACCCATGAGTTATACCCATCTCTGCATTCGAGGATTTCTAGGACTAGATATATTCAGTGTTACATGTTATGGATGCATCAGTGGAATCCGTTCCAAAGTGAAGGAGATAAGGATTGAACCATCACTGAAATTTTTCTTCCTTCCTCCCTTTTCTTTGTTCATTTGTTCCTTTATCTAAGATAGAACAACTTCATACCAGTTGAAGACTGTTGGCTCTAAGCACTCTAGTGCATACTGCATATATGATTTGTTTGCTACATATAGTGTAACGGTGCCAACAAGTTTAGTGATCGTGAAAAGGATGGTTCTCAAAGGAAAATCCCTGACATTCCAGATGTTTATTTTTCCATCTTTGCTAGGTTCTGCCCCTGGATAGCAATACTACATAACATAATCCCTCACTGTCTCTCCTCCAACGGTAGACCCCGTGAGAGAAATGGGAAAACTTCTCCTCGACAAACCTATGAGAAAATATGCGTCCTCAACTATTATGGGAACCACTTTTTTCTTAATGTGAAATGCCTTTATCGTCGGATCCCATGCTCGAACTAAGAACTCAAAGAGTTCTATTTGTTGCCTCATTTCCAAAAAATTTAAGTACTTAAGTAGTCCACAATCTCTTAGGGCTCTTACAGTACCCATATCATTCAAGGCAACCATATCTTGTTCTTCATGTTCTCTTTCCCTCCATGTAATCGTCATTATAATCTGATGGAAACCTGAAATACAATCATAATATCCATTAGATTCCATTCATTGCAAAAAAATAGGCAAATTTTGGGCACAACATGAAAACTTAAAACTTGAACTGCACCCAACACACTCCTTGGGCTGAGACAGTGTGTTGCATATGCAGGTACCCTTCACTGTACCTACTATGCAACGTAGGTTTCGACATTCAGGGGTGTCTTGCCCTCATTTTGGGCAGAATTTACCCTAGTGGCCATAAAACCCTAAAAATATGTAGAGAATGGAAATGAAATGAATACCAAAGGGAAGATGAGGTTCATGTTACTAACCTGGACCAAATGACGACGAAATCCGTCCACAGAAATGACCGCAATCAACGACTGAAGTTCGTGGGAAAAATCAGGTTCAGAACTCCAAAATGAAAATGGTAACTATGAAATGGTAAAAATGAATAGTGAAACTACTTTTTATATTCATTTAATTATTTTCAAGTTAGATTTATTGCTATGACTATAGTTTTATTATGTTTTTATCATGAAACGGGTATTTTTAATCCATTTGATGTTGTTCTAAACAGGAAATACAACTGATGAACAGATTAGTCGTGCAGATTTATTCAAAGAATGACTTGACCACAAAGCATACTTTTTCTCCTTATTTTTCGAGCTTTGTTAAAAATGAAAAAGGATTTGAAGCACACTTTTATCTCTTTTTCGAGCTTCGATAACAGCGAAAAAGGAACCCCTGGAGTCTTCTTTCAACTTTTTTCAGACTCCGATAATATGAAAATATTGTCGAGCACTTGTATTTTCGAGCTCGTTAAATTAAATGAATTTATATCTACTTAGTATAAGTTTAACCCTTTTTCGGACTGAGATATATTATTTATGAAAAAGGAATACCTTGGTTAAACATGACCAAAGATGATCTGGATTTATGCAGGAACGCAACAGAATACAGAAATAACCATAAACATAGAAATACAGCAGAAATAAGGCTTCATTTCATTACTATCAAATCACAGAAATATGCTTACAAACATGATGGAAATAAAATAGCTAGGGTGCTGGTAGCGAATCACTGAGAAGAGATGTGGCGGCTACAGACCTTTGAACTCTGTTACAATGAGGTTCGAGGGCCTATTTATTATAGAGAAACAATGGAGAACTCTAAACGTCCAAAAACCTAACCCTAGGAGATGAAGCGCCAAAACTATGGGCCCCGTTTAGGTAAATTGGTGTTTCAACTTCCCGAGGACGTAACTTCAACATACTATCTCCATTTGGGGCTTCAAAACGGCTCCGGAAGTTCAGGACCCGAAAAACTGCTAAAAATAGTAAGTTTTGAAAAAAAATGAAAGAGATAATGGTGGGGCCCCAAGTGGAATAGGTGGGTGGCCACCAATATCCACCTGGATCATTCCTCCCCCCTTAGGAAGCAATGGTCCAAATTGCATTGAGTTCGTCCATGAGATGAGGAAACTCTTGTTGAACTTGGTCTCTGGTGAACCACTTGCCTTGGTGCAGGAGTTGGCCAGTTTTGACAACCCGATACAGTTGGATCTTTCGTCGGTGAGTGTTCTTGATTTGCATGTCCATGATACAGTCTGTGGTGGCCTGTTCCATGCAGTCTGGGTTTAATTCTTTTGGTGTGAGTTCTTCTGCAATTTCAAAGGTGTCCAATAGAGGTGGGAAGTAGGGACGAAGGCAGTCTACATTGAATACTAGGTGCAGACCAAGGAATGGTGGAATACTGAGCTCGAAGGCATCGTTCCCTACAGCCTTGGTGATGGTGTACGGCCCATATCGGAGCGGGCGTGTTGGGGCCCTTGTTTTGAAAACTTGGTTGGAACATTTTGAATTTTGAATAAAGGATGACCTTTTTGAGTTGCGGCATGAGGATGAGATAGTTGCAGACAGCAGATGCACGAGTGCAGATAAAGAGAATATACAGCAGAAGACAGGAAGCGGAACACACAGACAACAAGAGAGAAGCCGAAAGCAGCTGAAGAAGGACATATAGAGGAACTAACAGTTGTGATAGCAGGTGAATAAATAGCAGTCACCCAGACGAAAGAAGGGGGGATTGTGACAGGATAAGGAATACAGAGCGACTGAAGGAGATCATGCATGATATCCCTGTAGTTCCTAGGTTTCTCTATTCTACCTTTATGTTCTATGAGGCATGTGTATCAGACTTGTAAGCTCTCCTTGCGGGAGCGTTGTAACTCTGGATTTGGCTAAAGATATCAATACAATTGCAGGTTACGGTCCTACTGTGTGATTTGTATGCATGATGGTTGTGATGCTTTAAAATTTTATTTGCTTAATAACTGTTCATGCTCTGAATGTTCTTGTGTACATGTCTATGTTTATGCAATCTATTTAATGTTAATCATGAGTTGCAGATCCATTCCTTGCTATCGATCCATTCCCCTCCTGCATGTGGTTGTGGCACGCCTCGGGTGAGACTCTCTGCTCTCCGGAGTAGGGTGATAATTCCGGCGTGGTTCTAGACTACAGCGGATTCCTTTGTTGGCCACAACTCCTGAACCTGGGTCTTGCCTGCGAGACCTGATTCCTCGCGAACAAATGGTTCCATTGCCGGGACCTGCATGATATGAGGGGAACTAGATCATGGTCTAAAGGATCTACGAAGGCGAAATACGGCGATGGTGGGATAATCATCTCGGCCAATTTATTGCTCAGCAAGCAGAGTTGACCAAGCAAAAGGAGGCGGCGATCAAGGAGCTCGTCCTTTTCTCAGATTTAGCCAGTGATACGAACGAGATACTTTGGGGAAAGTTCCCTAGCGACCTCTACAACTGGTTGCAGAGGTTACAGACAAAGGTGCCTAGGGACGGCTCGCGAAAGATAAACTGCAAGTGGGTGCATGGGGATCTGGTTGCTCTGCATCGGTTGGACACTGAATTGACCCGCGCGGTGGATTTCTGGGTAGAGACCACTTTGGATGGATATATTGTGGAGTTTGCTGCATAGTGCTACCAATCCTTCTTGAAGGCTGAAGCTACCTTCCGCTCTGGGCTAAGAGGGAGGTTGCTCAAGGAGATTCTGCTATGGATTAAGGCCCTGATGGTGGATGAAGGGCTAATGGAATTCCAAAAGGCGAGTATGGAAGCGTAAACCTCCAGTGCTGGGGGAAGGGCTGAAGGGACAGATGCTACGTAGAATGTGAGGTGGGGAGTGGGGAATGGATGTTGAGGCCACACAGAAGTTGAGGGAGCGACGTGCACATCGGCAGGCGCAGATCGCCGATAGGTGGCGAAAACGGGTGATGCGGGATTTGAAATGAAGGGAAACCGATAGGAAGAACCAGAAGGAGGCACCTCAGAGGATAGGAATTATGGAAGCGGATACCCAGGAAGGAGAAGGGACCGCTGTGGGAGAGCGGCGGGTGCATGGGAGCCTAGTTAAGCGAGAAAGGGAGACGGTGACTGACGAAGACGATGCAGGTATGCAGCCCGACGAGAGTTCCGATGGTGAATGGTACGTCGTGATGTAGCGGTTGTTTCAAGAGCGGACGACACTCATTTCTCCAGGCAGCCCTGCTTCCAACATTCTACATGGCAAGGATCCCTACCTTCCCCTGGTACTTTATCAACCTTTGAGTAATATTTTTGTTAAGTTACAAGCATTGAGTCAATTGCATAGCAGTTCATTGTCGACAGAGACACACGTTAGTAGTAGCGGCACCAGTAATATTGCATTCCATAGTGGCATAATCACGCAACCAAGACCTGGAGGCTTTATCCTGGTCAACCCTCCACAAGTAAATATGGCGGGGTCTTTCACCCGGTATCCATAGTTCTCTGGCCAGGGCAATGACGATGTAGAGCAACACTGGTATCTGTGCGAAGCCATATGGAGGGCTCGACAGACGCCAGATGCAGGGAATTTAATAGAGTTCCAAACCACGCTCAGAGAGAGGGATCTGCGATGGTTTATCAAGTGGTCTGAGGCCCATCCTAATCCAGTAATTGCGGACGTTAAGCGGGATTTTGTTCGGGAATTTAAACTTCCCCAGACGGACCAACAGGGTCTGTCCGAGCTCTGGGAAATTAAGCAGAAAGAAGGAGAGACCGCATGGGAGCTGATGCGGCGATTCAAGGACGCGATCGGGAAACTCAGCTACCCGATCGACCCAAACCATCAGAGGGACTGGTTCATCAAGGCTTTGCTTCCCTTGACGCGAACCCCCCTCACCCAACAGAAGATCGACAACCTGCAGGATGCTTTAGAGCAGGCCATGAATATAGAGACCATGGCAGGTTACCCTCAGGAATATCGAGGAGGGTCAGCCCCACCGAATCCCTCCTTGGTGGGACTACAGCACCAGATCGCTAGGCTGACAAAAAATCTCAAGGATATGCAACCTATAAGACCAGCCAGGCCGAATGTTTGGTGCACTCACTGCCTAGTTGAAGGCCATGTCGCAACCGAATGTCCTCGGCTGCGTGGCATGGGTGTGGGACCCTTGGTCGCGGAAATCCAGGGGTGTCCACCCACTGGGGGTAGCGCAGCGATGAATCCGCAAGGGGTATACCAGCCGCAACAGCCTTACGCGGGGTTCCCACCTCAACCGAACCCTGCCACCACAGAGTACTGCGAGATTTTCCGGACGATGGGGCATCCACCTCGGATGTGCCCGATACTACAAAAGTACTCCAATGTCCCAAACAACGTATACTGTGAGTTTTGTGCTTCCACGAATCACAACACTGAGCAGTGCAGGGCTCTCGACGCACTCGCAGACTGGTTGGACCGACCCTCCTATAGGGTGAATGAGGCTCCCAGGGGGAGAGGAGGTGGTACGCGCGGAGGCTGTACAAGGGGACGAGGTCTGGTGAAATGTTACAACTATGACCAGGAGGGTCACGTGTCTCGGGAATGTCCCCTTCCGCGATGTCCTTGGTGTTCCCAGTGCCGCGTGAACACCCATGCAATAGAGGACTGTCCAGAGCTCATCAAGAAGTGGGAGGAATGGGCGCAGTAGAGGGGAACGAATTTGGTAAACTCAGAGCCGCGAGGGATCGTGACCCCGGCCATGCAGAATTTCGTGATCGTGACACGGGGTGGCAAGAAGACGGGTGAGGACGCCCATGGAAGGGAGCCGATTTGGGATGTTCGACCTACCTCCCCCAAACAACTGATCCGGCCAAACGTGTAGAAGAAGTACTTTCAGGAGGCTGTGGAGGCCTTTGCTCAGCTGCGGGAAGCCGGGGGCCTTGAGATACCCCCAACGACTGGTTCTGGTGAACAGAGCACCACGGGGACCTTGATTGAGGAATGGTTTCAATTGTTCCTCAAGATTGTTGACAATGCTTCGCTGCGGGACCCGCTCAAGCATACTCTGCAGGACACACTACAGGGGAATATCAGGTCGAGGGAACCTGGGGACACAGCACCTCAGTGTGTGCGGCGAGTTAAACGGAATAAGCGACGAACGAGGAAGGAGTTCCAGCTTAACACGTAGGTTGCGAGATTCCAAATCAGCGCCACCATGCTTGACTTGGGATCTGACGTCAACATCCTGCCGCGGAAGACGTGGGAGGCTCTTGGATGGCCACGGTTGACCTACTCGCCAATCCAATTCAAAATGGTGAACCAGTACTGCATTCTGCCGATCGGCCGACTCGAAGGTGTCGAGGTCGACATTGCGGGGGTGAAGACTTACACAGATTTTGAGGTTGTTAATATTATGGGGGACAAGGATCCTTATCCTACCCTGCTAGGCATCGATTGGGCTTTTGAGAATTACGCCATCATCGACCTCAAAAAGGAGTTAATGATATTCGAGGATGGGGAGGTCTGGGTCACGCAACCCCTCGACCCGTATCAACGTCCACGATATACCAAAACTGTGGACAACTGGGAGGATGCTCAGATGATGGATCACCTTTATCAGATGACTACAGGGAAGCGGGACGATTATATCAACCCGATGGCAACCGGCTCCATCAGCTAGTGCAGTGTCCAGAGCTCGGAGTTGGGTTCAGAACTTGCGTGGGAAGACTAGCAGCAGGGGGGGTACGAGACCACCACGCGGAGATGTGCAGCCATTGCCCGATTCAGTTGGATTGGTGCTGAGTTCGGAGAATACCCCACCCTGTCGAACACGTAGGCTATGAATACCTTTATTGCAAAGGTGGAAGACACGGTTCCAGAAGGCCACAGAATACCACTTTTGGACGTTGCACTACAGTCCACATCAGCGAGGTGGTGGAGGAACCACCGCACCACCTTGTCGCGGTGGAGTTGCGTGACTCAAGCTTTGAAGGCATGGTTTAAAGAAGACGAAGGCCCTCGAAGCGGGCACAGGTACAAGGGGACTTCCGATCCGCGGGACCACTTGAAGAGTTGTGAGGAACAGTGGCAAGGTCTGGGATACGCGCAAGAGCTGTGGGTACATCGGTTTATCCACTCATTGGATACAATCCCCCAGGCCTGGTACTTGGAAGAAGAGCGGAAACAAGGAACCCGCTCTTGGCAGGAAGTCACGGACAAGTTTGTTTGGTGCTTCTCGTTCGAAGGGGGGACAAAGCAGGAATCTTGGGCACTACAAGCGATCAAGGAGGTCCTGTTTTTCCGTGACCCTGAGGCCGATGGGGGCACGGTTGCATCATGTCATGAGGCCAGGCGCGAGTTGGTTTGCCAACGGATAGATGGAGATCCTAACAATGACAGTCTGGAGGACCTCAGGCACCTATATTTTGAAGAAAAGGAAGGCGAGCAGAACCTCAATGAAGAACCGACCACCGAAGGCGTCCATTTACAGCCGCTAAAGATAAAGAATTTGAACATCGGTATGGAGGAAAATCCCAAGTTGGATACTGTTGGAGATTACTAGGATGAGGAGATGACAAAAGAAATTTTTAGCCTCCTCCAGGAATACGAAGACTTATTCCCTTCATCAGTTGCAGATCTGAAGGGTATCAAGGGTGACCTCGGAGAAATGCGCATTGTGCTGAAACCGGATGCCCGACCCGTAAAGCATCGACCCTACCGGCTGAACCCACGAATCAAAGAAAAGGTCAAGACGAAGATTGACAAGATGTTGGCTTCCAATCTCATCTTTCCAGTGGAAGAAGTAGAGTGGGTGATTCCTATCGTCATTCAGAATAAGAAGGACAAGGCGGAGATGCGTGTCTGTGTCGATTACAGAAGTCTGAACAGCGCCTGCATCCATGATCCGTTTCCCACTCCTTTTAGCGATGAAGTCTTGGATCATGTTGCGGGAAATGAAGCTTATTCCTTCATGGATGGTTTTTCAGGTTACCATCAGGTGCGCATTGCGGAAGAGGACAAGCCGAAAATGACATTCACCACTGAATGGGGATCGTTCACATACCACGTAATTCCGTTTGGCTTGAAAAACGCTCCGGCCATGTTTTCCCGGATTGTTATTGCTGCTTTTCGGGAGTACATCCACAAGTTCCTGGAAGTCTACATGGACGATTGGACTATCTACAGTCTACTGAAGAAACATGCCTCCCTGTTGCATATTATGTTTGATCGGTGTCGCCAGTTGTAGGTTTCCTTGAACTTGAAGAAATGTATTTTTGCATTTCCTTTCGGCACGCTGTTAGGACACGTGGTGTGCAAGCAAGGGGTCTGTGTCAACCCCGCCAAGGTCACCGTAATAGTCCACATGGAAGCCCCCGAAACTGTGAAGCAGTTGCGGGCACTGCTCGGGCACACAGGATATTACAGGCGGTTTATCCGCAATTACGCGAAGATCACTGCCCCTTTGGAGAAATTACTGCAGAAGTTAGAAATATTCCAGTGGACAGAGGAGTGTCGGAAGGATTTTGACACTCTGAAGGAGAAGCTGGCGACGATGCCTATACTTTTTCACCCAGACTGGGATAAGTAGTTCCATGTGCATATTGATGCTTCCAGTATTGCACTTGGGGCTGTCTTGGCGCAACCAGGAGAAACAACAGTCGACCATCCAGTCTACTTCGCCAGCCACAAATTGTCTAATGCAGTGAAGAATTACACCACTACCGAAAAGGAGGCCCTGGCAATGGTGTACTCTCTCTAGAAGTTCCACCACTACCTTCTTGGAGGAAAATTTAAGTTCTTTACGGACCACTCTGAATTGAAGTACTTGGTAAATAAGCCTGTTTTGGAAGGACGGATCTGTCGCTGGTTGCTGCTCTTTCAAGAATTTATGTTTGAGGTGATCGTCAAGCCCGGGAGGTTGAACGTCAGGCCCGATCATTTATCCAGGTTGGAGATGGGGGAGAATGACGGATCACTTGATGATCAGCTGCCGAATGCTGACCTCTTCCAGGTCGAAACGGTACCGGATTACTTGGCTGACATTTCCACCTATCTGACCACGGGGAAATGCCCTCAGGATTACACCCCGCTCCAGAAATGGCACTTGGTCGTCCGTGCTGCCGAATACCAACTGATTGCGGGGCAGCTATACAAACTGGGCCTTGATGAGGTTTTGCGCAGATGCGTACTTGACCACGAACGTGAAGCCGTGATGTGGGAATGCCACAGCGGAGTTGTGGGAGGACATGTGGGTGCGAAACCTACTGCAAGGAAGGTGCTCCAAGCTGGGCTATTGTGGCCGACGGTCCATGCAGATTGTAAGAAATTCGTTAGGAAATGTGATGTCTGTCAGCGGACAAGGAGGCCCTCTCACAGGGACGAGCTTCCGCTACACCCAGTCCATGTTTTGCGGTCGTTCGAGAAGTGGGCTGTCAACTTTGTAGGCCCCATCGCCCCAGTCGCCAGGCACTCCAAGGCTCGCTATATCATTACCGCAACTGACTACCTTACTAGGTGGGCCAAAGCAGCGACGGTACGTGACTGCATGGCGAATACAGCAGCCCGATTCATTTTTGAACACATCATCAGTCGGTTTGGCTGCACACGAAGTTTAACCAGCGATCAGGGTATGCATTTCATTAATGCCACGGTCAAGTCGCTGCTAGACACATTCATGATCCAACACCACAAGAGCAGCCTGTATCACCCGCAGGCCAATGGTATGGTTGAAGCCTTCAATAAAATTCTTGAAAAAGGCTTGACTAATATCTGCAATGCCCAGCGCGACGATTGGGATGAGCGCCTACCAACTGCATTATGGGCCTACTGAACCATGGTGAAGCGCTTGACCAATCAGACACTATTCCAGCTGGTGTATGGCCAGGAAGCTATGATTCCCACCGAGTTCACTGTACCCAGTCTTTTAATCGCCACATCTCTCCAGTTCTTGGAAGAGGAGTCGCTTCGGAACGCCTCCACGAACTACAGGAACTGGACGAGGCCCGATTTCAGGCTGAATTTCACCAGAAGGTTTAGAAGGCCCGGCAGAAAGCGTGGCACGATTGCCACATCAAGCACAAAACATTCCAGGTTGGTGGTAAGGTCCTCTTATATGACAGCAGGTTTTAGAAGTTTCCAAGAAAGCTACAGATGCACTGGCTGGGACTTTACTTCGTCATTGAGATTAGAGATTCCAGAGCTGTTCGGTTAGCTTAGCTGGACGATACTATTTTACCTGGGTGGGTGAATGGCGCACGCCTGAAACCCTACCAAGAGTAAGTACCCCTCCTTTTTCATCAATAACTCTCGCACCCGAGAGCACCCGTAGAGTAGTGTAGCTGAATAACTCTCCCGCAACCGGGATTAGCATAGGTAGTCTTTTCCTTTTCTGCATCACTTTTCAATAACCGTTCTGTTGCGGGGACCGCACCGCAACCGACTATGGTCAGGGAGGGGCGTGTCCAGCGTGTCATCCCAGTAGGATCCATAAACGTTCCAGTGTCAGTCCAGGTCATTTCAGTCAATACTTGTGTCAGTCCGTAGGATCGTCCCGATTTGCATCATAAATTTCCATAATTGGAAGTAACCTTTCCATAATCATTTTTCCATCATCCGCTGTGACCTCAGCCGTCGCATCTGCCCATTTCCCCATGCCACTGTCAGCAACTGTCAGAATACCCATTGGCACATGATTCATCGCATGATTTTCGCAGAAAAGAATGCCAGCAGGAATTAACTCGTTATGGGGTCTCATCAACTTCACTCGTGCCAGGAAATTACATCACTTGCATGAAGAAAAGCATGAAAATGTCGGAACACTTAGCATTAGCAATTGCACCCGCACAGGTGCAGCAGGAGCATTCAGTCGAACAGCACTGAGAGAGGATACCGAGCCGAATTCTCCACGTCTATCAGCGCCGAGAAAAAATGCCGAAGGCCCTCCTATCCGTCGTCGAACCAGAGCTTGACAGTAGGATTCACAGGACATATTCTCTGGTTGGGAAATATGACAGTGTAGCTTTGATAGACTCCAACCTTTCTGACTCGTCCGAATTCCCGGTGCTCAATTGGCAAGTGTATATGGAACACTATTACAGCACATCCAGGCACTCCGCCAACCGAATTTTACCAGCATTCCAGGGCCTTCAGCAATCTTCTCTCATGAATCTCAGAAATCTTCCGGTCTTCGGGACCACCGGACCGGTTTTTCAATTCACTCGTTTCTTACTTAGCCGCATTCAGAATGGGTCCTTGTGGCTGAACAAGGAAATTCCCATTCATGCTGAAGACATCCATCATCTGACCAGGCTCTCACAGAATGGTGCGGATGTCTCGACCGCATGTCAGACCACCTCTAAGCGTGCACAGAAATCCGGGGACGCAGAGCTATACAGCCAATATGGCACCCGGCGAGGAGGGAAGGGAGCCAAGATAGAGCTCATCAATACACCCGAGATTAAATTTTCTTGCTACCTCATTGCCAGTAAGACAATGAGGCATTACTCAAAGGGTGAATGCACCTTGGACACTATCTCTATTGTGGAGCACTATGTTCAGGATGCCAAGCTGAACTGGTGCTCCTTTCTCTTGAAAGAGATATTTGATGCGTGCGAAGAAAATTACAAGCGTACGACTAGTTTCATTTATGGATACTTGATCGTTGCTTTTTCCATGTGGAAGTGGCACACTCCTCTTGTCAGGATACCACCAAAAATTCCAGAGGGCCAGCCTCTTGCGATGAAATTTGTTCCATGGAAGGTGTCGAATGATCCGAGCACTAAGCAGGTGAATGCCGAAGCATTTCAGACCTGGTACGGTTTAATGACGGACGTCGTAGCCAGCCAGAAATGGGTTCCCAGAAACCTGTTAGATGAGTATAGCGTGCAAGTGTGGTTCGAGGTAAGTCACAGGCATACTTACCTCTGACCCACTTGCATGTCAGCGGACACCTTCCACATGAAGCCATTGAAATTCTAGCTGGAGGATGTTGCATTCCACAATGAAGTCTGTGGGTGGCCGGGGGTCACGATGGAAGTCCACGACGAGGTGCCCAGGTACAAATTTGAACGGATGTCACCACAGCAGTAGCCTGCCGAGACAGATGCGGAAGCACCACCATTAGAACTCCCTCCGCCACTCGTCCCTGTCGTCCGCCACTTTAATACATAGGTGCGAAATTTTAATGCGGCAGCCTAGGTTATTTCCAGCGGTGCCTCTCTGTTCCCTTTATTTTATAAATTTCAGATTTCTCGGTCTACTTTGCACACCCTTACCACTCCTCTTACTTCTCCCCTCCTGACTATTTTATTTACCTCTACAAGCCCAATTATCACCCCGATGGGAGGAAAGGGCCTGGCCCCCGAGCAATTAGACACTCCTCTGCCCAAGCGAGCCCGCACCACCGTAGCCAATCCGGTGGTGGACCTTACTAATGATGATCTGCCCCTGGCCCCAAATGTAGGGGTACTGATCCAGCAAGAACCCCTTATTGACCCTCCCGAGTTTATTAACATTCGCCCTCCATCCACAGCCCCACCTCTGTCCACCGTTCCACCTCCACCTACCACCTCATCCGCTCCATCAAATTCATCTGCCACTGTGTCCGACCCGCTCATCCGGGAACTCTTTGGTGGGGACCACGAAGCTGAATTTGACTCCAGTACTGCTGTCGTAGTACCACCAGTCGACCCTGTGGGCGCACCCCAAGTTTCTCTATCTGCTATATTTACCCAGCTAGCAAACATTGGGGCCGACTTGGCCAAGGGTTAGCCTGAGCATGCTGACCCTCCCCCCACTAGCCAGACCGATCAGCAGGAGTGGCCAGATTTGAATATGGCCAACTCAACGCAGCAACAGACATCGTCGTCCCCTCCAAAGCATTCCAACTTCTCAGTTGCCAGTGGGCAACCCCTGCAAGAAAGGAGGCCGGCCCAGGGTGCTTTGGGCACAGCTAACTTAGAAACATGGGGTACAGCTTAGCTGTACTTATTCATTCATAGGGCGGCCCAGCAAGTTGAAAGGCTTCACTCGGAGCTGCAGCAGTGGTGCGAAGAGCAACAACAACAGATCGTGGTGCTTACTGAACAACACGACCAGCTTATCACGGCACAGGAACGCCTGCAAGGTCAGATATCCAACGTAACTCAGGTATTTTCAGACCTATGGCCCTCTGTAAGGACTCATTATACCCCTCTGCCTGCCGATGTATCGGAGCGGAGTGCCATCGCCCAGGCTTTCTACATCCGAACTGCACTCACTGGTCTCCACCGGGAAAATACGGAACTTCGCACAGCATTAGACGCACGACCAGTGCTGCCTGACCCAACGGCTGCCTATTCAGCTCAGGTTGCTGCAAAGTAGGGCCAGGCAACTCATATGCAGGAAACCCTTACTTCTGCAGCGTGTGAGGCCCACGACCTCCTGAAGGGTCTCCAAGAATGCTCACTGGCCCTTACGGTCAAGGTGCAGCCAATCTTAGCACAACTACAGCAGGTGTCCCGGGAAATTCAAGAGGCAACGGACCCCGCCAGGTTGGACCAATTATACGCCCAGGCCGATGAGCTCGAAACACAAATCCAGCAAACAGAAGCTAATTCCGCAGAGGCCAAACGGGTAATTCGGGAGCTCCGCCCGCCCCTCCAATATAGCGCCTGGACAATGCAACAACTTGTCGTTGAGGCCAAAACCCAGCTTATCATGATGTTTGGGGCTGTCCCAACACCCCTAGAAGAGGCCGCTGTCACCAAGATCACTGAAGACACAGATTCACTCTTGCAAGGGTAGCAGCAAGTTGTATCGGCCTTCACGAAGCTTAAAGCTACAGCGTTCCGTAGAGTCTCGGAGTTGGGGCCCTTGTTTGAACAACAGGTTGAAGGTTCACAACAAGAACAGGCACAAGCTGAAGGCACACAGCGCGAACAGGGCATGGGATCAAGCGGGGCAATGGAGATAGAGACCATCATTTGTGAGTGACTCGGGGACGAGTCAAGAAACTGTGGTTGGGGCCTGTTGGGGCCCTTGTTTTGAAAACTTGGTTGGAACATTTTGAATTTTGAATAAAGGATGACCTTTTTGAGTTGTGGCATGAGGACACATGGCAATCGCGACCGAGTCACAACTATCGTAAATCGTGGAGCTATAAAGGTGGCGCAGAAGCAAGAGATAGCTAAAGAAAGCAGATGCACGAGTACAGATAAAGAGAATATACAGCAGAAGACAAGAAGTGGAACACACAGACAACAAGAGAGAAGTCGGAAGCAGCTGAAGAAGGACACAGAGAGGAACTAAAAGTTGCGATAGCAGGTGAATAAATAGCAGTCACCCGAACGAAAGAAGGGGGGATTGCGACAGGAGAAGGAATACAGAGTGACTGAAGGAGATCATGCATGATATCCCTGTAGTTCCTAGGTTTCTCTATTCTACCTTTCTGTTCTGTGAGGCATGTGTATCAGACTTGTAAGCTCTCCTTGCGGGAGCAATGTAACTCTGGATTTGGCTAACGATATCAATACAATTGCAGGTTACAGTCCTACTGTGTGATTTGTATGCATGATGGTTGTGATGCTTTAAAATTTTATTTGCTTAATACATGTTCATACTCTAAATTTTCTTGTGTACATGTCTATGTTTATGTAATCTATTTAATGTTAATCATGAGTTGCAGATCCGTTCCTTGCTATCGATCCATTCCCCTCCTGCATGTGGTTGTGGCATGTGTCGGGTGAGACTCTCTGCTCTCCGGAGTAGGGTGATAATTCCAGCGTGGTTCTAGACTACAGCGGATTCCTTTGTTGGCCACAACTCCTGAACCTGGGTCTTGTCTGCGAGACCTGGTTCAAATCTTGCGGTGGGGTCTAGTGAGGCACTCCTTCTACAAATGTAGCCACACTTTTTCTCCCACCTGGAAGTTGTGTGGCACCCGATGTTGATCATGTCGTTGATTATACTTAGCATTGGCTCTGTCCAATATGTCATGAACCTGTTGGCGGATGTGCTGAATGCACTTGATGAAGTTGTTTGTTTTGTCAGCTTCAGACTAAACATGAGCTGAATCGGCCTGAGTAGCTGCAAATGGCATCGCTACGTCAATGGAACGTAGTGGTTGGAATCCCAAGCCCACCTAAAAGGGGTTTTGGCCGGTTGAGTTGTGGAGAGCCCGGTTATAATGTTGTTGTACATAGGAAAGGCTCTCATCCCATGTGCATTTATGCTTTGAATTGTACATGAGCAGAATGTGTACAATCATCTTGTTGACGACCTCTGTCTGGCCATCAGTTTGGGGATGGAAATTTGTGGACTTGGTGAGCTTGGTGTCCAACATTGACCAGAGGCTGGACCAAAATGTGCTGAGGAACCTGCTATCATGATGTGATATGATAGACTGTGGGATCCAAAAGTGCACCCACATGCATTCAAAGAAGAGTTTAGCAGTGGCTTCTGTTGTGATATTCTTCTTGCAGGCCGCCATAATGGCCATCTTTAAGAATCTGTCAACGACCATGAAAACACAGTCGTTTCCATGCTTAGTAGAAGGAAGGCCTGACATGTAATCCATGGAGATGGATTCCCAAGGTCGACTAGGGGTAGGTAGTGGAGTATAGAGTCCTTGCTTCTTGATGGTCGGTTCTGAAATGCCGCAAGCAGTGCAGGATCTAATGTACTTCCCGATATCCTATCAAAGATTCAGCCAATAGAAATACTTCTGCAGTACTTCCACTATTTTCTCGACTCCAAAATGCCCAGCGACTCAACTGTAGTGTGCTTCCCATATCATCTTGGCACGCTCGCTTGAAGGAACACAAAGGTGTCCCAGGTGACATAATAGTGCATCTTGGAGGTGAAAATTTGGAACTTGCATACCCCCCAAGAGTGCCTTGTATGTGTAGCTAAATTCTGGATCGCTCTTATAGAGAAGCGGCCAATTAGAAGTCCCCTACCCACAAGAGTTGAGAACGGTGGTTATGGCCACGATCAGTGGTCGGCTGAGGCAGTCTGCAACATTATTGGTGCTACCCTTCTTATACTTGATGTTCAAATGAAATTGTTGCAGATATGTGGACCACTTCTGATGGTGATCGTTCTACAACTTCCCTTGTGTCTATATGAACTATAGGGGTCAGTGGTCTGTGTGGATGATTGTCTCCTTCCCCAAAATGTAATGCTTCCACTGTCGACAAGCTTGCACAATGGAATAAATTTCTTTTTCATAAGTGGGATACTTTCGAACTGTGTCGGATAATGTCTCACTATGATATGCCACTGGATTCCCCTGTTGAGTAAGAACTGCCCCAATAGCATAGTCAGAGTCATCTGTATCGATCTCAAATATTTGTTTCAAGTCTGGTAATGTGAGCACTGGGGCAGAATAGAGGTGATGTTTCAATTCTAGAAATGCCTTCTATTAATATTCTGACCATCAGAATTTTTCTTTCGCTCCTCCCTTGGTGACTTGACTCAAGGGCCAAGTGATATGAGAGAATCCCAACACGAACCTATAGTAGAAATTAGCAAGACTCAGAAATTTGCGAAGCTCTGTTAGGGTGGTTGGGTCTGGCCAATCCCGAATGACTTGGATCTTGGCTGGATCCACATGCACCCCCCTTTCATCAATAATGTATCCCATATATTGAACCTAGGTCATGCCAAAAGTGCACTTCTCCAAATTGGAACACAACTTGTGTTGCCGCAGTGTTTGGAGGACTTCTCGGATGTGGTGGAGGTGCTTTTCCCAAGTCTGGCTAAAGATCAGAATGTGATCCAAGTATACCACTACAAATGAGTTGGTGAATAGACGCAAGATGTCATCCATCAACCTCATGAAGTTTTCGGGAGAATTTTTCAATCCGAAAGGCATGATGAGCCATTCGAAAATGCCCTCCTTGGCTTTGAAGGTAGTCTTCCACACATAAGAGGGTTTGATTGGTACCTAGTGATACCCAGACTTCAAGTCAATCTTGCTGAAATATTTTTCCCCTTTGATTTGGTCCAGAAGGTCATCAATCCATGGGATCGAGTACCTATTTTGGACAGTGATCTTGTTCAGCGCCTGATAATCAATACAGAGTCTCCAAGTCCCATCCTTCTTTTGTACCAACATGATCGGGCTCCCACAGGGCGATGACCTTGGCCAGATGTGACCTTTCTGCAGCAGCTCCTGAATCTGCCTCTTGATTTCATCATTCTCCAAAATAGAGTGCTTATAGATCGGTCCATTAGGTAGCGGCGCACCTGGGGTCAGGTCAATGGGGTGCTTGACCTGACAGTGTAGAGGCACCCCTGTGGGTGAGGTGAAGATGTCCTCGTACTCCTCCACAACCTTGTCCATTTGTTGTTGTCGTGTAGAGAAGCCATGTCTGGAGGTCATGGCCACAGTCTTCTTCTTGCCCTGGGAGCGGATCATCAGGAAAACAAATTTCCTAGTTTTGGAAATGAGCTTACTGCATTGTTTTGCAGTAACCAAAAATATAGTGGGAGGCGGTGGTACCTCTGGTATCCTGTACAATTTATTTCCCAAAGTAACAATAACAGTGCGAGGCCGGGACTCATACACAGCATGTCACTTCCACAAGTATGGTTGGCCTAATAATACATCAGAAACATCAATAGGGGCAATGTCACACAATACCTCATCCGTGAAGGGCTTGATGCTATAGGGAAGGTGGCACTGTTGGCTGACGCAGAGATCCCGTCCTTGGTGAAGCCACTCGATGGTGTATCTTTGTGGGTGCGTTGTGGTTGGCAAGCCCAAATGCTTCACGACATCTGCTGAAATGAGGTTCTTTTAGCTCCCATTATCGACAATGAACTGTAGCGGGGAACCCTTTACCCACGCCTGGGTGTGGAAGAGTCGCTCTGCCTCCTCTGGATCTTCTGGTTCCTCCTTCTGGATCTTTGTAGTGGAAACAGTGGCATTGGCCTCCGCATTAATAATTTTCTTCCCTTTTTCATTCACCTTGTCAGGTTGTGATTCAGAGCCAGAGCATGCATCTGATTCAGAAGCCCTCATCTCAGCCACCAGCGACTGCTTGGCACGACACTCACTTGTGTTGTGAGTGGAGCTCTTATGGAACTCACACCACTTTCCCGTGTCCTTCTTTGGCTTCGCGGTGTTGTTCTTTTCTTGTGTCTTTGGCAGGTTGTCTTGGGCCACCATGCCTTGGATTTGTCCTTTGTTTTGCGGTTTGGGAGCACCTTTCCCTTGCTTTTGATTTGCAGACCCAAAGTCTCGCTTCTTCTGTTTGAATTTCTGCTCAATCTTGGCAGGATATCGGTATGCCGTACCAAGCGAGGAGATGTCGATGAACTCCATTTCCTCCTAAATGTATCTATGCAGACAACCGCGATACTTTAGCACCAAATTTTTCTCTGAATCTTTGATACCCAAATTTATGCGTAGGGTATGGAATATATTCGTTATCTCATGCACATCTTGATCCCTTTGTTGCCACAACGTGGTCCATTGTATGTACTTGTCCTCATAGCTCCCCATGGGATAGTATTGTTCTTTGATGGCATCTCAAAAATAATTCCAAGTGGGTATGGCCGAGAACAGAGAGGGTTCTGTCTCGTCATTTTTCTCACAGTAGGTTTCCTACCAGTCCTTGACATGGGTGGTGGCTTTGAGGAGTGAAAAAATAATATTCTCTCGGTCGGAAAAATCATGAACTGAGAAATATCCTTCTAATAGATTCAACCGTCTATCTACAGCATCTACATCTATTTGACCCTAAAATATGGGAATTTCAAAGTTTACTTGTACCTTAAAGGGAGTCGTGCCTCCAGAGTGGCTGCTGGATGCAGATGCGCCACCGGTGGATAGTCGTTGAAGGATCTGGGTAAAGTTATCCATCATCGCGTTCCTTTGTTTTTAGAGTGCCTCCTTGAGCAATATTTTGATAGGATCTCCTACTCCCTCATCTTTCTTTTCATCCCCCATGGGCATCCGTTGGGGTTTGCAAGGTTGATCTTGCAAAGGTTCCACGATATCGAGCCCTAACTCCTTATACCCCGACCTCGTGGGGGACATGAAAATAAGGATCAATAAAAAGCAGACCGCTCTAATACCACTGATCCGGATTTATGCAAGAACGCAACAGAATACAGAAAGAACCATAAACATAGAAATACAGTGGAAATAAGGCTTCATTTCATTACTATCAAATCACAAGAAATATGCTTACAAACATGATGGAAATAAAATAGCTACAGTGTTGGTAGCGAATCTCTGAGAAGAGATGTGGCGACTACAGACCTTTGAACTATGTTACAATGAGGCTCGAGGGCCTATTTATTATGGAGAAAAATGGAGAACTCTAAACAGCCAAAAACCTAACCCTAGGAGATGAAGCGCCAAAACTATGGGCCCCGTTTGGGTAAATTGGTGTTTCAACTTCCCGAGGACATAACTTCGGCATATTATCTCCGTTTGGGGCTTCAAAACGGCTTCGGAATTTTATGACCCAAAAAACTGCTAAAAATAGTAAGTTGTGAAAAAAATTGAAATAGACAATGGTGGGGCCCCAAGTGGAATAGGCGGGTGGCCACCAATATCCACCTGGATCAAAAAAGTTTCTCTCAGATATTATTTTACACTTTTTCGGATCTGAGTGACAAATTTACGAAAAATTACTTTTGGATTTCTCTTTCGTCCTCTTTTTCAGACTCTCTAAATATGAAAAAGGACCGGGCTATCACTGTCGTTAAGCTCATTAAAACATAAAATAGCGACGGGCTTGTCGATCATGGCAAGAATCGAGTTTCATTCATCGCTAGACTCGTTAAATTATTAAATAGCGATACTTTATTTTCCCAAAGGGTTGAATTATAGATCAAGCAAATTTTATTCTCCTCAAGCTTGTTACAAAATAAAGAGGTATTGGTTGACAAATGACCGAGGAAAATTTGGTAAAAGTAAGCAAAGTTTCTTTTTGGTAGCAAGTCACTCTTGAACATGACACTTCTTTCACTCCATGTACATGACTGTTTGGGTTGGGTAATCATCTTGACGGTTCATTCACACCTATGGTTCATCATACCTTCACTTCAGTTTTGGGTTAATGCTACCAACTCATCACAGTGTCGCCGATATGTTCAAGAGAAGTCATCCAGTGATTTAAAACTCATCCTTCTGCAATACTCATAAACCTTCATTTTCATGACCATCATCCCTCAAAATTGTTATATCAAGTCATACCCTTGTCTCCGAAATTAGTAACTCCAGTTTTGCAATAAGGTGACTTCCTGTCGACGAAAAATCAATATCCAAGAATTTCACTTAGAAACATCAGATTCCAATACCATGAGGCTTGTTATAGCATCGACAAGATCCTCACTTTCAGACCTTTGACCAAAATATTTTGTTTGGCGTTCAACATCAAATCATCTATTCAAGCCTTACGAAATGTACTACAGTACCTTGAGAGCCATTGACATTAATGATGGTTCTCTCGCGTTTGTTAACAGCTCACATCATTGGTTGGTAATCAAACGATGCCTTTCCATGTTCGACTACAAATCATATATTCGCATGGCTAGACTTGTACTCGAATGATCGAGTGAACGAGATAAGAAGACCCTGGATCTAGTTTCATCCATCCGGGCTGTGATTTGAGGATTGTTTTACACATCATCTATACAATGACTTTACATACAGATTGTGATCCAAACATGGGCCTATATCTGTAGGCATGTCTGCATCTGGGCAACATTCCAATGAAGATGACTTTCTGAATTATGTACATGTTATTAGATTGTTTTATGTGTTGAACATGGGAATGCCTACCCTCGGCAATTATGATCAAAGAGGATATATCATGATGTAAGATTGATGTAGGTGACCACTCCGCTTCATTTCTAGACTCATCACAGTGTAAAGCATCTCAATCAAATGTTTTTTATTATTTATTAAAATCATTGAAATCATCACAGTGTAAAGCATCTCACTGGTTATACTCTATTGAAATCATTCCCAAAGCAACAATTAGAAGAAAACATAGAGATAAATCTTATCAGGTAGAAATAGGGTACTTTGCAGTAAATCCTACTCTAAATTTTCTGTTCTTCATCAGAGAAAATGGACAGTATGGAAACATAAGGAGAATAACAATTATAGTAAGAAAAACATCACCAAATATATAGACCGGGATCCTGTGAATCTGCTTGTTTATTTGATGTGCAAGACCAGTCACATACTTTAAGTCCAATGGCTTTCTTCAGTCCAATACTTCTCTTCCCAACCTACTATATTACAACTACTCAGCTACTTCCACTTGTTAGCCATCTATAATTTATGTTATACCAAATGATGGATAAATATGTTCTTAAGCCTTCAAGAAGCAATATTCATGAAAAACTGCTAGTTCCTGAAGCCTTCTTGGTGTCTTTTATCTTACAGATCATCTTCACTGTTGTTTCCACAAGAAATCCTTCAAAATCCTGTTATTTCCAAAGAGAAAATTGTTTTTCAAAGCCTCGTCTCCATCATTTCATTCATCTGTTTTATCTTCACAATTTCCTTCATTCCCTCATTTTTCCCCTCATTTATCATTTATTTCCTCAAAATCCCCTTCTAGACCATTTAAAACCTTTATTTGGTTAAAAAACCCCTCTTTTACACCTTATCAGAACTCCTCAACAAGGCTAAAAACCCACTTTTTGGCCTATCTTCTGCTCATTCTAGCATAAGGCTCTAAGTGCCTTTCGGCTTAGCCTTAGCCCCTTTTTTTGTCATATGACCCACACCACGACCAAGCGCTAAATCCCATCGGCGATCGGTGCATCGCATTTTTTGAATTATGCTTCCCTTTTCTTTTTTCTTTCGATGGCCGATCCACCGATGAGATCTAGACCATCCATTCCCCAGATCCGACGGCCATCGCTTTTCACTCCCGCATTCCTTTTCTCCGTCGATGCAATCTCCCGATCAAATCCTAGCTGTTGATCTCAATCTCGATCTAACGGCCGTCACTCCTCCTCACTCCATCGCATCGCATCACACTTCGCCATTGCATATCGCATCGAGCTTCCGCCTTCCACTCTCCATAGATGTCACACCCCCTATAGACATTCCACTGATGAAATCTCAACCGTTGATCTGCTTCCAGATTGGACAAACATCATCACATCGCACTTCACTTTTCCTTCGCCCCATGCATTCTTTTTGTGCGGCCCCGATTCAATCTGGACCGTCGATCTCTCCTAGATCAGATGGCACAGGATCACTACAGAGGCACCCCGCCGGTGAGATCCTTCCATACCCCCAATCCCCCCCCCTCAATCATTCTTAGCCGTCGATTTTCTCCAAGATCCAATGGCTACCATCTAATGACGTTGTTGGTCCCACCGCTCTTCCTCCGCCACTCTTATTAACCCCTTTTTCCCCTGTAAAAACCTTTCCACCCTTTGTCACTTAAAAAACCCCGAAACCTTTGTATAAAGACTCAAACTCTGAAAATTCAAAGGTGGGCCCTCCCTTCTCTCATATATCTACCCCCCCATTACTTCCCCCTCCAAATCGATCTCCACCATTGATGGTAATTGATCCAACGGCGATCATCACCCCTACCACTTCCACCTCTTTCCCTCTATATAAACAACCCTACCGTGATTATAACCATTTATCACTATAATCCAATGCCCCACCATATATTTCCTCCACTTATCTTATCTCCCCTCGTGCTCATCTGCAGTCGTTGATCTGGATTGCCCAGATCGGACGATCTAAAGCTAATTTCGCACCCATTTCACCAATGAAGTTGATCGCATAGTTTCAACGTGAAATCGGCGGTTTTCGCCTAGGCACGTGTCGTCCATAGAACTGTATCGCATCCATTTCACACAAAACCATTTACTACCTTAACCCTGCGCGAAAACCACTCACGTTTTTCTGCAAAACCGCTCACCGCCACTTCGCGTCATAATTCAATTTAAAACTCTAGTTCTGCCTTCCACCATGGGTTTTCCACCTCTGCTGCATTCATCCTCCTCTGCAAAGCTCCTCCACCCCTCGAAGAGCCCTCTGAATCATTTTAAACCCTAGCCCGCAAGATTTATTTAATATTTTGGTTTGTTTTGCAGGTTTTAATGGTGGATTAATATACAGGCCTCCCACAGTCAAATATCAGTGGTAAAGGACCTCAGGATGACGATCCTGGGATCGTAAAATGCAAAAGGGGATTTACCATGGCCTTTATGTGTTTTATCCGTGCCTCATGAACACTAATAAAATAAATAAAACCTTTCAGCGCGCCAAGAACACCTGCACATAGAACAGAAGGAAAGAGCAGTGGAGAATAAAGATAAAGGGATTAAGCATAAAGTTGAAGATCAAGAGCTTAACTCGTGAAGATTAAAGATAAATCACAACATGAAGACAAATAAATCAAATTTAAATCAGTCGGCAAGGATGGATCAATAAGGCAGATAGCCTCGAACACATCAAAGGGAGCAGTTATTTCATTTGATAAATCAAACTTCTACCTATGACCTACTTTCTGTCCATGAAAGAAAATTGACATTTATTACACAGTCAGAAGATATTACAAGCTATCAGGAAGTTATTGTAAAAGACATAAAAATGCCTCAAACCCATTCTTTTCACCTACTTTATCCTCAGGAAGTAAAGAAAGAGTTATTAAACAGAAAAGTAGTGCAAGTCATTCCTACCTTAGGCCTTGCCTAGTTTTCAAGGCTATGAATGTATTTATTCTGTAATTAATAACATTTTGAACCCTAGAAGAGTTCCACCTCCTCAATTATAGTATAAATACTGCTATGGAACTCATTTTTAAGGGTTGTTTGTTGGGCATTTGATAACTCTTTGAAGTAATACATAGTTCTGTTGAAGTTGAAGGAAATTTGATGTTCTGGAACCTGTGGATGTTTTGACCTGTTTATTGATGGAGAAAGCTCTGTCATTGGATCCCTGAGCTTGGCTGTTGGTGAATTACTCTAATATGTTAATGTTTTTCCTATTTTCCATTATGTTTTATCATTTCTTACTACAGTAGAGTAAAAATTTTAGGCTAAGAAATGTCTCCTAGAAGCACCTTAGACCTGTTTACTCTTCACTGTTTTATGTTTTCCTTTGCTGAGGAATTCTAGAGAATTCTTAATTGCTCTCTTGAACCCTTATGCTTGTTTATTTCATAAATAGTTCAAATAGTTGGTATCAAGAATTATTTATGGTTTTCCCTTCTTACTTGCTGCCACTTGAAAACTACTTCTGAAATCTCCCATTAAAGTACCATTGTTTACAGTCTACCAAAGAGGTTTGTTTTGATCATACCCTTTTTTCTTACTTAAATAATTGTTTTGAAGGTATTTATAGTTGTAATAAAAGATGTCTAGGAGTTCCCTCTTCTATGAATGCATTTATTTGTGAATCTTTAATGTTTTCTTATCCTTGAAAGTAAAATCTTTGGATGAAATAGAGCGTTCCTCGACTCCTAGATTTTATTTGAAAATTTTTTCTTGGAATTATTATTTTTTGAAGTGTGGTTTCTAGAATTTATGGTTAGCCCTGTCTATGAAATACCTCTTCATGTTCAGATAATGTTTTAAGTCCCGTTATTGATAAGTACATATAATTAAGGATTCTTAATTGCCCTTAGTTCTGATTTTCATTCTAAACCGTTAATTTCCATTTCATTTCACCTAAAAGACTTTATAGATCCAATAGCCAAGTTAGATTTTCCCTTTGATATCCCTGATTCATTTACAAACTTCTACTTGACTCCATTGCCCAATGACTTAAATATTTCCCTTTTCTATCTATGCTTCCTAGATCATCATGTCCCATCAAACAATCAAACAAACTCATGCTTAATAACTAGCCTAAAATCAACCTTTTACAAGCAAATAATTCATATCTTTGTAAACAATTGAGAGATCCCTCTCTGAGACTAGGAGGGCTAGATCCTAGAGCTTTAAAGACTGGTTTATATGTTGCCTTGTCATTTGGTTTTCCAATCAGCCAAATCACAGGACCCAAACATTTTGGCGATCACGGTGGGACCTCTGAGTTCATAGTTGCCTAGAAATCTCTTATAGACTCATTAGTCCTTCAACAACCATAGAAACTTCGAAAAACCCCAAAAAAAATTCATATTGGCCTTCATAATAAACATTGGTGGTGGACCATAGAATATTTTACCTCCAGAAGAGCTAAAAATTTCCACCTAGCGACTCCACTGGCCTCTAGTAGGCCTATTACTTCACTAGTCCTTGTAAGCTCCCCTGGGAATGCATTGAGAAAACCCAATCATGTTGTTGGTGGACAGAAAAGTTCAAACCTTCCACCTGGCGACTCCACAACTCCCAAAAGACCAAATGACTCCATTGGTAGAAGACTCTAAACTGGTTGAATAGACACAGTGACCTCTCTTCTGATTTACAAACATGATTCCAAGGATACAATGAAGATATGCCCCAATGATTAGATATCATATCCCTGGGTTCCCACATAAGATTCCCCAGGTGTGTTGGGATGATAACCTTCCTGTTTTTCAAGGTGAAAAGTTTGATGACCCATTGTTACATCTCATCAAATTTCATATACATGTATGGAAGATAAATACTGAATGGCATGAGGACTGCCTTATGAAAATGTTCATGTTAACATTAGAAGGAAAGGTGAGGGATTGGTGTGAATGGTTAGAGTCTAAGAGCTTGTTTTCTTTAAAATACATGCACCAAGTATTTTATGAAGAATATAAATAAAACCCTTCATCTTTATCATGGACTGCAAACTGTTGTGATCAATCTCAAAACATCATACAATACCTGTTAGATATTGATGAGGATTTGGTTAATATGCATCCTAAGGATCTCTTAGAAGCCATTCATGAATTTCATACCCAAGACAACTATCACAAGAACCTAGATGAATCATTTGAGGAAGAGATCAATCAAGAAATAAAATAAATTCCTCAAGATATCTGTTACAGCATCATTTCTCACCTTCATATGATTCATGATTGCTTTGATGGTTTTGGGCACCCATTCCTACAGACTTGGACAAATTCACTTAAAAACAGTGTAAAAATCCCCATACGCGACTATGCCCGTACTTTTCCGCGTGTATACGCGAGTCCAGCTGCACTTTTCCGCGTATGCCATTAAAAATGATTAAAAAATATATAAAAATTCCCTATTTTCGGGCTGGGTTGATGGTTACTCAGGTAGTTCAACCACCCCAGCACGTGGCCAACTGTTTCCAACCGTTGAAACTACTTGGAGGGAGTATAAAAACCCCTCATGTGTATGGCCTAAGGGAGAGAGAGAATTATTGATATTATACTCTGTTGGTATTCCCTATCCAAGTCCGATTCCCCGTGCCTCCTGCACTTTCCCAGTTCATTATAGGAAACCCTTGTTTCCTTGAGATACACATCCCTTTATATGTTATCTCGTATGCACCAGTTTGGAAGGAGTCTTAGCGAGGCAAGGGCTGGACGGATCCGAACGACGGTCTGCGAAGGCCTTGGAAGGATCAGGTGATCTCTCCACTTGATTACTTTTGTACATACTATTTATAATACAGAAGTATCATGCTGTTCCCGAAATAAACGTGTTAGTGTATGCTTTTATGTATGAGAATATTTGTTATACAAGCATTCATTATGATTTATTTAATGTTTTATATGAATCTCACTGACATTTAGAGTAGATATATGATGTACAACCAGTCCTTTGTGCTTGTTTCTTCTTGTCTTTCAGGTTAAGAAGGAAGGACGGTTGCTGGGGGTTTGAACCCTGCGGGATCTTCTTCAACCGTAGGACCTACGGGTAACCTTCTCATTCTACTCTATTTAGTTTTTCTGAACGTGCATGGTTGTGTGAGTCTCTGTTAAGTAGCATGCCCCTGCTCTGTGGAGGTTGTAACCCAACTAACCTCTAGGGTGATATTCCCCGAAACAGAACTGGCGACTCCGCTGGGGATCACATTCTTGTGATTCTCCTGTTGGGTGGTTTCAGCTGTTTGGTAGGTTGCCGACAGTTTTAACTTTCATTTGCAGTCCAGTTTACTTTTTTACAGTCAGTCTGAAGTCCTGGTTTCTTTTCCAGGCTTGTCCTTTTTGTTTTTTCATTATTTACCTTTGTATACGCGCTTTTTTCTGCACACAGTCGCGTATACACGCAAGTTTGTCTAAAGGGACCCGCGTATACGCGAGTTTCCCTTAGCACAGACGCGTATGCACGCTGGTTGCATAACTGTGAAGTAGCGTATACCTAGGCAGATTTTGAATTTTTGGGTTTCTTGACTTTTTGGTCCTTTCTAGCTGTGGAGACCTGTTCCTACAGTGTCTCTGTACTCTCTGGATTGTGAAGGAAGTGGTTTCTTGTCTTTTCTCTCTTTCGTTTGATTGAAAACTGGTCTTTTTGGCAAAATTTTGTTCCTGGTGCTGGCACTCCTGGTTTGAGTACCAAGATAGCTTTCTCAGCATTCTTGGCTGTTCTGCTTTATCAGAACAGTGAGCTTCTGCTCATTCACTCTTTCCTGTCTTTGTGTTTTGCTTGGCACTATTATTTTTGCTCGTTTCTTGATTGGTTTTCTTGAGTTTCAGTAGGCTAGGTCTTGTTGCAACTTTTGAAGAGTTTTTGTTGCTTCTTCGAAGTTTTTGTTTGCGACAAGTTTATACTATTATTCTAGGCTGATTGGCTAAGTTTTCTTGTCTTCTTTTGCTCTCATTGATCTTGCTACTAGTTAGCTTTATAAGGTTTGGAGCATTGTTGAAGTTTGTACTTGAAATTCAGTCTTGTTTGGTTTGGATTTTGATAGTTTTTCTTGGTCTTTTCGAGCTCTTTCTCTATAAAACTGAAAAGCTCAAAAAAACATTTGTTTTGCTTCTTTTTTTTTTGCATTTCAAAAGCTTAAAAAACATTTTCTCTTGTTATTTGCTTTTGTTGTTGCATTTTCATTTTCGTTTTGCCATATCTTTTGAAGCTTTTGTGAGGTTTCTTTCTTTCAGTTTTTGGCTTGATAATTGGAAGGGAGTTGTTATTCATTTCTTCTTGTTGTTTTTAAGCATCTTTGGTGTCTTCATATTAAGAGTTCTTGTTTTCGGGAACTAGCTTTCTGGACTACCAAGAAGATTTAAAACTGAAGGACTTTTTGGGAAATGTCACTCTGCTTTAGGAGATTTGCATCTTAGGATTTGCATGCCTGTAGTGATTTTCATTAGGTGCATTTAATCATTTAGTCAATTTCATAGTTTTTGTGAGTGTGAGTTTGCTATTCGAAAAGAAAAAATACAATTTTTAATCTCGTAGAACCCGTGTAGAGTTTGCTTTTCATCGAAAGACAATAACTGCATTTGCATGTAGTTAAGTTTTTATTAATTTCTTTTGCGTCAAAAACATCATAAGTTTCATCTACATATCCTTGTGACTTAATATAACAGCCCATTAAAATAAGCGATTTAATCTAAAATCAACTAGCAAGTTTTCTAAGTGTCATACACCAACTAGCTAGGTTGTAGGGCCTTGGATTAGGTGAGTGGAGAGTTAACTCTCCAAGGCCGCTCAAACAAAACGTAGAAGTTGATTAATTGAGCGAAATCCAACTCCGTTAGGTGGACCGGGAAAGCTCTCCTCCAGAGAGTCAAGCGCAAGGGGAAGTGAAGGTTGAGAAGAGGGATACCCCCCCTTCGATTAGCTGAATCTGACCTCAAGACCGTTCCGCCCGGCTTCTGATACGGATTGGTGCCCATAGTTGCCACTCCTAGGTTCCACACAGGTGACTGCGGGGGGTAATACCCATGGTACCTGAGGCAGACGTCGCATCACTTTCAGCAGTACTTCTGGGGGGTGCCCTTGCAAAGCTTGGGTGCTTGAGCCGGCAAAGGATATCGTTAGGAGGTCGGCGTAACT
Organism: Pinus albicaulis; assembly: GCA_034641835.2. NCBI lineage: Eukaryota > Viridiplantae > Streptophyta > Pinopsida > Pinales > Pinaceae > Pinus > Pinus albicaulis. Next base: position 10,444,932 of record CM076581.1, on the reverse strand, counting down.
GTTTCTGATACCTTCACTAGTTGTTCTGGGCCCTAATCATCCCAGACTGCTTTCGGGAGGTCCTATATTTCGCTTTCCTGTATTTTGGTGTCCGGTCCTCATCACCCGGAGCGAAAATACTTGGAGGTTGTTTGCTTGACTGTATCTCAGGGATTTTTATTTTAGTGAGTGCTCTTTGCTCCTAGCTTGCCTAGCTTTTCACTTTTTTGAGTCTAATTTAAAATCTATAAAAGTGGTTGATCAAGCGCCTCGTCGATCGAGGAGAATCCGGGGGTTATCTCCCGAGAGTCCAGAGCCTTCTTCGAGAAGGCGTAGGAGTGATTTAGTAGGTGGTTACCACCCTGTGGCGTCTGACGCAGTGGAGAGAGATCCTCCACAAAGGTCTGAAGGTTTCATAGCTGATTTTGGTGTCGGTTCTGAGAGGAGCGTTCCACTCACCTCAAGAGTTTTGTTTCCTCAGGAAGAATATTTTCAAATTGAAGACGTACCTGAGCCTCCTGCGACAGGTCCATCTCCTCTTCCTCCTGACTATCCGTTCGTTGTTCAGTACATCGGACCTGAGTCTGAGAGACCGGAAGATCTTCCGTATCATTCATATCTTTCGATGGCCACGACTGGGAACGCGGCCTCTGCCGTGAGTGCTGCAGGCATTCAGACCCCTGCTTCTGTTGAAGGAGGGGGCACTATTGCTTTATCTTTGATTGCTTCTAGTGCTGCTGTGTTTGGCTCTGGTTTCACCCAAGCACATGCTTCTCATTCTGGTCCCTTCTGTTCAGGGATTCCCTCTAGTGGGAATCCCTCTTTTTCCTTTTCCGCTGCTGCAACTGGATCTACGCCCATGTCTAACATGGCTAGTGGATCAGCTTCGTTTCAGGGTTTTCCTTTTGGGACTGGACACATTCCTAGTTCCAATCCTTCTTTAGGTTCATTTCCGTTTACGTCCCAGACCCAGAGTTTCAACCCTTGGTCTGGGGGGCAAAGTTCGACTACTTTTACAGGGTGGAATCCTGTGTTTACTACAGCGGGGGCAGGGAATCAGTTTTACGCAGGTCATCAAGGGAATACTTATTTCCCTTCGTCGAGTGCTTACCAGACCTTTTCTCCTCTTTCTAATGCCTGGAACCCCTATCAGGGGCTCTCCTCTTCATTCAATACTTCAGCGGGGGGAACTGGTCTGGGCTTTGGTAACTCTGCGTTGGGAGGAGGTTCTTCTCCTTTTTCTATGAGTCCTTTCTGGCAACCTGGTGCCTTATCAAATCCAGGCTATTCTTTTTAGAATGTTGGGAATCCATCCCATCAAGGATGGAATCCTCAAGCTCCGCCTCGCTTACCTTTTCTGGCAACGTTGAACTTGCCAGATCTGTCGAAGTTGACTAATGATCTGATTCGTTATAGTCCGGGGTGGCCTCCGGTCCCGACCAAACTTCCTTCAAATATTCCAAAATTTGAAGGTAAGAATGGGGAGGATCCGGCTGACCACATCACCACTTTCCACTTATGGTGCTCTTCGAACTCCCTGATCGATGATTCGATTAGGTTGAGATTATTTCAACGCACCCTAACTGGAAATGCTGCCAAATGGTATATCGAGCTCACTGGGGGCAGTTTCGCCACATTTGGAGAACTGGCCGTCACATTTCTAAACCATTTTCAGTTGCCTGTCAGATATGAGGCTGGGACCGAACTCCTAGCTAATTTTAAGCAGGATGAGGCAACTCACATTTCTGATCACATTCAGGAATGGAGGAGAAGGAAGAGGCTTATCAAAGCTCATATTCCTGGAGAATTCCTTCTCGAATGGTTTCTCAAATCCCTGCAGTCAGATATTTCAAAATATGTATCCCTATCTGGGGTATTTTCTGAGGAGCAGGCCATTTTTAGGGCCCAGCAGCTGGAACTGATCTATTCTCAGTCTGGGGTCCTTTATAAATATTTTCCCAATGCTCCTCGCTCCAAATTAGATTTATCGAAAACTAAGCCCGGTCCGCATGGTGATGGGCTTGTCGGATCGATCAATAGTGGTGCAGCCAGCCTGCTTACTCAACTGCAGCAGTTGTCTTTGCAATCTGCTCCTTCTAGTCAGGCTGTGCCTGCTGAGTCATCACCTTCCCAGTCTTTGTCCATAAATGTTGTCCAAGCTTCTGATCCCAAAGGAAATCAACAATCCAATGGGAAGAAGAAGGGACGAAATAACAAGAAGAAGGGCAAGAACGGGAAGGGTAATGCAAATAAAACCAACGAGCGTGTTGGTGAGGGTCAAAAGGAGAAAAAGAAAGTGAAGTTTCCATGCAAGCTCTGTGCTGGAGACCATCTCACACACCTTTGCCCTAAAATTCAGGATGCTCAGCGCTTGTTAGCTCAGCAGGGTTCTTCTAGTTCCCAGGCCGTGTTAACAAACCCTTTTCCCCAAGGGCAGCAATTGGTTGCTGGCGCGAACCAAAATCCTGGGGCTTCCTCTGGGGGCACCCAGGAAGGGGAAATTCCATCGAACATTTTTATGATGAGTGCTCACGCGGATATCGCTACGAGATCTCGTGACTATGGCGGAGAAGAGTCTTCGAAAGATAAGGAAGTTCCTGATGCTACTGAGCCGCTTCACATTACGAAGCCAACTGTTGAGTCTATGCCTCGGATGCCCAAAGCATCTTCTAAGCGGTCAACGATTAATCCAAACGCGAGGGCTGCCCAGAACTACTTGATTGTAGAAGATCTGGCGCAAAGTCCTTGTGCTATGTCAGCTTTAGAGGTACTCCAGTCTTGTCCAGCTCAGCGCAGTGCTTTGCTCACTGCCATTGGGGCTATTGATCCAAAAAATTCTCTTCTGATTACTTTTGATATGACTAATTTTAAAAAGAGACTTCCTCATCACATGGCTTTTCATATTAAATCGTCGTATCGGAAGTGCAATATCTTTCGAACGGTTGTTGATGAGGGTGCTTCTACATGCGTGATGTCTCTCGCATGCTAGAAGACACTTGGATCTCCCAAAGTTGTTCCATCTAGCACTGTTCTTACTGCGTTCGATGGTCATTCTCACAGACCCCATGGTATTGTCCCGGCTTTTCCCATCTGTGTTGGGGGCAAAACCGTTAACATAGAGGTTGAGGTAGTGGATGCAGCCTTGGACTACAACCTTCTGTTGGGGAGGAACTGGATTTATGAGATGGATGCCATTGCATCCTCATTATTTTGAATTGTATGTTTCCCCCACGAAGGGAGGATCGTTACAGTGGATCAACTGGACTGTCCTCAGATAGACCCGAATGCGTCTTCTGACTCATCTGTTCCTAAGTTGGATAATACTAAGGCGCCTGTTGAGAATCTAGGAGTTGGAATGTATTCTTCCCTAATGGGTACTTTCGATCTTCCTCCTCCTACTGTGCATATTAATGCTATTTCATCCTCCAAGGCTCCCCTTCGAAGAGAGTTCTTTCGAACTCATTATTTTTCGGACCCTTGGACCTTACCTTCCCCTACCGCCACATTAGCGGAAGGTCAAGTGGGTGGAATGGCATTTCCGATTTCTGCAGCTGAGATTGCATATCAGTCTATTGTTGACACTGCAGAATCCATCCCAGCTCCTCTTTCACCGAAAGAGTTGGATGGTGATGTGGCTCCGGCTTGGACGCTTAGTTCTTCTTCGGCCCAGGATTGCCTTGATACCACTCTTCCATCTGAAGAGGCCATCCTGGAAGCCATGACTGGTATAGATAGACCGTGGGATGATTTTCATCATCGGTCTTACTTCCTACCTGACTTGAGCGAAGTTGAAACAAGTTTTCCAAGTCCTCAGTCTCCTGGTCCTGTTCACCCAGTCTTGAACCCTTTGGCACCAACACAGGTTTATGCTGAAGGGAACATGGCTGTGATCTCTCCTACTATCCCGGTGAAAATTTCTAGGGATCCCAATATTATCGAGAATGTCTTCATTGGAGCTGAATGTTCCCGTGAAGAGGTTCAAATTTATACCGAGCTCTTCAAAGAGTATAGAGATGTATTTGCTTGGTCTTATGAGGAAATGCCTGGCATAGACCCATCTATTGTCCAACATGAGATCAAGACGTATGAAAACACTAAACCGGTGAGGCAAAAACTTCGTCCGGTCAATCCTAGGAAAGCAGCAGCTATCAAAGCTGAAGTTGAAAAGCTGCTTAAGGCGGGATTCATTTTCCCTGTTCCTCTAACTGAATGGGTTTCAAACCCCGTTCCCGTAGATAAAAAGCAAGGAACGATTCAAGTGTGCATCGATTTCAGAGACCTAAATAAGGCATGTCCTAAAGACAATTACCCCACACCATTCATCGATCAGATCATTGACGAGTGTGCCGGTAACGAGATTTTCTCCTTCATGGACGGTTTCTCCGGATATAATCAAATTACTATCCGTCCTGAAGATCAACATAAGACTGCATTTATTTGTCCCTGGGGTACGTTTGCATACAAGAAGATGCCTTTTGGTCTTAAAAATGCTGGGGCTACCTTTCAGCGGGCCATGTATTACGCCTTCCACGACATCAAGAAGATTATCGAGGCATACTTAGATGATCTAGCTGCTCATTCTCGAAAGAGGATGGATCATCCTGGTCACCTCCGGCAAGTATTTGAAAGATGTCGTTTTTATAAAATTCGATTGAATCCGAACAAGTGCGTTTTCGCGGTTACATCTGGTTGGCTATTGGATTCATTGTGTCTAGGGAAGGGATAAGGGTAGATCCCTTCAAGGTTGAGGCAATACTTCGGTTGCCTCCCCCGTCTTCAATTCGTCAGCTTCAAAGTCTCCAAGGGAAGTCTAACTTTCTTCGGAGGTTTATCGTTAACTATGCTGAGATTACAAAGGGATATATGAGACCGTTGAAGAAAGGAGTCCCTTTTCTTTGGGACGACTATGCTCAACGCTCATTCGATGCCTTGAAAAAGGCATTGACCTCTGCTCCTTTACTGAGTCCACGCGATTATAGCAGAGATTTTCTTTTGTATCTGGCTACAGCAGAATCTACCATTGGTATGGTTCTGGTTCAGGAGGATGATGCTCTTGCAGAGCATGTTATTTACTACCTTAGTCGAGGACTAGTAGGACCTGAACTTCGATACACTCCGATAGAAAAATTAGCCTTAGCAGCAGTTCATGCTGTGCAGCGACTCCGGCATTACATTATTCTTCGCAAAACTTATGTCTTGGCAGCTGCCAATCCATTTCAGTTTGTCCTCAGCAGGCGAGTGGTTGGGGGCAAATATAATAGATGGATTGTGATTTTATAGAAATTTGATCTTGAGTTCATGTCTTCCAAATCCAAGAAGTCATTAGTTTTTGCGGAATTGATCTCTGAGTTGCCCTGTGGAGAGGAGATGATCTATGATGAGTCCTTTCCGGACGAACACTTGTTTCGTATCTCTCCACAGGATCCTTGGTACTGGGATATCATTGTGTATCTCCAGACTGCGAAGTTTCCCTCTACTTTTTCGAAAGATGAGCGTCGTAAACTGCGTCACTTGGCCAAGAATTATTTGATTATTGGTGATGCTTTGTACCATCGAGGGGTTGATTCAATCCTAAGACGTTGCTTAACTTTCGAAGAAGCTGAGGCTGTGCTCAATGATTCTCACAGTGGAGCTTGTGGGGGTCATTTATCTGGGCTTGCTACAGCCCAAAAGATTTTGCGTGCTGGATACTTTTGGCCCTCGATTTTCAAAGATTGTATTGAATTGGTCAAAAAGTGTCATCCGTGTCAGGTCTATACTCGAAAAATGCGCGCTCATCCAGCTCCGCTTTTTCCAGTCGTTACTGTCGGTCCCTTTACAAAGTGGGGTATTGATTATACTACTTGTAACCCGCCTTCGGAAAAAGGTCACAAGTACATTATTGTAGCAGTAGACTACTTTACGAAGTGGGTCGAGGCTATGCCTACTTTTGGGAACGATGGTGAGACTGCAGCTCTGTTCCTTTTCAACCAGGTTATCGCTCATTTTGGTATTCCTAGAGAGATTGTCACTGACCATGGTAGTCATTTTCAGAATAGTATGATGGTTGAGTTGGCTCTCAAATTGGGTTTCCGGCAGGAGCATTCATCTCCATATTATCCTCAAGCCAATGGGCAAGTGGAAGCCGTGAATAAATCCTTGAAGACAATTCTTCAAAGGACAATTGATAAAGCTAGATCCAACTGGCATATTATGCTATATCCCGCACTTTGGGCATACAGGACGTCAGTGAAAACTGCAACTGGCTTTACTCCGTTTCAGTTAGTGCACGGGGTGGAATCCGTATTTCCTATTGAATGCGAGATTCCTTCTCTTAAATTAGTTGTTGAACTTCTTCCTGACACTTCTAGTCTGGCAGAACGGCTTCTTCATATGGAACATCTCGATGAGCAGCGTCGAGATGCCGCCACGATGAATGAAGCGCATAAAAACCGAGTAAAAGTTCAGTACGATAAGGCGGTCAAGCCTAGGGTCTTTTCGAAAGGTGACCTTGTTTTGGTCTATGCCCAAGAAAAGGATGCCCTGGGGGCAAGAAAGTTTAAGTCTATGTGGTATGGCCCCTATATCGTTAAAAAATTCCTTAAGAAAGGAGCGTATACCTTGGTTGATTTCGAAGGGAACGAGTTGTCGGAGCCCCGAAATGGGCTCTATTTGAAGAAGTATTATGCCTAGGCTTTGGCCTGGCATGTTGCTTTTGTATATAGTAGTTTTTTTCTTTTTACATTTCTGATTGATTTTCGACTTTTGATGAGTTGGTGATGTTTTTGATCTGCTTTGGCAGGTTGTGTTGGATGTCATGAGTCATTTTGGTTTCACCGATGGTGCTAGTAGACACACCCAGAACTTAGCTTCCGCGGCTTGGGTGCTTCATTATCCTTCCGGTCAGCTGTTGGTATCAAGAGGGGTCTGCATTGGTCCTACTTCCAATAATGTAGCAGAATACACTGCAGTCATTCATCTACTCTCGGAGGCAATATCTTTGGGTGTTGATTCGTTGGTAGTTTTCTTGGACTCCTAGCTGGTGGTGTCGCAGTTGAACAACACTTATCGGGTACGAGATCCATTTTTATTACGATTGTTCTTGAGGGTACGTTTGTTACAAAGGTCATTTCAATTTATAACTTTCATTCATATTCCTCGAGCTGACAATTGGTTTGCTGACTCATTAGCTAATCAAGCATTAGATTGGCATATTAATCATTCCATACAATAAATTTTTAATCATCAAAAACATCATACATTTGATACATTTATCACATCACATCAAATATCGCTGTATATATATCATCTGAGTGTCAAAAAACTTTACAAAATTTGGATCCATAATCTCGTACAAAACTTGGGCTTATGCCCCATCATGTTCAGTCTCAAAAAAGAATATACAGTCATCTAATACATAATATCTGTCTACTCCTGAGGTCCCTACCCAGAAGTCGTGTTCCTATAGAACGTAACTGCAGTGGCAACTCGGCGGAATAGTCTAACCCAGTCTCGGGGCACTCCTACCACCCGTCTCTGGATGGCTTCCGGTAGATCCTCCACAGCAGCCATAGGTATTTGGCGGGTTAGTCCCTCCAAATTCCTCTGCACAGCCTGGAGAGTCCTATCTGAATCCACAGTATCCGCTTCGCCCCTGCGGCGCTTATGGCGCGGTAGGCCCTCAGGACGAACTGGTCCAACATCTGAAACATGATCATTTTAAATTGTCAGTCATTATGAATCCAATCAAAAACATGTTTGTTTTTCATTTTTTCATACATATTTGAAAAAATCCAAAAAATTATATAAGTCAAAAATTTTTGCAAACTTACCGACTGTACCCCATGCTGTGCCTGGTGGAAGAACTAGATCTGGATCTCCACGAAAGTCCATCCCGGCATAGGGATAGTCGTCCACTGCGATGATTTGTTCTCCCCACCAGCGGAAGAACTCATCGTCCCATGTGGTCCGGGGTACCTCACTACCCCCCAATCTCTTCATCATGTCCGCCCAACGGGCCATTCTTAGGTCCCGCGGGCTACTGATGGTAGAGATGACTCTGGGTCTCAATGCTGGAATCTTCTCAAAGAAGAATGTTGTCAAAATTTTACCGTAGCCAAATTTTTTAGTCTTTGCTTGGCGGATTGAGGTCAACTATTGTTTCATGTTCAGTAACAGGGTTGTGCACCAATCATACACATGAGTCAAACATTCTACTGCTATGCTCATTTGCGTCCTGGACGCCTGATGTAGAGAGGCAGATCCTGCCACTCTGCCGATGGTGAAAAGGAGGATTTTCATGTGCAAATCCCTCACATCTTTAATTGCAATCTGAGTTCCAACCTTTTTGGAACCCCCTACGCAATACACGTGGACATAGTCTTCCACGGTTAACCCTCCTAGGGGTTTCCCGTGCAAGTCTACTGGTTCTCCCTTCCGGGAAAGTCCAGTAATAAAGTATATGTCTTCCACTTCAATGCGTAGTGGCATCTGATCTATCACGAAACAGTCTTGATCTGGTTCCCAGTAGTTGACGAGCATTTCTAGCAACCGAGGATTGCTTTTCATATTTGGCATTTTAAAGAATTTGAACAATCCGCAATTCCGAAGGATATTTTGAGCTGCTCGATCTTGCATGACCTCTTGGTCAATTGCGCTATGCTCACGTTCCCTCCAGGAGATTGTCATCCTGTCAAATTTCATAAAATCATGCATTAGCCATGCTTTTTGAGTTTCGAACCTGCGCATACGTGACTTGTTCTTTGCACAGTCGCGTGTATACGCGAGTTTCCTGTAATGAACCCGCGTATGCGCAAGTCCGCATTTTTTAGCAAGGTTTTTAAAGCTAAATTTCACTTAATTTTAATTTCCAAAATGACAAAATGATTTGCAAGGATGATTTAGGAGCCTACCTGAAATTTCGGAGCGATTCGACGGTCGGTTGTTCCTGATTTGACGAAAGAAGTTTTTTGCTCTAGAGCACTTTTTTCCAAATCAGCAATGCAATAATGAACCAAATATGAGGTAATTTGTCTATTTATGCCTAAAAAGTTGAAATTTTTCGCAAAAATTCATTATGCTCATTTTTTCGATCTATCTTAAGCTGCATAACTCAAATTCTTGGAAGTGCCCAGTTTGGTATGTTTTCAGGTACATTTTGACGATTTTGAGATTTTTCCCGGTTTTTGATCCATGATTTCCGACTCTTCACGGCAGGTATATGATCTTCACTGGCATATAGGTTAGGGAAATCACTCTCCGTTGCATCTTGCATACTAGCCTCCATACTTATCACTTGCCTTAGGGTCGATCCCATCAGGTCATGAGTATTACACCCATTTCACTCGCCGATTATTTAATCATGACTTGATGGTAGAGCCTTCCTTTACATGGGCTTCCTAGTTAGTTCCTCGCTATCACTTGTTGCCCATGTTGCGTTTTATGTAGGCTCGGGAGTCCTCTTTATTCCCGCCATGTCTTATGTGTTGAAGCTTCATTCTTCTTCTTCATCACTATCATTTTTTCTGGCTTTTACCCTAGAGGCTCCCTGGTGTCGTTAAGTTGTATTACTGCATTGCATATTGGCTACTTGTTTATCCTGGCCTTTAGCCGGCTTCATTTGGACTCGATGTTTAGCTATCACGACTTGACACCTTTTTACCCATGGATGGAACGTTCCTCTGAGTATCACTTACCAGTTTTCGCCACCTTGCATTGAGCATAGGATTGTTCCAATCCCAGGAACTAGTGCATCTGATTCTTTGATACTCGTTCTATCCATTGTACCATAGCATTATTTTATTCTTTTTCAGGCTTATTATATGAAAAAGACAAAAAAAATCAAATATAACAAAAAGAGCGGGAACGGGATGTATCTTCGTTATTTTGATGGCAGTACAGAGTCAGTTTGTCGCCCTTGAACAAAGCACATTTACTTATATATATCTCCTTCATTTGGGATGGTTTTAGTTTTGACCTAGGTTCAACCTTTACCATGTTTCACTTGTCAGTTCTCCCCTGGTTGGTTATCTCTTCCAATCATATGGAGAGTTTGTTCTGCCTCCTGCATAACAGACTTATACAGTGTCACTTTTTACTGCCATGGTCATCACGAGTCGTGATTTTGTTCAAGGGAAGTCTAACCAGAGTCGGCCATTCTGCGGTGTCTCTTGACTCATTATTCAGTCGGCCTTCCCGGTCTTGTCAGTATCTTGCTCTATCACATCAGATGTTTTGGTCTTCTGCTCGTGCTGGTTTGAGAAGGTCCCCATTGACTTCTTGCTGGCGGGTTTGTCTCTTATCGACTATGACACATTGCTCTGAGAGCAAACCTAGAGCCGCACCTTGGGCCTATTTCCATCATTGATAGGTAACCTCGTGCTCAACATTTGATCATCATCATGGGTCTTTGACTAAGTGGTTTCCCCTGTGTTCGACGTCAGCACACATTATCACACTTGGGATTCGTGCAGTACCTTGATTTCCATTTGACCCTATCGGTGGATTTCTCGCCTCTGTGTCAGCTTTCATTATTGGTTGGTTCGGAGGGTTTCTTCCGTGCGCTAGCTTCATCTTGTGCACGTCGGAAACGTACTTCGGTTTTGGTTCCATCACTCTACTTCGTCCGATTCCTTCCAAATCTTGGCCTGCGGGTTACACTCGCGCTGGACCGATGTGGGATGCCTTAATGCCTTCCTTCCAGCAGATATTTTCCCATCGACTTCGACTCATTGCTCTGGGAATAAGGTCTAGAGTCTTTTTGTCAGTACCTTAGGGTTTGCAGTCATCAGTGGCAGACTCTTCGCTATCGACAGTGGGGATTCATCATTGCCTCTTGATTGGTAGATTATTTCAAGTGTTCGACTTCAACTCATTCATTCGCACTTGTCAGATTGTACTGGGGCACCTTGACACTCATTATCATTATCGGTGGGTTGTCTCGCGTTGGTTAACGGGATACATCATTGCCCGGTAATCCAACGATTTCTCACATGGTCGACTTCAGCCCATTTATTCCCATTGTGTAGAATTGTGCCATAGTGATCGGTGAAGACCTCGGGTTGCATCAACATTTTTCGGTTCACTTTTGACAGTCCATTCAGTTTCTGCCAGTGATGTCGTCCACCCTTATATGTTGCAGTTCAGTACAGCAGCATTTTATATGTTGGCTCCCGAGTTGCGTGATAGTACCGTTTGTTCCACCTCTTATGATTCGGTACTTGGAGATTCAGTTACTTATATGATCAGACATCCAGTTGCACCATCTTTGATCAGCTTTTTATATGTGATACTTGGACATTGATTCAGACTTACACTTCCGGGCCATGCTCAGATGATTCATTGTGTACTTTCAGTTCAGCTATACTTGTATACATGTTGGATCTATTCACTACTTTCTATATGATGTATTTTGGACTGAGCATGGGTATGCCCGCCTCAGCATGAGTTGACTCTCTGTTTTCTTTCATTGGTTTTTGGCAGGCTGAAATCTGGTGAAGTCCTCTCTTGTCCTTGCGAAGTTCTTTCTATGTGTATAATACATTTCGGCCATCATGTACCCCTTCTGACCTCATATATTAGGGGGCATCTGTTATAGCATCATTTCTCACCTTGACATGATTCATGATTGCTTCATGGCTTTATGGGCACCCATTCCTACAGACTTGGACAAATTCACTTAAAAAACAGTGGAAAATCCTCCATACGCGACTATGCCCGTGTTTTTCCGCGTGTATACGCGAGTACAGTTAGAATTTTCCGCGTATGCCATTAAAATGATTAAAAAATATACAAAAATTCCCTATTTTCGGGTTGGGTTGATGGTTACTCAGGTAGTTCAACCACCCCAACACGTGGCCAATTGTTTCCAACTGTTGAAACTACTTGGAGGGAGTATAAAAACCCCTCATGTGTATGGCCTAAGGAAGGGAGAGAATTATTGATATTATACTCTGTTGGTATTCCCTATCCAAGTCGGATTCCCCGTGCCTCCTGCACTTTCCCAGTTCATTACAGGAAACCCTTGTTTCCTTGAGATGCTCATCCCCCTATATGTCATCTCGTATGCACCAGTTTGGAAGGAGTCTTAGGAAGGCAAGGATGGGACGGATCCGGACGATGGTTTGCTCGAAGATCGTGGAAGGATTCAGGTGATCTCTCCACTCGTTACTTTTGTACATGCCATTTATAATACAGAAGTACCATGCTGTTCCCGAAATATACGTGTTAGTGTCTGCTTACATATATGTGAATATTTGTTATTTAAGCATTCATTATGATTTATTTAATGTTTTATATGAATCTCACTAACATTTAGAGTAGATATATGTTGTACAACCAGTTCTTCGTGCTTGTTTCTTCTTGTCTTTCAGGTTGAGAAGGAAGGACGGTTGCTGGGGGTTTGAACCCTGCGGGATCTTCTTCAACCGTAGGACCTACGGGTAACTTCCTCATTCTACTCTATTTAGTTTTTCTGAACATGCATGGTTGTGTGAGTCCTTCTTAAGTAGTATGCCCCTTCTCTGTGGAGGTTGTAACCCAACGAACCTCTAGGGTGATTTTCCCCGAAACAATATCCCTGCAAGCACAAATAATGATTCATCATCCCTTTTAGCTGAGGCTCAAGAAGACATACAGCCTCAATTCAGTCTTCTCAAGAGATAGAAAATTGTTGTACTTCTGCTCAAAGAAACATAGAAACATCTTCTCTTTGACAGAAGAAGAAATTGATCAAATTATAAACAAATAGCCAGCCTCTGAAACTTTTTATAAAACAAACACTCTTGCCCATTCACCTAATGAACTTTGTTGTAAAAATTTAGAAATTTCCCTTGTAGATCAGAATGAAGAAATATTTGTTGATAATCCAGTATGTTTGATTAGTGACATTACTTACATTAATTATTTTCATAATTTTGATCTGTCTGATGATGATTTTCTCCAAACAGAAGTTGATCTTGTAGGACCATCATTCGTAGATTTGTGGGAGGAAGATCAGTTCCACCAACTCCAAGAAAGTAATGAGCCAAAGAAGGCTATTTATGATATTGATGAAGAAAGCTTTAAAAATGCAGAAGAGGGTGTAGAACCTATGAATATTTTCTCTGCTTCATTACAACCCATCAGTAACAGTTTCCATGTGATTGGGAATCAACAGTCTTTTAGCTCAAAGGTTCAGAAGGAAAACAATGAAAATTTTCTTGAGCATGATGAATACAAAGAACCTTCTCCTGAAAGGGTTGAGGTAATAAAATATACCCCTACTCAAGAATATGATGATCTCTTCATAGAGCACATTCCACTGAATCAGATCTTACCAGGACTACAAGAGGACAACACTGCAATATATGATGAGTCCTCCAATTCAAATGATAATGAAGATGAGGAAGATTTTCTTTCTAAAAAGGATCTTAAGCTTGATCCAGTGGAGAAAAAGGTAAGCTTGGTCGAAACCCATCTTCCAAATATTCATAACCAGGCTTTATTTCAAGATCCCTATGCTCATTTCTTGAAGATATTTGAATAAGGGATAAATATTTTCAGAAGCAGTGTATTACCAAAAGCAAGAAAAAATTTTAGCACTACTGCTAAAGAAAAAGGGAGATGGGAGTGGCCCTGTTTGTCCAGCATGCTGAAAGAGATGAGCAAAGACCAGTCATGGAACCATCTGATTGACTGGATGTATTGGAAAAGAGAATTGGTCATCTAAACATGTAAATATTTCAGAGTTAGATTAGGTTAGATAGGAAAGAAAATAAGCTCATCCTATGAGCATTTAGTCAGTTTTTGTTTTTGTTTTAAAAAAGAAAAATTGAAAAACATACAAAAACAATAGAAAAGGAGAAAAGAGGGCAGATATAAAAGAAGAAAGGTACAACCCCATACCAAAAAATAAAATAAGAATCTGAAAGTGTGCAAGCCTAAATGCCACTACTTAAAAGAGCACTGCTATTTAGTCATACAGCCTAATCATGACTAGATAGATTTCAATTTACTGTCGATAGGTTCATGAAGAAGATTTTCCAAACTGTTTAATCTTGGCTTATCAGTAGAATAGATTAGGATAGAAGAAAAAACGGTTCAAACATGCTCAAAATCTGAACCAAAGAATCAAAAGAAAGAAAAAATGGCTCTAATCAAATCAAAACCTAAGCCAAAGATACAAAGAAAACTGGTTCTAATATGCTAAAAACTTGAACCAGGAAAAGAAGAAGAAGACAGCTCAAAAGATCAAAATCAGAGCTAAAAGAGTAGAGAAGGATGCTTTTTATTTTCATATCTTAAGCCTTCACAGTTTTGTTTCAATTTTCTGCAAATAAATTCTATGTGTAGCTTGTACATACAGCCATAGACACCATAGAAAATCAGACAGTCTAATCCTGATTTGATTGTGTTTAAAGTTTTGTTTTAGAATATAGAGAATGCATATCTGTCAAACAGCTTAATCTTGACAGATAGTAGATTAGGTAGAGAAGCTTTAGAGTCCAACTGTTTAATCTGGACTCTTGGAAGAAATAAGGGTAGAATTAGATAGTTTTATCTTTCTGTTTTTCAAAAATAATATGTAAAATAGATGCCAGTCCAAGTGCACTCAAGAGAAGAAAAAAAGCTAGGACAAGTAGTGTGAGTAGGTGGAGGTGTTGTCTTAAAGAGTTTTCATGCTGTAGGTCATTGAAGAATTGTCAAAATACAAAGAAAAACAGCAAGAAAACAAAAAGATTATGCCCAATGGGTAAGGCACTGGTGTGCTGAAAGCTAGAGATTGATAAAATAAGGTTCTGGACACCTGAAAAGGAAGTTGTCCTCCCCAATTGGAGCCACTGTTAGCCATCTATAATTTATGTTATACCAAATGATGGCTAATATGTTCTCAAGCCTTCAAGAATCAATATTCATGGAAAACTGCTAGTTCTTGAAGCCTTCTTGGTGTATTTTATCTTACAGATCATTTTCATTGTTGTTTCCACAAGAAATCCTTCAAAATCATGTTGTTTCCAAAGAGAAAATTGTTTTTCAAAGCCTTGTCTCCATCATTTCATTCATCCATTTTATCTTCACAATTCTCTTCATTCCCTCATTTTTCCCCTCATTTATCCTTTATTTCCTCAAAATCCCCTTTTAGACCATTTAAAACCTTTATTTGGTTAAAAACCCCTCTTTTACAGCCTATCAGAACTCCTCAACAAGGCTAAAAACCCACTTTTTGGCCTATTTTCCACTCATTCTAGCATACGGCTCTAAGCACCTTTCGGCTTAGCCTTAGCCCCTTTTTTCATCATATGACCCACACCACGACCAAGCACTAAAGCCCATCAGCGATCGGTGCATCGCATTTTCTAAATTCCTCTTCCCTTTTCCTTTTTCTTCCGATGGCCGATCCACCGATGAGATCTGGACCGTCCATTCCCCAAATCCGATGGCCATCGCTTTTCACTCCCGCATTCCTTTTCTCCACCGATGCTATCTCCTGATCAAATCCTAGCTGTTGATCTCGATCTCGATCTAACGGCCAGCACTCCTCCTCGCTCCATCGCATCGCTCCACCGCATCGCATCGCACTTCACCATCGCATATCACATCGAGCTTCCACCTTCCACTCTTCGTCGATGTTGCACCCCCGATAGACATTCCGCTAATGAAATCTCAATCGTTGATATGCTTCCAGATCAAATGACCGTCTGCACATCGCACTTCACTTTTCCTCCACCCCATGCATTCTTTTTGCCCGGCCCCGATTCAATCTGGACCGTCGATCTCTCCCAGATCGGATGGCGCGGGATCACTACAGAGGCACCGTGCCGGCGAGATCCTTCCATACCCCCGGTCCCCCCGCATTCGATCTCATTCGTCGATCTTCTCCAAGATCCGAGGGCTACCAGCTAATGACGTTGCTGGTCCCACCGCTCTTCCTCCGCCACTCTTATTAACCCCTTTTTCCCCTGTAAAAACCTTTCCGCTCTTTGTAACTTAAGAAACCCCAAAACCTTTGTATAAAGACTCAAACTCCGAAAATTCAAAGGTGGGCCCTCCCTTCTCTCATATATCTACCCTGCCATTACTTCCCCCTCCAAATCGATCTCCATCGTTGATCGTAATTGATCCAACGGTGATCATCACCCCTCCCACTTCCACCTCTTTCCCTCTATATAAACGCACCTACCGTGATTATAACCATTTATCACTATAATCCAATGGCCCCACCATATATTTACTCCACTCATCTTATCTCCCCTCGCGCTCATCTACAGTCGTCGATCTAGATTGCCCAGATCGGATGGTCTAAAGCTAATTTCATGCCCATTTAACCAATGAAGTTGATCGCACAGTTTCAACATGAAATAGGTGGTTTTCACCTGGGTACGTGTCGTCGAGAGAACTATATCGCGTCCATTTCACACAAAACCACTTACCACCTTAACTCCGCGCGAAAACCACTCGCGGTTTTCTGCAAAACCGCTCATCACCACTTCGCACCATAATTCAATTTAAAACCCTAGTTCTGCCTTCTGCCATGGGTTTTCCACCTCTGTTGCATTCATCCTCCTCTTCAAAGCTCCTCCACCCCTCACCGAGCCCTCTGAAGCAGTTTAAACCCCAGCCCACAGGATTTATTTAATATTTTGGTTTTTTTTTGCAGGTTTTAATGGTGGATTAATATACAGGCCTCCCACAGTCAAATATCAGTGGCAAAGGACCTCGGGATGATGATCCTGGGATCGTAAAATGAGAAAGGGGATTTACCATGGCCTTTATGTGTTTTATCTGTGCCTCATGAACACTGATAAAATCAATAAAACCTTCCAGCGCGCCAAGAACACCTGCACACAGAACAGAAGGAAAGATCATTGGAGAATAAAGATAAAGGGATTAAGCATAAATTTGAAGATCAAGTGCTTA
Organism: Pinus albicaulis; assembly: GCA_034641835.2. Lineage (NCBI taxonomy): Eukaryota > Viridiplantae > Streptophyta > Pinopsida > Pinales > Pinaceae > Pinus > Pinus albicaulis. The sequence goes on along the minus strand of CM076581.1, from coordinate 10,428,078 downwards.
ACTCGTGAAGGTTAAAGATAAAGCACAACATGAAGACAAATAAATCAAAGTTAAATCATTCGAAAAGGACAGATAAACAAGGTAGATAGCCTCGAACACATCAAAGGGAGCAGTTATTTCATTTGATAAATCAAACTGCCACCTATGACCTACTTTCTGTCCATGAAAGCAAATTGACAGTTATTACACAGTCAGAATATATTACAAGCTATCAAGCAGTTATTGTAAAAGAAAGAAAAAGGCCTCAAACCCATTCTTTTCACCTGCTTTATCCTTAGGAAGTAAAGACAGAGTTATCAAACAGAGAAGTAGTGCAAGTCATTCCTACCTTAGGCCTTGCATAGTTTTCAAGTCTAGGAATGTATTTATTATGTAATTAATAACATTTTGAACCCTAGAAGAGTTACACCTCCTTAATTACAGTATAAATATTGTTGTGGAACTCATTTGTCATGGTTGGTTGCTGGGCATTTGATAACTCTTTGAAGTAATACATAGTTCTGCTGAAGTTGAAAGAAATTTGATGTTCTGGAACCTGTGGATGTTTTCACATGTTTGTTGATGGAGAAATCTATGTCATTGGATCCCTGAGCTTGGCTGTTGGTGAAGTATTCTAATATGTTAATTTTTTTCCTGTTTTCTATTTTGTTTTGTCATTTCTTACTACAGTAGAGTAAAAATTTTAGGCTAAGAAATATCTCCTAGAAGCACCTTAGACCTGTTTACTCTTCACTATTTTAAGTTTTCCTCTGCTAAGGCATTCTAGAGAATTATTAATTGCTGTCTTGAACCCTTATTCTTGTTTATTTCAGAAATAGTTTAAATATTTGGTCTCAAGAATGATTTATGGTTTTCCCTACTTACTTGCTGCCACTTGAAAACTACTTATGAAGTCTCCCTTTAAAGTACCATTGTTTACAGTCTGCCAAAGAGGTTTGTTTTGATCATACCCTTTGTTCTTTCTTAAATAATTGTTTTGAAGGTCTTTATAGTTGTAATCAAATATGTCTAGGAGTTCCCTCTTCTATGAATGCAGTTATTTGTGAATCTTTAATGTTTTCTTATCCTTGAAAGTAAAATCTTTGGATGAAATAGAGCGTTCCTCGACTCCTAGATTTTATTTGAAAAGTTTGTCTTGGAATTATTATTTTTTGAAGTGTGGTTTCTAGAATTTATGGTTAGCCCTATTTATGAAATACCTCTTCATGTTCAGATAATGTTTTAAGTCCCTTTGTTGAGAATTACATATAATTAAGGATTCTTAATTTCCCTTAGTTCTGCTTTTCATTCTAAACCTTTAATTTCCATTTCATTTCACCTGAAAGAGTTTATAGATCGAATAGCCAAGTTAGATTTTCCCTTTGATATCCCTGATTCATTTACAAACTTGTTACAAACTTCTACTTGAATCCATTGCCCAATGACTTAGATATTTCCCTTTTTTATCTATGTTGCCTAGATCATCATGCCCCATCAAACAATCAAACAAACTCATGCTTAATAACTAGCCTAAAATAAACCTTTTACAAGCAAACAAGTCATATCTTTGCAAACAATTGAGAGATCCCTCTCTGAGACTAGGAGGGCTAGATCCTAGAGCTCTAAAGACTGGTTTATATGTTGCCTTGTCATTTGGTTTTCCATTCATCCAAATCATAGGACCCAACACCACTTAATAACAGTTCAAACGATCAATAACTTTCCAACTCTTTACAATGAAACTTCAAAGTGTATTTATAGGTGAATGAGGAGGAGTGGTGAAAGAGATGATATTAATGATCAATTAAGACAGAGGAGAAGTGCATCGAATGCTTCACTCTGCTCAATAAACATTGCATTAACTGTTTAGACAATTCAGTATTTTTTGTTGACTTTGAGGCATATCTGGTAGGCTGGAAATGACTCCGAAGTGTGTGCTTTTGGAGATATCCTCTGACTGCAGTAACTTTGTCTTGGCTTCTGGGAAAAGTTAGGTGAAACATTTAGTTTTAAGGCCACCCATGCCTTTATAATAACTGCCCTGACAGTTTAAGAGGGTTTTCCAGCAGTGTAACTGTCAAGTTTCCCCTTTGAGTGTACAGTAGGTGGCAAGTGGCATTATGGGTTGCTGAGAAGTAATTAGCCTTGTTGATGTGTCCTTCGGAGGCTTTCTTTGGCTGATTTGTCTCTATTAAACACTTTAATGATTGATTTAGGCTTTGATTTGTGCTTTAGGCTTCATTAGGCCTTCTCGGATCATCTTTGGTCTTCATGCTGCTTTATCCATTGAATTGTGGATTAAGGCTCTCGATCTTCAAGCTTTGCGCTTTAATCCTTTTTAACTTTAATCTTGGATCTCTTTTGATATTTTCACTAATTTTTTCGATTTGATGTACAGGTGGCTTGCGCTGGAGGGTTTTGCTTGTATAATCAAAATTCATGACATATTGATTAAACTTGACAATTCGGCCCTTTATGTCCCTTTCTGCATTGAATTCAGCCTCTGAGGATCATCATCCTCGACCTCTACAACTATATTTGCTGTGGGATGGCTTTTATTGAACAACCACCATTAAACCTGCATAAAATCAACAAACCAGTTAAATAAAACTTGTGTATTGAGCTTAAACTGCTTACAGAAGGCTCGGCGGAAGCGGAGGAGTATTTGTGTAGGAAGTGCGAATGTAGCGATGGAAGGTAAAACCATGGTGGAGGCAAAAATTAGGGTTTAAATTTTAAATATTGGCACGAAAACAAGATGGGTAGTTTTGCGGTAAACCAGGGTGGTATTCGCATGAGAGTTGGGTGGTAAGCGGTAAAGGAACGGGCAGACGCGATACAGGTGGGTGGGTGATGTGTGTCCCCCAAAAAACCACTAATTTCATGTAGAAGTTGCATGGTGGAGAAATTTGGTGGAAACGAGTGCGAAAAGGAGTTTCTACCGTTCAATCTGGGAAATCCAAATCCATGGCTGTAGATGAGCGCGATTGCGGAGAGATGTGCGGTCGGAAGAATAGTGGGGCCTAATGGTAACGTCATCTATTTTGTCACTTTTCAAAATGGTTGTATGGCGGGGTTGATGTGGATGGTGAAATTGCAATGAAATAAGGACTATCCGATCGTTGGAGATCAACGGCTAAGATCGGGCGATGAAGGAGAATGAAAAGGGCGGGGTTGAAATGCAGGGGTAATGTGGGCCGTTAGATAAGGGGGAATGGACGGCTGTGATTAAATCGGGGTCGCGCATAGTGGGAATCTAGACAGATGGGAGGAAGAAATGTGGGGGGAGTGATTCTGATGTGTCGATGGAGCAAGAACCGTTAGATCTTAAACAAGATCAACAGTGGAGATTTTCTCGGGGGATCGGCCATCGGCGGAAAAAAGGAATGTGAGAGATGGAAGTGGTGAAGCAAGAGGTGTGAAGTGTCGATAAGCCGATGGGCTTAGCGCTCGGTCATAGCGCTAGTTCATATGACGAAAGGGGCTAAGGCTAAGCTGAAAGTCGTTTGAGCCTGAATGTCTAAAGGAGCGGAATTAGGCCGAAATGAAGGTGTTTTAATGGTTTTGAGGGGTTCCGATAGGCAATAGAAGGGGTTTTAAACCATTCAAAGGGATTTTTTATGGTTTAAAGGGGATTTTTGATAGAATGAGGGATAAATGATGGATTTCTAGAGGGAAAATAATGGAGAATGAGTCTGAAATAGTATTTCTTTGAGATAGCATGGGTTCTTTGAGGATTTTGAGTGAAGACATCAATGAGATGGGTCTTATGAAGGATATTGAACATAGTAGACTTCAAGAACTCAAATATTTGCTTCAAATTTGTTTCTTGAAGGCTAAAGACCTATTTTAGCCATCTTTTAATATGTCAAAATTATGTATGGCTAACAGTGGCTCCACTTGGGGACGGAAGCTCCTTGGAGGTTTCAAGAACGTCAGAGATTTATCTCTGGAATGTAGACTTGTGCTTTTCATTTTGACAACCTTTTCTTCTTTGATCATGCTGCTTGAAAATATGATCAGCATTACATCATAAAAAATCAATTTTTTCCCAGACAACTACCTACACAACCTACTTTCCTAAAAAAAATTCTTCATAAGGTGCACTTGGACTTGCAAACCTTTTGACATCAACATTTTATTCTTTTATTGAAAGCAGGAAACTAATCTAAATCTACCCTTATAACTTCAATGAGTTCAGTTTAAACAGTTGAACTCATTAGCTTCTCTACTTAACTACTATCTGTCAAGATTAAGCTATCTGACGGATCTTATTCTCTATATTCTAAAACATAAATTTAAATGCAGACAAACTAGGATTAAACTATCTGATTTGCTGTAAGAATATGGCATAAAAACAAGCTGCACATAGGCTAAAATTTACGAGAAATTGAAACAAAATTGTGAAGGCGCAAGATCTGGAAATTTCAAGCATCCTTCTTTCTTTCTATTACTCGGATTTTGGTTTTTTTTGGAGTCATCTACTTCTTTTCTCTTGGTTCAGATTTTGAGCATATTAGAACCAATTCTTTTTCTTCTCTTTGGCTCAAGATTTGATCTGATTCGAGCCATTCTTCATCAAACTTACAGGTTCAGTATTTAAGCTTTTTTGAACCTCTGTTTTTCTAATCTAATCTAGTGTACTAATAAGCCAAGATTAAATTGTTTGGCTAATTTAATTCACTAACCTATCAGCAGTAAATTAAAATCTATCTAGTCATGATTAGGCTGTATGACTAAAATAGAAGTGCCCTCTTTTGGTAGTGGCATTTAAGCTTACACACTTTCAGACTCTATTTCTTTTTTTCTATGGGGCTGTACCTTTCTTCTTTTTCTAATCTGCCCTCTTTTTCTTTTCTATTGTTTTGTATTTTTTCAATTTTTCTTTCAAAGCAAAAAACAAAAAACTAACTAAATGCTCACAGGCTGAGCTTTATTGACATTCCTACCTACTCTAATCTAACTATGAAATATTTACATGTTTAGCTGACAAATTCTCTTTTCCAATACATCCAGTCAATTAGATGGTTCCATGACTGGTCTTTGCTCATCTCTTTGAGCAAGCAGATATAGTGCAGCCATTTTATTGGTAACAAAAATGAGTAGAACATTTGACTGCTTATCAGAGATAACCCTGGTATTCTTTGAATATGAGTCTTTAAAATGAAGGTCACCATAGATGGTGACAACTTATGCTGTGTTGGGCTTTTGAAAAGAATCCATGCTTGTGAATTTGAGTCCATCAGAACCTCCATGTATTCTAATATAGGATCAACAAAAATTTGATGTGGAATTTCTTCTTCTGGGCCTCCCATGACTAATTTATTTTCTGCATCCCAGATAGCTTGGTTCACTGCATCCCTAGTGTATTTCATGAAAGCACCATCATCTTTTTCCTACACATCAATAAGCAGTGAAATTTCTTCTTGTTGTGGGGGAGGGAGACTTTCAAAAAACATTGTAGGGTCTCTGAATTGATATGATTGTTCTTGTGAATTCAGCATTTCAATGTCAATTTCATATCTTTCAACCACCAAGTCTAGGAAAATTTTCTTAATCTCAGGTTTAGCATTGAATTTTGAGTTGAGAAGGATAACCTTTGGAAGGTCCTCACATTCAAGTTCTGCCAGGTCACTTGATATTACATAAAAAAAAATCTGCTATGAAACTTGTAGAAATTTGAATAAAAACTGAATTATTCACCGAGATTATCCTGATTACACACTATTTAAGCTTCATGCATAATACATAACCTCTTCTACCATTGATCATCAATATGCGGAAATAGAAGCAGTCGCATGCGCACATTAAAACATAATCAAGCACACATATCAACACAATATGTAATGGGGAAAGCAATAGCTGAAAACCCCCAACTATCTGTATATTATAATGATAGAGAACATGTAACAATACATAGCACAAAGCTCTCACAACTCTCAGCACTATCTCACATGCTACACACAAACTAGCACGGAAGATGAACAAGTCACAGGTTCAAATATCCTCCACAAGTCTGCCTGCCTCTACTGTGCAATCCAAGATGATTAATGATGAGATCCAAGTTCGAATCCCACTGGCTTGTACTGCGCAATCCTCATTGGCAATCTCAATCAATGTGTGTGCAAATCTCATGCACAGCTATAGTCACAACTGATAGTAGACTCACCCTTTCACCCACCTCTAACACTGGTCTCCACTGAACTGTCCATGCATTGCAGTTAACTGATGTATTCTTTATTTGATTTATGAGTTAATAATTAGTGAATTAATTAATAATTAATTCACACCACTCATCACTAGTGTATTTATCATTTAGACTAAATACAACTAGTTCAACTAAGTTAAACCGAACACAACTCCACCAACTGTCTCATCAACTCCACCAAACTCTGCCACATGAGTTCTAAATGAAGTCAACCATGCAATAGCTCAACTAACCCTTAGGAAAAGTGTATTTCCTTCTGTCAGCTGCATGTGCCACATCCAAGCATCAAACTGAAGTGCTCCAAGAGGATAAGATAATGTTTATAGTCTAAATATTATTAAGGGTTAATAATATTTGATTGTTCTATTTTTAGTCCGGCAGTCTAAAAATAGAAACCGCCCAATGTCTAAAAATAGAGGTCCATCTATTTTTACCAAGTCAACCAATCATCCATAAATAGCATCCTGCAACTCATAGACCATGATCCATATGTCTAAAAATAGACTTTGCGCCAAAAATAGCCTGCGGGCCCACTTAGTGAAGGCGACTTCATTTCACTAAGCTCCATCATCTTGTTGTATTTTCAACACTCCCTCTCAACAAGATATGGATTATCTGCAACCCCTATCCTGCCTCTGTGGTATTCGAATTTGCTCCTGGTGAGCGCCTTCGTCAAGATATCAGCATCCTGATCCTCCATGGGAATGTATGAAAGTAACATGATTCTCCGCTGCACACAATCTCTGATATGATGGTACCTGATGTCGATGTGTTTGGATCTATCATGAAATACTGGATTAGCCGAGAGTTTAATGCAACTCTGGTTATCACAATAAATCACAGTAGGCTCCAAGTGTGACCCGAACAACCCGACCAGGATCTTCCTCATCCATATGGCCTCGCATGCAGCCAAGCTTGTTGCCATATACTCAGCCTCTGCTGAACTGAGTGCCACGGATCTCTGCTTCCTGTTGTACCAAGAAAATATTGTCGACCCAATACTGAAGATCCCTCTAGATGTGCTCTTTCTGTCCGTTGGGCTCCCTGCCCAATCTGCATCCGTGAAGTCACATAGCTTCACCTCATCCTCCTATCTGTACCACAAGCCATATCCTGATGTGCCTCTAAGATAACGCAATACATGCTTTCCTGCCTTCCAGAAGAGCTTGGTAGGATTAACCATAGCTTGTGAAAGCTAGTTAACAGCATAGCATATATCGGGTCGTGTATTGACCAGATACATAAGCGACCCCACCAACTGTTGATAAACAATGGCATCCACTACCTCCGCTGAAGTAGCATCCTCCTTCCTCCAACCTCCAGGAAGAGGAGTATCAACAGGCTTGCAGCCATGCATGTTGAACTTCTCCAGTATCTCCCGGGCATACTTACCCTGAGAAACAAACATTCCATCACTGCACTGCCAAATTTCCAATCCCAGGAAATAATGAAGGAGGCCCAAGTCCTTCATCTCAAACTCTCTAGCAAGATCCTCCTTGCATGAAAGTATCAACAGCTCATCACCCGTCAAAATCATATCATCTACATACAATACAATGATCAGCAACTTCCCCTCCACCACAATCTGGTACAGGTTAGGATCCACCTCACTCTTGGAGAATCCAAGTCCGATGAAATAACTGTCTATCTGTGTGTACCAAGCACGAGGTGCTTGTTTCAACCCATACAGTGCTCTCTTGAGTCTGCACACATGCGACTCACTGCTGAAGATCTCGAAACCTTCGGGCTTCTCTATGTACACCTCCTCCTCAATGACTCCGTTGAGGAACGCAGTCTTCACATCCATCTGATGGATGTGCCACCCCATCTGCGCTGAGAGAGCTAGGATCGTCCGTATGGAAGAATACCTTGCGATAGGTGCAAAGGTCTCCTCATAATCGATCCCCTCTATCTGTGAGAAGCCTCGGGCAACAAATCTTGCCTTGTACTTCTCCACACTCCCGTCAGCTGCCTGCTTCACTTTGTAGATCCATCTCGAACCCACCACTGATTTCCCTTCCGACCTTGGGACAATCTCCCATGCACTGTTTCTGACAATCGAATCATACTCTTCCACCATGGCATCTACCCATGCGGGATCCTCCACAGCTTCCTCGAAAGAGGATGGCTCTGTCACGATACATTTTCTCACAAGAGCCATGTATCCAGTATACCGATCCGGTGACTGCCTCTGTCTGCGATGTGTTGTATGTGGTCCTACAACCTTCTCTGCATCTCGAGCCAGTCGCTCAGCTTCTGTAGTGCGCATGCGCCCTCTGATGGTTGGCGCTGCATGGGTGGTTTCTTCCACCTCCTGAACTTCCTCTTGTGGCTGATCCACATCCCGAAGCTCCTCCTTAGGAACTAACAGCTCCTCATCTACATGCAAGTGTGGCTCCCTCTCAAGCAAACACTGCATGGCTTTCTCCTTCTGAAATTTGATATCCCGTCGCACAACAGTCTTGCGATTGTCTAGAAAATACACACGATAGTTGTGGGGCATATCAGTGTACCCCACAAATATCCCAACCTCTGCGGTCGGCTCCAACTTCTTCCTGGCATCCTTCGTCACATGCATGTAGAAAGGTGAACCAAAACTCCTCAAATGGGAAATATCAGGCCTCTTGCTAGAAAACGCCTCCTCCAGTGTACTCATGCCAAGTATCTTGTGAGGAAAACAGTTATGCACATATACTGCAGTATTTCATGCCTCCGCCCACAAGTGAAGGAGTAGGCCCTGATCATGCAACATCGCCCGTGCCGCACCCACGATCGTTCTGTTCTTCCGCTCAGCAACCCCATTCTGTTGTGGGTTATGAGGTGCTATGAGCTCGCTTTGAATCCCTTCTACGCTGCAAAAGTCTTTGAATTCTCCAGAGATGAATTCACCACCATTGTCACTCCTAAGAGCCTTCACATGCTTCCCCGATTCCTTCTCAACCAGCGCCTTGAACTCACAGAACTTTGAGCATGTCTCGCTCTTCTTCTGCATGAAGAAGATCCAGCACTTCCGAGAATAATCATCAACAAATATCACATAGTACCTGTGCTTTTCTGTCGAAGCTACTGAGAAAGGTCCACACACGTCTTTGTGAATTCTCTCAAGGATCGTCGTGGCATGACTATCCTTCTCGTGAAAGGTGGCTTTCACAAATTTTCCCAAGGTACACCCCTTGCACTGATCTGACTGCGCAAGAGTGCCCTTAGGAAGCCCAGTAGAAATCTGCTGCAGTATCTTTAAAGCTCCATGGTGAAGGTGGCCCAATCTCCGGTGCCACAGCTCACCATCATCCCGGCTCACCACTCCTTCTGCCTTGCATGCCATTGTTGCGCAGCCATCTACTTGCAGCTGATAAAGGTTCTTGACTCGAACCCCTATCTTCTAGGTTTCTCCAGTTGTCTTACTGCGCAGGAAATCCTTTCCTTCGCTGAAGACAACATCGTACCCCTTGTCTTCTAACATCGCCACAGAGATCAGATTCTTCTTCAATCCTGGAACATGCATCACATCCTTCAATACGAAGGGTTTACCAGACTCCCTCTCAAAGGAAATGGTACCGATACTGGTCGCACTGTATCTACCATCATCGCCCATCTCGATGTGCACTCCAAGATCTTTCTCATCCAGATCAGAAAACAAATCTCGATCTCCTGTCATGTGAAAAGACGCACCACTGTCCAAGAACAAAACTGAACCCATCACACTTGATACCAAGCATGCGATCAGCGAAAAATCCAGCTCAAACTGCGAGGCTAAGGCCTCTCCCGCTGCAGATCTAGCAGCCTGCTTATTTTTCTTCTTCTGCGGACAATTTGTGGCATAATGTCCGTGCTGGTGACAGTGAAAGCACTTCACCTTGGACATGTCCTGCTTCTTGCCTTTCGCATTGGAATGAGAAGCTTTCTTGCTCTTCCCCTTCTTTGCTTTGGTATCCAAAGCGCAATTTTCTTCATCATATGCCTTTGATGAAGATCTGTCCCTGGTACTCCGCCTTATCTCCTCTTGCACAAGATCTGACCAAAGTCGCTCCCATCCTAGCAATTTCTCCCGACCATTGACAGAATCCTGATAGGCATGCCAAATCTTTGGAAGACCAAGGAGAGCCAAGATCACCAATTCCTCATCATCTACAGTCACCCCCACACTTCCCAGCTCATCCCTGCATTGGATGAACTTCGTGAGGTACTTGGGCATACTGTCGCCTTTCTCCATCTTTATGTGTCTGAGTTTATCCTTGAGCGCCAACTTCCTCTAGTCGCTCTTGCTTTGGAATAAATATGTCAACGCTTTCCACATCAATTATGGAGAATCTTTTCCATGCATGCTGGATACAATGTGATCCTTCACGCCCTCCAACAGAATCCTTCGACATTTTTCCATCTTCTTTTGCCAAGCCTCAACTTGAGCAGCATCAGTAGGCTTTGGAACCTCAGCTTCTATGAACTCCTTCAGCCCGTTATCATCTAATACCGCCTCCATTATGTCCTTCCATGCAACATAATTTGAGCTTCCCTCAAGGGCATACTCCAGTCGCAATCCGTTGAAAGACATTTTGACTTCGACACCAAGAAAACTTGTGCAAATTCGAATTCCAAATCCTGCTACAAATTCGAATTCCACCAGCTCAAAACTCAACCGCTTCCAATCTGTGAGAAAAAAGTATTTCTAGCACAGAGATCGACTGTAGGGGCATTTACTGGATATATCACCTTTCAAAGAAAGGATGGATCCAGAGGCTACCTGGCCCGTTACAGACTCTGTCTACCGAAATAATTGTAATCACTGTAATAGATCTGATGATCAATTTCCCTCTGATACCATGTAGAAATTTGAATAATAGCTGAATTATTCACCGAGATTATCCCGATTACACACTATTTAAGCTTCATGCATAATACATAACCTCTTCTACAATTGATCATCAATATGCAGAAATAGAAGCAGTCGCATGCGCACATTAAAACATAATCAAGCACACATATAACACAGTATGTAATGGGGAAAGCATACAACTGAAAACCCCCAACTATCTGTATATTATAATGATAGAGAACATGTAACAATACATAGCACAAAGCTCTCACAGCTCTCAGCACTATCTCACATGCTACACAAAAACTAGCACGGAAGATGAACAAGTCACAGGTTCAAATCTCCTCCACAAGTCTGCCTGCCTCTACTGCGCAATCCAAGATGAATAATGATGAGATCCAAGTTCGAATCCACCTGGCTTGTACTGCACAATCCTCATTGGCAATCTCAATCAATGTGTGTGAAAATCTCATGCACATCTATAGTCACAACTGATAGTAGACTCACCTTTTCACCCACCTCTAACACTGGTCTCCACTGAACTGTCCATGCATTGCAGTTAACTGATGTGTTCTTAGTTGATTTATGAGTTAATAATTAGCGAATTAATTAATAATTAATTCACACCACTCATCACTAGTGTATTTTTCAATTAGACTAAATACAACTAGTTCAACTAAGTTAAACCGAACACAACTCCACCAATTGTCTCATCAACTCCACCAAACTCTGCCACATGAGTTCTAACTGAAGTCAACCATGCAATAGCTCAACTAACCCTTAGGAAAAGCGTATTTCCTTCTATCAGCTACATGTGCCACATCCAAGCATCAAACTGAAGTGCTCCAAGAGGATAAGATAATGTTTATAGTCTAAATATTATTAAGGGTTAATAATATTTGACTGTTCTATTTTTAGCCCGGCAGTCTAAAAATAGAAACCGCCCAATGTCTAAAAATAGAGGTCCATCTATTTCTACCAACTCGACCAATCATCCATAAATAGCATCCTGCAACTCATAGACCATGATCCATATGTCTAAAAATAGACATAGTCTAAAAATAGACTTTGCGCCAAAAATAGCCTGCAGGCCCACTTAGTGAAGGCGACTTCTTTTCACTGAGCGCCATCATCTTGTTGCATTTTCAACAAAACTTGACTGCATTTTTGCAAATTTTTCAGAGTCTTCTATTAGTGGAGTCATTTGGTCTTTGCTATGTTGGGATGTGGAGTGGCCACTATGTTGATTTTAGACCGACAGAAAAGAAAAGTTAGCCAGATATGACAATATTTAGAGGCAAACTAGTCTTTAACAAAGGAAACTTAATCCTCAAAGTTTCCTTGATTGAGTATGAGTGATGTTATGATAAAATGGGTTTCCCAGTGGAGTCTTTAGGTCTATTGAGAGTTGTGGAGTCACGAGGTGGATGATTTCAAATGTTCTAAGATGAGTTGTTGTCCACCATCAGCAATTGAATACCAATCTAAGGATGTTGTGGGTCTTCTGAGCTATTAAGGATGTCTAAGATGAAATTTACTCAGTAGTCCCCAGTGGAGTCGCCATTATGTTGGGGTCCTATGATTTGGCATATTGGCATACCAAATGACAAGGCAACATCAGAACCACTTTGGAATCCTAGGATCTAGCCCTCCTAGATTCAGAGAGGGATCTCTCTATATGTGTTTTAGAATGATATGCTTATAGGCTCATGATATGATATTAGGCTAGTTATGAAGCACAATTGATTTGTTTTTTTTTGGTTGGGGATCATTAATTGAGAAGGTCATGTGGAGTGCAGGAGGAAATAAGTAGAAGAATGTTTCAGCATGGGAAGATAGGTCAAGAAACAATGCCAATCCATTGGGCTATGGAGTCATAAAAGGGTTTACTTGCACAACAACTATTCAAGGGTTTCCATAGGGCAAGTCATCTATATCAAAATATCTCTTTAAGTTGATTTTGTGGTATGAAACATTAAGAAGTGTGGTGAAAGAAGAAAAGCTAATAACCAATTAATAATATATTAACTTCACTACACAAGAAAAGCCTTTCAAAGTGACTGATTTGGGAGCAAGCCAAAGGACAGGGAAAACCATAGACTTCTCTGGGAAAAATCCTACTAAAGCCAAATTCTAAGACAACAATCCAGTAATCCTCTTGACTACCTTCAGAAAGTAGAAAACATTTAAGATAAACATAAAAAGTAGCCTAAGATCAAGTAAGTACTTTGAACCTATCTTGCTTTCAGCATACTCTTAAGGGGAATCTTCAAAACAGTTGTTTAAGACTAAAAAAGGGACAGGGCTAACCATAAACTTCCTTGATTAGGAATCTACTTAGCATGCAGTGAAAATATCATTCGAGAACGACATCTCAAGTTCTACTCAGCAAGACATGGGCTCCCCAACATTCCTTGACTAGTTATACTCTATTGAAATCATTCCCAAAGAAAAAATTAGAAGAAAACATAGAGGTAAATCTTATTAGGTAGAAATAGGTTTATTCTTTATCAAAGAAAATGGACAGTATAGAAACATAAGGAGAATAACAATTACAGTAAGAAAAACATCACCAATATTATAGACCAGGATCCTGTGAATCTGCTTGTTTATTTGATGTGCAAGACGAGTTACATAATTTAAGTCCAATGGCTTTCTTCAGTCCAATACTTCTCTTCCCAGCCTACTATATTACAATTACTCAGTTACTTCCACTTAATAACAGTTCAAACAATCAATAACTTTCCAACTCTTTACAATGAAACTTCAAAGAGTATTTATAGGTGAATGAGGAGGAGTGGTGGAAGAGATGATCTTAATGATCAATTAAGATAGAGGAGAACTGCATCGAATGCTTCACTCTGCTCAATAAACATTGCATTAACTTTTTAGACCATTCAGTAGTTTTTGTTGACTTTGAGGCATATCTGGTAGGCTAGTAATAACTCTGAAGTGTGTGCTTTTGGAGATATCCTCTGACTGCAGTAACTCTGTCTTGGCTTCTGGGACAAGTTAGGTGAAACATTTAGTTTTAAGGCCACCCATGCATTTATAATAACTTCCCTAACAGTTTAAGAGGGTTTTTCAGCAGTGTAACTGTCAAGTTTCCCCTTTGAGTGCACAGTAGGCGGTAGGTGGCATTATGGGTTGCTGAGAAGTAATTAGCCTCGTTGATGTGTCCTTTGGAGGCTTTCTTTGGCTGATTTTTCTCTCTTAAACACTTTAATCACTGATTTAGGATTTGATTTGTGCTTTAGGCTTCATTATGCCTTCTTGTATCATCTTTGGTATTCATGTTGCTTTGTCCATTGAACTGTGGATTAAGGCTCTCGATCTTCAAGCTTTGCGCTTTAATCCTTTTTAACTTTAATCTTGGATCTCTTCTGATATTTTCATTGCTTTTTTCAATTTGATGCACATGTGGCTTGCACTGGATGGATTTTCTTGTGTAATCAAAATTCATGACATATTGATTAAACTTGATAATTCGGCCCTTTGTGTCCCTTTCTGCATTGAATTCGGCCTCTAAGAATCATCATCCTCGGCCTCTGCAACTATATTTGTTGTGGGACGGATTTTATTGAACAACCGCCATTAAACCTACATAAAATCAACAAACCAGTTAAATAAAACCTGCGGATTTGGTTTAAACTGCTTACAGAAGGCTCGACAGAGGCGGAGGAGCATTTGTGGAGGAAGTGCGAATGCAACAATGGAAGGTAAAACCATGGCAGAGGCGAAAATTAGGGTTTAAATTGTAAATATTGGCATGGAAACAAGATAGGCGGTTTCGCGGTAAACCAGGGTGGTATTCGCATGAGATTTGGGTAGTAAGCGGAAAAGGGACGGGCGGACACGATACAAGTGGGTGGGTGATGCGTGTCCCCCACAAAACCACTAATTTCACGCAAAAGTTGCATGGTGGAGAAATTTGGTGGAAATGGGTGCAAAAAGGAGTTTTGACCATTCGATCTGGACAATCCAGATCCACGGCTGCAGATGAGCACGATCGTAGAGAGATGTGCAGTCGGAAGAATAGTGGGGCCTGACGGTAACGTCAGCTATTTTGTCGCTTTGCAGAATGGTTGTATAGTGGGGTCGATGTGGATGGAAAAATTGCGATGAAATAAGGACCGTCTGATCGTTGGAGATCAACAGTTAAGATCAGGCGATGAAGGAGAATGAAAAGGGTGGGGTTGAAATGCGGGGATAATGTGGGACGTTAGATAAGGGGGAATGGATGGCTGTGATTAAATCGGGGCCACGCACATCGGAAATCTAGATAGATGGGAGAAAGAGATGTGGGGGGAGCGATTGCAATGTGCCAATGGAGCAAGAGTTGTTAGATCTTAAACAGGATCAATGGTGGAGATTTTCTCAGGGGATCGGACATCGGCGGAAAAAAGGAATGCGGGAGATGGAAGTGGGGAAGCGCGAGGTGTGAAGTGTCGATAAGCCGATGGGCTTAGCGCTCGGTCACAGCGTCGGGTCATATGACGTAAGGGGCTAGGGCTAAGTCGAAAGGCGCTTGAGCTTGAATGTCTAAAGGAGCGGAATTAGGCTGAAATGAAGGTGTTTTAAGGGTTTTGAGGGGTTCTAATAGGAAATAGAATGGGTTTTAAACCATTCAAAGGGATTTTTTATGGTTTAAAGGTGATTTTTTATAGAACGAGGGATAAATGATGGATTTCCAGAGGGAAAATAATGGAGAATGAGTCTGAAACAGTCTTTCTTTGAGACAGTAGGGCTTCTTTGAGGATTTTGAGTGAATACATCAATGAGATGGGTCTTATGAAGGATATTGAACACAGTAGACTTCAAGAACTCATAGATTTGCTTCAAATTTGTTTCTTGAAGGCTAAAGACCTGTTTTAGCCATCTTTGAATATGTCAAAATTATGGATGGCTAACAGAAATAACAGAATAAATCATCACACAAGAGTATCACACATGAACACCAAGATTTAAGGTAGAAACCTAAGTCAGGAGAAAACCATCGTTGTTGTCGTCTCTGTCTTCAATATTTATTATATGGAAAATTTCTTACAATTTTGTATTGATGCAGACTCGTATCAGTACGCAGGCATCTACCTGTAGAAGGCTACAACCTTATCTCATTCTCCAGCTGCTACTGGAAGGGAGCTCCAACCCCCTAATCTCGTTTACCATCCACTATTAGAAGGGAGCTACAACCCCCTCAACAGAACACCATATTCTACTGGCAGGAAGATTTTATCAACCCTTAGACCCACTGCAGACCACGTTTCATAAATTTTCACACTGGAACCAACAGCTTCAGAACAACTTAATATATAGATCAACACCAATAGTCATAACCCAAAATTTAAACAGAACAGTGAGATCACTGTAACCATAACACAATAATAAACCTATATTTTTGAATCAACATGTAGAATCAATTTCAACCTTTATCATTCATCACATTAAATGCATATGCTACTTCACTTTACTGTAACCTACATGTACACGTGCTTCCCTGCACACCAACCTATGTATATTTCTGTGAATACTGAATTTCTAGAATTTTATTAGACTCAGAAACATATATGAGGCTTTCAGTCATACATCTTTTCATATCTGTAGAACCCTTATTCAATCATCATCATCAATCATATTTAATCACTTTTTGATCATATTTGTACATAGTTAACTAGTAGCATATACAATATTCAAACATCCTAGATCTACATGAAGACTTCATTGACAGACAATAGAAATATAGTAGCAATAAAGAAATAACCTCTTCATCAAGCTTCAGAAAACCCTAACTTCCATACGCGCTTTTACTGAAACCAACCCGCATGTATACGCACTTTTATCGTGATGAACCAGTGTATATATCTATAAATATTCAAGACAACAAAAATTTTCAGATCAACATACTTACCCAAATTTTACTCTCCACTTCAGCAATCATGCGCCAGGTTACGGATCTAAACATCTCACCAACAGATCAAGCAAATACATAGTCATTTCAGGTCTATAAATCTTGATCCATCATTGTATTCATGGGTGCATCATAATTTTAGATTTACCAATAAATAGTAACTCATTCCATGCAGATATACTTCAAAGAGAAGTATTCAATTAAAACCCATTCACTTTCACACCTTGCACTATGATCTTCTTCTCCTTATATAGGTTTAGCTTTTCTCAATACCAAAAACCATACAAGTGTCGATGGTATTATTTGACGGAATCAAATAAATGACACAACGCTCAATACCGTGAGCTAAAACCATGGTAATAACCCCTGGTATCATAATTTTAGAGCGCAAAAGGCATACGCTACTTTGCTCATTCTTTTTCTGCATGTATACGCGACTTTTCTTGCACGAACTCGCATATAAAACCTTAAATATGAATATTAACCATCTTCTGCTAAACCATAACCATATTTTGTTTCACCTTCTGTTAAACCAATTTGCTTCTCCAGAAGCCATATAATTCAGCTTTTGTAAGAGAATTTCCATCAAGGGCAACATATGCAATCATAAAAATAATATTTCCAACAATCTCCCCCTTTGGAATTGATGGCAACCATGTTGGATTTTGATCACCACAACCTGTAGATGTATAAGATATATAAACATTTTTCAAACAAAAAATACTCTCCCACTTTTACATCAAGAGAAAAGGGCGGACAAATGCTCCCCCTGAGCACATGTTGAGGCTTCATATTTTCTATAACTCAACTAAGTATGACTTTTCCTATCACCAAGGACACAAACTTACATCAAGAATCCAACCGAGTGGAATTACATATTGACTCAACTACCCAACCAAGTGGGTTTACATATTTGAACAATTCCTGACATGACTTAATATGACAATATTTACATCATAGGTCTCAACATGACCCTTATATCAATAACATATAAGAATTTTTGTAACCAAGACCAAAGAATCTCAAAAGAGAGATCATAATTTAGCAACCAACATAATGCCAACAATGCAATCTTCACAGCAAGGCTAATTCTCCCCCTAAACTTGTGCATCCTGAACATCTTCAACAACCAATTAATCAAAGCATCTTCATTAAGAAGATAAATATCAAGGAAAGGAACTGCAAGATGAATAATAGAACAACATAATTTACCCATCAACACTTGAGGACAAGAATATGACACAGACTATTCTGAAATCTTACCCATAGATTTTATGTCCGCAAAAAACATACGTGATTGTGTATAGAGGAACTCACATCTATACGCGACTTGTCTTCATGAAACTTGCATACCAAATTTAATCTTCTGAAATCAAGAATATTTGATAAGTGAGGCAGAGACAACTCCTGACTTATGTCTGAGATATTCAAATTCTTCCCTGGGAAGAGGTTTATTAAATATATTAGAAACTTTTTCTTTTGAGGGAACATACTCCAATTTAACCTTTTACTCAAGCACTTGTTCACGTAATAAGTGGCACTTGATAGGAATGTGCTTAGTTTTGGAATGCATAACAGGATTTTTTGAGATACTGATGGCACTTGTATTATCACAAAGGATGGAGATGGGAGGAGAACATTTGATTTGGATATCTTGTAATGTCTACATCATCCAAAGAAATTGTGTGCAATATGATGTGGCAGCCACATATTCTGCTCCTGTTGTAGATAAGGAAATGGAACTTTGTTTCTTGCTCTACCAAGATACTAATCGGGGCCCCATATAGAATGCACCACCACTAGTGCTTTTCCCATCATCAATGTTTCCAGCCCAGTCCGCATTTGTGTAAGCATGAAGAGTAAGATCAGCATTCTTTGGATACCATAGACCAAAATCTTTAGTTCCTCGTAGATATTTGAATATTCTTCTTACAACCTGAAGATGTGACTCCTTCGGATTAACTTGGAATCATCCAACAATCCCAACTTGTAATATTCCCAAATGGGAAAAGCAGGACTATAGTGCAAAAGGCTGGAAAAATAGTGTAAATCATCATATAAAAGTAAGAGGCCAATATGGAGACCTTTCATACATTATATCAGCAGCAAAATATGCATAAGAAATGGGCCATAAGATGTATAATAAGAAATAACAAGCCTCCAATGGAAAAAATCCCTCAAAAGAGGTGTTGCTACTATATATAAAGACTGGAAGACTGTTACAGCGTTGTTTTAAAGGAACTGCTATATAAAATGGTTATACAACATATATAAGGTTGATATGTGCCTCAAAATATAGGTCTACTACAGATCTGAGCACTACACAACCTCCTTTGAAGAACCCCTTAAGGGTTTTCAGAAAAACACCATGTACAAGATGGGGATCTAGACCCTAGGGCTAAAGATCCACTGCAAAATAAAGATCTAGAAAGTGTGTCTGATATAATATAATAAATAGAATAGCCTCCTCCAATATATCCTCTAAATGAAAGGCAGGTCCCTTTCACTAGAAAACCAACTCTCCAAATGGTGTGCCAATCCACCATGCAACTCCTCCTATAGAAATAATGCAAATCTAGAAGTAAACTATACTGTAGTGATAAATAAATGGTTGGAATGATGCCAAGATATGAAAATATGCACAAGGGCCTTCCTACTATCCTCTCAATGGAAAGGAAGCCTTCTCCACTAAAAATAAACAATGAAATGACCCAGATCTAGTCTCCACTGCTGCAACCTGCAAAACAACTCAACCCTCAACAGGATCTGCGCTGTAAATGAAAGATGAAGCTTGGCCTTAACCCTGATAGTGGACAATGTAGTACAAGACTCCTCCAAGAGTTTCTCAATGTAAGAGTTGGGATTCCCGATCAGGAACACCCAATGCTAAACAACACTCAATCTTAGCTAAACAGCAAGAGAAAGATATATGTCTAAACAAACCATATATTCAG
The DNA here is from genome assembly GCA_034641835.2 of Pinus albicaulis. Lineage (NCBI taxonomy): Eukaryota > Viridiplantae > Streptophyta > Pinopsida > Pinales > Pinaceae > Pinus > Pinus albicaulis. The sequence continues at coordinate 10,408,216 of CM076581.1, read as the reverse complement.
AAAATTCATATATCAACATACATAATGAATATGGATGCCATCATCTTCCTTTTATAATATATGAGATTTCAAACCCTAAGCCCCATCCAATAATAGCACTACTTCCATGCAAAGAAACTCCATCTAAACCTGTGTTGTCTTTCATTGATGACTCTCCATGACAATGTTGTTGATTTGGTCAAAATTGACCCAGTCAAGGTGTTCCATTCCCTTTTCACACTTTAAGGTGATAAATTAAGCTGCCAAATCTATTTCTTTCACATTGGCATTTATTTATTCATTATTAAGGAGAATTATGGACCTCCATTGTCCTCTTATTCATAAAACAAAGCAGCAAAACAAAATTTAATATTCCAACTAGCTCATGGCTAATTGGGAATATTACACAACTCCATGCCTAATATCTGGTCTAGTCCCAGTTAGATAAAGCAGACTTCCAATCATAAATCTATACTCTAGTTGGTTTACCATGGGAGAATCATCATGAGAACTGAGGTTACATCCAGTCACCATTGGAGTGCTCACAGGTTTGCAGTCTTCCATCCCATACTTCTTCAAGATTTTCTCGAGACATTTTTCTTGTGAGAGGAATATGCCATATTTTTCTTGTTGCACTTGTAAGCCAAGAAAATATGTTACTTCCCCAAGTATTGAAATTTCAAATTCTTGTTGCATAACCGAAGCAAATTTCTGACTCATGGATTCTTCATTACTCCCAAAAAAGATGTCATCAACATACACAACAATAATTAACAGTTTATCACTCTCAATTCTTGTGTATAAGTTACTATCAGTGTATCCTTTTGTGAAACCTTGTTGTTGAATATATTTTTCAAGACGATAGTACCATGCCCAAGGAGCCTGTTTTAGACCACCTGGAGCCTTTTTTAGTTTTCAAACAAGTTTTTCATCATTTCCCAGAATTAATCCTTTTGGTTGTTCTATATAAACTTCTTAGTCTAGATCACGATTGAGGAAATCGGAATTTACATCCATTTGATAAACTTTGAACTATTGAAAACTTGAAAAAGCAAGAAACATTCTTATAGCTTCAAGTCTGGATACAGGTGCAAATGTTTCTTCAAAGTCTATACCTTATTGTTGAGCATACCCTTTACAAACAAGTCTAGATTTGTTTTTAATAACATCTCCATTTTCATTTAACTTATTTTTGAATATCCATTTTTTCCAATAACATTTTTATCATGAGGTCTTGGAATCAATTCCTAAGTATTATTCTTTCAATTTAATCAAGTTCTTCATTCATGGCTTGAATCTAGCATTAATCTTTACTAGTTTGATTTACATTCGATGGTTCAATGGTGGATAATAATGCTAGATAACTAGATCCTACAAGAGTTATTCTTATTTGGACACATGCTCCCTTTTTTCCCAATATTTGAGATTCTGGATGATTATTTTGAACATACTTGGATGGAGCCTTTTCTAATATATCTTCTTCTGGTGCTTCATTTGGTTCTCCTTCTATATTGTTTTTATTTTATGAGGGAAAATATATATCATCGTCATCTTCATTTGTTGTTATTTCCCTTTTGGGATCTTTGAGAGACTCATCAATTATAACATCAATACATTCAAAAATCTTCTGAAGTCTTTATTGTAGCATTTATATGCTTTATTTCTAGAAGAGTAACCAAGAAATATTCCTTCATCTACTATAGGCTCAAACTTACCAATTTTTTCATCATTATTCTTGATAAAACATTTTCTTCCAAAAACTCTAAAATGCTTCACAGTGGGAAGATTACCATACCAGAGTTCATAAGGAGTTTTATCATTGTTTACACGAACATGAGCCTTGTTGAGAATATTTATTGCAGTATGCACTGCTTTTTTGAGATTCAATAAGAAATTTTTGCCACCCATTATCCAAGTAACTTGAAGAACCTACGCTAGGGTGGGGCCCACAGGCTATTTTTAGGTGCATGTATATTTGTATTATCCCTTAATTTAGGTGGACATTATACTGTAATATATTCTAAATATGGACTTGAAATAGTTAACTGAAGTGGAAAAATTAGTTATCTTAGTTAATTTCAAGTTAGAGGTTGGTTGGTGGGACATGCAAAGTAATTCTAGTTGTAACAAAGTTCGAAGTGCAGTCGTGCATGAGTTTGTCCAAGTTGTAAATACTTTAACTAAGTTAAGTAAGTTAAACTCAGTTGTGCTAGTTGTAACTAAAGATACAAGTAGTGAGAAATCAAGTGAATTAAATATTAATTAATTCACATGCAGTGATCTCACATGCAACGAGGATTTACTAATATTAGCTGCATGCATGTCAAATCCAGTGGAGACCTAATTGAGTCCTAGGTGAAAGGGAAGTTGACTATCAGTTATGACATTATCCGCTTGCACAGATGCAAGCACACACACATTGGATGTGCCCATGATACTTGCGAAGTCAAGGCAGGCAATATTGCGTAAATTCAGGGATTGTATTCAGCAGGGATTGTGCAGTGAAGGCAGGATGTCTAGAGACAGTAATTGGCTAAGGAATTTTCCAATTTTTGTATGATAGTGTGAGACAATTAGCTGATGTACTGAGGGATCTTATGAGAAGATTTTTTATGTAATTGTTTCATTATCCATGATATAATATACGATATAATTTAGTGGGGTTTTTAGCTGTAAGCTTTCCCTGGGAAATTATCTGTGTTGTGTGTGATTGATCTTTCTTCATGTTCATGTGATTAGAGATTGTGTTTTTAATTCCGAAAAATATTTGTAGAAGAGATTCAGTATTTAACTTTAGCACATTGTTAGATCGGGTGAATCCGAGATATACATATATGTTGTATAATTTATACATGGTATCAGAGCACCGGAAATTTCAGAAGTGAAGAAAAAGCTGAGTTTGTGACTGGATAGAATTCGAATTTACAGAAAGACTTTCTTGGTGCTACAGCTGATTCAAGATCAAAATGGCTTTCAATGGCTTGAGGTTAGAGTATTTACTCGAGGGCAGCTCAAACTACATTTCTTGGAAGGACAAGATGGAGGAAGTACTCAAAGACAATGGCTTGAAGGAATTCATTGACAATGATGTTCCTAAACCCGTTGTGACAGATGTTGCCAATATTGATGCATGGAAAAAGAAAGTGGAAAAGTTGAGGAGGATCCTGTTAGAGGGAGTACGAGACCACATTATCTCAAGCCTCCATGGGAAATCCACACCATATGTTATGTGGAATGCTTTGATGGATCTATTCCAAAGCAGTAGCAACCATAGGAAATTGGCGCTCAAAGATAAACTCAGGAAGATCAAGATGGAAAAGGGCGACACCATTACAAAGTATCTCACAAAGTTTGTCCAATGTCGGGATGAACTGGGGAGTGTGGGAATAACAGTCGATGATGATGATTTGGTGATTTTGGCTCTCCTAGGACTTCCTAAGAGTTGGCACAGTTATGAATACTCTTTCAACAAACGGGAAATATTTCTAGATTGGGAACGAATATAGTCGAATTTGGTGCAAGAGGAGTTTATACGGAACACCAGAGATGGGTCTTCATCAAAGCGTGATCATGAAGAGGATTGTTCTTTGGCTGCCAAGGTGAAGAAGGGGAAGGGGAATAAATTCCATTCTAAATCTGAGTCTAAAGGAAATAAGCAGGACATGTACAAGGTGAAGTGTTTTCACTGTCACGAACATGAGCATTTTTCTACTAACTTTCCACAAAAGAAGAAGAACAAGAAGTTTGTTGGATCTGCAGCTGGTGAGGCCCTTACCTCGCAATTTAAGCTTGAATTCTCCTTGATTTCATGCATGGTTTAAATTACATTGGGATCGGTATGGTATTTGGATAGTGGCGCTTCCTTTCACATGATGGGAGATAAGGAAATTTTCAGTGACTTGGAGAAGAAAGATCTCTAAATGCATATTGAGATGGGCGATGACGGAGTACACTGCTACTAGGAATGGTACCATTACCTTTCAGAGGGATTCAGGTAAACCATTTCAATTAAAATATGTAATGCATGTTCCAGGTCTAAAGAAAAATTTGGTCTCAGTCGCAATGTTGGAGGACAGAGGCTATGATGTTGTTTTTTAGTGATGGAAAATATTTTCTGCAAAATAAAACAATGGGTCAAGCCAAGAGGATAGGGATTCAAGTTTAGAATCTCTACAAGCTGGAGGTAGATGGTTGCGCTGCCATGATGGGAAAGGCGTAAAAAGTGGTGAGCCGGGATGAGGGTGAATTATGGCACAGACGATTGGGCCATATTCATCATGGAGCCTTGAAAGTCATGCAGCAAATATCTATTGTACTTCCAATGAGAACACTTTCTCAATTAGATCAGTGCAAGGGTTGCACCATGGGGAAGTATGTAAATTCCACCTTTCATGAGAAGGAGAACCGAGCTTCGGGGATCCTTGAGAGAGTTCACACAGACGTGTGTGGACCATTCTCAGTTTCTTCAACAGCAAAACATAATTACTATGTAATATTTGTTGATGAATTTTCTCGTAAATGTTGGATCTTCTTCATGCAGAAGAAAGATCAAACATTCTATGAGTTCTATGAGTTTAAGGCATTGGTGGAGAAATATTTGAGGAAGCAAGTGAAGGCTCTTAACAGCGATAATGGTGAAGAATACATCTCTAATGAATTCAATAACTTTTTCAGAAAAGAAGGAATTTGAAGAGAACTCATAGCGCCTCATAACCCACAGCAAAATGGGGTCGCGGAGAGGAAGAATAGAACGATCGTGGGTGCAGCACGAGTGATGTTGCATGATCATGGCCTACCAATGCATTTGTGGGTGGAAGCATGCAACACTATGGTTTATGTGCAAAATCGTTGTCCTCATAGAGTTCTTGGCATGAGTACACTTGAAGAGGCTTTCACTGGTAAGAAACCTGATGTTTCACACTTTAATATTTTTGGCTCATCTGCTTATGTGCATGTGACCAAGGACGACAAGAAGAAGCTGGAACAGACTATTGAAGTTGGGATTTTTGTGGGGTACACAGAAACACCCCATAATTATCATGTGTATTTTCCAAACAATGGAATGACTCCTGTGTGACGAGATATAAAATTTGATGAGGGGAAATCCATGTGGTTGTCCCTTGAGAGGGAATTGGACTTAAATGTAGAGGAGGAACTACTGGTTCCCAAAGATGAGTCTCAAGATGTCGATCAGCCACAAGAGGAGTTTCATGGAGTGGAGGAAGCCACTCATGCAGAGCTATCCATCATAAATGGCAGAAGGCACACCACGGAAGCTGATAGACTAAGACTTGATGTTGCATAGAATGTAGGATCCCCTACTTCACAGCGCAGACAAAGACAGTCTCCTGACCGATTTGTTGGATACATGGCTCTTGTGAGAAAATGTATTGTGATTAAACCATCTTCCTTTCAGGAAGTAGTGCAGCAGCCTACACAGGTTGATTCAATGGTGGAGGAGTACGAATCCATTGTCAAAAACAGTGCATGGGAAATTGTCCCAAGACCGGTTGATAAATCAGTGGTAGGTTTGAGATGGATCTACAGTGTAAATCAAGCTATTTATGGGATTTTTTAGAAATACAAGGCCATATTTTGGGCTCGGGGCTTCCCACGTATCAAGGGGAAAGATTATGATGAGACCTTTGCACCTAATACCACTGTAATATTCCAAATCTGAAACAGCTCAGCAAGCCTGCTAAAATAACGCACTTCTGAGAATTATGTGCATAGAAATGAGTTTTCAACTCCTATATCCCTTAGATCAGCTTATCTAAGATCTAAATCCAAAAGGAGAGAAAAAAAAATCATACTAGGTGGGTTAAACAGATCTCCCACAAACTAGTCTAGCTGAAAATCACCCAAAGAGAGGGGTTGCAGCTATATGCAAAGGATTGTTTCAGAAATAACGCAGATCCACTAAAGCACATTAGGAGGCTGATATGGAGGTTCAAAAATCAGATGTATAACAGCAAATCAGATGTACATTACATCCCATACATTTTACAAGAGAAAGAATGAGACAATATAGGAAAAATCCTCAGAAATGAGGTGCTACAAGCATAAGAAAAGACTGCATAACCATGACAGCGTTATTTTCAGGGGTTGAAGTAGTAGTTTATTAATCCTCAGATATATAGCAGATCTGTACATAAAAATATAGATCTATATCAGATCTGTGCACAAGAAGAGCTCATCTATACATTCCCCTTGGGGTTTTGTGCAAAACATGAAGCACAGAGAGTAGATCTGAGATCTAAGGTTGCAGATCTGCGGAATGATTTAGAAATTTATGAATAATAAAATGGTACATTATATCATATCTGAAACAAACATGGATTGGGTGGCCAATCCATGGATCACCACAGTGAAAGGGAGGATCCAATCACCGGAGATCTCTCCTCCAAAATGTAGACAAAACACCCTGCAACTTCTCCTTTACAAATAACACAGTCCATGGAAATAAATTGCACTATAGGCTCTGAGAATGCTTTGTCCTAATGCCAAGGTCTGGATCTGAAGCACAATCAGCTAATTCACTCTTCCAGGAGGTTAAAAGACACACTCACTGAGAAGAGCCACTAGTATAGTCTAGATCTAAGCAGATCTAGTGTCTTCCACTGCTGCAACTCACAAGGACAACCCAACCCTCAACAGGATCAGCACTGTAGATTTAAGGTGAAGCTTGGCCCAAGCCTGATAGTGGAAAAGATAGCACAAGTCTCCTCCAAGAGCTGCTCAAGGAAGGAGGTGGGATTCCTAAACAGGAAGACCCAACAAGGGATGTCTAAGCAGACAATACCTTCATAAAATAATAATCTTCAACAACCCTCTCTTGTTTCTCTCCTCCTCCTTTTATAAGATTGGAGTCTTGCCAAAACCCTAAACCACTTCATTAGTTTAGCCTCTTTCACATGTAAAACCTCCTTCTAGAACTACGTTGTCCCTCCAAGAGGTTCAATGCATCTAGACTGTGTTGTTGATATGGTCATGGTTGACTTGGTCCAGTGATCAACCTCTTCCACACTCAAGGTGTCTTCATTTTAACTGGTTAGCTTGATTTCCATTCACATTGAGATGTATTTATTTAGGATCCACTCTTTGAGAATAAATCATGTTGACTTGGTCAAACTTGACTTTGTCCATATAGTTTGGACCTTGTTCACACATGTGGATGCTTGATCTGGATATTTCATGATCCCTTCTCACACTAGGAGGGATTTTTATTCATACTTGAGAAATTCATGATCCTCCTTGCCCATTTATTCATCCATTTAGTTTTTAAAGGAAAAATTTGTTGGGTATGTGTTATATTCTTTCCACGATTAGCCCCACACGCTGTATGTTGCGTCGGGCGTAGCTGGGGGGTCACGAGGGGCGAAGCAGTCCCCACCGTTGGGGTCCGGGGCAGCGCCCCGGCCAAAATTTGTTTTTTGTGCAGACCCACTCATAGGCGGATCCGCCCATGGTTTTGTGCATGGTTTTGTACATGGTTTTGGGGTTCGATGGTTTTCGGCCCCTGGTATTTTGTAGATCCGGTCAAGGGAACTACGGTTATGTTCTAATCCAGGGTTAATGGATTGGGGTTTATGTATGCTTCGGCATGTATATATATGTGTTGTAACACTAAAAAGAATATAATGAAAATCAAGCTGGTCGTCCCGATTTGGGATCCAGGGGAAAATCTCTGTGTTTATCTGTTTTATGTTTTATGCTCTTGCTATTGTTTATTTTCTGTTATAAGAATCGTGTGTAGATATTTCTGTTCAGGGTTAAAACCTACATTTGGTATCGGAGCTGTTTCGGCTTCAAGGGGACACCTTTGTTGTTGAGGGTTTTTGCTCGGGCCTGTGGTAGACCCTGTTCAGTGGGAGATCTGCGGGATCGATTCTTGCGGTGAAAGAAGATGGCGAGCGGCGGAAAGATAGAGATCGAGAAATTTAATGGTCAGAGTTTTGAGTTGTGGAAGCTCGAGATGGAGGATCTGCTGGTGGATAAAGATCAGTGGATCGCGGTAGATCCAGGTACTAAACCAACGGCAATGTCAGATGAAGACTGGAAGAAACTGGATCGGAAGGCCAAGAGCACAATACGGTTGTGTGTGTCAGATTCAGTATTGTTGAATGTATCTGGGGAAGCTACGGCGAAGAATTTGTGGGAAAAACTTGGGACTTTGTACCAATCTAAGTCTATGGTGAATAAGTTGTTCCTGCGGAAAAAGATGTATAACCTGAGGATGAAGGATGGAGACTCGGTGACAGAGCATCTGAACGCCTTCAATACTGTGGTAAGTCAGCTGTCGTCTGTTGATATTAAAATCTCGGATGAAGATAAGTGCATCAGTTTTTTGTGCTCTCTACCAGACTCGTGGGACAGTCTGGTTATTGCAATAGGTAGCAATACAACTACCTTGAATTTTGATGACATTGTCTCAGCCTTGCTGTCAGAGGAAATGAGACGGAGAAATATGGAGGTTCAGAATGGAGATGCCTTATCTGTACGAGGAAGGTCCCAGAACAGAAACAAGAATAAGGTTTCGAGTGGGAGATCTAAATCTAGAGGGAGATCTAAATCTCCTGGAAAGTTTGTAAAGGTGTGCTAGAAATGCGGAAAGGAAGGGCACTACAAAAAGGAATGCAGATCTAAAGCTCCTGAGAAAGGAAAGGGATCTGATGAAGCTCCTTCTGCAGAGGAAAAAACCACCTCGGATGAAGGTGGGGATGTGTTGTTGGCTTCTTCTTCGAATACACATGTAGATCATGAGTCATGGTTGATTGACTCAGGTGCATCCTTTCACTTCACTCCCCATAGGGAGTGGTTCTGCGAGTATGAGAAATATGATGGTGGTGATGTCTTCCTAGGGGATGATAGGAAGGCCAGAATCGTCGGACGTGGAAAGGTCAAGCTGAAGCTGCAAGGTGGGAGGATTAGAACACTTCTTGGTGTTCTGCATATTCCTGCATTGGCCAGAAATCTGATTTCTGTAAGCAAGATGGATGATGCAGGTGTAAAAACAGTGTTCGAGAAAGATGCCTGCAAGATGGTTCGGGGAGCATTGGTATTAATGCGGGGAGTTCGGACTGGAACTCTGTACAAGCTACAAGGTAGCACTATTATTGATGGGTGTAACAGTTCTGTGGTTCCTGAAAGTGGGACGGAAAATCTAGTTGTCTCTGGAGAAAAGACCATGCTATGGCATCAAAGGCTTGGACATATTGGAGAGAAGGGCCTTCGGATACTCCATAGAGATGGTATGGTAGAAGGTATGTCTAATTGTTCTCTGGATTTCGATTTCTGTGAACATTGTGTATATGGGAAGCAGAATCGGGTGAGTTTTCCTTTTGGTGCTAAGAGGGCAAACAAGATATTAGAACTTGTGCACAGTGATGTGTTTGGGCCTGTGTCAGTTCCATCACTGGGAAAGTCTGTGTACTATGTTTCATTCATAGATGACTTCTCAAGGAATACATGGATATATTTCTTGAGGAAGAAATCCGAAGTCTTTGACAAATTTAAAGAATTTAAGGCTCTGGTGGAAAACCAGACAGAGAAGAAGATAAAGGCGTTGAGGACAGATAATGGTGGGGAGTTCTGCAAGAAGGAATTTGAAGAGTTCTATAAGAAGTGTGGTATAGCACGACAGAAAAATACTCCATACACACCTTAGCAAAATGGAGTTGCAGAAAGAATGAATAGAACGCTAATGGAAAAGGCAAGAAGCATGCTCAGTGGTACTGGGTTAGGACAAGAATTCTGGGCAGAGGCAGTGGAGACTGCATGTTACTTAGTTAACATATCACCTTCATCGGCGTTGGAGGATAAGACTCCACATGAGGTATGGACTGGTAAGAAACCCTCTCTTTCACATCTAAGGGTATTTGGATGTGATGCATATGTACATGTTCAAAAGGAGAAAAGGACCAAGTTGGATAATAAATCTGAAAGGTGCATCTTTATTGGGTATAAGGATGGTTTAAAGGGTTACAAGCTTTGGAACCCAGAAACAAGGAAGGTTGTGTACAGCCGAGATGTGTTGTTTAGAGAAGTGAAAGATGTTGTTAAACATGAAGTCCTACCAAAGGAACCTGAGAAGATAGAGTTTGAGCTAAAGGAGGATGAATCAGACTCTACAATAGAAGAAGACTCAGAAGATGAAGAGCCACAAACTCCAGCTTTGAGAAGATCAGTTCGGGAAAGAAGGCAACCAGAAAGGTATAGTCCATCTGCTTTCTGTTCAGGTTTTGCCTTAACTATAACTGATGACGAACCCAGAACTGTCAGGGAGGCAGTAGATTCAGAGGATAGAAAACTCTGGAAGGAGGCCATGGTTGATGAAATGGAATCTTTGCACAAAAACGATGCATGGGATCTGGTGGAGTTGCCGGTTGGAAGGAAGCCCATTGGGAGAAAATGGGTGTTTAAGAAGAAGATGAATGTAGAAGGCAAGGTGGAGAAATACAAAGCTCGGTTGGTAGCGAAAGGTTATTCCCAAGTGTCGGGAATTGATTTTGGTGATATTTTTTCTCCTGTTGCCAAAGTTACTTCTATTAGATTACTTTTATCTGTTGCTGCTGCATTTGATTTTGAGATAGAACAGATGGATGTGAAGATAGCATTTCTTCACGGGTATCTAGAAGAGGAGATCTACATGAAGCAACCTGAAGGCTTTATGGTGAAGGGTAAGAAAGAACTGGTATGCAGGTTGAAGAAGTCTCTGTATGGGTTAAAACAGTCACCAAGGATGTGGTATCAGAAATTTGATACCTACATACGGGGACTTGGCTTCACCAGAAGCAAGGAGGATCACTGTGTTTATTTTAAATTAATTGGTGATCGTGTTATTTATTTGGTCTTGTATGTGGATGACATGTTGTTGATTGGAAATGACAAAGAAATTATCCAAGATTTGAAGACCCAACTGTTCTCCAAATTCGACATGAAGGATCTTGGTGCTGCAAACTATATTTTGGGCATGGAAATTAAGAGAGATCGGGCAAAGAGGAAGCTTTGGTTAAACCAGAGGAAGTATGTCGAGACTATATTACAGAGGTTCAATATGCAGGATAGTAAACCGGTGAGTGTTCCTATTCCTGTAGGTGCAAAGCTGTCTGCTGAACAGTGTCCCAAGACACAAGAAGAAGAGGAGGATATGTCTCGTGTTCCATATGCAAGTGCAGTGGGTAGCCTGATGTATGCAATGGTCTATACTAGATCAGACATTGCACATGCAGTGGGAGTATTGAGCAGGTTTATGTCAAACCCGGGGAAGGAGCATTGGACAACAGTGAAGTGGGTTTTTAGATATTTACGTGGCACTAGTGATTATGGCTTGTGCTACCAGGGAAGACCAAGATTGGAAAGAATGTTGGACATTCGTGGTTTTGTTGATGCGGCCAGGTGGAGATGTTTGGAACAAAGAAGATCTACAAGTGGGTATGTGTTTAACCTATTTGGAGGCGCAGTCAATTGGATGAGTAAAAGACAGTCTTTAGTGGCTCTTTCAACTACAGAGGCAGAATACATAACAACCACTCATTTAAGCAAGGAAGCAGTTTGGTTGTAGAGATTGTGTTCAAGTATGGGGTTGGTACAACAAGCTATAAGGATAGATTGTGATAGCCAAAGTGAAATTTTCTTGGCTAAGAACCCTGCTTACCATTCAAAGACAAAGCACATTGATGTTCAATATCACTTTGTTAGAGATATGGTTGAGGCTAAAAGGGTGTTCTTGGTAAGGTGGACACTTTGAAAGAGTATTTGCGGATGCGTTGTGAAGTGCGTGAGCACTCTAATGTGATTCTTGGTGTAGAGAAACAATGGGTGTTGAAGAATTGGGCCAATGACTAAGCTCTCTGTGGCCCCACAATGGAAAGAAAACAACAAGTGGGAGAATGTTGGGTATGTGTTATATTCTTACGATTAGCCCCACCTTATTTGTATGAGCTGGGGGGTCACGAGGGGCGAAGCAGTCCCCACCGGTGGGGTCCGGGGTAGCGCCCCGGCCAAAATTTGTTTTTTGTGCGGACCCACTCATAGGCGGATCCGCCCATGGTTTTGTGCATGGTTTTGCACATGGTTTGGGGGTTCGATGGTTTTCGGCCCCTGGTATTTTGTAGATCCGGTCAAGGGAACTACGGTTATGTTCTAATCCAGGGTTAATGGATTGGGGTTTATGTATGCTTCGGCATGTATATATATATGTGTTGTAACACTAAAAGGATCATAATGAAAAATCAAGCTGGTCGTCTCGATTTGGGATCCAGGGGAAAATCTCTGTGTTTATCTGTTTTATGTTTTATGCTCTCGCTATTGTTTATTTTCTGTTATAAGATTCGTGTGTAGATAATTTCTGTTCAGGGTTAAAACCTACAAAATTAATATTCCTATTAGCTGCAAGCTAATTTAGGAATATTACAGTCTCCCCCTCCCAAACGTTGCTTGTCCTCAAGCAACTGCAAGGGTGCTGCAAAATCTTCCCTTCTTCTCTTGTGACCTCCTCATCCAATAGTCTCCACCATTTCTCTGAATTTTCTGCAATAATTCTGTCTCCTAATGGTCCTTCCTCAATGTGCAAGTTGGCCCCTAGTGAGTAAACCCAATGGCTCTCATCATGAAAGAATGGAAGTTTGTTATGGAAACCTTCTTGCTGATCCATGACCTCCTCAAGATAGAAGTGATGAAAATCATGCGGAGTTTCATTATTCATGAAGGACTCCCATCTCCATGCTATCATCCAAATGAAGTGGATCACCTCCCAGCTTGGTAATCCATAGAAAAACTCCTCCCTGATACATACGAGAGGCAAGTTCCCATCAAACATATGGCTCACTCTACAAAGAGGCAAGTGATATATTATAGTGGCCATACAATATCTCATGCTCCCAATGAAGCATGCAGTGCAAAAATAGGGGGGGACTCCTTTCCCCAAGGACACATCCCACCAATTTTCCTCTCCTCCAACCATGTTCCCAATATTAATAACATTTTCATCATATGGAATCATGATTAGAATCATGTTAGCTGCCATGTATGATAAATGAGAAGGAATGTGTTCCCTCATGTGCAACCAGCGCAGTTTTACCCTTAACTGCCATAGAATAAGAGATGATAAGTGCCTCTCCCAACACTTGTTTGTTGCCCCATCTCTCCTAGATGCTTGGAGAAGGTGCATCATAGTTGGTGTAAAATAATCACACCATGAAGAATATAATAGCTTTCCAAGATCCTCCAAGGAATGACCTGCATCAACATAGTTCATGGCCTTGAGTGGTCCATGAAACCAATCATAAATAGTGCCCCCTTTTGGAGCAATGTCCTGCAAATGATTGTTATAAAAATATAATCATATAGGAGATACATGATAATATTCAGAAAGACAAGTCCCTCTATATACTTGCTTTACATCAATGAGGTAACTCATGGATGAGTTCCCTCTCACACTCAATGAGTAAGGAGATGTGAATGATGGCTCTTCCCAAGAGCTACATTCCTCCTCATCTACCAAGTAATCCATGAACATCTTCATATGAGAGTGCATCTCTTCCTTGAAACCTTCCCATATGAATCCACCCAAGAGAGTATGATATGCTCTAATGAAACCAGTGGGTTTGGAAAGCAGGATCTCATAGGTTGCATCTAGTAGTCTCTCCTTGAGCTTGGAGTCTCTATTCAAAAGGATAAGATTATAGAAATAGATGACTCCATCAACTACATTAACCTCTCATCCACTACTTCCCCATCAAGAACCCCACATGTGAAAAGTTCCTTGGAGTATTCCATCATGAGTTGGGAATCCCAATAAGGATCTAGGCTTCCCAAGAATAAAAATGTTGTAGAGGTCTGAAAGGAACCCCCTATCCTCTCATGGCTCCCCTCTTTGACATCATTGATATCAAAATCACATGTTGGAGAATCATAATCTTCCATTTGCTGCCTCATTTGCAGCTAATCTTGCTCAAGATAAGATTGAAGCATATGGAAATCAACTTCCCCTCGAAAAGTCTGTGTCTTCCAATACTTCCCCATTTTGGCCCATTCATACAAGAGGGTTAGCATCCCCTTGCCATGTTTAGAAATCCTCTTTGTGAATGAATAAATCATGGGCTGCCCCAAAGGTATGGATTTTCCATGTATCCTCATGCTCATGCCATCATATACTTCTGATCTCTCTTCTCTCAGCATAGATAGCTGAGTGGGAGTTAGCAATGCCCCTTTCAGGAAATTGCTCATCTCTCTTCTAAATACATGAGAGATTCTCTGCGTTGTGCTGGCTTCTCCCAAGGCTCCCTCCTTAGCCAAGTATGCAAATGTTGACCACAGTTGAGATAACACTTTAGATTTCCTCCCATCAAGAGGTGCTCCTGGTAAAATACCTCCTTGCAAAGAGGTATCAAGGCATAGTGTAGGATATGGAACTAGGTAGATAGATTTTCCCCTACCTTTATTGCATAGGTCCTCTTACCTTCTTTGTTCTTCCAAGCTTTGAAATAGAGAAGGGTTCATGCTCTTCATCTTGTGATTCCCTTCCTCCTCTTTTCCTCCTTCTATCTTCAAGATCTCATCATTTTACAATGATGGTACATGTTGCTCATGTGTTATGCCAAGAGCTCTATGTGTGAGACCTTGTGGAACTCCTTGCAAGTGTGCAAGAGTTTCTTTCCTTGGAGAAAGTGCTCCATCCTCCTCTTCATGATGTGCTTGAGGTTCCATTGTCATGACTGTGTTATCTTCTCCTTCCTTCTCCTCCTCTTCTTCAATAACTGAAATTGCCTCAATATCAACAAGAGACCTTAGATCTTGGTCATCTATTGAAGGAGAAACCTTCATGCTTTCCTCTTGAGAAGAGAACCCTTCATCCAATGGAGATCTTTCCCCTGGCAATGTATCAAACAAAATTACACCTTCTTCCATGGTTTTCGAAAATGGAGTTGGATTCATAGACCCTTCCAACTCATGCCAAAGATTTTTTTGATATGTTTTGATAGTGTTAACAGAAGATGTTACACATGGAGCTCCATCAAACCTTTCCACTAATATTTAAATAAACCTTGCATAAGTAGGTGTATCTGCATTTCTTAAGGAAAAGGACTCAAACAACCACCAAGCATATGATTTACCTTAAAAACGCAGCGTTGCTGCTTTGATGGCTTCGATTTCTGAAACTTGGTGTTGCTGCACAAAGTTGTCTAGCTCCTCCACCCAAACCCCAACTGGACATTTAGGTGACCCATCAAAGGTAGATAGATAGAATCTACCCATACCATGTTGCTCCTCCTTTGTGCTCCTCTCCTCCTTTATCTTGCAGAATCCTTGGAAGTTCATGTCATCTTTGAGCTCCTTAGATTGAGCTTCATACTCCTGCAAATACTCCCTAAGAGTCTCCTTCTCGGGTATACCTCATTTCTTCCTCTTCATGAAGAAATCACTGACAGAATGTTGAAGCTTTGGTGATATGGCTGAGTGCACATATCCATGAGATGAGGATTTAGAATTTTCCTCATGTATAGATCTTGTAGATCTGCTCGAAAGATCTTCCTGCTCTTGAAACTCTCTAGGAGTTTCACTGCTCCTTCTCTCTTCTTCTTGTGCAACCTCCTTGGAGAGGTTCTTACTGGATCTGAAAATTGATGAGAGTAAACTAATTTTCTTCATCATTTGGACTTTGTCCTTGCTTTATATCACTTTGTCTTGAAGCCCACAGGCTAAGCCAAAGATCTTTCTCTGATACCACTGTAATATTCCAAATCTGGAACAGCTTAACAAGCCTGCTGAAATAACACACTTCTGAAAATTCTGTGCATAGAAATGAGTTTGCAGCTCCTGGATCCCTTATATCAGCTCATCTAATATCTAAATCCAAAAGGAGAGCAAAAACAAATTAGACTAGGTGGGTTAAACAGATCTCCCACAAACTAGTCTAGCTAAAAATCACCCAAAGAGAGGGGCTACAGCTATATCCAAAGGACTACTTCAGAAATAAAAAATATCCACTTAAGAAAATTACGAGGCTGATATGGAGGTTCAAAAATCATATTTAGAACAGAAAATCATATGTACATTATAGCCCATACATTGTACAAGAGAAAGAATGAGACAATACAGGAAAAGTCCTCAGAAATGAGGTGCTACAACCATAAGAAAACACTGCATAACCATGACAACGTTATTTTCAGGGGATGAAGTAGTAGTTTATTAATCCTTAGATATAGAGAATATTTGTACATAAAATATAGATCTATATCAGATCTTTGTACAATAAGAGCTCATCTATACATTCCCCTTGGGGTTTTATGCAAAACATGAAGCACAGAGAGTAGATCTGAGATCTAAGGTTGCAGATCTGCAGAATGATTCAAAATTTTCTGAATAATACAATGGTATAACATATCATATCTGAAACAAACATGGATTGGGTGTTCAATCCATGGATCACCACAGTGAAAGGGAGGATCCAATCACCGGATATCTCTCCTCTAAAATGTAGACAAAACACCCTGCAACTTTTCCTTTGCAAATAACGTAGTCCAGGGAGAGAAACTATGTTGTAGGCTCTAATAATTCTTTAGCCTGATGCCAAGGTCTGGATCTAAAGCACAATCAGCTAATGCACTCTTCCAGGAGGTTAAAATACACACTCACTGAGAAGAGCCACTAGTATAGTCTAGATCTAAGCATATCTAGTGTCTTCCACTGCTGCAACTCACAAGGACAACCCAAACCTCAACAGGATCAGCGATGTAGATGTAAGGTGAAGCTTGGCCCAAGCCTGATAGTGGACAAGATAGCACAAGTCTCCTCCAAGAGCTTCTCAAGGAAGGAGGTGGGATTCCTAAATAGGAAGACCCAACAAGTGATGTCTAAGTAGATAATACCTTCAGAAAACAATAATCTTCAACAACCCTCTCTTTTTTCTCTCCTCCTCCTTTTATAATATTGGAGTCTTGCCAAAACCCTAAACCACTTCATTAGTTTAGCCTCTTTCACATGTAAAACCTCTTTCTAGAACTGCGCTGTCCCTCCAAGAGGTTCAATGCATCTAGACTGCGTTGTTGATATGGTCATGGTTGACTTGGTCAAGTGATCAACCTCTTCCACACTCAAGGTGTATTCATTTTAACTAGTTAGCTTGATTTCCATTCACATTGAGTTGTCTTTATTTAGGATCCACTCTTTGAGAATAAATCATGTTGACTTGGTCAAACTTGACCTTGTCCATATAGTTTGGACCTTGTTCACACACATGAATGCTTGATCTAGTTATTTCATGATCCCTTCTCACACTAGGAGGGATTTTTATTCATAATTGAGTAATTCATGAGCCTCCTTGCCCATTTATTCATCCATTTAGTTTTTAAACCCAAGTGTTAATATCCCAAATTAGGGAAATTCTACAACAATGAGAATATCTTGAGATATTCCAAGGTTGGAGATTAGCAACACATAAACATGCCCATGGAGTAGCAGTGATACATTAATATGAAGAATTATGGAAAATCCACATAACCATTACATTAGATTATAGCAACAACAATGTATACATGATCTTGAGGAAATGATCTCTCAAGCTAGGCACTGCAGCCTCAATAAAACATATACATGACAAATGGAGAAATATTGCTACGTGAAAGAAGCCCTAGCTACGACAGCGCAGTCTATTATGGAGAACTGCTGCAAAATAATTTCAATACATGAATATAAAAATATAGAGCTCAAACATAGATCGAGGAGCAAGATCTCAACCCCTGGAAACAACAATACACAATCCTTAGAAGGATTGGCTGAAATATACACAAAATGGCAAATCTGCAGAAATGTCAGAGTTGCTGGGTATCAGCTGCAACTTAGAAACTAGAAATGGATGAGGATAGCTGATGATGTTGCAAATTATGGTTGAATCCCATCCAAAGGATCTCTCAGGTGAAAGTCGGATCCAATCCCTGAAGATCTCACCCTCCAAAATAGTGGAGCAAGTCCCCACTGCAATTGCACTCAGAAATAACACAGTCTAGAGAAAGGATTGCGTTGTTGGTGAAGGGAAGTGCTTGGCCTGATGCAAATGATCTAAAATAAGCTTATAAATCACCCTCACTAACCTTCCAGAGGAATATAAGCTCCCTCCTCTGAAATATGAGCCAAGGAAATGGTATTGTGGAGTCCCCCACTGCAACACCCTGCAACACAAAGTTATCCTGCTTCAGGAATAACACAGTGACTGAAGGAGGTGGATTTGGCCTTGAGCCAAGAAATGTGGAGAATAAAGAACAATCCCTCAAGAGGCCTCTCAAGAAGGAGAAGGAAATCCTAAACAGGAATCCCTCGTGCTAAACAGCACTACAACTCAGCTAAACAGCCAAAGATTGCAAATAGTCTATCAGACCAATAATCAAAATACTCAAAGATGTCCCACTATGGCTGCCTCTTCCTCCTTTTATGCAAGTGAATATCTCTTTGCCCCGGACCCCACACATTATGGTTTCTTCCACAAAGAAACTTTCTCCCTCTCAAACTGCACTGTCTTCCCAAGCAAGCCACACCCTCTTAGGCAGCGTTGTTGACTTGGTCAAACTTGACCTTGTCCTCATGCAATTGCCCCTTTTCACACTGGAAGGTGAAAAATAAAGTTGCTCCATTGATCCCTTTCACACTATGAGGGATTTTATTCCTACTCATGGGCTTTTTACCCATTTTATTCACCTCCTAGATTATATAAGCAAAAAATAATATTCCAATTTGTTGTTTGCAAATTTTGGAATATTACAGTTCTCCCCTCTCAAATATTGCTTGTCCTGAAGCAAGTGCAAGGATAAACTGAGTTCTTTTCTCCTCCTCTCCCTGTAGAATCCGTGTATGATGATCTCCTCCAAGTAAAGTGATGCTATCTCATCAATCAAACCTCCACATTTCTCCTCCTTAGCATGCAAGTTAGCTATCAAGCCATCATCATGTAAAGGTGAAATACTCAAGAGGATAACAAAGTGATGTCTAGAGGTCCCTTTGAGGAATGGGATCTGAAATATAATGGGAATTATCTTTCCCATGTGGATCCTCCATCCCCAAGCTATTAGCCATGCAAAGTGATTCACCTCCCAACTAGGAAACTCCTGAAAACTATCCTCCACCTTTGGCTCTGGAAAAGTAGGTGGGATGAAAATATGCACATGGTAGACAATGTAGCCTACCCCACGCTGTCCATATCTCCACTTATGATAAGTGTAGAGTGTTGGTTGATCTTGGGCTGCAATAAGATTTCCCTCAAGTGGCAATATGATGACTAGATCTCCAAAGACCTCTCCTCCAACGCTACAAATCAAGCAGGCCCAAACCATTCCATATATGATGAGTTGGAAGTCACCATCATATGGCATCACATCCATCATATGACTCACCTTATAAGGAAACAAATGTGTTGTTAAGGTGACGATACCATATCCCATGCTCCCATTAGAACATGTAGTGCAAAAAGTTTGAGGAATCTCTCCCTCAAAGGACACATCCTCCCAATGTGTCTCTCTCCCAAGCATACTCCTCATAAAAATAGAAACAGTAGAACCATAGGGAGAAAAAATGAAAATCATGCTTGTTGCCATGTGTAACAAGTGAGAAGGAAAATGGTCCCTCAAATTCAACCAACACAGTTTGACCCTCAACTGCAATAGAGACTGATAAAAAGTGTGGTTTCTCAACCACTTGCCTACTGCTCCAATCTCCTCATAAGTATGGAGGAAGTGAATGATGCAATGTGTATAATGAGCATGTCCTCCATAATATTCCTCTTCCCCAAGTCCTCCTAGGGAATGGCCATCAATCATTCTTATGGCCTCAACTAGCCCATGAAGCTCAAAAGAAAGAATGCTCCTCCTAGGAGCAACATCCTGCACATATATGGTTAAGTGACATACATCATATAAATAATCATGTAAATAATCATCACCCTTACCACATGTCCTGCTCATACAAAGGGAGTGGCTCATAAATGAGTCCCCTCTCATCCTCAAAGAGAATAGAGGTGGTTGTGCTAACTCCTCCATCTCCATATGATCTATACATCTCCTCATATGCTGATATATCTCCTCCTCAAAGCCCTCCCAAAAATACCCCTCCATGATGGTGTGGTATGCTCTCATATAACAAGTGGGGCTGAAAAGGAAATCCTCATGAGTTGCTTGTAGCAACTTCTCCTTGAGCTTGGAAGCTCCAGATAATAAGATCCTACCATGATATAAGATGACCCCATCTCTGACTGAATACTCCTCCTCATGCAACTGGCCATCCAATATCCTACAAGCATGAATATCCTTGGAATACTCTACCAGCAATTGGGATTTCCAATATGGATCTATCCTCCATAGTGACAGTGCTGATGATCTCTCATGAAGAACATCTGTCATATGGTCATCCTCTTCTTTGACATCTCCCATGCCAAAGATGCAAGTTCGAAGGCCGATGTCCTTCCCCTGCTGCTTCTTCCACAGCACAGAATATGAAATTGAAGTGGGTAATGATGATGTTGAGGGAATGCTCCCTCTCTCCCTGAGTCTACCCGAGACTCCCAGCGCTGCAAAAATCTCTCCCAAGGTTCCCACTCCTCTGAAATATCTAAGTGGTGCCTCAACTGGCGAAGCATCCATCATCCTTTGTTGATCCAGTGGTCTCCCCGGAAAAATTTCTCCATGCAATGAGACATCATCATCAAGATATGACTGCATATATGAATGAACAAATTTTTTCATGCCCTCAATGCGCAATCCAGTCTTCTCCTCAGGTACATCAACCTCCTGAAGTGGATAGGGATGTGTAAATCTTATCTCAAGATACTGGTTCTCCTCCCTACCTTCTCCTTGTGTCTCCATGGTTCCACACCTCCTCAACAATGGAACATGAGTTGTGCCTTGATCTCCACACATGAAATTCTGGGGACCTCCTTGCAAAGATGCAAGATTCCCTCTACATGGATCAAGAGCTCCTCCTTCCTCTGCATGAGGCACTAGATAATCCCTAGACATGACAGCGCTATTGCCCTCAATCTCTGCAGCATGAATTGGAAACCCTCCAATTATTGGATCCCTTTTTTAAAAAGAGATCCCCATGCTCCCTTGCTCAAATGTGTGAGATGGAAGTTTCTCTTCTGGAAAAGTATGGTGAAATTTTTCAGCCTTCTCCATGGTTTTCTGAAATGGTACTGCATTCTCATGCAAGGGTTTTGTTTTAGTTTTCTTGTTTAGCTCCACGATGTGTGTCTCATGAATCATTCCACCAAATATTTCCACTAATTCCTTAGTGAAACTTGAATAAGATGCAATGTTTACATTTCTCAAAGAAAAGTATTCAAATATCCACCAGGAATAAGCCTTACCTCTCAAATGCAGCGCTGCAACTTTGATGGCTTCATCTTCAAGAATGTGGTGCTGCTGCAAGAATTTCTCTAACTCCTCCACCCAAGCTTTGGTTGAACATATAGGTGAACCTTCAAAGGTAGATAGATGAAATCTATCCTGCTTCTCTCTTCCCTTCACCTTCACCTTGCAAAACTCTGAAAAACTAATATGATCTCGAAATTTCTGAGTTTGAAACTCATACTCTTTCAAGAATTCACTAAGGTTTTCCCTCCTAGCAACCTCTCTTTCTCTTTCCATCTCTCTTCCGGAAATCTTGGGCATGTGACTGCGTTGTGTATTAGAATGTGTAGCTGCTTGCTCACACTCCTCATATGTCAACCTAGAGCTTGCTTTAGATTCAAACTCTTTTGGAGATTATTCACACATCTCCCTCTTGATCTTCTTGAAATATCCATGAATGTTATGTACAGATTTAGGAAGAATATTTGTAAGCTTATCCCCATTTTCTCCTCCAAAAGATGGAGTCTTTTTCCTGCTTATCTCTCTGTCGATGAGAATAGGAAGTGCAGGGTCCTTCCTCTTCCTTATGTTTATCCTCCTTGGGGAATTTCTTCATGAATCTGAAATATGATGAGATAAAACCCATCCTCTTCAATCTTCTAATCTTCTTTGGCTAAGACTCACAGGCTGAGCCAAGAAAGTTGCTCTGATACCACTGTAATATCCCAAATCTGGAATAGCACAGCAAGCTTGCTGAAATAACGCACTCCTGGGAGATTGATGTATAGAAATGAGTTTACAACCCTTGGATCCCTTAGATCAACATATCTAGAGTCTAAATCCAAAGGGGTAGCAAAAAAAAATCAAAATATGTGTGGTAAGAAGATCTCCCACCACCTAGTCTAGCTGAAAAATACCCTACAAGAGGGGTTGCAACTATACACAGCAAACTGCTTCATAAATAACACAGTCTTGGATAGTATGAGAAGGAGGCCATCAAATATGATTAACTTATGATTATACAGCAGCAAATCATAATTATAATGAAGCTCTTCCAATATACAGTAGAATACATGAGACAATAGAGCAATAAATCTTCAGAAAAGAAGGCTGCAACACATATATAAACTGTCAAAATGGCCTAACAGCGTTATTTTGAGGAGCTGCAGCAGCTGAATATTACAACTCAGATCTAGGACAAATCTGTGGACAAAACATCAAATCCATTTTAGATCTGGAAACTAGATAGTCTTATTTACAAGATCCCCTTGGGGTTTTGACCAAATCATGCATAATAAAGAGTAGATCTGAGTTTTAAGTTGCAGATCTGCAAAATGCTTCAGAAATTTCTGAAGATGAATTTACATTAAAATAGATCAGATCTAAATATAACACGGATCAACAAGCTAATCCATGGATCACCAAAGTGAAATGCAAAGCCCAGCACCAGAGATCTCTCATCAAAAATGGGATCAAAACACCCTGCAGAACCTCTAATGAAAATAACGTCGTTCCTCAATGAAAACTACGTTGTAGCTTGAATAACAATGGTGGCCTGATGCCAAGATACAAATTTGAAGCTAAAACAGTAGAGGCACTCTTCCAGGAGGTTAAAATACACACTCCATGAGAAGAGGCTCCAATACAAGCTAGATCTCTGCAGATCTAGAATCCCACTTGCTGCAGCTTACAAAAGCAAGCAAACCCTCACTGGATCTGCACTGCAATTGGAAGTAGAGCTTGGCCCAAAGCTGGATAGTGGATCAAATCAGAAATACTCCTCCAAGAATCCTCAAGGGAAGAGGTGAAATCCCTGCATAGGAACTCCAAGTGCTAAGCAGCGCAATTCTCTACTAAACAGCAGAGAATAGTATTTGTCTAAACAGACAAGATACTCAGAAATATAATCAATCAACAAAACTTCTGAGAATTCTATGCATAGAAATGAGTTTGTAGCTCCTGGATCCCTTAGATCAGCTCATCTAAGATCTAAATCAAAAAGAAGAGAAAAAACAAATCATATTAGGTGGCTTAAACAAATCTCCCACAAACTAGTCTAGCTGAAAATCACCCAAAGAGAGGGGTTGCAGCTATATGCAAAGGACTGCTTCAGAAATAATGCAGATCCACTTAAGCACATTAGGAGGCTGATATGGAGGTTCATAAATCAGATTTATAACAGCAAATCAAATGTACATTACATCCCATACATTGTTCAAGAGAAAGAATGAGACAATACAGGAAAAATCCTCAAAAATGAGGTGCTACAACCATAAGAAAAGACTTCATAACCATGACAGCGTTATTTTCAGGGGCTGAAGCAGCAGTTTATTAATCCTTAGATCTAGACTAGACCTTTAAATAAAAATATAGATATATATTAGATCTGTGTACAAGAAGATCTCATCTATACATTCCCCTTGGGGTTTTGTGCAAAACATGAAGCACAGAGAGTAGATCTGAGATCTAAGGTTGCAGATCTGTAGAATGATTCAAAAATTTCTGAATAATACAATGGTACAGCAGATTAGATATAGATCTATATTTTTATGTACAGATCTTCTCTAGATCTGATTATTAATAAACTGCTGCTTCAGCCCCTGAAAATAATGCTGTCATGGTTATGCAGTCTTTTCTTATGGTTGTAGCACCTCATTTCTGAGGATTTTTCCTGTATTGTCTCATTCTTTCTCTTGTACAATGTATGGGCTGTAATGTACATCTGATTTGTTGTTATGCATCTGATTTTTGAACCTCCATATCATCCTCCTACTATGCTTCAGTGGATCTGCGTTATTTCTGAAGCAATCCTTTGCATATAGCTACAGCCCCTCTCTTTGGGTGATTTTTAGCTAGACTGGTTTGTGGGAGATCTGTTTAACCCACCTAGTCTGATTTTTTTTTGCTCTCCTTTTGGATTTAGATCTTAGATGAGCTGATATAAGGGATCCAGGAGTTGTAAACTCATTTCTATGCACAGAATTCTCAAAAGTGTGTTATTTCAGCAGGCTTGCTAAGTTTTTCCATATTTGGAATATTACAGTGGTATCAGAGCTCAGCAAGCCTATTTCAAAAGGGAGATAGCATCAATACAAGACATAATAATTTAAAACACAGCAAATATAAATGGACTTGAAATCATTCTTTCTCGAAGTGTACATAGAGCAGCCTGAATGTAATATTCCAAAATTTGCAAGCAGCAAATTGGAATATTAATTTTTGCTTATATCATCTAGGAGATTAATAAAATGGGTAAAAGGCCCATGAGTAGGAATAAAATCCCTCATAGTGTGAAAGGGATCTATGGAGTAGCTTGATTTTTCACCTTCCAGTGTGAAAAGGGGAAAATACATGAGGACAAGGTCAAGTTTGACCAAGTCAACAGTGTTGCCTAAGAGGGTGTAGTTTGCATGAGAAGACAGCGCAGTTTGAGAGGGAGGAATATTATTTGTGGAAAAAACCCTAATGTGTGGGGTCCAGGGTAAAGAGACATTCACTTTTATAAAAGAAGGAAGAGGTAGCCATAGTGAGACATCTTTGAGCATATTGATTTTGGTCTGAAGAATATTTTCATTCTCCGTCTGTTCAGTTGAATTGCAGTGTTGTTTAGCACGAGGGATTCCTGCTTAGGATTTCCTCTCCTTCTTGAGAGGCCTCTTGAAGGATTTCACTTCATTTCTCCACATCTTAGCTCAAGGCCAAAGCCACTCCTTTCAGTCACTGCATTATTTCTGCTGAAGTATAACGTAGTGTTGCTGGGTGTTGCAGTGGAGGGTTCCACAACACCATTTCCTTGGCTCATCTTTCAAACGGGGGATCTCATATTCCTCCAGGAGGTTATTGAAGGGGATTTCAGAGCTGATTTTCATATCTTGGCATCAGGCCAAGCATCTCCCATCATATACAGCGCAGTCCCTTCTTTAGACTGCGTTATTCCAGTGAGTATCTACAGTGGGGGTTTGCACCACCATTTTGGAAGGCAATATCTTCAGTGTTAGGATTAGCCTATAACTTGAGAGATCTGTTGGAGGAGGTTCATTTCAGATTGATCGTCATCTTCAGCCATCTCCTTCTATTTTCTGAGTTGCAACTGTTGCCCAGCAACTCCGCATTCCTGCAGATTTTCCATTTGTACATGTATTGCAGCCAATCCTTCTAGGGATTGTTGTATTGTTATTTTCAGGGCTTGAGAGCTTTCTCCCCCATATTTTTTTGAGTTGATATTCCTATATCATTGTATTTTCATTTTATATGTTGTTGTGTCTCCTATAGACTGCGCTTTCATAGCCTGGGGTTTTACGTATGTAGCAGTGTTCTTTATCTCCTTGTACATGTATTGTTGAGGCTTGCATTAATTTGCTTGAGTGACTCTTTCCTCAAGGATTTGTATATAATTGCTGATATAATACATATTTGATGGCTATCTGTATCTTCAACTTCCTTGGCTTAATAAAATAACGTTTTTTTTCCAACTCTTGTGCATTCATTGTTGCAGTCACTTCATCGAGCACTTTCTGAAGACAACTAGGTGTGGGAGATCTGTTTAACCCACCTAGAGGGATTTCTTTGGAGCCTCCTCTTGGATTTAGGACTTAGACACATTTTTCTAAGGGATCCAAATCTTGGTTTCAATTCCTGTAGCATCCATTACTAGAAAATGTGTTTTCCAGTCATGCCTTGCCAGCTGTTCCTGACTTGGAATATTACAGTGGTATCAAAGCAAATTTCTTGGTTCAGCCTGTGAGTCTAAGCCCAAGAGATCAGAATATTGAAGAGGATGGGTTTTATCTCATCATATTTGAGATCCATGAATAACCTCCCCAAGGAGGACAAGCAGAAAGAAGAGGAAGGACCCTGCACTTCCTATTCTCACCAAGAAGGAGATAGAGAAATGAGCAGGAAAAAGACTCCATTTTCTGAAGGAGAAAAAGGGGATAAGCTTACAAAGATTCTTCCTAAATCTGTACATATTATTCATGAATACTTCAAGAAGATTAGGAGGGATATTTATGGAGAATCTCCAAAAGATTTTGAATCTAAAGCAAACTCTAGATTGACATATGAGGAGTGTGAGCAAGCAGCTACACACCTTAATACACAGCGCAGTCACATGCCCAAGATTGTCGGAAGAGATATGGGAAGAGAAGAAGAGGTTGCTAGGAGGGAAACCCTTAGTTATTTCTTGAGAGAGTATGAGTTTCAAACTCAGAAATTTCGAGATCATCTCAGTTTTTCAGAGTTTTGCAAGATGAAGGTGAAAGGAAGAGAGCAGCAAGATAGATTTCATCTATCTACCTTTGAAGGTTCACCTGTATGTTCAGCCAAAGCTTGGGTGGAGGAGTTAGATACCTTTTTGCAGCAGCACCAAATTCTTGAAGAGGAAGCCATCAAAGTTGCAGCGTTGCATTTGAGAGGTAAGGCCTATGCCTGGTGGATCTTTGAATCCTTTTCTTTGAGAAATGTAAACATTGCATCCTATGCTAGTTTCACTAAAGCATAAGTGAAAATATTTGATAGAAGGATTAATGAAACACACATGGTGGAGCCAAACAAGAGAACCCAAAAAAACCCTTGCATGAGAACACAGTACCATTTCAGAAAACCATGGGGAAGGCTGAAAACTTGCACCATACCTTGCCAAGAGAAAAAATTTCTTCTCACACTTTTGAGCACAAGAGCATGGAGGTCTCTTTTTCAAAAAGGGATCCAATCATTGGAGGATTGCCCATTCATGTTTCAGAGATTGAGGGCAACAGCGTTGTTCTATCTAGAGATTATCTAGTGCCTCATACAGAGGAAGGATGAGCTCTTGCTCCAAATAGAGGGATGCTTGCATATTTGCAAGGAAGTCCCCAGGATCTCATGTGTGGATATCAATTCACAACTCATGTTTTACATGTGTCATTGTTGAGGAGGTGTGGAACCATGGAGACACAAGGAGAAGGTAGGGAGAAGACCCAACATCATGAGATGAGGAGTATACATCCCTATTCATTTCTGGAGGTTGATGCACCTAAGAAGGTGATTAGATTGCATAGTGGAAGAATGGAGAGTTATTTTCATTCATTTATTCAGTCATCTCTTGATGATGATGTCTCATTGCATGGAGACATTTTTCTGGGGAGACCACTGGATCAGAAGAGGAGGATGGATGCTTCACTATTTGAGGGACCACTAAGTGATTTTAGAGGAGTGGGAACCTTGGGATATCTTGATACAGTGCTGGGAGTCTGGGGTATACTCAAGGAGAGAGGGAGCATTCTCTCAACATCAGCATCACCCACTTCCATTTCAGATTATGTGCTATGGCAGAAGCAGCAAGGGAAGGATAGCAGCCTTCCAACTTGCATCTTTGGCATGGGAGATGTCAAAGAAGAGGGCAGCCATATGACAGATGTTCTTCATGAGATATCACCAGCGCTGTCACTATGGAGGATAGATCCATATTGGAGCTCCCAGTTGTTGGTGGAGTATTCCAAGGATCTTCATACTTGTCGGATATTGGATGGCCAATTGCATGAGAAGGAGTATTCAGTCATAGATGGGGTCATCTACTATCATGGTAGGATCTTCTTATCTGGAGCTTCCAAGCTCAAGGAGAATTTTCTACAAGAAGGACATATGGATTTCCTTTTCAGCCACACACATTCTATGAGAGCATACCACACCATCATGGAGGGGTATTCTTGGGAAGGCTTTCAGGAGGAGATGTATCAGCATATGAGTAGATGCATGGATTACATAAAGATGGAGGAGTTAGCACAGCCACCTCTATTCTCTTTGAGGATGAGGGGGAACTCATTTATGAGCCACTCCATTTGTATGAGCAGAAAATATGGTAAGGGTATTCATTATTGTTTACATGATTCTTTGTACAATATATATATGCATCCCTTAATCATACATGTGCAGGATGATGCTCCAAGGAGGAGCATTCTTTTTTCTAGACCACATAGTTTAGATGAGGCCATGAGCATGATTGATGGCTATTCCCTAGGAAGACTTGGGGAAGAGATATATTATGGAGGACATGCTTATTGTACACCTTACATCCTTCACTTCCTCCATAATTATGAGGAGATTGGAGTAGCAAGCAAGTGGTTGAGAAACCACACTTTTTATCAATCTCTATTGCAGTTGAGGTTCAAGCTGTGTTGGTTGCATTTGAGGGACCATTTTCCTTCTCACTTGTTACACATGGCAGCAAGCATGATTATCATTTTTTCTCCCTATGGTTCTATTGTTTCTGTCTTCTTGAGGAGCATGCTTGGGAGAGAGACACATTGGGTGAATGTGTCCTTTGAGGGAGGAATTCCTCACACTTTTTGCACTACATGTTCTAAGGGGAGCATGGGATATGATATGGTCACCTTCACAACACATTTGTCTCTTTATGAGGTGAGACATATGATGGAGGAGATGCCATATGATGATGACTTCCAACTCATCATATATGGGGATGTTTGGGACAGCATGATTTGCAGCATTGGAGGAGAGGTCTTTGAAGATCTAGTCCTCATCTTGCCACTTGAGGGAAACCTTATTGCAGCCCAGGATCAGCAGACTTTCTACACTTATCTTAAGTGGAAATATGGATAGCATGGGGTAGGCTACATTGTCTACCATGTGCAGAATTTCAGCCCACCTACTTTGCCGGAGCTAGAGGTGGAGGATCGTTTCCAGGAGTTGCCTAGTTGGGAGGTGACTCATTTTGCATGGCTCATAGCTTGGATATGGAAGATCCATATGGGAAATATAGTTCCCATTATATTTCAAATCCCATTCTTCAAAGAGACCTCTAGAAATCACCTTTTTATCCTCTTTGAGTATCTCCCCTTTACATGATGATGGCTTGATAGCTGACTTGCATGCTGAGGAGGATCAATGTGGAGGCTTGATTGATGATATCGCATCACTTCACTTGGAGGAGATCATCATACATGGATGCTACAGGGAGAGGAGGAAAGAAGAATTCAGTCTATTCTTGCACTTGCTTGAGGACAAGAAATCTTTGAGAGGGGAGGACTGTAATATTCCAAAATTTGCAAGCAGCAAATTCGAATATTAATTTTTGCTTATATCATCTAGGAGATATTCAAACATGCTGAATATTCAAACATATTATTCAATGAAGTACATGACTCTGTGACCTTCCTATCACCAATGACTCATACTTACATCAAATATCCAACCAAGTGGATTTACATATGAGACTCAAATACCCAACCAAGTGGGTTTACATATGAGACTCAGCTACCCAACCAAGTGGGTTTACAAATTTGAATCAACTACCCAATCAAGTGGGTTTACAAATTGAACAAGTCCTTACATGACTGAATATTACAAAATGTCATCATAGGTCTCAACATGACCTTTTTCATCAAATTACAAATATGACATTTTATGACCACTATCAGAAAGACCTCAAGAGAGATCATATTTCAGAATCATAAGCCAACAATGCATAATACCTAGCAAGGCTATTGCTTCCCCTGAACCTGTACATCAGTGTACTCCTTCATCTCCCCCTTAGCTTGTGCATCCTGAACACTTTTCAACAGAAGATCATCAAGGCATCTTTACCCAATATCAAAGAATGAGACAGAAATATAAGAGATAAAACTTCACCAAAGATACCATACAGCATCAGAGATATCAAATAGTGCTACAGATGTGCTGTAAAATGCTGACCCCAACCAAAAATTGTCAGCAACTTACCATACGCAGCTTTCTGTGGATAAAATCGCGTATATACGCGACTGTCTTTCAGGAAACCCACGTATTCAATTTGATCTTCTAAATTTAAGCAGTTCTGATTTTCTTCCCAGCAGAGACTACTCCTAGCTTCTGTCTGAGATATTCGAACGCTTCCCTGGGCAGAGGTTTGATAAATATATCAGCAACTTGTTCTTTGGAGGGAACATACTCCAACTTCACCTTTTGTTCAAGCACTTGTTCACGTAAGAAGTGATACTTGATGGGAATATGCTTGGTCTTTGAATGCATAACAGGATTCTTTGAGATATTGATGGCACTTGTATCATCACACATAATGGAGATAGGAGGTGTATATTTGATTTGAAAATCTTGCAGGGTTTGCATCATCCAAAGGAGTTGAGTGCAACAAGACGCGGCAGCCACATATTCTGCTTCTACTGTAGATAAGGCAATAGAATTTTGCTTCTTGCTGAACCAAGATACCAACTGGGGCCCCATATAGAATGCACCACCACTAGTGCTTTTCCGATCATCAACATTTCTAGCCCAATCTGCATCCGTGTAAGCATGAAGAGTAAGATCAGCATTCTTTGGATACCATAGTCCAAAGTCTTGAGTTCCTTGTAGATATTTGAATATTCTTTTGACAGCCTGAAGGTGAGACTCTTTTGGATTAGCTTGGAATCATCCAACAACCCCAACTGCATGCATAATGTCTGGTCTAGTCCCAGTGAGATAAAGTAGGCTTCCTATCATTGATCTGTATTCTGGTTGATTCACCACGGGAGAATCATCATGAGAACTGAGGTTACATCCGGTTATCATTGGTGTACTTATAGGTTTGCATTCTTCCATGCCATACTTCTTTAAAATTTGCTTAATATATTTTGCTTGTGATAAGAATATTCCATCTGCAGTTTGATGCACTTGCAACCCAAGAAAGAATGTTAGTTCTCCAAGTAAGGACATTTCAAATTCTTGCTGCATGACAGAAGCAAATTTCTTACTCATAGATTCTTCATTACTCCCAAAAGTGATGTCATCAACATATACAACCACAATCAATAGTTTATCATTTTCAACCTTTGTGTATAAGTTGCTATCAGCGGACCCCTTTGAAAATCCTTGTTGATGAAGATATTTGTCAAGACGATAATACCATGCCCTTGGAGCTTGTTTGAGACCATATAGAGCCTTTTTAAGTCTATAAACAAGATTTTCATCATTTCCCAAAATGAATCCTTCTGGTTGTTCTATATAAACTTCTTCTTCTAGATTACCATTGAGAAATGCAGATTTAACATCAATTTGATAGACTTTGATTTTTTGAGAACTTGAAAAAGCAAGAAACATTCTTATGGCTTCAAGTCTAGCTACAAGAGCAAAAGTTTCTTCAAAGTCTATACCTTCTTGTTGAGTGTACCCTTTGCAAACAAGTCTAGCTTTGTTCCTTATAACATCCCCATTTTCATTTAACTTGTTTTTGAATATCCATTTAGTTCCAATGACATTTTTGTTATGAGTCCTTGGAACTAATTCCCAAGTGTGATTCTTTTCAATTTGATCAAGTTCTTCATTCATGGCTTGTATCCAACATTCATCTTTGCTAGCTTGATTGACATTGTGTGGTTCAATAGTGGACAGAAATGCCAGATAGCTAGAAGATCCCACAAGAGTCCTTCTTGTTTGTACACCAGACCCTTTGTCACCCAAAATTTGAGATTCTGGATGGTTCTTTTGAACATATCTAGATGGAGCTTTTCCAGATAAATCATCTCCAGATTCTTCATTGGGTTCACTGTCTGTATTATTTCTATTTGATGTAGAAGGATATACGCCATCATCACCTTCATCTGTTGCTTGTTTTTCTTCTTTTGAAGCTGCAGGAGACTCATCAATAACAACATCAATACATTCAACAATATTTCGAAGTCTTCTATTGTAACATTTGTATGCTTTACTTTGAGAAGAATAGCCAAGGAGCATACCTTCATCTGCTCTTGGTTCAAACTTGCCAAGATTTTCATCATTATTTTTGATAAAGCATTTTCTTCCAAAAACTTTAAAATGTTTCACAGAGCGAGGATTACCATACCAGAGTTCATATGGCGTTTTGTCACTATTTACACGAACATGTGCCTTGTTGAGAATATTTACCGCTGTGTGAGCTGCTTCCCCCCAAAATGTGTCAGGTGTTCCGGAATCATCAAGCATGGCTCTAGCCATTTGTTGAACTATTCTATTCATTATTTCTGCTACACCGTTCTGTTGAGGAGTGCCTGCTACCGAAAACTGTATTTTTATGCCATGTTGTTCACAAAATTCAAGGAATTCATTTGATGTATATTCACCTCCTCGATCAGATCTAAGACATTTGATTTTTAGATCTAATTCATTTTCAACCAAAGCTTTGAATATCTAGAATTTCTCAAATGCTTCATCCTTGTGTTTAAGCAACCCAATCCAACACATTCTAGAGAAGTCATCAATAAATAAGATATAATATTCTTCACCACGTGGTGACGTTTTCCTCATAGGTCCACATATATCTGTATGAATAAGTTCAAGGGGCCCATTTGATGATCCTTCCTTGGCATTAAATTGCACTCTGGTCTACTTACCGAATTGGCAAGATTTGCATATGATATTTTCAGGAAGAGTAATATTGGGAAGACCACGAACAGCTTTAAGTCTGCTTGATTTGTTGATTTGAGAGAAGCTCAGATGCCCCAGCCGTCTATGCCACAGCCAATTTTCTGATGATTTGCTCAAGTAACATTGATCTTTGCAGTTCTTCAATACATACAGGTTATTTGGAGTCCTTTTTCCTTTTATAATTGTTTTACCTGTATCAAGATCACGTACCACACATTTTTTTGAACTAAAGACAACCTCAGTTCCTTGATCACACATTTGACTTACGCTTAACAGGTTATGTCTCAATCCATCCACATACATGACATTGTTAGCTTTCACTTTTTCTTTTAGAAAAACAGATCCTTTTCCTTTAATGATAGCGAGTGTATCATTTCCAAAGGTAACATTCTTTTCCTTTTCTTAGGCATTATAAGCATGGAGTTTGTCTTTGTCACCTGTCATATGTTTTGAGCATCCACTATCAATGTACCATTGATTTTCTTCTCCTTCTGCAAATAAAGCTATACCACAATTCTCAACCTATACATCCTTCTTTTTCCATACTTTGGTGTTGGAAGGAACATGTTCTTTTGGCTGGACTTTGCTCCTGCATTCAGATTCTTCATGGCCAAAGTTATTGCAATAAGTACATTCAACTTCATTTTGAAGAGGAGAAAAGTTGTTATAGGTATTCTTCTTTGTTCCAATGTCAATCATTTTCTTTCTTTCTTCTCTTTTCATGATAGTTTTATATGCAACACATTGAACAGCTTTATGACCAAAATTGTGACATGAGAAACATTGTCCATTGAAGTAGAAATTTCTGCGATCATGAAATCTTCTATTTGAATTTACCTGCTGAAAAGTATTCGTGCTGAATTTTCTTGACTTGAACTGCTCATGCTTTACCTGTGAAGAATATTTATCCCCTTTCTGAGTGGCAGAATGTTGTAGACCAGTTGTAGCTGCTTTTAGATAATTTGGTGCTGAAGCTTGAGAAGATTCTCTGGTATATCCAAGACCTGTCTTTATAAGAGGAGAACGTTGTACCTTGATAATCTCATCTAAGGTTTCAGATCCTTTAGCAAATCTAAGATTCAGATTCTTTACTTTCTCAAGTTCTTTTCTTAGACTTACCACTTCACATTCTAATTTTTCATTGTGCTTCTTCTCTTCTTCAATCTGATTTTTTAGAGTCTCTATAATTATTTTACTTTCCTCTAAGCATATTTTGAGTTGATTGTTTTCATTAAGAAAATCATTGTCCTCTAGGGCATCCATAAAAGTATCCTTATCTTCTTTAGAATCATTTTCAAATGCCATAAGAAGTCTAAGATTTTGTTCACCTTCTTCCTCGCTATCAGATAACCCATCACTGTCTTCATGAGTATAGTAACTTTTTCTAGTGCTAGACCGGTTCTTATTTCTTCTTGCTACTTCCTTTCCTTTTGAAAAAGTTTCTTTATGAGGACATTTAGCAGCATAATTTCCAACTCTTCCATAATTAAAACATTTGAAAGGAAGTTTACCTCTGAATCGTCCTATGCCAAGTTGAAGTTTCTTTACAAAATTTACCTCCTCTTCTACTGAGACATATCCTGATCCTTCTGCTTCTTGTACATCTTTCCCTTTTGTAGAAGCTCTAAAGACGGCTTCTTTGACATCCGATGATCCTCCCCTTCTCATTTCATAAGTAGTTAGTATCCCATGAAGTTGCACCACAGTAAGGTTTTGGAGATCCTGTTTTTCTTCAAGTGCAGAAACTTTTGACTCAAATTTTGCCGTTAGTGATCTTAAGATTTTCTCAACCAAAGTAGATTCAAATATTGTTTCTCCCAGATTTCTCATACGATTTACAATGTCATCAAGACGTAAAAAGAAACTAGCAATACTCTCATCACTATGCATTTTTAACTTTTCATATTCTATTCTGAGAGTTTGGAGTTTTGCACTTTTTACCTTTGCATCACCTTCATAACTTAGAATGATTTTGTCCCATATTGCCTTTGTTGTATTCAGCTGCATGACCTTGACAAATTCTGATTCAGTTAGACTCCCCAATAGAGCATTGACTGCCTTTGCATTAGTTTCATAATTCTTCTTTTCTGTCACATATGTTGGTACCGAGGCTGGATATTGATACCCTTGTTCAACAATGGCCCATATATCTGCTCCCATAGACTGAAGATAGGATCTCATCCTTATTTTCTAGAAGATTAAATTGCTTCCATTGAAGAGTGGAGGCTTGATAGACGTTGTTCCCTCAAGATTGCTCATCTTGCTTGATCTTCCTTCTAGCGGTTAAGCCTTTTCAGAAGGACCCGCTCTGATACCAATTGTTGAGAAGAATACTGAGAGGGGGGGGTGAATCAGTATTCAGGGCAGACGATGAAACTTTTCATTTTCTTTCATAAAACCAATATGCTACTTTCCTGAAGGAAACTAGCGTATATATGCAAATATCCTTTATTGAACTCGCGTATGCTCAGAGATATAATTATGCATTCAATTCTTAACTCAGATCATTACTTTATTCATTCATCAGATATTTCAGAAAGCAGTAAACAGATACAGAAAGAACAGAATAATCATCACACATAGGCAACACACATGAACACCAAGATTTTTAGGTGGAAACCCAATTCGGGAGAAAACCACCGCTGCCGTCGTCTCAGCCTTCAAAATTTTATTATTAAGAAAAATTCTTACAACATGTACTGGTGCAGACTCATACCAGTACGCAGGCACCCACCTGCAGAAGGCTACAACCTTCTCTCGTTTACCAGCCTCTCCTGGAAGGGAGCTACAACCCCCTGCACTCATTTACCAGCCTCTCCTGGAAGGGAGCTACTACCCCCTGATAACTTCTACTGGCAGAAAGCTTCCACTTTCATACTGAAGGCTTCAACCCTCAGATCCACTGCAGACCACGTTTCATCAATTTTCAAACTGGATCAAACAGCTCCAACACAACCCTTTACTTGTCAATAAAAAACCTTTTCCCAAAGCATCAAACAGAACAGTGAAACCACTGTAACCAGAATATCAGATATAACCCAGACTTCAGAATAGATATGCAGAAACACATTCAACCTTCAGCAACCATCAGATCATAAATCATACGCACTTTTATTTAATAAGACCCGCGTATATACGCGCCTTTCAGAAGACGAACCCGCGTATACTTCAGTACATTTTCCAAAGAAAACCCTAACTGCGCATACGCGCTTTTCTTTCCACATACCCACGTATACACGCGCTTTTCATGAAACGAACCTACGTATAGATCTATAAAAGATAAACTTGGCAGTACAGACCAGATCTATAAACTTACCCAGATTTCTTCAATCTCTTCAACAGGATTGCGCCAGGTCTTCTTCACTTCTTTTCAGATCATCCTTGACATTCACCATTTCTAGATCTAGAGATCTTGAGCCTTCATCATGTTCATAGGAGCATCATAGATTCAGATCTATCAATTAGGAACAAAGTTCACCCATACAAATATACTTCAGAGTGAAGTATTCATCAAAGCCCAGACTCATCCACATACCATGCACAATGATTTTCTTCTCCTTATATAGGTTTACCCTTTTTCAATACCATGAGCCAAAACCACATTACTTTCGATGGTATTCCTGGGCGGGGTCACATTAGACGAATCATTACTCAATACAATGGGTCAATACCATGGTGGTTACCCCTGGTTTTACATATTTAGAGTGCTTTTGCCCATACGCGACTTGGCACGTTATTTCCCGCGTGCATACGCTACTTTGTCTAGACAAATCCGCGTATGCCTTGAGACATACTCTTTTCATCATGTTCTAGCACATACTGACATTCCTTCCATCATTACCTTTTGTACTCATTGTATATACATCAGATTTACATCATTTAACAAGTTCATCAAGACATATTCCATCAGGGACAACTTCATCAAGTAGGTTGCCATCATCTTCATCAAGTGGGTTGCCATCAAGGACAACACTCAGCATCATATTGCCAACAAGCACCCCGTGCTTGGTACACTCGGATAGACAGCTATTTCATTGGATTGGGCTTCACCAAAAGTGAAGTTGATGCAAACCTGTACCAAATTGTGGTGGAGGGTAAGATTTTAATCATTTTTCTTTATGTTGATAATTTAATATTGATTGGTGATGATCAGTTGATACACTCATGCAAGGAGGATCTTGCAAGGGAGTTTTAAATGAAGGATATGGGCCTCCTTCATTATTTCCTTGGATTTGAAGTATGGAAGCGGGATGGTGAAATTTTTGTGTCTCAAGGCAAGTATGCGAAGGAGATATTGGGTAAGTTTAACATGGAGAGTTGCAAACCCATGGATACTCCTCGTCCAGGAAACTGGAGGAAAGAGTATGCTAATTCTGGAGAGGTAGTGGATGCTATTGTCTATCAACAGTTAGTGGGTTCGCTAATGTATCTAGTGAACACGAGACTAGACATTTGTTATGTTGTTAACCAACTGATTCAAGCTATGTTTAAGCCTACCAAGCTCTTTTAGAAGGCGGGGAAGCATGTCCTGAGATACCTGAGGGGCACATCAGAGTATGGTCTATGGTACAGACAGACAGATGGAGTGAAGTTGCATGGCTTCATGGATGCAGATTGGGGTGGTAGTGCATCGAACAGAAAGAACACATCAGGGGGATATTTAGCATTGGTTTGACAGAATTTTCCTGGTACAGCAAGAAACAACGATCCGTGGCACTCAGTTCAGCGGAAGCAGAATACATGGCAGCAATTCAAGTTGCATGTGAGGCTATCTAGATAAGAAAGATCTTGGTTGGTTTGTTTCGTTCTCAGATGGATCTGACAATGATTCACTATGATAATCATAGTTGCATTAAATTCTCGATTAACCCTATGTTTCATGATTGGTCCAAGCATATAGATATCTGGTACCATCATCTCAGAGATTGTGTTCAGAGGAGAATCATGTTGCTTCAGTACATTCCCACAGAAGATCAGGATGCAGATATTCTGACGAAGGTGCTCACCAAGAGAAAATTTGAATACCATAGAGACAGGATCAGGTTGAAGGATAATCCCTTTCTTGTTGAGAGGAAGTGTTGAGTTCAACAAGAAATTTTTGGCACCCATGATCCTAGTGACTTGAAGCACCTACACTAGGGTGTGGCCCATAGGCTATTTTTAGGTGAATGTCTATTTTTATTATCCCATAAATTAGATGGACATCAAACTGTAATCTATTCTCAATGTGGACTTGAAATAGTTAACTGAAGTGGAAAAAATAGCTATCTAAGTGAATTTCGAGTTAGAGGTTGGTTGGTGGGACATGCAGAGTAATTCTAGTTGTAACAGAGTTCGAAGTGCAGTGGTGCATGAGTTTGTGCAAGTTGTAAAGATTTTAACTCAATTAAGAGAGTTAAACTCAGTTGTGCTAGTTGTAACTAAAGATACAAGTAGTGAGAGATTAAGTGAATTAAATATTAATTAATTCAGATGCAGTGATCTCACATGCAATTGAGGATTTACTAATATTAGCTGCATGCATGTCAAATCCAGTGGAGACTCAGTTGAGTTCTAGGTGAAAGGGAAGTTGACTATCAGTTGTGACATTATCCGCTTGCACACATTCAAGCACACACATATTGTATGTGCCCATGATACTTGCGTAGTCAAGGTAGGCAGGATTGCATCAATTCATGGATTACATTCAGCAGGGATTACGCAGTGAAGGCAAGTTGTCTGGAGATAGTAAATTGGCTAAGGAATTTGCGAATTTTTGTATGATTGTGTGATACAATTAGCTGATGTACTGAGGGCTCTTGTGAGAAGAGTTTTGTATGTAATTGTTTCATGATCCATGATATAATATACAATAGAAGATAGTGGGGTTTTTAGCTGTAATATTTCCTCAGAAAATTATCTGTGTTGTGTGTGATTGATCTTTCTTCATGTTCATGTGATTAGCAATTGTGTTTTTAATTCCGCAAAATATTTGTAGAAGCGATTCAGTATTTAACTTTAGCACATTGTTAGATCGGGTGAATCCAAGATATACATATATGTTGTATAATTTCTACATGCTTCTCCCCAAAAGGTGTTAGGAGTTCCAAGTTCATCAAGCATAGCACGAGCCATCTGCTAAACTATTCTATTCATTCTTTCTACCACGCCATTTTGTTGTGGAGTTCCAACTACAAAAAATTGTCTTTTATGCCATATTTTTCACAGAAATCAAGGAATTCATCTGATATATATTCTCCTCCTCGGTCAGATCTAAGACATGTGATTTTTAGATCTAATTCATTTTCAACCAAATCTTTGAAGATCATAAATTCTTTAAATGCTTCATCTTTATGTTTCAGTAAACCGATCCAACACATTCTAGAAAATTCATCAATAAATAGAATATAGTATTGTTCTCCACGAGGTGAATTTTTCCTTACAGGACCACATAAATCAGTATGTATAAGATCAAGAGGCTTACTTGTCGATCATTCTTTGGCATTAAATTTCACCCTAGTTTGCTTACTGAATTGGCATGATTTTCATATGGTACTTTCAGGTAGAGTGGTGTTAGGTAGATCACGAACAGCTTTGATTCTGCTAGATTTTCTTATTTGAGAGAAGCTCAAATTTCCTAATATTTTGTGCCATAACCAATTTTCTATAGATTTACCTAGATAGAATTTCTCTTGGCCACCTTTCAATATATACAAATTGTTGGGTTTTCTTGTTCCTTTTATTACGTTTTTTCACGTGTCAAGTTCACGAACTACACACTCTTTTGAACTAAAGACAACTTCATTTCCTTGATCACACATTTGACTCACACTCAAAAAGTTATGCTTTAAACCATACACATACATAACATTGTTAGTTTTAACCTTTTCTTTTAGAAAAACTAATCCTTTACCCTTAATGATAGCAGGGGATTCATTTCCAAAAGTAACACTCTTTTCCTTCTCTAATGCATTATATGAAAGAAGTTTATTTTTATCACCTGTCATGTGTTTTGAGCATCTGTTATCAATGTACCGTGGATTTTCTTCTCCTTATGAAAATATAGCTATGCCACAAATTTCAAACTGTAAGTCCTTCTTTCTCCATACCTTGGAACTTGTGGGTACCTGTTCTTTTGGTTGAAGTTTGCTCCTGCATTCTTCATGTCCAAATTTATTGCAAAAATAACATTCAATTTCATCTTGAAGAGGAGAAATGTAGTTATAAGTATTCTTATTTATTCCTGTCTCATTTCTTTGCTTTCTTGCTTCTCTGGTCATGATGGTTTTGTATGCAACACATTGAGCAGCTTTATGACCAAAATTATGACATGAGAAACATTTTACATTAAAGAATAAATTTATGCGATCATGGAACCTTCTATTGATGTTTAACTTTTGATTGATATTTTTGTTATTTTTCATCCTTGAATTGAAGAAGTCTTGCTTTACCTGGGCATTATCTTTGTTCTTTTGTTGAGTGATGAAGTATTGCTGGCTAAATTTAGCTGCATTCAGATAGCTTGTTGTTGAAGACTGAGAAGATTCGCCGATATATCCAAGACCTTTTTTTACAAGAGGAGAGCGGTGCACCTTGATAATTTCATCTAAGGTTTCGGATCCTTTATCAAATTTAATATTTAAAGTTTTCACTTTCTCAATTTCCTTTCTCGGACTTACTATTTCACATTCTAATTTCTCATTGTGCTTCTCCTTTTCTATAAGTTGATTCTTTAGAGTATATATGGCTATTTTTTTCTCTTCCAAACATATTTTTAGTTGATTGATTTCTTCAAGAAAATCATTTTCTTCTAAAGCATCCATAAAAGTATCTTTAGCCTCACTAGTGTCTTTTTTAAATGCCATGAGTAGTCTAATATCTTGATCAGATTCTCCTTCTTCACTATTTGATAGACCATCACTATCTTCATGAGTATAATAACTTTTTCTATTTATAAATTGTTTCTTAGTACCTTTTTCTAAATCCTTTCCCTTTTCATGATTATCTTTATGAGGAAATTTAGCAGCGTAATGACCAACTCTTCCAAAAGAAAAAAATTTAAAAGGAATATTACCTCTGAACATTCCAGTGCCAAGTTGAAGTTTCTTTACAAAATTTATCTCATCTTCTTCTAATACATACCCTGATCCTTCTTATTCTTCCATTTCCTTGCGTTTTGTAGTAGCTCTAAAAGCAGCTTCTTTGACTTCAGATGAACCTCCTTTCCTCATTTCACACACAGTCAGAATCCCATGAAGTTGAAAAATAGTAAGAGTTTGTAGATCATGTGTCTCTTCAATAGCAAACACTTTTGACTCGAATTTAGGAGTTAGAGATTTTAA
This sequence comes from Pinus albicaulis, assembly GCA_034641835.2. Taxonomy (NCBI): domain Eukaryota; kingdom Viridiplantae; phylum Streptophyta; class Pinopsida; order Pinales; family Pinaceae; genus Pinus; species Pinus albicaulis. The sequence continues at coordinate 10,367,208 of CM076581.1, read as the reverse complement.
AACTTTTTCTACTAGAGTGGTTTCACTTATAACTTCACCCAGACTTTTCATATGATTTAAGATCTCATCTAGACGTAAAAAGAAACTAGCAATGCTTTCATCAATATGCATTCTAAGTTTTTCATATTGAATTCTGAGAGTTTGGAGTTTAGCACTTTTTACCTTAGCATCACCTTCATAGCTCAGAATGATTTTGTCCCATATCTCCTTTTTTGTATTTAAATACATAAGTTTAACAAATTTTGATTCAGTCAAACTCCCAAATAATGCATTGAAATCCTTTGCATTGGTTTTTTTGTTGCTCCTAGAGACAGCCTTGAGTTGCCAAAGACCAATGCCTAGGACATCTTATATAGCAAGGAGCATGTGATATAACAAGGGGAGTTATCAATAAAAGGCTCTCATGCTATCTCCTATAAACAGGGAAGTAAATTTAAAATGGGACCAAAACCTTCAGAAACTTGCCACAGGGAGAGAGATATGGCAGGAACAAGATGCATAACTCAAATACCAAAGCATCAAACAATTTAGAGACAGCTTACTGTAAAGCAGGCCAGTTTAGAAATACTTCACATAGATATAGGATTTGAAGGTGTTTACTGCGTAGGAAAAAGTGAGAGGATACTAGTTGTCATTGGGGTGATATCCAGATAAACAATATCCCCATATATGGGCTTACCAATTTAAGAATCCATACATGAAGATAGCGTTTTAAAAACACCTTCCCAAAGAAACTAGTATAGCAGAAATACGGTTGAGATGAAAATGGAACAGTATATCATGCATGAGCCATATTTAAAGCGCTTGACTGTTTCTAACATGAGTATCAACTAAGATAAATTATTGCCGAAATCAATGAGCCACTCGCATTCCAAAACATGATACAAGAAAAGTGAATGAAAACAAGATGGAACATTACATTAAAACATAAAAGGAGAAGTTACACACTGTGAAATACCAAAGACCAGAATCCTCATAACAAATAGAACTCCTCCTCACTGAAACCCAATGGGCTCTGAGCCTTCATACAAGAGTTCTTACAAAATGTATACAAAAATTTTCCTACTGCACAACTTTCTGATGAATCTGGAACCCTTACGATGTGTTTCTTCGCAGTTTTTATAGTTGAACGAAGAGCAGTGGTGGTAGATGGAAAACTAAATGCAAAATTAAAACCCAGAAGAGCCAGAGGGCCAAAGCCCATTCTGTTTAAATTCTTTGCATTTATCTCTGGTACCTTTTGGGACGAAAGAGTGATCTTCTTCCGCTTCCATTTACTCTGGTATGATCCTGATGTACTCTGATTGCAGTACTGTGTAGTGCTCTGGTGAATTAAAAAAATAGTGAAGTGAATTATTGAATGGTATGCCATACCGCATTAACAGCTGCTCTGGTAGCTTGGGACTGTGGTCAAGGCGGAAATCTTCAGGAACACGATAAATAATAAAACTGATATGGGCGCTTGGTACTTTAGAACCATATGCTGATGTGAAGCCCTGTTGACTTAGTTTTCTATGCATTGAACTCTCTGTTGCTTCATTTACATCTATGTCTATGAAATCTTGCCACTGTAATAAGGACTGTGTAATCATGGCGGCCTTTCCCACCTGGTAACCCTGCAGAACACGGCACTCGGTCATGAAATCCATGCATACGGGGGTGATTATGGAGGGCAGGAGAAAAATGGTGCGGCGGTGGTGGAACAGTGTTTTATGTGTAAAAACGGTGAAAAATGCAATGATACGGTGTATAATAGGGTTTGAAGAAAGAGTGCGTATGGACCATTCGATTTGGAGCTGGAGGCGTAGATCGACGGCGGGGATAAAACAGGGGACTGACATATGAACATTGGTGGAATGGACATAAAACCTTAAATTTTAGTGCAAATACGTAAGTTTGGACTATGGAGGAAATACAAAGGAGATATGTGAAATGCAACAGAAATGCGATGAGGTGGGACCCATATGGAATCGCAATTCGAAATCGGAGCGGGGTGGAGATACATATATATGAAACAATATTTCCAATGCGATTGGAGGTGGCCCAGAGGGGAGGTGCGATCGGAATGATCGGGAGAGGAGTTGCGATTGCGATGATCGGAGGTGGAACATGCGATGCGATCAATCGCATCGCAAATATCTGTGATGGACCGATCGGGGGGCTTCGCATAAATGTTGCTATTGCGATCCAAGCGGGGGTGCAATAAAGTGCCAGCCGTTTGATCTAATCGTCGGATCAACGGTGCACAACACGTCGCGGGACTTATAGACTTACGCCAATCGCATCGGAGTTTTTCTGCTGTAACAAAGGAAAAACGCCCGCCCGACACTCCGATTGTGATTAGTGCATAAGACTTAAGCGCTTGGTCTCAGCGCTAGGGCGTATGGGGGAAATGGTTAAGGGGCTTGCAGGAAAAAGGGGCTAGGCCCTTAATATAAGGTTTGAAAGTGGGATTTAGCCCATTTTAAGTGCATTTTAAGGATTGGGAAGGGGAACGATAGGAGGATAAAAGGGGAAAATAGCCAAACAAAGGGCAAGGGTAGAATTCAAAGGGGATTTTGGGTATGATTTTGAGGGTAAAGGAGGACTTTGACAGGGGGGAAAAAAGGGGTAAAAATGGACATTCTGCAGGAATGAAAAGGGCGAATAAAGGCCTTAGGAGCACATATTTTTAGTAATCAATGAGGCTTATTGACTCCAGAACAGCAGAGGGAAAGGGATTAAAGAGCAGGGAATCATGAAAGGCTTCAAGGATGATGTATTTTCAAGAGGAATCCATTCTTTGAAAGCTTAAAGATAGCTTGACCCCTTGTTTTCTTGTCAGAAATTAATAAGGGGCTAACATGATCAACATTGGCTCCATATGGGGACAGCATGTTCATCCCTGGACATGTATAGAACTTCGCAGACCGCCTGATCATCTTCTATGCAAACTCTGTTCTTTAGCACTTCCACTTTTCATTTCATGATTCATCATAACACCCACGTTATTCAAACAAAGATGAAACCAGAAAGTAAAAATATCCAAGCCAGGATTAGACTGTCTGGCACGCTGGACTTTGCAGAAATTAAAACAACTAACTACATGCTCACAGGTTGAGCTTTATTTGAGCTTTTCCTACCTACCCTACTCTAACTGGACTATTTACAAGTTTAGCTTACAAACATTGTCTTCCAATGCAACCAGTCCATCAAGTGATCCCATGACTAATCTATTCTGCCTAGCTCCTTGAGCAGGCTGGATAGGCAAGTTTGCTCCCACTCTTTCTGTTCTTCATCAGCAGCTTCAAAAAAAATTCTTTCTGTTCGCAACATGCTGCTTAAAAATACCTTTGATCCTTCTTCAAATGTTTGCAGGAAATGGGCATAAGGATCATGAAATGATACCTAGCTATGAATATCTGGAAGGCAGGCTTCAACCAGGATTTCTTCTTCTTCCAATGGATCAAGAGCAAGACTCTCTTGAGAAAGAGAATCTCTCTCATTTTCTTCATTTTTTGAACTGGAGGAATCATCGTATATAACAACTGAGTCCCCTCGGAGCTCTGATATATTCGATTTTGATGTGTTGGGCTCCGTGAAAAGGTCTATGTATTATTGAGAAAGGGCTTGCTCCATTAATTCCTCTTTTTCAAGAGAAGGCTCGTTATTTTCATCTTGCTCAAGGATCTCTTATTTGCTTTCTTCCTCATCCTCTAAAAAGGAAGGTTGCTGGTTTCCAGTCTCACTGATGATATGTGGTAAAGTAGAATGAAGATTCAAAGAATCTTCATCTGCTATTATACTGTCGTAGCTCTCCCCATCAGTGTCATAAATAGGTTGACTCGACCAGGTCAACCATTCTGGACGCTCAGCAGGTCTTTCTTCGTCCTGATTCTCAGAGGAGCTTTCTGGATCTGTATCATCAAACTCAGGAGATGAATGAGAAGGAGCGTGTGCTCTATAAGAGATTTCTGAGGTGGAATACTGATTTAATATCTAATCAATCTCCTCCTCAGTCAAAAGAGGGGTTTCCCTCTCATCATGGACCGAAGAACAACAATCCTCTTTCTCTTGTGTTAGCTGATATGGAGGCAGGATGTTTACTTAAGCCTCTTCTTCCCCATCAAATTTTGCCTCTTCTATGTGGTCTCTTTTTTCCTCAAGGCAGCGTTCCCTATTAGCTTTTGCTATTAGGTCGTGATACTCTCTGATCAGCATAGCACAATATATAGGTAAGCAATCAGGGAGTTCCTGCTCGCTTTCCTCCTCATCTTCCATGGGCTTTAAAGCATCATACATGTCTTGCTCATTATCCACGTCTTGAGTTTGTTCTTGTTCTGGAAGAGGCAGGGGCTGCTCTAAATAATCATCATTTGCATTCATATAAGCCGCATACATCTCCAGCACTCTATCAAACGTTTTCATTAATTCATATAATTTATCATACAAAGCATCTAGATTTGTATCCGTATTCATGTTTGGATCCATGTTTCTGCAAAGATGGTCACTGGATCTTCTCAACCAGTTCAGAGTCTTCTACCAGTGGATTCATTTGATCTTTTTGGAGTTATGGAATGTGGAGTCGCCAAGTGGATGGTTTAAGATCTTACTGTCCACCACAGTGGTTTACCAAATCAAATCCTTTTTTCTCTTCCTCAGCGGATTCGGGACTGCAATTAAATTTTTCTGATGAATGAATGTGGAGTCGCCAAGGTGAGGGATCTACAACTCTCAACTCTCTGTGCTCACCTACTTAGAGAGTGATTAAGATTTTTTCGAGGCCCAGGGATTCTGATTTTCTTAACTTCGTTCCCCGGAAACGGTGCCAGAAAGATGTTTTTGATCCTAGAGACAGCCTTGAGTTGCCAAAGACCAGTGCCTAGGACATCTTATATAGCAAGGAGCATGTGATATAACAAGGGGAGTTATCAATAAAAGGCACTCATGCTATCTCCTGTAAATAGGGAAGTAAATTTAAAATGGGACCAAAACCTTCATAAACTTGCCACAGGGAGAGATATATGGCAGGAACAAGATGCAGAACTCAAATACCAAAGCATTAGACAATTCAAAGACAGCTTACTGTAAAGCGGGCTGGTTCAGAAATACTTCACAAAGATATAGGATTTGAAGGTGTTTACTGCGTAGGAAAAAGTGAGAGGATACTAGTTGTCATTGGGGTGATATCCAGATACACAATATCCCCATATATGGGCTTACCAATTTAAGAATCCATACATGAAGATAGCGTTTTAAAAACACATTCCCAAAGAAACTAGTATAGCAGAAATATGGTTGAGATGAAAATGGAACAGTATATCATGCATGAGCCATATTTAAAGTGCTTGACTGTTTCTAACATGAGTATCAACTAGGATAAATTCTTGTCGAAATCAGTGAGCCACTCCCATTCCAAAACATGATACAAGAAAAGTGAATGAAAACAAGATGGAACATTACATTAAAACATAAAAGGAGAAGTTACACACTGTGAAATACCAAATACCAGAATCCTCATAACAGATAGAACTCCTCCTCACTAAAACCCAATGGGCTCTGAGCCTTCATACAAGAGTTCTTACAAAATGTATACAAAAATTCTCCTACTGCACAACTTTCTGATGAATCTGGAACCCTTACAATGTGTTTCTTCGTAGTTTTTATAGTTGAACGAAAAGCAGTGGTGGTAGATGGAAAACTAAATGCAAAATTAAAACCCAGAAGAGCCAGAGGGTCGAAGCCCATTCTGTTTAAATTCTCTGCATTTATCTCTGGTACCTTTTGGGATGAAAGAGTGATCTTCTTTCGCTTCCATTTACTCTGGTATGATCCTGATGTACTCTGATTGCGGTACTGTGCAGTGCTCTAGTGAATAAACAAAAGAGTGAAGTGAATGACTGAATGGTCTGCCATGCCGCATTAACAGCTGCTCTGGTAGCTTGGGACTGTGGTCAAGGCGGAAATCTTCAAGAACACGGTAAATAATAAAACTGATATGGGCGCTTTGTACTTTAGAACCATCTGCTAATGTGAAGCCCTGCTGACTTAGTTTTCTATGCATTGAACTCTCTGCTGCTTCATTTACATCTCTGTCTATGAAATCTTGCCGCTGTAATAAGGACTGTGTAATCATGGCGGCCTTTCCCACCTGGTAACCCTGCAGAACACGGCACTCGGTCATGAAATCCATGCATACGGGGGTGATTATGGAGGGCGGGAGAACAATGGCGCGGTGGTGGTGGAACAGTGTTTTATGCGTAAAAACGGTGAAAAGTGAAATGATACGGTGTATAATAGGGTTTGAAGAAAGAGTGTGTATGGACCATTCGATCTGGAGTTGGAGGCGTAGATCGACGGCAGGGATAAAATAGGGGACTAACATATGAACATTGGTGGAATGGACATAAAATTTTAAATTTTAGTGCAAATACGTAAGTTTGTACTATGGAGGAAATACAAAGGAGATACGTGAAATGCAACGGAAATGCGATGAGGTGGGACCCATATGGAATCGCAATCGGAAATCGGAGTGGGGCAGAGATACATATATATGAAACAATATTTCCAATGCGATTGGAGGGGGCCCGGAGGGGAGGTGCGATCGGAGTGATCGGGATAGGAGTTGCGATTTCGATGATCGGAGGTGGAACATGTGATGCAATCAATCGCATCGCAAATATCTACGTGGATCGATCGGGGGGCTTCGCATAAATGTTGCGATTGCGATCCAAGCGGGGGTGCGATAAAGCGCCAGCCATTCGATCTAATTGGCCGATCAATGGTGCACAACGCGTCGCGGGACTTATAGACTTACGCCAATTGCATCGGAGTTTTTCTGCTGTAGCAAAGGAAAAATGCCCGCCTGACACTCTAATTGTGATTGGCGCTTAAGACTTAAGCGCTTGGTCTCAGCGCTGGGGCATATGGGGGAAATGGTTAAGGGGCTTGCAGCAAAATGGGGCTAGGCCCTTAATATAAGGTTTCAAAGTGGGATTTAGGCCATTTTAAGTGCATTTTAAGGATTGGGAAGGGGAACGATAGGAGGATAAAAGGGGAAAATAGCCAAACAAAGGGCAAGGGTAGAATTCAAAGGGGATTTTAGGTATGATTTTGAGGGTAAAGGAGGACTTTGATAGGGGGGGGGAAGGGGTAAAAAGGGACATTCTGCAGGGATCTAAAGGGCGAATAAAGGCCTTTGGAGCACATCTTTTTAGTAATCATTGAGGCTTATTGACTCCAGAACAGCAGAGGGAAAGGGATTAAAGAGCAGGGAATCATGAAAGGCTTCAAGGATGATGACTTTTTAGGAGGAATCCATTCTTTGAAAGCTTAAAGACAGCTTGACCCCTTGTTTGCTTGTCAGAAATTAATAAGGGGCTAACATGATCAACAGGTTTCATAATTCTTCCTTTCTGCTGGATCTGTTGGATATTGGTAACAACCTTCAACTATAGCTCATACATTTGCTCCAAGAGACTTAAGATAGGATCTTGTCCTTGCCTTTTAGAAGATTAAAGTGTTTCCATTGAAGAGTGGAGGTCTGATAGATGTTGTCCCATCTTGATTGCTCATCTTAGATGATCTTCCTTCTAGTGATTAAGCTTCTTTAGAAGGACCTGGATCTGATACCAATTGTTGGGAAAAATACTAAGAGGGGGTGGTGAATCAGTATTTTCAAGAATCACAATCTTTTACTTTCCTTTTACTTATTTCTGTACACAAATTTGATTAGCCCAAATAGCATATATATGCGGATATCCTAACAAAAACTTGAGTATACGCAAATAAATTTATTGTTTAGATAAATATTCAGAAATATTCTTTAGCCCAGATCATCAATTATGCATCAGATAGTTAATCAGTAAACATGTGTAGAAATAACAGAATAAATAATTACACAAGAGCATCACACATGAACACCAAGATTTAAGGTGGAAACCCAAGTCGGGAGAAAACCACCGTTGTTGTCGTCTCCATCTTAAATATTTATTATATGGAAAGCTTCTTACAATTTTGTACTAAATTAGACTCATATCATTACGCAGACATCTACCTACAGAAAGCTGCAACCTTCTCTCGTTCTCTAGTTGCTATTGGAAGGGAGCTCCAACCCCTTGATCTCATTTACCATCCACCACTAGAAGGGAGCTAAAAACCCCTCAAAAAAACACCAGTTTCTACTTCCACACTGAAGGATTCAACCCTCAAACCCACTGCATACCATGTTTCATAAATTTTCACACTAGATCCAACAGCTTCAATGCAACTCAATATATAAATCAACACCAATAGCCATAACCCAAACTTTAAACAAAATGGTGAGATCATTGTAACTAGAACACAGTAATAAACCCAGATTTCTAAATCAGCATGCAGAATCAATTTCGACCTTGAGCATTCATCACATTAAATGCATACGCTACTTCACTTTACTATAACCTGCATGTATACATGCTTCCCTGCACACCAACCTACATATAGATCTGTGAATATTGGATTTCCAAAATTTGGTCAGACTTAGAAACAGATCTGAGGCTTTCAGTCATACATCTTTTCAGATTTGCAGAACCCTTACTCAATCAGCATCATCAATCATATTTAATCACTCTTTGATCATATTTGTACATAATTAACTAGTAGCATATACAATATTCAAACAGCCCAGATATACATGAAGACTTCATTGACAGACAACAGAAATATAGCAGCAATAAATAGATAACCTCTTCATCAAGCTTTAGAAAACCCTGAATTCCATACACGCTTTGTTGAAACCAACTTGTATGTATACGTTCTTTTATCGTGACGAACTAGCATATATATCTGTAAATATTCAATACTGCAGAAAGTTTCAGATCAAAAAACTTACCGAGATTTTACTCTTCACTTCAGCAATCATGCACCAGGTCACACATCTAAACATCTCACCAACAGATCAAGAAAATACATAGTCATTTCAGGTCTAGAGATCATGATCCATCATTGTATTCATGGGTGCATCATAATTTCAGATATACCATTAAAAAATAACTCATTCCATGCGGATATACTTCAGAGAGAAGTATTCAATTAAAACCCATTCACTTGCACACCTTGCACTATGATCTTCTTCTCCTTATATAGGTTTAGCCTTTCCCAATATCATGAGCCAAAACCATACAATTACCGATTGTATTCTTGGACGAAATCAAATAGACGACATAACACTCAATACCGTGGGCTAAAACCACGGTAATAACCCCTAGTATCATATATTTAGAGCGCAAAAGGCATATGCTTCTTTGCTCTTTATTTTCCACGTGTATACACGACTTTTCTTGCATGAACCTACGTATAGAACCTTAAATATGAATATTAATCATCTTCTGCTAGACCTTCTACTAAACCATAACCATCTTCTGCTAGACCTTTTTTTAAACCACTATGCTTCTCCAAAAGCCATATACTTCAACTTTTTCAAGAGAGTTTCCATCAAGGACAACATATGTAATCATAAAAATCATATTTCCAACAGTTGGGAAAAAACTCCTACAACCTAGGAACTAATCCTACTTGAGTTACGTTACAACCACGTAACCATTTCTCCATTAATACAATATAATATTAATTATTTTCAATTGTCCCCCTTAATGGAGAAAATATTATACCGTAGTCCTAACATCCCTCTAAACAATTCAAACTTCACTTTTCCAAGAGGCTTAGTAAAAATATCAGCCACATTGTCACATGTTCTACAATATTCAATAAATATTTCTTTTGATTGGACTTTTTCTCTAACAAAGTGAAACTAAGTATCGATGTGTTTCATGTTCTTATGAAACACTGAATTGTTTGCTAGCTTAATGGAACTCTGGTTGTCACATTTGATGACAGTTGCCTCTTTCTGCTCTTCTCCTACATCATGGAGAAGCCTTCTCAACCAGGTAGCTTCACATGTTGTTGTGCATAATGCTTGGTACTCGGCTTCAGCTGAAGATAAAGACACAGTACTCCCTTTTTACTGCTCCACGCTATGACCCCAAATCCAACACTTAAATCATAATCTGTGATTGATCGTCAATCATCCAGGTTACCTGCCCAATCATATTCTGAAAAACCTGTTAAAATAACATCAGGTGTATCAGTGTATAAAATACCATAATTACTAGTACCATGAAGAGACCTCAGCACACTTTTTTGTTTCCACCCAATGACTTTCAATAGGTTTAGACATGAACTGGCTCAGCACACTGACATAGTATGCTAAGTCTAGTCTAGTTTTAGTTAGATATATCAAACTACCAACTAGCTGCGTATACAAAGTGGAATCCACCTCCTTAGATCCATCGTCACTGCACAATTTCAGATTGTGCTACAAACGTGTTGATGTTGTCTTACACTGCTCCATTCTGAAATTTTTGACAATCCCTCTGACATACTTCCCTTGAGTAAGGAAATCCTACCGAGAGTCTCTCCATACTTCCAGACCTAGACAATAATGTAAAATTTTGAGGTCTATCATTTCAAAAAACCGTGACATTTGCAATTTGATTTCTTTGATTAATGCATCTGCATTACCTGTTATAATTATGTCATCCACGTACAAGGAAATCAAAATAAACTTCATTTCTTTATCATACATGGTATATAGATTTGGATCATTCATACTCCTATGAAAACCATGTTGTAAGAAAAATGAATCAATCTTCTCGTACCAAGACCTGGGTGCTTGTTTTAAACCATAAAGTTCCTTTTTCAATATACACACTAAATGTTACTGCCCTTGCTTAACAAACCCTTCAAGCTGCACTAATAAACAATTTTCTTTAAATCACCATATAGGAATGCAGACTTAACATCTAACTGGTGTAGCTTCCACTGATATTTTGTAGCTAAAGCAATTAACATTCTAATAGTATTCAGTTTGGATACAGGAGCAAAGGTTTCTTCATATTCAATTCCCTCTTTCTGTGAATAGCCCTTTGCTACTAGTGTAGATTTAAACTTTTCTATACTCCCATATGCATTAACTTTAGGTTTGTAAATCCACTTGCAACGTATGGGTATTTTTCCTTCAGGAAATTCAACTAGTTCCCAAGTATTTTTTTTAATAATAGAATCAAATTCTTCATTCATTGTAGCCCTCCACTCAAGAGATTGACTAAATTTTTTATAATTTGTGTTCTATATAACATTTAAAATGTTTTAAATTAAAGCATAGTCTTTCAATCTGGCTGATAGTTGAGTCTACCTACTTGATCTTCTCAATAAAGGACTCACATAAAATCTGTCTATTTCAGACCTTTGCAGGCTTGACTTACTGACTACATCACCTGCCTCTTCTTCTTTCTATCGGTGTTGTTGTTGTTGATTTTCCTCACTGCTTTCTTCCATCAACAATGGAATGTGCCATTATTCAAGATTTGTTTTCTTTCCTTCCTCAACCTTCTCATGAAATATGACATCTCGACTTGCAAAAACTTTATGAGTCAAAGGATTAAATAGCTTATAAGCTTTAAACTCAGTGTAATATCCTACAAAGGTGCATTTCATGGCCTTAGGATCTAACTTCTTTCTATTTTCCATGGGTATATGGGAAAAATATTTAGACCCAAAAACTCTTAAATGATTCACTATTGAATTATATCCATAAATTGCTTCAAAAGGAGTTTTAAAATTAAGACATTTAGTTGGACTCCTATTTTTTAAGTAAACTGCAGTGTTGATTGCTTCATCCCAAAATTTATTGGATAGACCCTTACCTTGAAGCATACTTCATGCACATTCGACCAGGGTCTTATTCTTTTGTTCTACAACTCCATTTTACTGCTGAGTGTGAGGCATTGTGAACTGCTGAATAATCCCATGATCTCTGCAAAATTTCATGAACTCTCCCAACTTGTATTCTCCCGTTTGACCTGAGCGGAGAATATTTATGAATTTCCATGTTTGCTTCTCCACCATATTCTTAAATTATTTAAAGCATTGAAATGTATGGCTCTTCTTGTTGATAAAGTACATCTAAGAGAATCTAGTTCAATCATCAGTAAAATATAAAAAACAATATGCACCACCTAGAGACCTAGTCTGCATAGGTCTACATACATATGTATGCACAAGCTCCAAAATATCCCTATTCTTCCTACCGGAATTCAAAGGAAACTCTTCCCTATGCATTTTCCCTAATGCACATCCATCATAATCTAAATGAACATTATGAAAAGTAGGAATTCCATCAACCATAAATTTCCTTTGAAGCAGCATCAAAAATTGTAGGTTAAGATAACTGAATCTCTGATGCCAAATATTCTCCGTTGTCAATCCTGTTGAAAATGGATCTTGGTGTGGCATTCTCTTGACATTCAATCTATATAGGCTTCCCACATGCACTCCTGATGCAAATGGTTCATTCTTGGTGTCCTTTATGACACAATATGTTTTGAAGAATTCAACTTGCAGGTCCTGATCTATTATCATTGACACAAAGATTAAGTTCTTTTTTATCCTGGGTACATACATTACATTTTTAATATGTCTGATATCACTACAAGGAAACATCACCAAAATATCATCGTACCCCCTAATCTCATAATATTTGTTATCCCCTAGATAAGTTTTAGCTCCACCAGTAGTTTCTTCAAAAAACTCAAACCAACTTCTATTACATATCATATGTAAATATGTGCCTGAATCAACGTACCATATTTCGGCCTCATCCTGCTCAGAAGCTGAAAGAGCACAATTAGCTAAAAACAGTCAAAAATCATGACTGTGACCTTCATCAGCAAAGTGTCATGTGTGATTTCTCTGCTTATTTCTATCCTCATTTGTCTCTCTCTTAAAACAAAACTTAGCTTGATGACCAATTTTCCCATAGTATAAATATTTAATGCCAGAAAATTTACTAATGTTACTCGCAAACACACCTCTAAATTATCTTTTTTGAAATCTTCCACCGCCTTTATGTCCCTATGGTTGTTTCATTTTTCCATGGCTTCTTCTTCACCATCAGAGCAAGATCGACACTCTGTGGTATCAAACCTTGCCTCCGCTCTTATTCCTGTAACAAAATTACTGTCAGCTCTTTGAATGAAAGTGCTTTATCCCGTGTAGACAAGCCTGTGATGAACATCTAATATTCATCTATCATCATGTTCAAAGTAATTGTGACAAGATCAGAATCAGACATCTTCTCTCCGATGTCACCCAATCTATCCTTCAATTCCTTGACCCTTATAATGAATCCAGCATTAGATTCATTCTCCTCCATCCGCATGGAAAAAAACTTGCCTTTGAGCGACAATATGTGATTGGTGTTCTATGTCTGGTATAGATTCTTGAGCATCGTCCAGATCTCAATGGACGATTTACTGTCTCTGATATGTGGGATAATATTGTCTTTAACAGACATATTCAATAAAACTTTTGCCTTGTTCTCCCTTTTATCCTAGTCTTTTATGAGTGTAGTCGCACTTGATGCACTGTTCAGCGTCTACTCATCACCACTGACGATCAACCATGCGCTTGCTCCATCAAGAAATGTTTGTAGCTTGAATTTCCAATTGGTTTAATTGGTCCCATCGAGTTTTCTAGTCTCGTTGAGATAATTTTCTGTAAAATTATTCATTTTGGATTGAACGGATGCCAAATCCTTTGATCTTCAGTCAATTCTTAACCAAGTGAACAATTAAAACCTAAAAGAAAAAACTTCAATACATACAAAAATCTGATCACTGATCTGCCACCGATCTGGCACGATTTGTGTGTCCGCAACTCAGACCTACCACCGATCTGAAATATTGTTGTGTCTTCTACTCAGATCCACCACCAATCAGGCAAAATCTCATCAGCATAACCATAAAATAGGTCAGCACTCCTATCGGCTAAAAATTCGCACTGATCAAAATTTCGTTAAGTGTGCCTCTACCAGCACTGGAATGACCCCAAAAAATGTGTTTATTCGTACAGTTCAGCACTACTATGGCTCTGAAAAATGCGTTGACTAGTGTTTTTGTTGCTCCAAAAACCGCATTGATCCATTTTGTGCTCAGAAGAAAAGAAAAAAAAATGAGACCTGTGAGAAACTAAGTTCCTCCTGTGAGAGAGGTGTTTCTGCAGACCACCTACTTTGTTGTGAGCAATAAGGCTCCTATGTGCATTGTAGCCATGAAGGCTCTGGATCTGTAGCCACTAAGGATCTGTAGGTAAATCAGGCTCATCCATTCTAAGCTTTGATACCATGATAAAAACTGGAAAGAAAAGAAATCAATTGGTTAACAAGCAGCTCACAGGTGAGCAATGCACCTGGAGACTGCAGAAACTAGAGCATACACTCTACCTTCAATCAATCAATGATACAACAATAAATACATCACAAGATAATAGGGAGTTGGGAACAAACTCCTACAACCTAGGAACTAATCCTAACTTAAGGAGTTACATTACAACCATGTAACCATTTCTCCATTAATACAATATAATTGTTACACAGCAATTTGTCACCATCCCTGCAATTCCCCATCCCGCACAATTGGAGGGCTCATTCCATGACCTGTGAGAAGTGACATAACTTGAAAACACTTTCATGGCATTCCTCTAAACATGTACTCTCATTTCCTTGAAGACAACTCCTTGTGAAAAACCCTAAAAACACCCCTTTTTGCATTGGCGCGGGTAGCCAGTTCATTACCCGCGCCAATGGGGGAAATCCTTCAAAGATGGCGCGCCAATTGGCGCTCTGTCCAAGAGTCGCACTCGCGCCAGCCATTTTAAGGAGTGCTTTTTAAAAATAAATGGTGGAAGTTCCGTCCTAACTGATCCAGAAACTGGTATCTAATTTGAGTTGGGAGGTTTGGATCCGGATCTCCATGTAGAGGAAGTGGTTTGCCACCTCTCATGGAAGCTTCCTTCAGGATAGGGCCAATCCCAGGATTATAGGGATCCCAACTCCCCTTCCTCCATCTATAAAAGCTTTCTCATCCCCTTTGCAAGCTAGTCTCCAAGTTCCCAAGAGCCATCAGAGCCTTATGCTGCAAGAGCCTTGATTCATTCCCTTAAGGCCAAATCCAAGCAAGGATATCATTGTCGAGACATCCGAAGAGAGAGGTTTGTCTCATCCCCGACAAGATTTTTCGAGACGTGTTCCACTGGCGACCCTCCGAAGGAGAATTCAGCGTCAGAGCTATGGTTGTATTCTTCTTTGATTGATTAATGATAAGCAACTATTGGTTATGGTTCCACTCTTGTTGTTGATTATGATGTTGAGTTATGTCTTCTCTGACTGACATATAGTTGCATATATTGGATTTTACGCTTGCGTTTGTTTGTTTCTGGCGTGTGCAGGTGTCCGATCACGGAGATCGTGAGGATTGTGTTCTGCCAGAGCTAAGGAACGGGAGCGCTACTTTCTCTACGAGTGACAGCGTTGGATTCCAGGTAAGCCTTCATCGCTAGTTGGTTTATTTGCAATTAGGAACCTGCACTATAGCATGAAATATTGTTGCTAGACCCAGTCTGGGCTAGTAGGGATCGCCTCTGTCCGCAGAGGGGATTTACCTCCACAACAAATTGGCGACTCCGCTGCGGATCGTCTAGCTTGTTTTTGTTCTGCTTTGTAAGCTACAGACGGAGCCTGAAGTTAACCATATAGCCTTCGAAATGCTATTTCTCTGCATTAGCGAAGTAGATCAAAGTTGCTTCAGTCAATCTCTGGTTTAGTTTATGAACTGAACAGTTGGAGTATTGTCTTGTCTTTTCGGTTGTTTCTCGATTCTGCTTGCTTGATCGACTCTTTTGGCTGGCTCTTTTCTAAGAGTTTGGCTTTTGGTTCAGCCCCAGAGTATCAGATCTAACCTCTGCTTTTCCGAATTTTCACCTTTTCATAGTTGGCTTGATTAGCGCGAGTTTAGCCCTGACAGTCGTGCCAGTTGGCGCAGGTTGCCAGTTCATCACTCGCGCCATTCTCTGTTTGGTGCGGATTACAGCCAGACAGTCGCGCCATCCCCTATAGGTGCTAGGGTTTACACTTGTTCGGAAGTTTCTTTTGGTCAGTACTTTGCTTCTGGGTTTGTTTTAGATACTGCTTGAAGTGGTGAGTCTGGTCTTGGTTGGGAAAAATTATTTGTTTTTTCATTTTCAGGCGTTGGTGCTTGTTGTCAGTTAGCAACCCACGCCAATTGGGCATTGGCACTAGTTGTCAGTGAGCAAGTCACGCCAGTTGGCGCTAGTTGTCAATGACAAAGTCGGGCCAATTTCAGGGTGTGTGAAAATTGAGACTTTTTCCCTGAATCCTTCACCAGTGTGTCTTTCCCTTTCGGTCTTTTCTCTATATGAGCATAGATTACATTTCTCATTGTTTGAAATGTCTTCTCTCCATGATTGCTTGATGTAAAAGGGAATGAATGCCTTGTTTTGATCTCTTGCTTTGGAAGTCCTCTTTTTGTTTGACCTCATATGTTTTGTCGCCTTTTGATGGATTTCGTGACAAAGTGTTTGAAAAAACAATTGCATTCTTAATGTTTGTTTACATCTCTTTTGCATTCATCCTTCATTAAGAAGATTTGCGTTTATTTAGTTTTCGTCTCAAAGTGTTCTTTTTGTTAAAATGCATTAGATCACATTGCATTGAAGAGTATTTTGAGATTTATCATTGAACTTAGATCACATTGTTTAATGATTGAAAGCTAAAAATCGCTTTGAGTGCATTCTCTTTCATTGAAAGCATGCATTAAGTAGATTCTCATTTCATCGAAAAATGCATTGAGTGCATTCTTATCGTTTGAAAAGGAAAAGGAAATTGTGCATAGATTACAATTGCATAGTTTTCGAAAAAGAGGATTTTGCATAGATCACATTGCATTGTTTTCATAGTTGAATGTTTGAAATTACTTTTGGATAGTGAAAGTCATCTAGTTTGGAAAAGATTTCGTTTGCTGTGTTGTTTTATGTCGCATCATTATTTGAAGCTCTTCCCTTAACTAGATAGCATTCATCGATTGAAAATTTTTATTTTCTCATATCACTGCATATAGGAGATTGTCATATGACACTCGCTAGGGCCTGAAAACTTAAACGTAATTGAAGATAAACATTAAAATTTATTCAATTTACACTAAGGCAGCATTGAAACATTAACGAAATATTTAGAGGTCTAGGCTAGAGACGTGTTCCGGCGTCTTTAAACCTAGTAGCTGTCGTTCACCTCTTGGCTTTAGACAACACTAGTACAGACTTGTGCTCCCCGTACCGTCACGTATATAAAAGGAGACCCCACTAGGTTTCTATCCTTTATCCATAGGAAGCTGAGTCTGCCGCCCTATACCCGTGATACACCAGACACAGCATTCGGGGAGATTTCCTGCACGTACATTAAGTCCTTGGTTGATTTCTCTTTCATTTCGAAACCAAGGTGTATATTGCAGTTCACGGTTATTTGGTACACCCTTTGCCTAGAATTCCTGAGTAGTCATTTCGATCTTTTCTGACTCTTAAATTTGAAAATGTCATCAAGCGCTTGTCCTTTCACGCTTGTTTCCAATCTGAAAGTGATAGAGTCACCTTTTTCCTGTTTCTCGACTCTTAAAAGATGAAATGGTAGAGTTTTGTTTCAATGTTTTAAAAATTAACTGCCCACGAAATATTCCTGGTTAAAGTTAGTTTCCTTAGGGTGTTGTTTTGGGTCGTTTCCGATGGCAAATTTTCTAGAGTTCACCAACCAAGGAATCCCCTCTGATGGGAATCCTAGCCCTTTTCCTCCCTTTGGAAATGTTGGCGCTCCTTATATGGCAACATTGTCCCTTCCTGGGTTAACTGTTGGGTTGCCTATTTGGTTGTTTTCAACCTCTGTGGTCCCGAATGTCTCAGTTACTGTTCAATTAGTTCCTCCGCCTGAACAACATCATGTTGATTCTAAGGTGGACCTCTCCCCTTCTTCACCTGTTTCTGCGTCTTCATCTTCTACTTCGCCTAGTGAAATTCTGGATTCGAGTAACCGGGTGGCTAAGAAGAAGAAGAAGAATACAAAGAAGAAGAAGTCTGATAAGCGAGAGGCTAAGAGTGCAGCTACTTCTTCTGAAACATATCTTCTTGACAAACCTTCCAACCCTCCACGGAAATTCAAGTTCCCTTGCATGTTGTGCACTGGAGATCATCTTCTTCGAGACTTCCCTAGCATCCCCAAGGTGCTTTAAGTATGGTCCAACGGTCGCCCACCGTTGCCTTTGGCTTTCGGGAGTCAGGTTGGGGGCACGTCTTCAGCTCGTGCTGGTAAGGCTCCTAAGAAGCAAGGTAAGCTCACCAATCTCTGTAAGTTGTGTGAAGGGCACCATGCCATTCACCTTTTTCCTTATATGGATGAAGCCAAGTGAGTGTTGGACAACCCGACTGTTTCTACACCATGCCTTCCAGCTTGTTATAATCGGATTTCTTTGAGTCATCCACCAGCCGATGCCACGATTGGTCAAGAGCCATCCTTGGTCGATCCCGCTCCCTCAGAAATTCAAATTCAGGAATCCGTCCCTGACCAACCATTGGTCATGGAATCGGTTGAGCTGGCCCCGTCTACAGTGCACCAGGTCTTTTCCGTTGAGAGTGGATCTCACACCCCTCATGTTCTTCTTGTTTCTTCAGATTCCTCGGATTTGGAGAACGATTCTCCTGTCCTGATACCTCAAGAAGCTCCTCCGCCTCCCGTGATGGAGGTCCCAGAGGATCCCCCTCCCACCTTCGAGATGGAGGTCATGGAGGATGCTCCTTCTTCTTCCGTAACATCAGGGGAAGACCTTCTCGGTTCGATGGTAGCCCCTCCGAGTAGTTTGGTCGCTTCCTTTGATTGGAATCGATTTACAGGATACCTCCTTCTGTCTTATGTGCCTTTCGATATCACAGTACAGGCTTTTGGTCTGGTTGTACCCAGCACCATTATAGACTAAGGCACATCTGTTAGTGTTATATCCTTAACTACTTGGAAAGCTTTTGGCTCGCCGCCGCTTGCGCCTGTTACGCAGAATCTGTTGGCATTTAACAGAAGAACGAGTCAACCATTAGGGATCCTTCCAAGGTTACCTGTTTCTTTGGGAGGTAAAACCGTCCATATGGACGTGATGGTTGTTCCAAGCCCCTTGGATTTCAATATGCTTTTGGGGCGCAATTACACCTATGTAATGGGAGCACTCGTCTCCTCCCTTTTTCTTGTGGTCTCTTTTCCACATGAAGGACGAATCATGACCATTGATCAGCTTTCGTTCTTTGGTCCTAATGTGGCATCTGGCCTGCCATCATCCCTTCCTGGTTTTTATCCACTCGTTGTATCTGCCCCACCGCAGGTCAACTATGTGGCTAGCTACCCCGTGCATGTACTCAGTGATGATGCCATCATGCATAGTGTGCTGGGGGTATTGGGTCCAGACTTCCAAGATGTTTTCCTTCCATCGGACGGGCAACTCTTGGAAGCGATGACTTCCTATTCATTATGATGAGGTCATTCAAAGCATGGTTCCTTTCCTTTGTCAAGCTCTTTAAAAAATGAAACAAGGTTGTCGGAGCAGAGTTCATTTTCTTGTGTCAAGCTCCTTAAAAAATGAAACAAGGTTGTCGGAGCATGGTTCTTGTCTTGTGTCAAGATCCTTAAAAAATGAAACAAGCTAGTCGGAGCATGGTTCCTTTCCTATGTCAAGCTCCTTAAAAAATGAAATGAGTTGTTCGGAGCAGAGTTCGTTTTCTTGTGTCAAGCTCCTTAAAAAATGAAACAAGGTTGTTGAAGCATGGTTCCTGTCCTGTGTCAAGCTCCTTAAAAAATGAAACAAGCTGGTTAGAGCATGGTTCATTTCCTTTGTCAAGCTCTTTAAAAAATGAAACAAGGTTGTCGGAGCAGAGTTCCTTGTCTTGTGTCAAGCTCCTTAAAAAATGAAACAAGGTTGCCGAAGCACAGTTCGTTTTCTTGTGTCAAGCTTCTTAAAAAATGAAACAAGCTGTGGAGCAGAGTTCCTTGTCTTGTGCCAAGCTCCTTAAACCATGAAACAAGGTGTCCTGAGGATAGTTCTTTAATGTGTCAACCTCATTAAAACAATGAAACATGTTACCGTTCAATTCGAGTCTTTGTTAAGATCTCGTAAAATCCCAGTCGAGTCTTTCTTAGATCTCGTAACTTGAACCTTCACTCCATCTGCCTTTCATATAGATTGAAGCTTGGGGGGCATGTACCTCGAATTGAGTCACCATGATAGGGGCATGCTTACTTTTTCAAGCATAGTTTATTTCCGTTTCAAGCTTGTGTAAAAATGAAACCGGTTTCAAGCATAGTTTATCTTTGTTTCAAGCTTGTGTAAAAATGAAACCAACTTCAAGCAGAGTTTCCTAATTTCAAGCTTGTGTAAAAATGAAACCATTCCCATTTTACCTCTTGTGATTGCCATTTTTATCAGCCTGATTTTGCCAGATGAGCCTTGGTTTTCTCATTCCATCGTCACTATCTGCTTGGCCGATCATATGCCTTCACTTGGTTGTCTTACCCATTCCTGAGGAACTGCTGCGATGAGTGGTCTTTGTTAGCTAGCTTCTTAACCTTTACTTGTTTTGAGCAGTTCCACCATTACCGAAACCAGTAGCTACCCATTATACCACTCGTTCCTCCAGGAGGAGTCAACTTTCAGCTCTTTTCTGACTCTCTAAACATGAAAAGATTGCCGAGTCCCTTGTCATTTTGATCTTGTTAAAGTGGACACGAAACGACATCTACCCAGTATACGTTTACCCCTTTTTCGGGCTGGGATAGATTACTTACGAAAAAGGAATACCCTAGCCTATCGCAACTAGGAGGTTTTCTCAGATTTTGTTTTCTACCTTTTCGGATCTGAGGAACTATTTACGAAAAGGGACCTTTGGAGTTTACTTTTCCGCTGTCTTTTCAAACTCTATAAATATGAAAATACGCCGAGTTCTTCCTTTGTCAGACTCGTTAAACCCTGATGACATTGGATTCAGTCGTAATGATGATATCCGAGTTCCTCCTTCCTAGGGCTCGTTAAATGTACTAGGATGAACTTATATGACAAGCATATGGTATCCTCTTCAAGCTTGTGTAAAAATAAAGAGGTACTCGCCAGAAATGGTGGGGAAAATGGAACTAACATCATTATCGTGTCGGAAGTATGTCGCCCTTGAACATGGCACTTGTCTACATTCGTGTCAGGTTGAGGACATCTCATCTCGTTTTTTCACTTGCTTCAGTGGGTTTGGGTGATCCCTTTTGACCTCTCATATGCTCTTTGCCTTTTCATCATGACCCTTGATATTTTGATGTCAAATACTGCTAAATCCACTGTCGTGCCGCCAATATGTTCAAGAGAAGTTGACCTCTGCAAGTTTCAACCTTCCTCTGATTCTCATCTGATCTTGATTCACGAAGACATTATGTTCCTCTGTCTCGTGTCGATGATGTGGGAAACACTATGGCCCACCTTCGATCAAGGTCACTTCCTGTTGACTTCAGCTCATTATCCAGGAAGCTGATCTAGAGACTCCCTTCAGGTACCTTGGAGCCTGCATGCCTCAATGGCAGGTTCTTCGCATTCAACGTGAGGTTTTCATCATTGGCCTCCGATCGAGTGATTCTACGGGTGTTCGACGCCAGCTCACTAATTCACATGCCGTATATTGTACCTATAGTACCTTGAGGGCCATTGTCATTATTGGTGCTACCTCTCGCGTCTGTTAATAGCTTTCATCATTGGCTGGTAATCAGGCGATGTTCTTGCATGTTCGACTTGAACTCACTTATTCACATGCTTGAAATTGTACTTTGTTCGAGTCGAGATGGAGCGCAAGACCATGGATTTCGTCTGTTTATAATCCAGGCTGCGATTTTGTGGATTATTATGATTGGTTACATGACTCACCGATTGGATGGCTGCGACCATACCTGAGTCTCTTTTATCAATCCTTATTGGATGGCTGCGTCCATGCCTTGGATCTGGATTCTTGTATACTCTGTTATGGATGGCTGCGCCCATACCACATATATATCATGTATTTGAGATATCAGTTGTACTTCTCTATGCAAGGTTTTCCGACGGCGGTGTTTTCGGTTGGACGTAACGTTCTCGTAAAGCATTTCACCCCTCTCTCTCTCTCGGGCCTCATGCTTTAGGGGGCATACGGTACACGACAATTTGTCACCAGTCCCCTGCGATTCCCATCCCGCACAATTGGAGGGCTCATTCCGTGACCTGTGAGCAGTGACATAACTTGAAAACACTTTCATGGCATTCCCCTAAACATGTACTTTCATTTCCCTGAAGACAACTCATTGTGAAAAACCCTAAAAACACCCCTTTTTGCATTGGCGTGGGTAGCCAGTTCAGTACCTGCACAAATGGGGGAAATCATTCAAAGAGGGCACGCCAATTGACGCTCTGTCCCAGAGTCGCACTCGCGCCAGCCATTTTAAGGATTGTTTTTAAAAATAAATGGCGGAAGTTTCATCCTAACTGATCCAGAAACTGGTATCTAATTTGAGTTGGGAGGTTTGGCTCCGGATCTCCATGTAGAGGAAGTGGTTTGCCACCTCTCATGGAATTTTCCTTGAGGATAGGGCCAATCCCATGATTAAAGGGATCCCAACTCCCCTTCCTCCATCTATAAAAGCTTGCTCATCTCATTTGCAAGTTAGTCTCCAAGTTCCCAAGAGCCATCAGAGCCTTATGCTGCAAGAGCCTTGATTCATTCCCTTAAGGAAAAATTCAAGCAAGGAGATTATTTTCGAGACATACGAAGAGAGAGGCTTGTCCCATCCCCGACAGGCTTTGTCGAGACGTGTTCTGCTGGCGACCCTCCGAAGGAGAATTCAACGTCAGGGCTATGGTTGTATTCTTCTTTGATTGATTAATTATAAGCGACTATTGGTTATGGTTCCACTCTTGTTGTTGATTATGATGTTGAGTTATGTCTTCTCTAACTGACATATAGTTGTATGCACTGGATTTTACGCTTGTGTTTGTTTTGTTTCTGGCGTGTGTAGGTGTCTGATCATAGAGATCGTGAGGATTGTGATCTGCCAGAGCTAAGGAACGGGAGCGCTACTTTCTCTACGAGCGACGGGGGTTGGATTCCGGGTGTCGATCACGGAGATCGTGAGGATTGTGATGCACGAAGCTAAGGAACGAGAGCGCTACTTTCTCTACGAGTGACAGCATTGGATTCCAGGTAAGCCTTCATCGCTAGTTAGTTTATTTGCAATTAGGGACCTGCACTATAGCGTGAAAGATTGTTGCTAGACCCGGTCTGCGCTAGTAGGGATCGCCTCTTTCCGCAGAGGGGATTTACCTCCACAACAATAATATTAATTATTTTCAATTGTAACTTTAGGAATTGTTCATGTATGCTATCAGCAATAAATTGACTATAATTAAACACCACAGAGGGTTTTTGATCAGTAGAGAAAATTGACAGGAAACCTAAGATTGGCTCATCTACCAATTCATCAGAATAATATCCTAACAAGCATGAAAGAACAAAAACAATTTGTTTGGCTTGGTCAGGAAACATGCATGCAACACAAGGTGGATTTTTCTTGGGCAATTGGGCATTTTCAGGTAGAAAAATCTCGAAAATTTTGGCCTTCTTGGAGAAATCTAATTTTTGGTACAAGTCATTCAAAGCTTCTACTAAAAAAGGGGTCTTGGGTACGTACGAAGTGCACGCCACGGTTATTGATTCTGGGGTGATGGTTAAAAAAACTTCCCCACTTGGGGCCATAACAGCTTTCTGATTGGGAAAATAGCAGGTGTTAAACACCATGTTGAAGCACACACATGGTGTATGAGGAAGATGAGCACACACACAAGAGACTAAACACACAATGAAAGATAAGCGTGTAGCTCTATTATTGTTCCATTATACATGATGTAAATTTATAGTACAATGGTGTGACTCTTGGTTTCACATTCCAAGGTCACTTGAACTCCATTGTGACTTTTTGCATTCTACACCTACCCATGGAGGATTAGGTGTTCTAACATTCCCCCCCTAATCCGAAGGGGTATGTGTCAGTCCAAGAAGAGAGTTGTAATACAAATATGCAAAGTATACATGGCAGCACTTGGGTTGAATCAACTCTCTGAAATGTTGGCAAAAAAGAGGTGGTTTAAGGATGACCACCAACACTGGAATGCAATACTTGTTGCAGTTCTCGGAACTCTTCCAAAACTGGAAAGAAGCTGAAAGCTTCTGCTAGAGGAATTGTCCCTCATAAAAGGGAGACCTTGACTTAAAATGAGAGTCTACTGTGATAATTTTAGGATTACCAACAACTCTGGAATGCTTGAAGCATTTCTGGAACTCAACCCCAAATCTTGTGAGAAAATCGAGAAGGCTGCTAAGTTGAATGCTTCTACTGGAGAAGTGTTCTCCATATATGAAGGGGCAATAGGCCTAAAGAAGGGAGGTCTATTTACTGTGATGGTTTAGGTTATCCACCAACCAAAGATGATGGTTTAAGGTTGTCCACCAATAGAAGGCATGCTCATGGGCATCTGTGTCTACGAAAACATCTACGGGTCCGGAATGACGAATTGTGGCTCGGGCTCGCTTGAGCTTGTTGGCTACAACTCTGAACATGGAATGAGAGATTGTGGCTCAGGCTCGCTTGATCTGACGTCGAAGCTTGTACATGACCACCATTTTCCCCCCTGTTAGGGACAAGGTGAGATGATGGCGAAAACTCAACTGCAAGTTTGCTCAATATTCGTGAACATGTTCTGACATGCGACTTAAACATCTTCTTGGTTGTTGATGCCCATTGCCAAGAAGCGATCCATCTAAGATGAATCTTGGTTCTTGCAGGAGGCTTGTGTCTAAAGCATCTATCTGAAGAATGGGTGTGCCGACCACAGTGCTTACATGGATGAAGATCAAAACAGTGATATTTCATATGGCCAACTCGATCACAGTGTTGGCATTTTTCAATATGTTGTGGAAGTGGAACAGGATCTGGAACAGCGGCAGGTGAACTATCATACAAGAATCCGGCACTCTGAAATATGATGGGCTTGGTGTAGTCTGGAGTATGAAAGGTCACATCCTTGTCATATCCAAGACCAGTTCTATGCTTGTTGTGGACAAGCTCTTCCCAAGGTCTGATGATGGGCTTGAGAAGTGCAGGTTGAACTGCTGCATCTGCATGTACATCTGCTCTAGTACAAGGAACTGAATGTGAATCATCTGCAACTTTATCTTCTTTCTTCTGATGAGAGTCCTTCTCAATCTTCTGAACAGAAACAGGTTCAGAATGGTGACTCTTTTGCTGAAGTTCGTCTTGTTGAAGCTGAGATTCCAACTACAAAAACTCAATCTTTTCTTGTGTATTTTGTAAACAACTCTGAATGTTACAAAGAGCATCCTTTCTCATTTTTATCACATCATCAACATTTGAATGAATGAGGTTACTCAACAACTCTAATGCCTCATTGATTTTAGCCATTTTCAACAACTTAGGCTCAAAAAATGAAAGGGCGTCGGCTACAACTGAAAATGCACCCGTTTACAATGTGACTCAACTTCCTTTCAAAAATACAAATGACTTATAGAAATCTCAAAGTACAAAGTGTGCTCCTCAAATGATGGAGGGCAATCAACAATCCAACAACTCAAATATTCATGCCAACTATGAATGAAGAGGAAAATTCCACTCAAAATACAATGTTAGCTCAATACAATATTCCTGCAAAATATGTGCAGCTGAAAACACTTGTGCAAGAGGCCTTTAAGGCAGCTGAATTTTCTTCAAATAGCTGGTTTTCAATGATAGAAAACTTGTCTTCAAATGTGAAATTCTTCAAAAAATCACCCTTCAAATCAATGCCACAAATCACAATGCAAATCTACAATTTCAGTCCATGTGCTCCTCATATTCCATTTTCCATTTTCTGTTGTTCATAACTCTCTTTTTCTTCCTCTCTTTTTGCTCTTCCTCTCTCTCTGCTGTTTTTTTTTTTTTTTTAATTAATTAAAAAAAATGGGAATAATTAAAAATAAGGGGAAGGGGATTAATTAAAAGGAAGGGGAATTTAAAAAAAGATGGGAAATTATTTTTAAGAGGGAATTTATTATATGGAAAGGTATTTTAATTAGGGAAAGGGAAATGTTAAAATGGAATGTAAATTTTATTTTTTATTTTTTTATTTTTTAAATTAGGAATGGAATTAATTAAAAATGGAGGGGAAAGTATTAAGTATATGGAAAGGGCGGTGTTATGGTGAGATTTTTTTTTTAAAATGGAGGGGATTAATTTATTTGAAATGGGGGAGGTTTAGTTTTAGAGGGGCGTATATTAAATAAATATAAAAATCGATTTTAAAAGGAGCAAGGGCGGTATTATATGAAATGGGGCGGTAAAAAAAAAATTTAAAATATAAGAAACGAAAAGATGTGAAGGGGTGAGCGTTTGAGCGCAGAGAGGGAATGTATGGGGTTTGAGTGTGCGTTTGCAGGTGCCACCGTGGAGTGAAATGGGAATGTGGAGCGGCCGAGAGAGAAGTCGACCAATGAGGGAGCGGGAGCGGCGTGCTGGGGTGTGACTGTGTGCATTGGGAGGGCGATATTAAATTTAGGCGGGAGGGAGAGTATAGCAGGTAGGGAGGTGACAGGGTTAGTGCGTTGAAGCCCACAAGCAAAGGAGATGTGGATAAGCGTTTGGGTGAGCTATGTTCCATCCAATTCTTTGAGGAAAAATGCATTATGACCCATGTAGGCATGGATGATATAAGGTCCTTTCCATAGGTTTTCAAACTTACCATGCTTACCTTTATCTTCTCTTCTTGAATCCCATTTTAAAACATTGTCCCCTAACCAAAAATCATCAACCTTGGTCCTTATATCTTAAATTTTCTTGAAATTTTCCTAGATGACTTATGTTTTCTTGTACACTTCTTCCCTGGATTGTTGCAACTGTATGGTCTGATTTATCCTTATCTGAATGTAGTCGGTTTCCACCTGCAAATCTTGCATCATTTTCATAACTGGGACACCTAAAGAATTTAGAAAAACAACATCCATTCCATAAACTGATTGGTATGGGGATGCCAATTAATTTCTTAGTGGTGAGTTTGTCAGCCCACGGTGTATTTACCAGCTTATTGTGTCATGACTTCTTGTTGTATTCCAACAGTTTTTTAATGATGTTGACTAAAATCTTATTTGAGGATTCAGCTAACCCATTTCCTTGAGGGTAATAAGCATTTGAATGTCCTAGAGTGATCTGATACTTGCTGGATAAGTCTACCATTTTCTTTGACTTAAAATTTATTGAATTGTCTGTGATAAGCTTCCTGGGACATCCAAATCTTGATAGTATATTAGCTTCTAAAAATTTGATGATCACAACATCGGTTGCTTGTCTTGAGGCCGGTATGGCTTTAATCCATTTAGTGAAATATTCAGTGGTTTTGAGGATCCATTAGTGTTAGGCTAAGGATGGTGGATGGATTTCTCCAATGAAATCCAAACCCCATTGTTGGAAAGGAATTTCAACATATATGTTTTTCAAGGGTAAAGGCAGTAGTTTCCTCTTGCCTTCAAAAATTTGGCACCTGTGATAGGAAGTAATTTTTTTATGGACATCGGCAAAGAGTGTTGGCCAATAAAAACCAACTCTTAGGATCTTATTGGAAGTGTTTTTCCAATACAAATGTCCACCAAAGTCTCCTTCATGAAATTCCTGTAGGATTTTATCTGCCTCATCCTTCAACAAACAACATAGTAGAATTCCACCAGCATCTTTCTAATACAAATTACTGTGTAAGATACAAAATTTCATATCCTTTAACTTGAGAAATATAGCTTTTGTTTTGGTCAAACGAGGAGGAGATTGTAAATTTAATAATACAAAAATGAGGTTTTCATACCAAGGAGAGGTTGTAAAAGCCTCATCTATTTGTGGAGTCGCCTACTCTTCTTGGTCATCCAATGCAACTACAAAATTAATATCCAAAGCATGAAAATTATACTCAGCCATTAAATTAGCTAATCCTTGACCTTTAATGAGCTTGGTGGGTTTAATTTCATTATCATATTAAAGGATAATGGCAATCCACTTACCTCTCTTCCCATCAGGTCCATTTTGAGTTAGGATATATTTGACCATAGAATTTGGAACAAAAGAAATTATGTGAGAATGAATAATATACACTCTAAAATCCTTAATTGCTTTTATTAGAGAAAATTATTGTTTTTCTATTATATTGTATTTTAATGCAACATTTGTTAGAGCCTTGCTAAAGAAATCAATGAGATGCTCATGTCCTTGATTGTTTTTCTGTAATAGGACTGTTGCAACAGTGTGTTTAGATGCAAATGAAGATATTATGAAATATTTGTGAAGTTAGGGCTGATTAACACAGGTGCTTTTTTTACTGCTTCTTTTACTTGGTCAAATAATTATTTAGCCTCAATACTCCATTTTAATTATGTGTCTTCTCTTAACATGTTTGTTATGTTCCTGAGGAGTTCTGCCAAGTTAGGGATAAATCTTCTTAGAAATTTTATTTTACCAATAAATTATTGAAGCTCTTTCACATTCCTAGGATGAATTATCTTTAAAATTACTTCCATCTTGTTGGGATCAATTATGATCCCCTCCTTGGAAATGATATGCCCCAAAAGTTTCCCTTCCTCTAGGAAAAATAGTGTTTTCTTTGGGTTAAGGGAAATTCCAAACTTCTTACACTTCTCAAATACTCTCCTCAAATGTAGGAAATTATCTTCATCTGTTTTTTAGAAAACAATGATGTCATCAAGATATATGAATATGTATCTGCCAATTTTCTCAGCAAAAGCAATCTCCTCAAATGTAGTCGCCAACATATCAAATCTGCATGTTCTCTGCCTTTATGTTCAAAGCAGCACAATTTGCCACATCCAACATGTAGAGGTTCTTCACCTGAATCCTGATCTTCTTCACTTGTCCCGTGGAGATGTGTCTCAGGAATTCCTTTCCTTTGCTAAATATCACATAGTAGCCACGGTCTTCCAACACAGCGATGGAAACCAAATTCTTCTTTAGACCCGGAACAGAAATCACATCCTTAAGCCTGAGAAGGGAGCCGTACTCTCTATTAAACGTAAATGTACCAATACCGGTTGCATTATACCTCCCATCATCTCCCATCTTGGTGAGCATTTGGAGGTCCTTCTCCTCCAATTCACTAAAGAAATATTTCTTCCTTGTCATATGGAATGAGGCACTATTTTCAAGATACCAAAAACTTCCCATCATCGTGCTACCCATGCATGAAATGAGGGTAAAATCAAGCTCGAATTGGGAAGCAAGAGCTTCACCTGTCGCTCCTCATGAGTTCATATTTCTTGTTTTCTTGTGTGGGAATTTCGTGGTATAATGCCTGAATTCATGACAGTGAAAACACTTGGTTTTGGACAAGTCCTTTTTCTTTCCCCCTTGACTAGAATTTCCTTTGGATTGGGACTTCTTCCCTTTCTATTTTTTTTCCTTTCCAGTGAAGGCATAGTTCTCCTCGTCCTCAACCTTGGATGAGGTCCATATTTTTTTCTCCACCTTATTTATTCTTGCACTAGATCGGACATAACCCCTCACACTATGGTAGTTTATCTCTACCATTTATGGAAGCTTGATAATTTGTGCCAGCTCTTGGGAAGACCCAGTAGAGCTAGGGCTACCAAATCTTCTTCAGGAAAAGTAACACTGACCCCACCAAGTTCATCAAAAAATTGTGTAAACATAATAAGGTACTGTAGAAATGGTTCATTCATTTAAATCTTTATGTTATGAAGCTTGTCCTTAAGTGCCATCTTCCTGTGGTCGCTACTATTCTGGAATAAATATGTAAATGCTTTACACATAGCATACGAAGTCCCTTTCCTGTGTAGATTCGAGACAATATGATCTCAAAATCCCTCCAATATGATTCTCCTTTCCCTAGCAACACATTTCTTGCATTCTGCTTGATTTTGAGCATCAAGTGTTGTTGGTCTCGAAACATCAATATCAATGTTTTCTTCAACCAATTATCCTCGAGTACTACCTCCATTTTTTCCCTCCAAGAAACATAATTCGATCTACCCTAGATGGAATACTCGAGCCTTATTCCATTTAAATTCATCTTCCCAGTCCTGAAGAAATCCTGCAACCTAATTTGCAACCTCGAATCCTCCTACAATGATAACTTTGAATTCTCTTCTCTATTGTGAATCTAGCTCTGATACAATGTAGAATTTTAATTGTAGATTCAAACTTCTCATGAAATTTACTAAAACATAAGACTAAAATCTACTCTACCAATCTGTGGAAGTAAATTATCGAGAACACAAATCAATAACATGCATCGAGATTAAACACACATACACAGAGATATATCTATGGGAAAGTAACTACTCAAAACCCTTTACTATATGTATTGCATTAATCAAAGGATCTAGAAAAATACAATATGCTCTACTCAACCTTGAGCTCAACTTGAAAAATTATTTTCTATCCTCTGACTGACTGACTGACTTTGACTAATACTTAGCCAATTTTCCAAGCCTCTAAGCTCCTATTTCCTTGCGTTGTTTCCTTTGGAATTAGGCCCCTATTAATTAGGAAATTCCTCAAGGATAATTTCGCAATGCCTTTAGGCCTTCCTTTGAATGCATGCATGACCTATACAATTTTTTACACATCATTTTGTCACCATGGAAAATGACTATCAACTGGATCTTTCAATATCCACCAAAGTGTTCCAAAGCATTCCCCTGCAAGGCTAGAAGCTAAACAATCCCAAATAAAATGATAATTTTGGATTACAAGGTCCAAAAAACTGTTTTTAAGTACCTACATGGTTCCCTAGCCAAATTCTGCGGATACACATATTTGACCATTATACCTAGAGAAAAAGTGTGCTCTGTCTTCCACTATAAACTGTGCACATGACTCAATGAAAGTAAAAATAAAAAGTGAAATCTAGAAGCTTTGATGGGTAAATATTTCCTAACTGAATGCTTCAAGTTGATCCTTGCTCAGGCCTGATCCCTCTATTCATGGAGCTAATTCCCTTTCTTTGAGGAACCCTAATCCCACCATTTGAGGATCTCAAACCTCCTCCTCTTGTCCTATAAATTCAAAATAGACCAGAGAGCTAGAGAGGACTACTGAAGGTAAAATTATGTTGTTTGAATAGGGCTAGAAGGATCATCATCCAAGGAGAAGATTGGAGATCATTGGAAGGAGCCCTACTTCATCAAGGCTAAGGTTGTGTTTCTCCTTCATTCTTGAGATAATAGAAAAAAAAAAAAAAAATCTTCCCATTGTATTGGTCAATGGAGTTGATGTATTGTGTATTTGCTTCCATTTTTCCATTGATAATGATATTAGGTACTATTTTCCCTTATCACTAGTATAAGTTTTGATTGAGTCATTTATCTGTCATGTGCCTTTGATATTTGTTTGTTACTATGTTTTCATATCTAGATTCTAAGCATTGAGGAGTTGCATCAAACCATAGCGAGGATATTCATCAGGAATTTCGTTTGAAAGGTATGGATTTCATATTCTACCATTATTTCTTATGATTCAATAGGAATGAAGTGAGGGACATATTTACTATTTTTTCTGTTTGTTACTAGTGTCATTGATTGAATCTAGGTATATTTCTTTTGTCTCCATAAGAAATTAATCTGCCATAACAAATTGGTGCCTCCACTAGGGAACATCTTGTTCTTCATCATCTCATTTTTTGAATTTTTGAGCATTTTCCCATAGCCTTATCTAAGTGTGTGCAAGATATTTAAAGTTTAGATTTTGTAGATTTCTTGGCTTTATTTTTTATTTTTTCTAAAGTTTTCTCGAATTGCGCATTTTATCTTTAGCAACAATGTGCATATCTGCGCACTTATTCCTTACCACCAATGTGTATTCACACTGAACCTAACTATGTAATATTCCCAAATGGGAAAACTCAGCAATACATGCACAGAAAACACATTTTTCAGAAATAGAAGCATTAACAGAAAAATGCAGCCCATGGATCCATTAGATATGACATTATTACAACCAAATCCAAGAGGAAATCATAAACAAATCACTTTTTCCTAGTTAAACATGCCTCCCATGGCCAAACCAGCCCCAAAACACAGCAAACCCCAAGACTACTGCAACACATAAATACTGCATAGAGTGACAGCACATTTATTTGAGTATTATAATGCAAACATAGTGATACAAATCAGATATGCTCATGTATTAATCAAATAAGCTAAAAAATAGAGATCTAGTCTTTTTTTACATAGATCCAAGATGACTCGGCAAGGGTTTCTTGACAAACATGATATACATGCAGTATTTGTTGCAGATCTATGGATGAATCACGCTGTATGGCTAAAGCTCTACATAAAAATGGTTGATCATGCAAATAAATGGTTGTAGCTCCTCCTACTAGCTTTCGGGGAAAAAGGATGATCCTCCTTCAGGGAAACTAGCTCAAAATACAAGGGATTAAACCCCTCCACTGCAATGCCTTAAGAAATAGCGCAGTTTCTGAAAGGGACTGCACTGTTTCTGAAGGTGACTGCTTGGCCTAACACCAGATAGTGGAAAATGTAGCACAAAATGCTCCTCTCATATTTCTTAAACAAGATTTCCAAGCAAGAGTGGGGAATTCCCACATGAGAAAACCCTTGCACTAAACAGTGCAGCAAACTTAGCTAAATAGCCAAAGGATGCAAAAAGTCTAAACATACCACATACAAAATATGATCTTCAATCATACCCCATATGGCTTCCATTCCTTTCATTATATAGTTGATGAGCTTCCTCACCAAGGGTCCCACCCAATTATGAGGTTGCTTCCATGCAAAGGCTCCTCCACTAAAATTACGTTGTCTCCATTAGTCCCACTCATCTATTTACAGCAATGTTTTATTTAGTCAACCATGACTTAGTCTCCATGCATTGTCTCCATTCACACCCAAGGTGTCTTTATTTTGACTAGCTAGATTGATCTTCATTCACACTGAGCTGTCTGTATTTATGATCCACTCTTCATATAATAATTTTGTTGACTTGGTCAAAATTGACTTTGTCCACACATTTTAGACCCTGTTCACACATGAGGATGTTTGATCTAGTTATTAACATGATCTCTTTTCACATTATGAGGGATTTTATGCCTACTTATGCAACTTATGGGCCTCCTTACCCATTTATTCATCTAACTAGATATTAAAATCAAAATTAATACTCCTACTAGTTGCATGCTAATTTAGGAATATTACAGTCTTCCCCTCCCAAATTTTTCTTTTCCTCAAGCAACTGCAAGGGTGCTACGAAATCTCCCCTCCTCCTCTCGGGGCCTCCACATCCAATAGTCTCCACCATTGCTTCAGATATTCTTCAACAATTATATCTCCCAATGGTACCTCCCAAGTGTGTAAGTTGGCCTTTGGTGGATAAACCAAATGGATCTCATCATGAAAGAATGGAAGGTCTATGTGGAAACCTTCTTGCTGATCAATGGCCTCCTCAAGATAGAAGTGATGACAATCATGGGGAACTTCATTACCAATGAAAATCTCTCATCTCCATGCTATCATCCAAATGAAATGAATCACCTCCCAGCTTCATAATTCATAGAAAAGTTCCTCCCAATTTCTCATGAGAGGCATGTCCCAAGTGCTCCAAACAATCATATGGCCCACCTCATAAAGAAACAAGTGATCTACTATAGTGGCCATATAACCTCCCATGCTCCCCTTGAAACATGTAGTGCAAAAAGCGTGGGAAATTTCTTCCCCCAAGGACAAAATAGTGTTAAAATATATAATTACTTCCTCATGCAGAAGTTAGACAAATAGTTAAGTGGAGTTAGTTGAGTTGAGTTTCAGTTATATTTGGTGAGAGAGTTAGACAGTGAGTTAAGCGAGTTGATTAAGTCCAGTTATGTGTGAGAGTGTTTGCATGTCAATTAGATTAAATACCCGTCATGGGTTCATTGTTTTCAAGAGAGTAAGAGAGTTTTATGATTCAGAGTTTTATGATTAATAGAAGAGCAGCAGCTCATTGTTCGTGTGTGAAATATTCGTGTTATTTGTGTGATTGAATCCTCTGTCTCTCCAACAGATTGGTATCAGAGCTGAGGAAGGATCAGAGATCCATGGGCATGCAGAGTCTGTAAGCAGGCCAAAAGCAAAAGGCCGAAATTTTTTTTACACAAAAAAAAAAAAAATTTACCCGCGGTCCGCACGTTTTTTTAGTGCATTACCTGCGGACCCGACCGCACCCTCTCCCAAAAGGAGCTGCGGGCATTCAGCAAACTTACGAAATTGTGAAAATTCGGGTTTAGACCGCAGCTTCTCCCTCCATCGAGGTGCAGAACCCGGTTTAGTAACAACTACACGGGCGGCGGCGGCGCAAAAGCAAACACAACAAGCCGTGTGGTATATACGTGTTATATTGTTCAAAGTCAAAGTCACGTGGGTCTTGTGATTTCTAGAAAACACAGACGTATCATTAATACAAACCCAGATAATTTCAAGATAAATTGGTTCATAAAATTTCGGAAATCATGCACTCTCACCTACAACCATTTTGTTTATATCTCATGATCCGTGCATCAAAACGATCTGATTTTTGGATCATAGAGACATTCATATATTATAAATTTACTTGCAACATTTCAACAAAATCTGGTTTGTAGTTTTTGAGAAAATGGTTAATGAAGTTTGCTGTTATCTATATCATATTTTGCTGCAACTTCATACATATAGTTGAATGTCAATGTAAAAATTGTTATGCCTTCATCAAGATTACTAAAAGTGAATATTCATTAATTAAGGAAAAATTCATTTGTTCTATCCATTTCATGAGCTGAGATGAACATATTTTTTATTGCTTGGTTAACACATGGGTTTTGTCTTGGGGTTGCATGAAGACATGCAATATATTCAGTTTTCGTTGCATGAGGACATGCAACATATTGAGTGTGGGGGTATGTTGGGCCGTTAATATGCCATTATTATTATCACTTGTGAATGCTTATTCCACCCATTTCTACCATTCTTCATCACGTCATTTATTATAATTTATTATTTAAATCCATTTTATAAATGATTTACGCTCTTATGGATGAATATTATTTATCTTCCTTTATTTCTAATAAATTGATGATTATGAATTATTTTATCAATGATAGTTTTAATAAGTTGGTTATAACATTATTCACCATTTTTAGCTTCCAAGATAATTTCCAGATTGAAGATTTGATCATTAAAAGTGCCAACTCAGAAATGCGCTGGAATAAGGAGTGACAGTTTTGCGGTTGAGATTCTGAGCAAATGAAGACGAAGCTGGAAAATCCGGAACATGGGTTTTGTTCAGAACGGACCCAATTAACTTTAACAAAGAACGGTTTGCCCAAATTCGGCCTGTGTTGAGAGATTCGCAGAGTTCTTTAAGCACGATTTTCTTAGTTCTGTTGTTGCGGCCGTCCTCCAAATCTCAGCTACAAAGCCAAATTCGACTTGCTGTTGTTGAAAGATGGATGTAAATCTATTTTCTTGTTGATCAATTGGTTGGAAGAAATTCAATATTATTATTAGAGATCCTATTTGCTATTTAATTTCTCCACCTTCTGATTATAAAAGGAGAAGCATGTATTGTGTATGGGGGATGGAGAGACTTTTCTTATTGTAATTTGCAGAATTGTGCATCGGCTCTTGTTAAGAGAGTGTGAGCTGTTTGTAAACATTATTAATGCCTGATTAATAAAAGAGTTCACTGTTGTTCCATTTCTCAAGCGCTGGAGTAAAGCACAGCAACGCTTCACCGGTGGTTGAGGGCCCGGCCCCGGTGGAGCGATCTGCTGTTTGTATTTCTATTAGTTTATTTCTGTTGTGTGAAGTTCGTTTATTACAATTAAAGAATTGAGTTATTGCTAATTGGATCAAATACAGAGTCATTGTTATTCCATTCTTTACAAGAAGCATGATTCATGATTCAATTGTTATAAAATGTTGTTTTTCTGTATCTAATTCCAGTTGTTATTCCTTTTGTTTATGAATTACGATAGTTGATCGTTGCGTGGCTGTCGACAGGATTAAAGAGTAGAAATCTAGTTTGCTTGGTTATGAATTGAATTCACTGTTTATTTTACGCTGCTATTCAATTCCTGTTCATTGCTTTAAGATTGTTGTTCCTTTCCAGTTTGCGTTTTAGATTTCATTTCCTTTGAGTTGTTTTCACTTGCTTTGAGATCTCTAAACTGTAGAGGGCAGAGCTAATCATTCTAGGTCCCCAGATTTGGTCATCTCACATCGACTTCTAGGGGAAAGAGTTATTACTACTGCATCCCTAATCGATGTCTAGCAAGGTTGCTGTAGTGTAGTCTTTACATTTCTGTCATTTGTAATTAGATTTCTTTTCAAGCAGATTTCTTTTCAAGCATTTATTATTTCTCCATTTGTATTTCTATACTACATCTTCACAAACATTACTCTTGAGTAAATAGCCGCCTCAGACTGAGTACACTCTTGAAACAAAAAGTCGTCCCTGGGTTGACAATTAATGTGAGGTAATTAGGAGTTACAAAGACACCTTTTTATCGCTCCACAGTGATGGCTTCTCCTCTATTGTTGCACCAGTCCTGGTATACGTCTCCTCCTCTTCATGCATATCCTGAATAATGCATGGGACTCTCAATGTCAAGAGATGAAGATCCTCTTGCAAAGGTGAAAGTGTTCCTTCTCTTGATGCAAGTACTCTTGCAAAAAGTGGTGGTGGAATTTTCTTTTCCTCCGGTTTCCTTCTATCAATATTCTTGATCATCCTTTGAGTAAAATTTTGCATAAGTAGTCACTCTTGCATGTTTCAAATGGCTGAACCACCAAATTCTTGCTTCACCCTCATGGTGCAATGCTAGAATCTCAAATTCTCTTTCTACTACTAGATGTAGCAGGAAGAATGCATCTAACTTCCTCCTCCAAGCCCTTGTTGTGCATGTGGATGACCCATCAAATGTAGACAATAGAAATATATTATGTATTTTTCTTCTTCTTTTTTT
This sequence comes from Pinus albicaulis, assembly GCA_034641835.2. Classification (NCBI taxonomy): domain Eukaryota; kingdom Viridiplantae; phylum Streptophyta; class Pinopsida; order Pinales; family Pinaceae; genus Pinus; species Pinus albicaulis. The sequence continues at coordinate 10,330,189 of CM076581.1, read as the reverse complement.
GCAAGGTCTCATTTCTTCTTCGAACTCAATGAACTGCAGGAGAGCTAAATTCTCCTTGAAATCCCTCGATTGAGATTTATATTCTGCCAGATACTTACTTAAAATCTCATGATATAAGTTTCCTCCATCTCCATGCCTTTCATCTTGTTGTTCAAAGAAAAATGGCATAGTGGAGTTATTTGGAGCTATATGTAGTACTGATTTCTTTAGTTGTTGATAGGAAGTGCATGGACCTTTCTCATCTTGAAACCCTCTTGAGGTCTCACTGCATCTCTCCTCTCTCATCCTCTTGACCTCCTCGGAGAGGTTCTTCATAGATCTGTAAAGGTATGAGGTAAAACTCATTCCTTCCATCCTTGTGGATCTCTTTTTTTTTTCTGCTCCTTCTTATTATTCTTATAATATCATATTGGCTAAAATAAAGAGGCTGGGCCAAGATTATACTCTGATACCACTGTAATATTCCAAAATGGAAAAGAGATGAATATAGAACAAGATGATGGAAATAAAAATGATAAATCAACACTTAAAATATAACCGGATCATATAGCCATCATATTAATATTATAACAGAAAAATGAGTACAACATCTTGAGGAAAAAGACACTTAAGATAGGCATGACAAGCCTCAATAAACCACATGAAATATAAGGAATAACTACTATACAATAATGCTAGAGGCTAAGAAAACATAATTTTAGGTGGGTTTAGTACTACTGGAAAATTTAAATACATGGATTTGATGTTATATATCTCAAATAGTGTTGGGGATAGAGATATAGGCTCCCAAGAACCTTTCCAAGACAACCCATAAAGGGTTTCTAGAAATACACCCAAATGCAAAAATTCAGAAACGCAGCCCTACAACTTAATAACGGCTTCAACTGAATAAATGGAAAGAGGTGGATGAAACTGATATATGAATGTATGGATCTCTTCCAATAAATACTCCAAGTGAAATCTTGGTCCCTTCCTTGAATATATCACACTCCAACTAAAAAACTGAAACGTCCATTGCAAATGCTCAATAAAACAACACAGTCCATGACGGAAACTACATTGTAGGAGGTGGTAATAGCTTGGCCTGGTGCCAAATGTTGAGATAAACCCAAGGACCCTCCTTGTTGGCCTCCTAATGAAAAGTCTACCTCCCCATTGAAAACCTAGCTCAGAAATTGGCCCTATAAATCATCCATTTCCTTTGCACTGCAACACAACACAACTCTGCAAGAAAATGTGTTGTAGCTAAAGAATGAAGTTTGGCCTGATGCCAGAATGTTGATATTCATCTCACAATAATATCTCCTGAGTGGGCACTCAAAGTCCCCCGAGGATGAGCGTGGGTTTCCTGCTCGGGAACACCCCTGTGCTAAACATCACAGTGGAAACCGATAAAATATTGAAGAGTGCAAGAAGTCATACAGACCACAAAATCAATAATAAACAACATATCCCTCTATGGATGCCTTACCCTCCTTATATTAAATGTAAGCCTTCTCACCTTGGGCCCCACTCATTAAAACCACTACTATCATAGAGACTTCCTCCCATTAATACTATGTTATCTGTCATTGATGATCCACATCCTCCATATGAGCATTGTTGATTTGGTCAAGCTTGAACCCAACCACATGCTCCAAACTCTATTCACACATGAGGGTGCTTTATCTAGCTGCTAAGATGATCCCTATTCACATTAAGAGGGATTTTATTCCTACTAAAGAGATTTATGGGTCTCCCTACCCACTTATTCATCTATCTAAATGATAAAAGAAAAAATAATATTCTAATTAGCTGCAAGATAATTTTGGAATATTACATATTTGAATTTATGCAAAGTTCAAAATTAAAAAGGTAATTCGAATAAGGCATTAAAAGTGGTAATGGTAGTATAGGGAAATATCAGATGATGCTCAGTATCAACGTTATACATATATCTTTATAATAATTATGTTTTATAATTTAAATGTTGAATCAACTGATAAGTCCATGTATGGATAAATAGCTTTGATACTAATTCTTAATTTTTAGAGTCAAAGGGTTCAATAATGTTGTATAACTGAAATAACTGAATATGAGTATATAGATTAATTAGAGGGGATTTGAGGATAAGTATAATCTTATAATATATGTAGATATTCGAAGACACATTTTAAAGTTTTTAATAGCAATACTAGAACATGCATAAGCTTATGAGGGTATAAATTAATAGTAAAATAAAGTACTATTACAATAGAAGTGGGCACAATAAATAATTGTCATAAATTACAGTTAATACTGAAAGAGAAATTGGGAAATCGGTTAATATAGTCTCATGATTATTAATCACATAATTTTATTCTATTCATAAAACATAAATTCGTTAGAGAAATTTTAATGACATAAACTACACATAGATGGAAACATCGCAATATGAATCAAAGTAATAAAGTCAAATAATGACAAAGTAGCATTAATGTTATAAATAGAAAAATAAAAATTGGGTAAGCAAAGCTTTTACAAATGGTATCAGAGCCCATGTTAAAAACATTGGGTCTACGTGTCCCCACATAGAAAAGAAAATAAAAAACCCAAATTATGCTACTGTAAATTATTTACAAAAAATTATTTTGATGCACTAATTTAATTATGTGTATAATGATTAAGTGCAAAAAAGTAGAGTTGTTATTATGAGTGACAGAGGAGGGTTGTATGTGGATCTATGTGGTGAGGGAAATCCAACATATCAAAATGCTCAGTTGTTGTATATGGTTAGGGATATGTAACAACAATTGGTTCAGTTGTGAACAAGCAATGAGCAATTGTTACAAGCCAGTGAAGAGAAAGATAGGTTGACCAAGGAATTAAACTCAAGGTATAGTCACAAAAGTGAAGACCCTAGAATAAGAGGAGAGAAGCTAAAACCCACTCAGAAGGATCTAAGGATGGTGAAGCATTTAGACAACAATCTAGAAAGAAAAAAGAATTGCAAGGATAATTCCGAAAAATCAAACGTCCCACTTATGATGTTGAAAAGGAGGAGGATACAAAAGTTTGGCTTCTGAACAAGGTTAAATACTTTCAAGTCTATGAATATGGAAGTAACCTAAAAGCCAGATTGGTGATTTACCAATTTGAGGGTAAAGCTACCCTGTGGTGGGATTAAACCAAAATGGTACAAGTACTGGATGATAAAACTACTACTTTGGAATAATTTCAAATAATGTTCAATTCTAGATATCTCAATGAGTGATATTATGATGACAAAGCCAAATAATTTTATGAGATGAGATTAGGACATCTCACTATTGATGAGTTTTTTTTACCAAATTTACTAACTTGCTTCACTATGTGTCGTATATCAGAGAGGAAAATTCCAAAGTATAGTGATTTTTAAACTGCCTAACTATTATCTATAAGGAGAGAATAGAATTTCACAATCCCAAAACGATGGATGAAGTCATTCACATCGGCTGGAAAATTGGCAAAACAAAGAAAAAGGGAAAGGTGACTCTACTATTAAAGAGTAGAACCAACATATTTGAAATTTTTTGGGAAAAACCATCATAGGAATAAGTTTAAAAAAACTAGAGAGAACCAACCAGCGTAATTGCAGACTGGGTCTAAGTTTATGGATGCAAAAAACAAAAGGGAAGGGGTTATAAAAATGAAAGAAACATTAAAGTTTTGGGGATGTCGCGAACCTCAACTATTACGTGACTGTTGATAGAATAGTTCAAAACATTCAAGTGTTACCAGAGGTGACTACTGTAAATGGCATTGCTATAAACATTCCAAGGATCAATAATGCACTTAAGGATCACCGAGCTGAACAACAATCAAGCATGATAGAAATGGAAGGTATGATTTTTGAACAACCTGTATCTTTGTTGATATATCCAACAGAAAATTTAACCTATATAAGTCCTCATATGGTGGAAAAGTGAAAATTAAAATCATAAAAATTTCAACAAGCATGGTTAGTCCAATTAGCTACTGGAACAAAAAGATACATTACCCATAAAATTCCAAAATATGTTGTAAATTTAAATGTGTATGAAACTGAACTGAATTTAAATATTTTTCCTCTAGGCTCATATGATGTGTTAGTGGGAACGAACTGGTTAGAGAAGAAGAAATAATTAATTAATTTCTTAGATAAAACAATTCACTATATGAATGGTGAGGGAAAACCTATGATAGTGAGAGGAAAACTAAGACTCATATTAATCAGAAAAGAAGCTGTAAAAAATTTAATAGTAATCAGAGAGTTAAAAGATGTATTTACAAAGGAAATCCCCCATATACCCCCTAAAAGAGAAATTTATTTTTCAATTGAATTGGTAGCATCAGATACACCTATCTCTAGAGAACCCTATAGAATGATTACTCCTGAATTTTTAGAACTAAAATTGCAACTAAGAGAGTTATTAGATAGAGGATGCATCAGACCAAGTGTGTCTTGTTGGGGAGAACAAGTACTGTTTGTTAGAAATAAATATGGCACATTCAAGATGTGCATAGACTATAGACAACTAAATAAATTGACCATAAAAAAAAAGATATCCTTTGTCAAGGATATATGGCTTATTTGATCAAGTGAGAGGAGCCACTATATTCTAAAAGATTGATCTAAGAACAGGATATCATCAACTCAGAATCAAATATGATGACATCAATAAAACAACATTGATGACAAGATATGGAAATTATGATTTTGTAGTCCTACCTTTTGGACATACCAACACACCTACTACATTCATGTGTTTAATGAATAGTGTATTTCACAAGTATCTAGACAAATTTGATTTAGTGTTTTTTGATGGCATTTTTGTATATTCAAAAAATTAGGAAGAACACAAAGAACATATATGTATTGTCATATGGACACTTAGAGAACATAATTTGTATGCAAAACTGAGCAAGTTTGAATTTTACAAGGATAGAATTCAGTATTTGGTTCATGTAATACCAGAGGATGGCTTAGCAGTAGACTGAGAGATAATACAATCTATTATGTATTGACATGTACCTACTGATGTCCTAGCCATAAGATCATTCATGGGTATTATGGGATACTACCATAGGTTCATGGAAGGATTTTAGGCCTTAGCCTATCCTATTACTTCTTTACAAAAAAAGTAGTAAATTTTGAATGGACAACGAAGTGCCAAAATAGTTTTGAATTTTTAAGCTTCTTGATTCAAAAAAATAATTTTTAGTATGTACAGATGCATGTCCAGAAGGATTAGGAGGAGTATTACTACAAGAAAAATCAAAAGTAGCATATGAATCAAGAAAATTAAATAAACATGAACATAATTATAATGTATATGAATTAGAATTAACTATTGTGATACATGCAGTGAAGATGTGGAGGCATTACCTGTTAGGTTAAAGTGGACCTAAAGGAAAAAAATAATTATGGACATATTAATTTTTTTAATTTTATAAATGTGCAATTTTAATTATTGTGCAAAGGCTAGAGTATATTGGAGACAAGGATTCCAAGTCCATGAGGATGGAATTAAATCCAAAGACTTTCATAAATTATCCAAAAATCCTTGGAGAAAATAAAATAAATTAAACATATTAAATTGAATATAAAAATCTAAAATATAGCTCAGTAAAGTGGAAACTTACTAAGAAGAGGTGAAATAAAACTAGAAAGAGGAAAAAGCTAGTTTTAAAGTGCTTTTGTGGAAAAATCAAAAGCAAAGCCTAGCCAAAAGGAAAAAAACATCATGATTTAGCTGGACGTTGTTAAAAAAACATGCTTAAGGGAAAACAAGCTCAAATAATCCATTCCTCTGTAGACAAGAGGTTGTCTACAATTTGGAGGAATTGGTCTCTACTCGGGGGGAGCTATGGAGAGAAAGCTCAAGGTTGGGTGGAAAATAGTCTTACCAAAATTAGTATGCAAAAGTAATTTAATTTCGTCTTATGAAATTGTTGTTATTAGGAAAGTTAGAGTAATGATGATTCAAATAGAAAGATGTGGAAATAATCTTTTATGTATTATTAATTTCTGTAAATTTTTAAGTTATATACTCTGATGTATTTAATAGAACATACTATAATAGCTATATTTAGCTTTGTATAGTTACATATACAAATGAAATTAGTAAACTAAAAAATAGAATATCTAAACCCAGGTGGTAGGGTTTAAATCTATTGTTAGGTTGTAAGAGTCTAATTATTAAGTACAAAAATTACATCAATAGATGTAGAAAAGAGGTAATAGAATTTATGAATTTAACTAGTGTGTAACCAATCATTAAACAGGAATATAAATACAGTAAAATATAATTGGAAATGTAAAAGGAAACATGATTGCACACATTTTCATTAAAAACACTACTGCAGATCACCTAAAGGGTTAGATGTAGTTATTCATTCTTATATGGAGTAAGAAATTAAATATCAAGTCCATAGTACAATACTAGAGAATAGTACAAGAGAAATGGTACAATGATGTATACCAATATCATATCAACTATTTATCAAAACAAATTTTTATTATTATAAACATAACATGAAAATTGTATTATCAATGCTAGAAATTATTATTACACACTGTCATAAATTATTTGACAAAGTTCATTATTCTGTATATATTATTACATGAATTATAAATAAGGAACATAGCCTTGAATTCATTGGAATTAATTTTGTAGATGATATGGACCAACCTGTAATTAGAAGAAAAATTACACTGTCAAAGATGGGTGTAATGATTGTTGAAAATTGAGGAATGGTAAAATGAGTGAAGTGAAATACTTGCACAAAAATAACATATACCAGGATTAGTATAGGTATATAATAAGTGAAATAATTAAACGTAATACAATAACTGGACAAAAACAATTGGAATAGAATTATTACCCTATTATTCTATTGTAAACATTGAAATAATCCTTGTACACATAGAGAAAAATGAATAAATTCATGCATGTAAATGAACAAGATGATAATGTGGAAAATATATCAAAACATAAAAAAGAAATTACCTGTACTCTCATAGACAAGGTATGTACTAGGAATCTGTAAAAATCTTGTTAGTAGAGAAAGAGTTCTTGTAAAAAGAATGATTTTATTAATTGGAGGAAATTAATAATATAATAAGTACAAACGAAGAGAATAGTAGATTTTTTTCTAATTAAATTAATTATGGAACAGGTAACATAAATATAACTAGGCGTCATAATTATAATCATTTCAAAATATAATATAATTTTGTAAATTAATACAGATTTATCCTAATTATGTATTTGTGTATACATAAATGAAAATTTTGGATTCAAACTGTAACGAGGATTAAAACCCTATTCCAAAATCTGAGTTAAAAATTGAATTCATAAGTTATAGAATTATGGTATGATTAAAACGAATGGGAATGTACTAAACGAAGTACAGATCTGCATTGACAGCGAAAAATCGGGAATTATATAACTAATTGAAAATTTTATCCTTACAGTTAGGGTTACCATGTCAAATATTAATTCTAACATCGTATAGGAAAAACGATATATGTATTCATAATAACAGAAACAAAGATAGAACAAAGTTGTTCTACTATACAATGAAGGATTGAAATCAAGACTAAATTATTCGTGGTGAAGGAAAAAGAATATAAATGAATTTTATAAATTATCAAACAAACTCTCCTAAGTTTATTATATATGTTTCTCTGTAATTTTCCATAAAGACAAGAATGGGAATATAAATACGATGTGAAGAGGAGCTCATATTGAATTTAAAACCAAACATAGAAAACGAAATTCCCTTCCTGGGAATTAAAAGAAGATAAATCTTTGTGTAAGAACACAAATAATTAGGGAAAATTGATTTCACATAACCAAGATTAAACCATTATAGTTAACAAATAAATCATATCACTGTATAAACAATTGAACTCAATAATAGTAATGAAACCCAAAACCGTTCAGTTAAGGAACTTTACCGAGACAGAAAGAGACAATCACAGAACACAATTCGTGCGACAAATGACTATCTCTCAAAGAAATGGAATCGTATTTCCAAGAAATTGCTCATGGAAACAATGACATGAAAAATGAATAAATAGAGTTATGGGTAACTGTGTTACAAACCGAGCCACAACCATGTATAAAAATGTAAGATACATGTCTTATCATAGTGAAAAGTGGGTTAATGGGATTCTTACCTGGAACCTTCAAAAACAAGGATTACATCGGAACTTCGAGGAGATGAGACTTCGGGGAAGGTTCAACTCCAAGTCTTAAGAATGCCCTGCAAGTGACAAAAGAAAATGAAATAAGTTTCAAAGGAAACAACAATAAAATATTAATAAAATAGAACTTAAAGCATAGCAAGGTTAAATTAACGATGAATTTATTACCTAATGCGGGAAGCATAAAATTAAGAAAACACATAGACTGCAACAAGGTAGATAGAACTGGGTGCAGAACTAGAGCCGAGGCCTTCGCTGGCATGCCAATTGCAAATGAAAAATCTGAAACCTAATCTGCCATTGAAAAAACCAATATGTTGAATGGAGGGGAGATATACAGATAAATCCTCATCGTTAACTTGGAAACCATCCATCTCACAGGAGATCGAAAATATCATGTAAGCCATGTGAGAAGTTAATAGACAGAGTGAAAGAAAATTAAATTGGGATATCCTCGAATAGGGGAACGACATAACCAATCTAGTAACATTTATGGTAGGGGTACGATGAAATCCCAACATTGACCTACAACCATAGAAACAATGAGACCATATACGAATACTTCATACACAATGGTAATAATTATAGGCATCTAAAATTGAATACCATAAGTCAAGGCCATATCTTAAGTAAAGTATGTGTACATATAATGTGATTGTGTATATTCAAATTTATGCTAAGCTCATAATTAAAAAGGTATTTTGAATAAGGCTCTAAAAGTGGTAATGGTATTGTAGGGAAATATCTTATTGTGTTCAGTATCAACATTATACATACATCTTTATAATAATTATGTGGTAAAATTTAAATTTTAATTGAAGTGTTAATTCCATGTATGGATAGATAGCTTTGATATAAACTCCTAATTTTTAGATTCAAAGGGTTAAACAATGTTGTATAAGTGGAATAAATATATACGAGTATATAGATTAATTAGAGAGGATTTGAGGATAAGTATAATCTTAGAATATAAGAAGATATTCTAAGATAGACTTTAAAGTTGTTATTTAATAATAATACAAGAACATGCATAAGCTTATGAGGATATAAATTAATAGTAAAATAAATTACTAGTATAACAGAAGTGGGCACAGTAAATACTTGTCACAAATGACAGGTAATACTAAGAGAGGAATTGGGAAATCATTTAATATGGTCTCATAATAATTAATCATAGAATTTTATTCTGTTCAAAAAACATGAAGTTGGTAGAGAAATTTTAATGACAAAAAGTACACATAGATGGAAACATCGCAATATGACGAAAGGTAAAATAGTCAAATGAAGACAAAGAAGCATTAGTGTTATAAAAAAAAAATGGGTAAGTAGATTTGTTACACCAATGAGGATAAAATCCTCCCTGTAAGGTGCTAAGAACACTATATAATATGTGCCTGACCATTGGGTTGATCCCAAACCTGCATCATGCTCTATCCTGAAATTACTGTAACTAAAATCAAGTTCTTAGTATATTCCAATCCTCAACCTAAACCAAATACATTCTTTTGACTAAAACCTAAATTGTACACTAAAAATTGAGAGCTTTGTTGCAAACTGAAAGTGAAAACAATTCTAAAGGTATCTATCTTATTCATCACCCTTACGCACTCTAATTAATCTATAAGTTAATTGATTTAGTGAATTCAAACAACCAGTGTAACCACACAAGAACTTTATCCACTATTTGTATTCTCTGCACATACTTGTTCGTGAAAAAAATAGAAAACCTACTGAATGAAAAATCTATTAAAAACTTCCAAGAAAATCAGGTTTTACGTAATTTAAGTACATAGGCCCACTTTTTTATGGCAAAAATTCTAGAAAAGGATCCTCAAATGAATGAAAACTGAAGTTAAACTCCTCCGAGAGATTACAATTTTTCTCCATCTTCTCTACGTACCATGAATACAAACCTTTATATGAATCCTTGCTTTCTTGCAATTTCAAATTATAGATGCCATGACAGGGATGCAAATTTTCATTTGAATTTTGTGAAGAAACCACTGATGGACAAAAAAATGATGTTGAATTCCAAAATAAGTCGTCATCACCCCTGTATTGAAGCTCACACCTAGCTAAATGAGAAGAACTTTGACTGCAAAAACCATCCAAAAAATAAGCTATTGGATAATTGAAAACTGAAGAGGTGTTTGGTCTCAACCCAGTCTCCTAAATTGAGTTCATTTAATTGTCAACCAGGGTTGGTAAACTGTTGAAGTGAAGTGCACCATATGTGCCTAGGTGTTTGTCTCTTAATGCATTTTTTTTAGTGTTTTATGATGTTTTTGGTGTTTTGTGATGATTTATGATGTTTTTGGCCTTTTTGGTAGTTTTATGTTCACAAGGAAAATGACTAGAAAGCTAGTTGAAAGAAGCTACTGGTTAAAAACAGAGTGAAGCCTAATTGGTTGATGACAAATGACAGATGCAATTGCAAATATTGAAACAGAATCAAATCTAAACTATGACTAAGCAGAAACAAAGCTTGATAATGACTTTTAAGCAAATGATTCAAAACATAAACTCAACTTGTCCAATTCTTTCATCAAAGCTATTTTGAGAGATAGCTTGAGAAATGGTCAGCTAAGTATGCAAATTCTCCTAACTAAACAATTAAACAACTAGCTTATAATCATGCAACATTTTATCCATGATTAGAGATTTGTTGAAGCATATTTGGAGTAAAACATTGATACCATCATAAGATCTCTACTTTAAGACTAGTTCCTAACTCTATTCTGCAACTTAGTCTTATACCACTACACCTCACTCAAAGGTTATAGATTTTTAGAATAGTCTTTTGAGGGAATGTTTGTTTGTGAGATGATAAGGAAGTTGCAAAAGTACTTCGGGCCTTGAAATGATACTGTCTTCTGTTCATATGGTTATGAATCAATTATAGATTTGGAACAAGAAGAGGTTTGTAAATAATGAAGGCTGTTTTGTTAAGTTTAACAACTGAAGTAATCTAATATGCAATGGATGACAACTAAATGTGGAGTGCAAATGCAATGAGTTAAGCTAAAACTAAACTTAAGATGTCACTAGTCTAAAACAGTGCTGAACTAACAAGTCATTATCAAACTCAAAACAAAATAACAGAGCATGAGTTGAATGCAATTAGACTCCGGAGTATCCTAACTAAACTATCATGCATTATTATATTGAATTATACAGTCTGTTTTGTCCATCATGATTGATATTTTGGAAGAGTTTCTTAGAACAATCCTAACTATACAATTTAGTGCAAATGCAAACATAAAGACAGAAAGCAATTAAAAACTAAGATATCATAGCTATCTCCTACCCATAATTATGATATTTTGGAAGAGCATTTTAAGAGCAAGAACAGGAGAAATAACTTGAACAGAGTAATCTGCGTCTTCAGAAATGTAGCATAAAATATAAGCAAAATCCAGAGCAAAATCTAGCCTATCTCTCGGTTTCCCAAGTGTTTTTATAACAAATGTACATAACAGAACTTGCAACAATACAGGGATCCTTGTCTTTCCTTATCGAAATCACATTAGGACTCTTGAAGATGGAAACATAAAGAGAAAAAGGACATCTGGACTAAGACAGTCCTATTAGAAGTCTGCCTTCTTAAATGTGTTCCCACGTTCCAAAACCATATCCAGAATTCGGTTTTTCCTTCATGGTGAGCAACGAACAATGTAGACATGACGTGGAATATACCCATATGTGGTTTTTCTTGAGAGGCCACCTGGAACATGCCTGAACGTGAAGACAGCTGCATAATTTCCGGTTAGCTACGGAATGTCTGCATTCTGCAGCTAGTTCCGGTCAAAATGCATTACAATGACAAAAATCACAAAACTTAGCAAGTTAGTCATGTTAATCATTCTAAATTAACTAAATTCATTGATCAATTGGGTCTGGGGAATCAATGGACAAAGGAAAATGAGGTAAAGTAAGATGAAAGAAAGCACAATCTTGAGGCTCAACATACCCCCACTGCTGACTTCTTGCATGTCCTCATGCAACTTATTCCATAAACTCAGAGGCTTCTGCAAGAACATCTAATCCTCTCCTCCTTCTTTGCTTGGAAGCTAAAGATCTTCTGGGTTTTCTGATGATAAGTTTGAACCTTAAGTTGGTAAGTGCCCTGATTAGCTTCTTGTTCCTCTTTTTCAACTTTTCATTAGCCTTTTCCACTTTGTTCATATGTAGAGATAAGGTTGAGTTCATATTGGTTTTGAGTTTGACTTGTTCCTTCAGAATATCATTCTCATTTTTGATGTGTCTATTAAGTATTTCTAGCTCATACCTATCCCTTCTTAACCCATCTATTTCGGACAGTGGAGGACTAGGGGTTCTATCCCTACTCTCTGAAGCTTTCCTTTCAAAAGTTTCAACATAGTCATAAACTTCTTGCCGAGCAGGATCAATTTCAGGGGTTCCTTCATTAAAATCCTCTTGAACATCTTCTTCAATAGATGTTTCCTCATCTTCTATATTTATCACCCCTGTTTGTTTGATCTGAGTTTTCCTTAGTTTCCACTTTAGTCTATGGCTTCTTCTTAGCTGGGAAGATCCCTCTCCTTTTTCTGTGGCACATTTTCTGATTGCTTTCTCTTTCTTAAGTTGTCTCTTAATTTGAGTCAACTTCTCTGAGATTATTTCCTCACTACTTTCCTGGACTGTTTTGTCAATTTCAATTTTAGAAGCTCTCCATTTTCTGCTTCTCCTTGTAGGCTGTTGTTCAGGTGAGGGCTCTTTTGGCTCTTCAAAATGATTTCTTATCAAGAAATTATCCCACGTATCATTTGTTTTGGCTAAATGGTGTTCAATTAAAATCTTAACCAAGCCATGATGGTATAGAGTTGTCTCTAAAAATTGGACCCTTCTTTGAACACAAGAAGCCATCTTTTTCAAACTTTGAAGCAAGAAATAGGGTAAGTTTAACTCTTCCTCCAGAAAATGCATTATCAGTCTAATATGGTAAACATAAAATGTCCCATATCTACCTTCATATGTAATAAATTTTTGCAGAATAAGCAGTATGTTTCTCCATTTATTTTTCAATGCAGAACTTGGAATTCCCTTCTTAAACACAGTGGCATCCATACCTGGTGATTTTAGAATTTTCTTCCAGGATTCATTATGGAATTCTCTGTTTTTGAACCATCTCTCTCCATTTCTAAGCAATCATGTAGCTTCTGCAATGAAAACTTCAGTGACAGTGAATTTAACATCTCCCACTTCAACCTCAGCTCCTCTAAATGACCTTGCAAATGTTTTAGTGACTTCTTTGTGGAAGCCATTAAATTTCTCAAGAAATTGTAGCCATCCTACCTGTTGCAACATTTCTTTACATTGAGGGTATCCTTACAGTTATTTTGTACCCATTGGTTTGGTTCTTACAATAAGGCCCATAATTTCTTCTTCAATGTTTAGATTAATACTTTTTCTGCCACGGAAACAATAACTTCCACCTTCAAATTGATATACCTCTGGTTCTCGGTGATAATGGCTTCAAATTCCACACTGCTATACCTCTGTCTCTCGGTGACAAATGGCTTCAAATTCCACACTGCTATACCTCTGCGTTTACAGTGATAATGCTTAATCTCTGCTCATGGTGATAGTGCTTTAATCTCTGCTCACGGTGATAGTGCTTTGATATTCAAACTGATATACCCTTTGCTCTTCTCACGGTGATAGGGATATCTCTGTTTTGCGGAATGAAGGGCTGGCTACAGAATGGAGTGATGGAAGTAGTTACGGAATGAGTTAATGGAGTGAGGTGAAGAAAAAGAATTAATGAGTGAAAAGACTGTGGAGATTTTTTTACAACAGAAAAGAAAATCATCATTGAATGATTTGGTTGGGTGACGTGAGGAAATCAAACACTTCAGCCTTTTTAACCGCTTAAATGATGTCGGGTATAGAATTTGAAATGAGAGATTTTAATCCAAAGTTTGTGGAGGGTATATTGGTCATGATCAATAAAAATAATCAAAACAACTTTTTCGAATGATTCATAAATAAAACTATGCTAAACTTTATGAAATGCCATTATAATCAAAATTTGTTACCTCTGCTTTTCATTTGCTTTTTGTGGTCTTTGTCTTCTTTGTGCTCCTTTGGAAGAGTCTTCATAAACCTTATTGATTCTTCTTATTCATGGATATACTGGATCATCTTGTTGCAATTCAAATGTCTGCTGATCAATGTCTTCAGGATCTGTAGCTGCGGAATGACTATCTAGCTACGGAAAGTCTGATCAGCTGCAGAATGTCTATTAAGCTGCAGAATGTACCTGTAGAGTATTTTAATCATGGAATGGAGTGGTTTGGGATATAAGTGAGATGTTATATGAATGAATATGGATGATGAGTCATGATATGTATGAAGTGGATGATGAAATGGAATGAATTCAATTTATGAAATGGAGTGGAAGAATATAAGAACTGGCCTGCAATCCATGACATGTGTTATTCATTTACAACAAGACATCAAACTTTGAATTTTGACATGGAAATGAGGTGGATGGATTATGGAATGAGATGAATGATATATGGAATGAAGTGAAGTATGAATGAATGAATGAAATGGAGTATGGATGGATAAGTGAATGGAATGAAATGAAATGAAATGGATCATAAGTACAATGGATCTGAACTTATGATTTTGTAACAGCTGCTTGCAAAAACAAAATGGGAAAAGTTAGAGTGTCAGAAAAACTCTGATTTTCACCCTATCTTTTCTGTATAAACATGCCAATCAATGATTGGTTTTCACGTTTATACCTTTATTTTTATTTTTATTTTTTTATTTTTTTATTTTTTATTTTTTATTTTTATTTATTTTTTTCAAAAGAAATGCTTCAGAAAATTCAATCAAGTTGATGAAGAAGAAAGATTCTTCTTCATTAACTTCACATCACTATTTTCTTGGAACTTCTTGAAAAATTCTTCTCTTGAGAGTGGTTTGTGATACAGCTTCAGTCTATGACCATTCACAAGAAAAGTGACCTCTTCTTCATCTATTGTCCTGATTTTTACTGCTCCATTGTCAAAAAATTTAACAATTTCATATGGCCTAAGCCAATGTGTTTGAAATTTACCTTGAAAATCCTTGAATTTTGAATCAAATAAGAGAACCCAGTCACCTTATTTGAATTTCTTCTCTTTGATGTACTTGTCATGCCATCTAGTCCTTTTCTATTGGACTAGACTTGTTTTCTGAACTGCATCTTGTCTGATCTCATCCAATTCATTAATCTGCTCCAGTCTATGCTTTTGTGCCTCCGTTAAATCAAGTCCTAACTGAACTGCCATTTTGAAAGTTTGAATCTGGAACTCTATGGGAAACAAAACTTGCTTTCCATAAACAAGCTCATAAGGAGTATGGCCTGTTGTGTTTCTCCATGTAGTTCTATAGGCCCACAAGGCTTCAGGAAGCCTATCTACCCAATCTCTTCTATGTAGATGAACAGTTTTTGTTAGGATTCCTTCAATGACTTTGTTAGTGGATTCCACTTGACCATTTGCTTGTGGATGATAAGGAGTAGATGTTCTATGTCTGATTTTGTACTTCTCCATCATTTCCTCCACTAGCCTTGATGTAAATTGAGCTCCTTGATCTGTAACAATTTCCCTTGGGACACCAAAACGAGTAAAAATATCCTCAAAAGAAAAGTAACTACAGATGCTTCATTAGCAACAAGTAATGGCTTGGCTTCTACCCATTTAGTAACATAATCAGTGCAAACTAATATATACCTCTTTTGTCTTGATGGAGGACTAATAGGTCCTACAAAATCCAAAGCCCATTTTTCAAAAGGTTCAATATGTACCTGAGGTTGTAATGGCATCTCACCCGAAGGAGAAGGTTTCCCTACCCTTTGGCAACTGTCACACCTTTTGACATACTCTTTAGCATCTTTAAACAAGGATGGCCAATAATATCCTAAATTAAGGATCTTATAGGTTGTCCTCTTATCAGCAAAGTGTCCGCCACACGGTTCATCATGACATGCTTTGAGAATCTCAGGAATCTCATCTTCACGAACACACCTCCTAATGATCAAATATGGACATGTCTTGTACAACTCATTAGCAACCCATGAATATTTTTCACTGTCATAAATGATTTTTATTTTATCCCTTGCATTCATTATTGAAGGAAATTTTCCTGAAACTAAATAATTAGCAATATCAGCAAACCATGGAGTTTGAGTAGAAATTGCAAAAAGATATTCATCAAGAAATTGATCTTCAACTGGAGTGTCATCTTTGATATTTTGGAGTCTAGATAGGAAATCAGCTACTGTGTTTTGTTTTCCAGGCCTATCTAGAATGGTAATGTTAAATTCTTGTAAGAGAAATAACCATCTTATGACTCTGCCATTAGTAATTGATTTGTTCATTAAGTATCTAATTGCAGAGTGATCAGTGTGAACAAAAGTTTCATAGCCTGCTATATAGTGTCTGAATTTGTTTATGGCATGAACAATAGCTAAAAACTCTTTTTCAGTTACAGTATAGTTTAACTCTGCAGGAGTCAAATTTTTACTGGTATAATAGATGGCATATGGAATTAAATTATTTTGTCCCAATACTACTCCTAGAGCTGTATCGGAAGCATCTGTTGAGATATGAAAATGTAACTTCCAGTTAGGTCCCCTTAATATAGGTGCTTCAGAAATTTTGGTTTTCAGGGTCTCAAAGGCTAACTGGCAATCAGAAGTCCATTTGAATTCACAATCTTTGTTAAGTAATTTGAAGAGTGGAGATGCTATCTTGGTAAAGTTTTCTATAAAACTCTGATAATATCCTGTAAATCCTAGAAAACTTCTAACATCTCTTCGACAACTTGGAATAGATAAGTTAGAGATGACTTCAACTTTTGACTCATCAACTCTAATCCCATCCCCTGAAATTTGATGCCCTAAAACAATACCTTCAGTAAACATCATAAAACATTTTTCATGACTAAGTGAAATATTTGCTTCCTGACATCTCTTTAAAACTTTTTCCAAGTTTTCTAAAGCTTCTTCAAATGAGTTTCCATAAACTGTGAAATCATCCATGTACACCTCTACACAATCATGTATTAGATCTGAAAAAATTCCTAATACTACCCTTTGGAATGTTGCAGGTGCATTGCATAATCCAAATGGAAATACTCGGTAAGAATAGGTACCCCAAGGACAGGTAAATGTGGTTTTGTCTTGATCTTCAAGTGCTACTTGGATTTGATTGTAACCACTAAACCCATCTAGGAATGAAAAGTACTTTTTGCCAGCTAATGTATCTAATACTTGATCTATGAAAGGTAAGGGAAAATGGTCTTTAAGAGTGGCTTTGTTTAGTTCTCGGTAGTCAACACATACCCTCCATTTTCCATTTTTCTTTGGCACAATTACCAAAGGAGAAACCCACTGACTATCTGAAATAGGATAGATGAAATTGACATTTAACAATTTTTGCAATTCTTCTTTAACAATTTCCCTAAGATTTGGATTCATCCGTCTGTGAGGTTGTCTGATTGGTTTGCAATTTTCCTCTATATAGATGTGATGAGTGCAAGTCTTGGGGCTTATCCCTTTCATGTCAGTGTATTCCCATGCATATGCAGAAGAATGTCTCTGTAATACTTTGACTAACTCTTTTTGTTGAGATTTTTCTAGGTTCTTGTTTATGTTCAAAGTTTTGCCTGGAAAAATCTCACTTGTAGAGCTGCCAAATTTATCCATAGAATGAAGAGACATCTGTCTTGATGACAAAAAATCAATATTGGATCCCTCTTGAAATGATTCATGTTTGTGTTCTGGAGAGGGTTCAAAGTTTTCTAGAGTATTCAGAATTTGATTATCTTCACTAATTTCTGAAATTGTGAAGAGAGGTTGTAAATATTCTTCATCCTCTATCCATTGAGTATAATCTAAATCTGTAATTGTCCTAGCTGGAGGATACAAAGTGAATTTCTTAGTTGAAATACCATCAGAGATGTACATATCACCGGATCTACAACTAATAAAAGCATCAACTGTAGCCAACCAAGGTCTTCCTAATATAACAGGATGGCCTCCTAGATTATTCTTAGGAGTTAGGATCATGAAATCCACAGGGTACTCCCAAGAATCTAGGGACACTGGAATGTCTTCTATTACCCCATATGGTTTGATCACAGATCTGTCTGCTAATTGTAATAATGTGGGTGTAAAGAGAAGATTAGGAAGTTTCAGTTTATCCATGATTTGTCTACTCATGATATTGATTTCTGCTCCTAAGTCAATGAGTGTGTTTTGGATTTCAATTCTATTGATGTGAATTTTAACAACTGGATTTCCTGGGTCAAGATACTTTGGAATAACAATCTTGCCCATCATAATGTCTGCTATTTTTCCTGCCAGTTGAATTTTCTTTGTTTCTCTTATTCTTTTTCTTGTTTTCTTCATACTCAACTCCTTTATTGTTTTGGCTAAAATTGGAATTTCCTTGATGGATTGTAATAATGGAATTTTAATGCAAACATTTCTCATCTCATCTAGGAAATCATAATTAGGCACCATAATTTGTTTTTCTACACCTCTATCAATTTGTAATATTTCCGGAAAGGGAGGTATAGAAGTAGATGTAGATGGTTGCTCTAATACAGGAGTTGAATTTATTGGATCTTTTTGCTTTAATTTTTCAGTGTTTGGGTCTTGAAAGGATGTGTCTTCCTCAAGAATTTTATTCACCCGTAGAGAGTCTTCCTCAGAGTTATCTTTTCCTTGTATGATCACAGAAGGTTTCCTCTTTTCAAGTATTCTTCCATACCTAAGTTGAACATCACTAAGGTATAAAGGAGTAATTAAATAAGTTGGAAACTATTGGCCTTCTATCATGTATGTGTTCTGAGGATTTTTATTATTGGGGTTTGGTATGGGTTGAGCAGGAAATTGATTTGATTTTTGAGGGAATGGTAATGAAAGTGGTTGATTTTGATGTGGTTGGTTCTGATGATGTTGTTGAGGATTTTTTTGAAAATTTTGTTGAAGATTTTGAGGAAAATTTTATTGAGGATTTTGAGGATAAAAATGTGGGTATGGTGGATATGATGGTGGATACTGATAGTATGGGGAGTATCTTCCATAGGGACTTTGTGATCCTTGTGCCCAAGCTGGAGATTGATTTTGAAATTGAGGCCAAGGTTGCTGCTAATAATTCCAAGGTGGAGGTTGATTATACATTTGATCATGGAATCCTTGTGTCTGAGGTCCTTGCCAAGGCCTTCTAGATACAAAATTGAGAGACTCTGTGGAATATGTAGGAGTTTCCTCCTGAAAGACAGCCTTGAGACTAGGAAGAGAAGGAAAATTCTTGGTCTCATGTTTCTCAGAACAAATGACACAGGTTTCTACAACTTTTACATCCAAAGGACACTCTCTCAAGGCATGTTTCTTTCTACATTTGGGACAAAAGATTGCCAAGGCATCAGATTCAGCCTTTTGCTTGTTTTGTATCTTGAGGGTGTCTATTTGCTCACTAAGACTCCCTAAGATTTCAGATTTAAAATCATCAAGCATATGTCCTATTTCTGATCTACTTACTGTCCCAGAAGTAGACTTACTTGCCCTTGCAAGAGCAGGATCTCTTGGACCTTTGACAGTTTTAGATTTCCCTCTTGAAAGGTTGATACATAACTCAGATATTTCTGGTAATGTGAGTTGTGATATATCCCCTTTTCCCATCATGTTAAGGATATCCAACCATTCATCCCTAATTGTTTTCAACAAAAGAGCTTTTAAGGTGTCTTGATCTAGGTTTTCCGTTTTTGCTCTTTTGATGTTGTAATGAAATCTCTCCAACAAATCTTCCAAGTTTTCATCTTCTTTTTGTAACATATTAAACACTTCTTCCTTATGATTGACCGGCATACAATAATCCAAATACCTCTCTAGAAATTCTTGTTTCATGTCTTCCCATGTCCTAATAGAACTGTTGATCAAACTCATAAACCACTTCAATGCTGCTCCTTTCAAGGTTGAAGGGAATAATTTCAGTTTTTGAGCATCTTGTAAGTAGTCATAAGTTCTACATAGAACTTCGAATTCAAATAGGAAGGTTTCGGGATCTTCCGTTTTAAGTCCATAGAAGTTTGGAAGGACAGAGGGTGAAATGTTTTTCATGGTTGTATTGGTTTCTTCATCAATTATAGGGAACCCAAAAGAGCTTCCTATTTCTCTTCTACCTCTTCCTCCATCTGCACCTCTACCTCCTTCTCCTCTACCTCTACCTCTACCTCAAAATAGTGTGTGTTCTCCATTAAAGACTCCTCCTCCTCCTTCTTCTGCCATGGTTGACTCTCCTGTGGAAGTGGAAAGGTTTGTGTCCCTAACAAGAGTTTTTAAATCTTCTTCTATGGCAGGTTCAGTGGATGAAGTGGAAGGTTTCTCTAATGGAATAGTTGACCTTAGATCTTCTAGAAGTCCAGGATCAGTAAAGGATGGAATGTGGGTCTGAGTTGAAGGTGTACTAACTCTGGATCTAGATGAAACAAGTGGTGTTCTAGAAATCAAACTTCTTCTTCTGCTGCTTATGAATCTTCCCCTTGAATCTCTCTCTACGCATATAATTGTTTTTGGATGCTAAGAAACAAAGGTTACCTAGTTTTCACTTCCCCGGCAACGGCGCCAAAATGTTTGGCCTCAACCTAGTCTCCTAAATTGAGTTCATTTAATTGTCAACCAGGGTTGGTAAACTGCTGAAGTGAAGTGCACCGTATGTGCCTAGCTGTTTGTCTCTTAATGCGTTGTGTTTAGTGTTTTATGATGTTTTTGGTCTTTTGTGATGATTTATGATGTTTTTGGCCTTTTTGGTAGTTTTATGTTCACAAGGAAAATGACTAGAAAGCTAGTGGAAAGAAGCTACTGGTTAAAAACAGAGTGAAGCCTAATTGGTTGTTGACAAATGACAGATGCAATTGAAAATGTTGAAACAGAATCAAATCTAAACTATGACTAAGCAGAAACAAAGCTTGATAATGACTTTTAAGCAAATGATTCAAAACATAAACTCAACTTGTCCAATTCTTTCATCAAAGGTATTTTGAGAGAGAGCTTAAGAAATGGTCAGCTAAGTATGCAAATTCTCCTAACTAAACAATTAAACAACTAGCTTATAATGATGCAACATTTTATCCATGATTAGAGATTTGTTGAAGCATATTTGGAGTAAAACATTGATACCATCATAAGATCTCTACTTTACGACTAGTTCCTAACTCTATTCTGCAATTTAGTCTTATACCACTACACCTCACTCAAAGGTTATAGATTTTTATAATAGTCTTTTGAGGGAATGTTTGTTTGTGAGATGATAAGGAAGTTTCAAAAGTACTTCAGGCCTTGAAATGATACTTTCTTCTATTTATATGGTTATGAATCAATTATAGATTTGGAACAAGAAGAGGTTTGTAAATAATGAAGGTTGTTTTGTTAATTTTAACAACTGAAGTAATCTAATATGCAGTGGATGACAACTAAATGTGGAGTACAAATGCAATGAGTTAAGCTAAAACTGAACTTAAGATGTCACTAGTCTAAAATAGTGCTAAACTAACAAGTCATTATCAAACTCAAAACAAAATAACAGAGCATGAGTTGAATTCAATTAGACTCCAGAGTATCCTAACTAAGCTATCATGCATTATTCTATGGAATTATACAGTCTGTTTTGTCCATCATGATTGATATTTTGGAAGAGTTTCTTAGAACAATCCTAACTGTACAATTGAGTGCAAATGCAAACATAAAGACTGAAAGAAATTAAAAACTAAGATATCATAGCTATCTCCTGCCCATCATTATGATATTTTGGAAGAGCGTTTTAAGAGCAAGAACAACTATGGTACTTAGTGCAAACACACAAATGAAACATTCAGGATCACAATCATGCTTAAGACATCATAAGGATTTTTTGGAAGAGTTTCTTCTTTTGGAAGAGTGCTTAGAATAAGTATAAATGTGATGGTGAACAAAAGAAATTACAATTAAATCCTACAACACTATAGCCATTTACCATTCATTATCATGATCTTTTGGAAGAGCTTCTTCTTTTGGAAGAGTTTTTAGAATGAGTATAACTATAGTGGCTAATGAAAACAACTACGAATTCAAAATTCAAAAACATAAAGGCAACTAAGATACTTATCTAAATTACGCAAGTAAAACCGTGCAGGAGGCAGGGGCCCTCTACCACCAGACGGAATCTAACTCCAAATCAAATCAATGCTTTCAAAACAATGCTGTCTTCTTCATTAAAGGAAAAATAACTTGAACAGAGTAATTTGCGTCTTCAGAAATGTAGCATAAAATCCAAGCAAAATCCAGAGCAAAATCTAGCCTATCTCTTGATTTCCCAAGTGTTTTTATAACAAATGTACATAACAGAACTTGCAACAATACAGGGATCCTTGTCTTTCCTTATCTAAATCACATTAGGACTCTTGAAGATGGCAATGTAAAGAGAAAAAGGACATCTAGACTAAGACAGTCCTATTAGAAGTTTTCCTTCTTAAATGTGTTCCCACGTACCAAAACCATATCCAGAATTCGGTTTTTCCTTCATGGTGAGCAACGAACAATGTAGACATGACGTGGAATATAACCATATGTGGTTTTTCTTGAGAGGCCACCTGGAACATGCCTGAATGTGAAGACAGCTGCAGAATTGCCGGTTAGCTACGGAATGTCTGCATTCTGCAGCTAGTTCCGGTCAAAATGCATTACAATGACAAAAATCACAAAACCTAGCAAGTTAGTCATGTTAATCATTCTAAAATTAATTTTAACTAAATTCATTGATCAATTGGTTCTGGGGAATCAATGAACAAAGGAAAATGAGGTAAAGTAAGATGAAAGAAAGCACAATCTTGAGGCTCAACAAGAGGCATGCTGCAATTTATTGCTTATTGGTTCTAAAAGGGACTATCTTTCCCTCTCTAATCTTAGCTTCCTATGTTTCAGTTATTTTTTTACCATTTTTTATTTAGGAACTAAAAGTAACCAAAACTTAATGACACATAACTACTTTGATTTAATTCAGTATGCTCTTCATGTTTCAACCCTCCAACTACATATTCAATCTCATGGAGCTCAATTTTTGTGATTTTTAATTCAAGAATTCATCCCTAATAAACTTAACAAGATCATCAAATACATACTAAGGTTGTGGTTAATCTATGTTATTCTCACCCTTCTTTCCTTCTTCATTAGTAATATTATAATTTCTTTCAACATTTCAAATGAGGAAAAATATAAGGGTGGAGGGTTTTGATTAGAACTCATTATTTTCCTCATGTTCGATGTCAACACTATGATACTACTTACTTATAACGGTATGAAAGTTCTCCTTCAGTAATTGAAATGAATAAAAACACAAGGGGAGATTTTTTTCATCTGATTCAATATCTTCTTCATGTTCTTCATTCCTCTCAAAACTAACACAACGAGGCTGACCAATTTCCTCAAATTGATGAAACTGAAAATCCTCTTGCCGAGAATATATGGTTATTTTCTCTTCATGACTATCTTCAAGTGAATATATAAAATTTTCAGTTTGTAGCACATGTTGTGCTATGAACCAGCTCCAAAGATAGAAGAGATGAGAGATCAACGCCTTAGAAATCAGCCACTTCGAGGGGGAAACTTCCAATACATTACATAAATGAAAAATTCTTGGATGATTCAAATTAAAAAAACCTCCTTTCTATAAATAATTTTCCATGGGGCCACAATTTAATCCTAGCCAACCTAACAATAATTATTTAAGGGCACAATAATAACAATATGGGGAATACAAGGGTACAATAATAACAATAAGAGGGTCACACTAGCAAAAATAATGGACTATACTAGTAATATAGGGACCTAACATGCTCCTCGCCTTCAAAAAAGTGTTTTCCTCAATGCTTGAGTAGCTACGGGTGCTTTTGTATAAAATTCTCATCCTCCCATGTAAAATCGTCAGTGGGTAGGTTCTTCCATTTGATGAGATACTCTGAAATTGATCGATTTTGTAGCTATCGAGTTCTAGTTTCTATGACTGCTTCAGGTTCCAATATAGTTTTTCCTTCCTCATCAAGTTCTGGAAATATTGTTTGAATTGGAATTTTGTCCCCTATAACCTTCTTTAAGCATGAAACATGGAAAACTGAATGGAATTGCGAAGAAGTGTGAAGATCCAATTTGTATGTCATAGTACCAATCTTTTGCAACACCTTGTAAGGACCATAGTAATTTGGTGATAATTTATTATCCTTATTAGCTTTATTGAGGGACATTTTCTTGTACCGTTGTAGCCGTAAAAATACCCAATATCCTACATCAAAGCTTCTCTCGTTGTGATGTTTATCTCCCTGTTGTTTCATTCGTTTTTGTGCCAAATTTAGGTTATCCTTTAAGAGTTGGAGAACTTCTTTTTGACGCTCGATGTGATCTTCCACTGCTTGAACCCCAGAATTTTCCCTTAAATAAGATGTGATGGATGGTGGATGATATCCATAAAGTGCCATAAATGGGGTCATTTTTGCCGTAGTATGGAAGGAAGTGTTATACCACCAATCAACAAAAGGTAACCACTTGACCCATTGTGCTTTCTTATCAGATACAAAACAATGAAGATATCCTTCCAAAGATTTATTCACTATCTTAGTTTGACCATTGGATTGAGGATGATAAGATGAGATATGAGCTAGTTGAGTACCCAAACAGGAAAATAATTTCGTCCAAAAATTTCCTGTAAAAATGGGATCTTTGTCACTTACAATAGTCTTCGGGTTTCCATGTAGATTTTGAATAGTTTCCATAAATACAGTAGCGATTGTACTTGCTTTAAATGGGTGAGATAATGCACAAAAGTGTGCATACTTGGTAAGTCTATCAACTACCACCATGATGACACTCTTTCCTTCAAACTTAGGTAAACCTGTGATAAAATCCATTGAAATATCCTCCCAAGGTAGACTTGGAATGGATAAATGTTGTAGAAGAGCTGGGGTTTTAATTGTATGAAATTTATTTTGCTATAAAACCAAACATTCGGCCACAAAATTTTGAATATCCAATCTAAGGCCATCGTAAATAAATTCTTTCTTCACCCTATGGTAATTTTTTAAAAATCTTGAGTGTCCTCCTAAAGGAGAAGCATGCAATTCCAAAACAATCTTTTGTTTTAGTTGGGAATTCTTGCAAATATATAAGAGATCTTTGTACCATAAGGAATCATTTTTCCAATTAAATGTATAAGATGTACTAGGATATTGCTACAAATTTTGAATGAGTGTCCACACTTTTTCATCCTTTTTCCATTCATCCCTTTCTTCGGTTATCCAATCTAGTTGGATAATAGAAATGGGACAAAGCAATGCTTCCACCTCTTCATCCTTTCTTGAGAGTGCATCTGCAAATACATTTAGCTTCCCTTTTTTGTAGATGATTTCAAAGTCATAACCCAACATCTTCATGAACCATTTTTTTTGCTCTTCTAAAGATAGTCTTTGTTCCAAAAAGTGTTTAAGACTATCATGATCGTTTTTTACCTTGAAGTGTCTTCCCATTAGGTAAGGTCGCCATTTCTTTAGTGCATGTAGTATTTCCAACATTTCCTTCTCATAAATAGCCTTTTGTAAATACTTTCCTTTGATTGGATGACTTTCAAATGAAATGGGTCTTCCTTCTTGCATTAAAACAACACCAATTCCATTTCCTAAGGCATCACATTCCACAATAAAAGTTTTTGTGAATTCTGGCATAGCTAATACTCATGCTAGGAACATTTCCTCTTGAATATGTTCAAAGGCCTTAGATGCTTCAGGAGTCCATGAAAATGCATCTTTCTTCAATAATTTTTTTAGAGGTGAGGCTATTCTCCCATAATTCTTAAAAAACTTGTGATAATACCCTATTAACCTGACAAATCCACACAAATGCTTTATGTTTGTGGGGAATTTCCATTCCTTAATGGCTTCAATTTCCTTAGGTTCTACTTTAACACCCTCGTGAGATACAATTTGACCCATATATTCCACCTCTTGTACTCCAAAGAAACATTTCAATGTTTTTTCATATAATTGTTTCTCCTCCAATAGTTTGAGCACCCTATCAACATGTTGAACATGATCCTTCCAAGACCTGTTGTAGATTAGTATATCATCAAAAAAAACTACCACAAATTTTCTAAGGAAGGGTTTGAAAATGGAATTAATCAACCCTTGAAATGTAGAAGGCGCATTGGTAAGGCCAAAAGGCATGACCAAAAATTCATAATGACCCTCATGATTTCGAAATGTTGTTTTCATAATATCTTCAGTCTTCTTTCTAATTTGATAATATCCTGAATGGAGATCCAACTTAGTAAAATAAATTTCTCTATGTAATTCATCCAATAATTCATCAATGACACAAATGGGAAATTTATCTTTAATAGTGAGCTTATTGAGCTCCCTATAATCCGAACACAAGTGCCCGATCCATCCTTCTTGTGCACCAATACTACTAGAGTAGAGAAAGAACTTTGAGTATGTTGAATTATACTAGCCTCTAACATTTCTGCAGTCATACGTTCAATTTCTCTCTTTTGGACATAAGGATATTTGTAAGGCCTAATGTTTGGAGGAACACTTCCTGGAATCAAATGAATAGCATGATCATGAGCACAAATAGGTGGGAGTCCTTTGGGAGTTTCAAAAACCTTGGAATGATTTTCCAAGACATTTTTGAGATCTGGAGAAATAGATGATTTTGACATTGGAACTTCTAGTGAGCATAGTTGTGTAATTATGCCTCACTGTTCTTTATTTAGAATCTTTCTCATGAAATTAGAGCTTATTATCTTTCCTGGCTTCCCTGCGATACCCCGTAATTCGATTTCATGTCCTTCCGAAAAAAAATTCAAGAAAATTTCTTGAAAGTTAAAAGTTTTTGAGCCTTGAAATTGTCTTCTCTTTTTCCAAACTTCACTTCATTTCATCATTGCTTTATCTTTTGATAAACCTAAAAATCAATGAGAATGACTAAGATTACTTAAAGGTTGCATAAAATGATTACCTTATTTTAATTTTGTGATTTTGTTGTCTTAATGATTTTTGAACAGTTTTAGCTACATAATGTAGTCATTTTGTAGCCAGTCAAGTGTTTCATATCTGTTTTTGTGTTTAGATATGTTACAAGTGTCATCTGGAGAAAAGGCACACATAGGTGGATTCCAAATCTTTCATACATCATTTGTTCCCTTCCAAGAAGACTGGATCAAAATCTGGAGGTGCCTATGTACGTGGTCAAAGAAAAAGTCAAGCAAGTTGTCCTCTACAGGAATCAGGACTCCTGATTTTCTTTACAGAAAATCAACTGTTGGAAATACTAAGAGGGGGGGGGGTGAATCAGTATTACTTTCAATTAGAGCATTAGTTAATCTTCAATTATTATCATTGTTTGTACAATGATAGCAGCAAACAAGAGGAACACAAATGCACACAGTTTTTAAGGTGGAAACCCACTCCAGGACAAAAACCACCTAATTCTTTTCTAGTAATTCTTTAATATTCAACTCCAATTGAAAATAAAGCTCCAACTTCCTAGAATCTAGAAAAGCATTCTTCTCCAGCTCCCACTGGATGGATGATCCAATGCCCAAGATCCTTTAGTAGTCTACTAAATGGATGTCCCAACACCTAATGAGCTACAACTCACTGTAGCACCACCCTACCACCCTATAGAAGAATAAAAGAAGAATGGACTCCCGTACCAGGGAAAATGGTCCACTTTACAATGATATAGAATGATGTAGAGAAATAATATATACTAGACCATAGCCCCAAATTTGACACAACCACTTAATGATGATCCTAGACCTCCCAACACTGCCTCTTCAACCGTTGGCAGATAGACACTAGTACATTTTTTACAATAATGTATTTACAATGACTTAGTACAATGATACCTTTACAATGATTGTATGTAGTGCTGCCCACTTGAAGACTTCATATGATGAAATTCTTGCTATTTTTATGCACTTGGTTGCTGATCTTTTCATGCTACCCTCTCCTGCACCTTGCTTTGCTTTGTTTCCATAAAAATTCTGGTCCTTTGCAACCCTTGACAACACATGATCTAGCTTTTTCTTGCCTTCTAGGAGCTTGATATTGAATCTAGTCTACCTTTGTTATTTCAGATCCTAAATATCTAATTTTCGGTCTTGTAGTAGTCCTCTGAGTCTTCTTTCAAATTCCAGAGGTCTGACCCAATTTGGATTCTTCGAGGTAGATTTATACGCAATCTCTCACAATTCCCTAATTAAGGATTGTTTCAACCGAGTGCACTTGTACAACATGCCATGTGTCACTGTTTATTCATTTTTCTCTAAAATTGATAGAGTAAAAAGTAAAGACTGCACTATCTGCCACTTTTTATGGAATTCCAATCCAATACTCAGAGAAAGAGCTATGACGAATTTACCAAGGTCACTTCTTTGAGATGAATTTCAGGAGCCTCCAAAAACCCTGACTTCCACAGATCATATCTCCAAAAATATTGTGCACCTTGATCTAAAATTTTTACTGCAGGTTCCTCAGGATTTCATATTAACCTCATAAAAATTTCAGCTTCTAAACCTTCGTAGAAAAAAAGTTAGAGTGAAAATTCCACGACGCCCTGTTTCAGATGGCCAAATCCCTTGCATAAGGAGGAAATGAAGATCACAATTTATATGAATGCTTAAGTTGAGAGGGGCTGCAACAAGTGAACGTGGGAAGGATTTTAGGAGCTTAAAAGAAATATTAATTATGACTTTTCAATGACCCATGCCCCAACCCCATGTGGTTTTAGCCCACTAACTAGGGGTACAAACTTCAAACATGAATATCTCTCAAACCGTGAAGAATTACATGGCGTGCCATATATCAACAGTAACATATCGACAAGTAGAAACCAAAAAAGGAATTATTGAACCAGAATATATTAATTTTGGTAGGTAAAAATTCGCATGAAATATTGGGTTAACCCCTGGTGCTGCTTGGGTTGACATCAATTACAACCGCTGATCAACAATCTCCCCCTTTGGCATTGATGGAAACACAATTACTCCCCCTGCGATCATGACACATTTTCCTACAACATTCTCTCCCCCTTTGACATCAATGGCAAAGGGTAACTCCCCCTGAAACACAACCATCCTGCGGACCTGTACACACTTCTACTCCCCCTGACACACAACCATCCTGCAGACCTGTAATCTAATGAGAACTTGGGAGAATCCCAAGCTTTTGACGAAGATATTCAAACGCTTCATGAGGTAAATTTTTAGTGAAAATATCAGCAATTTGTTCTTTCATACAAACATACTCAAGTTTGATATTCTTTTCAGCAACTTGTTCTCTAACAAAATGATATTTGATCAGAATGTGTTTTGTTTTTAAATGCATGACAGGATTCTTGGAAATGCTGATGGCACTAGTGTTGTCACAAAATATGGGGATAGGCTCACTGAATTGTACTTGAAGATATTGCAAAGTTTTTTTCATCCATAGGACTTGAGGACAACATGATGTTGCTGCAATGTATTATGCTTCCGTTTTAGATAACGAGATGGAAGTTTGTTTTTTTCTCAACCATGATACGAGACAACCACCTAGATAGAATATTGCTCCACTAGTACTCTTACGATCATCAATGCTTCCTACCCAACCTTCATCTGTAAAGGCTTGAATAATGAGATCGTTACCCTTGGGATACCACAAGCCATATTCTTTTCTACCCTTTAGATATCGAAGAATTATTTTGACGGCAATAATATGTGATTCTATTGGTGCTGCTTGGAATCTTGCTACTTGTACAACTGCCTGCATAACATCTGGCCGAGAGGCTGTTACATATAGAAGAATACCAATCATAGATCTGTACAATCTCTGATCCACATCCTTAGATGAGTCATCTGTGCTCAATTTGAAACCTGTTACCATTGGAGTAAGGACCAGTTTTCAATCTTCCATTTTGAATTTCTTGAGCATTTCCTTGATGTATTTGGCTTGACATATAAATATTCCTTTCTCTTGCTGAGATATTTGAAGCTGCAAGAAGTATGTTAGCTCACCAGGTAAAGACATCTCAAACTCACTTTGCATCTTTGTAGAAAATTTCTTACTTAGTCGATCATCATTGCTACCAAATATTATATCATCCACATATACCTCAACGATTGTTAAATTATATTTATCTATTTTTACATAAATATTGCTATCAACAGTACCTTTCTTTAACCCTTGTTGACGTAGATATCAATCAAGATGAGCATACCATGCTCTAGGAGCCTACTTGAGACCATATACAGCCTTCTTTAACCTGCAAACATAGTATTCTTTTTGTGACAGTAGAAAACCTTTAGGTTGTTCGATGTAAACTTCTTCTTCTAATTCTCCATTCAGAAATGCTGACTTAACATCCATTTGGTAGACTTTGATTTTTCTTGAACATGCATAGGCAAGAAAAATTTGGATGGCTTCCATTCTGGAAACTGGTGCAAATGTTTCATCGAAATCAATTCCTTCCACTTGTGCATAGCCTTTGCAAACCAATATTTCTTTGTTTCTGGTAACCTACCCATCTTCGTTCAATTTGTTACTGAACACCCATTTAGTGCCAATGACATTTTTATCTTTTGGTCGTGGAATTAATTCGCAGGTGTTATTATTCTCAATTTGATCCAATTCTTGATTCATAGCTGCTATCCAATGTTCATTCTGGCTGGCTTCCTCAAAACTACTAGGCTCAAAGGTTGCTAGAAAAGAAACGTGAGCTTGTTGTGATGAAGGAAGCTGTCGACCTTCATTTATGTCACCAATGATTTGATTTGATGGATGGTTCTTTTGAATCCACTCTTTTTTTCTCCTTGGAGGAGCTTCTTGTTGTTGTTCTAGTATATCTTGATGATCACTATTCACTTCTTCCTCATTGATAGTTGCTTCTTGTTCTACAATTTTTTCTGTGTCTTTTTCAACCTCTGTCTCAAGTTTCAAAGATTCTAGATCCTCATCATTACTTGCTAGAATAAGATCTTCATCAAATGTAACATTTATGCTCTCCACTATCTGTGTTCATCTTAGATTATAGCATTTATAGGCCTTTCTTTTGCATGAGTAAGCAACAAAGATACCTCCATCAACACGTGATTCAAACTTACCCAAATTTTTATCTTCTCTTTTGATATGACATTTGCTTCCAAAGATTCTAAAATATTTTACATTAGTTGGTTTTCCTTTCCATAATTCATATGGAGTCTTGTTGCAATTATTTATGAGAAGACTTCAATTGATAATGAAGACTTCCATATCAATTTCTTGAACCCAAAATTTTTCATCCAATTTTGAGTCCTTCAACATTGTTCTACCCATTTCCTGTACGGTCCTATTCTTTTTTCAACAACTCCATTCTGCTGAGGTGTTTGTGCTCTTGAAAATTGCCTTTTTATTCCATTTTCGTCACGGTATTGCTGAAATAATTTGGAATTGAATTCTCCACCATTATCTGATCTTAAACACTTTATTTTCAAATCAGTTTCATTTTCAACCAACTCCTTGTAGATCTTAAAGCACTCAAATGCTTCAGATTTTTTCTTTAGGAAACTGATGGCTGTAATCCTGGTATAGTCATCCATCATTAACATGAAATATAATTCTCCGTCTAAGCATTTTGTTCTCACAGGACCACATAGATCAGTATGTATGAACTCCAATGGATGTGATGCAAAGTGTTCTTTTGTTTTAAATTGGACTTTTGTCTGCTTGCCATACTGACATGCCTCACATAGTGTGTTCGAAGGTTTTGAGATTTTCGGCATTTCTCGTACTGCTTCCTTATTGCTTATCCTGACAAGATTGTCAAAGTTTATGTGACCCATTCATTTCTGCCATAACCAAATTTCATCTTCTTTAGCCAGTAGACATGCTTTAGTTGCTTCATCCAGAACATATATGTCATTTGGAGCTGGACTTGCTGTAGCCACAATTTTACCATACCTGCCTTTCCTGATTTCACATTGTGTGGAGTTGAATAGCATTGTGTGTCCTTGATCACACATTTGTACAACACTGAGCAGATTGTGATTCATGTTTTCGACCAATATAACATTCTTGGATATAACACCTTTTCTTCTGAGACTGATGGGACCTGATCCTATAAAATTTGAAGATCCATAATTTCCAAAAGATATGGTTCCATCCTTCTTCTCTTTCAGAGATACGAATTTCCTTCTATCTCCAGTCATATGCGTTGAGCAACCGCTATCAACATACCACACATCTTTATTTTTTTTTGAGCCTTCAGAGCGAGAGCACAATTATCAGTCTTCTTCTTCTTCCATGTTTTTTTCATTCTGTGGCTTTGAAGATTTTTCTCGAGGATTTTCAAGTCTACAGTCTCCGGCTATGTGTCCAAAGTTCTGACATTTCTAACATTCCATATTATTTCTTAAATTTTCAAATCTATTGATGCTTTGTTGAGCCCTGGGAGGTTAATATTTGAAGAATCTCTTGGAATTGTATTGGTTCATAGGGTACATGCGACATTCTACAGCTTTATGACCAAATTTTCCACATGAATAACAATATCCATGAAAAACATGTTGGTACCTGGATGAAAATCTTCGTCGAGGAATCGTCTTCCAAGGATGTGCTTCTGAATCTTGTCAAATGAAGTCTACATGTATGTCAGATCTCATAGGTTCATTGTATTTTGTTCTAGAAGGTCTTGCATCTTCTTCTTTGTAACCGAGGCCAGTTCTGTCGTTGTAAGATCGTTGATTGTTGATGAGTTCTTCCAATGCCCTTGATCTGTTGGCATAGTTTTCGACAGTTTTTCCCTTATTCACTTCCTTACGCAGCGAGACTACTTTGGCTTCTGATGCTTCCCTTTCTTGGTTGCTTTCTTCCAACTTCTTTTGAAGTGACTCTTCAATACATTTGTGTTCTTCAACCTCAATTTTGAGACGTTGAACTTGTTCTTCAAGAGCGTTGGAATGGATCTTCTCAGCATTGAGCTCTTTTATAAGCTTGATTACATCCTCATAAAATTCTTCTATGGTCAACCCTTCTTCTTCATTGTTTGATACTTCTTGTTTATTGTGCTTGGCCATAAACAATACTTTCTCATTGGCTTCTTCTTTGCTATCACTTTCTTCATCAGATGATGAGCTATCTTCTTTAGAGAGAAATTTCCTCTTGGATCCTTTCTTTTTTCCTTGCCTGTTGGATTTATTAAAGCCTTTCTTTCCTTTTGAGTTGCCATCACTTTTGTTCATACATTTTGCTACGAAATTCCCAACCTCACCGCAACCGAAACATATCAATGGAAGTTTACCTTTGAATTTTCCCTTAGTAGGTTTTAGTTTTCTCGTAATGTAAGCATATTCTTCATCTCAAAGACCTTCTCCATGGTCTCCATTTTCTTCACACTTGCGGGTGCATGTCATTTCAATTGAAGGTTGTTTGTCCTTATTGGTTTTCTTAGACGCAACGAACCCAGTTTATAGATTTGAAGTACCCTTTTCTTCATCAAGTATCATTTCATATGCTATGATAACTCCATGTAATTATTCCTTCCTGAGTTTGTCAATATTTGCACTATATTCTAAGATAGATACCTTTGGGTTGAATCCCCCTGGTAACATTCTAATAATCTTGCATATAATAGTCTTCCTGTTAAGTGGCACTCCCAATCCTTCCAAAGTATTGGTTATTTCATCAACGTATTGGAAGTATGCAGCAATGTTGCAATCTTCTTTCATTCTGAGTTGCTCAAATTTTTCTCTATAGATTTGAAGCTTTGCTTCTTTGACATTTGAGTCACCTGCATATATATTCTCAAGCTTGTCCCATAAATTTTTGGCGGTTTTACAACCCAACACCTTATGATAAGCAGATTCAATAAGTCCACTGATAATAGTATTCTTTACTTTTGCATCATTTACCAAATTATTCTTACCTTGTTCATCTGCGGTTGATTTAAATCCATTTTGAACAGTGTCCCATACTTCGTAAGCTTGCGCCAGGAGATAGACCTCCATTCTTCCTTTCTAGAGTGCATAATTATTTTCATTGAATAGAGGTACACCATTCCTGGTATGCTCCATGACCTCCTTCCAGCTGTTAAGATACTATTGAAGGAACCAAGCTCTGATACCAATTGTTGGAAATACTGAGGGGGGGGTTTGAATTAGTATTCCTTTCAATTAGAGCATTATTTAATCTTCAATTATTATCAGTGTTTGTACAATGATAGCAGCAAACAACAGGAACACAAATGCACACATTTTTTAAGGTGGAAACCCTCTCCGAGACAAAAACCACCTAATTCTTTTCTAATAATTATTTAATATTCAACTCTAATTGAAAATAAAGCTCCAACTTCCTAGAAACTAGAAAAGCATTCTTCTCCAGCTCCCACTGGATGGATGCTCCAATGCCTGAGATTCTTTAGTATTCTACTGAGTGGATGCCCCAACACCCAATGAGCTACAACTCACCCTAGCATACCCCTGCCAACCTATAGAAGAATAAAATAAGAATGGGCTCCCGTACCAGGGAAAATGGTCCACTTTACAATGATATAGAATGATGTAGAAAAAGAATATATACTAGACCATAACCCCAACTTTGACACAACCACCTAATGATGATCCTAGACCTCCCAACACTGCCTCTTCAACCCTTCGCAGATAGACACAAGTACAATTTTTACAATAATGTATTTACAATGACTTAGTACAAGGATACCTTTACAATGATTGTATGTAGTGCTGCCCACTCGAAGACTTCATATGATGAACTTCTTGCTACTGTTATGCACCTTGGTATCTTCTCTTATCATGCTACCCTCTTCTGCACCTTGCTTTTCTTTTTTGCTGTAGAAAGTCTGGTCCTTTGCAACCCTTGACAACACATGATCTAGCTTTTTCTTGCCTTCTAGGGGCTCGATATTAAATATAGTGTATCTCTGTTATTTCAGATCCTCAATATCCAATTTTTGGTCTCTTATTAGTCCTCTGAGTCTTCTTTCCAATGCCACAGGTCTGACCCAATTTGGATTCCTTAAGAGAGAGTTATACCAAATCTCTCACAATGCCCTAATTAAGGACTATTTCAGCTGAGCGCACTTGTACGACATGCCAAATGTCAATGTTTCTTCATTTTTCTCTGAAATTGATAGATAAAAAAGTAAATACTCTGCACTATCCATCACTTTTTACGAAATTCCAATCCGATACTCAGAGAGATATTTATGACGAATTTATCAAGGTCACTTCTTTGTGATGAATTTCAGGAGCCTGCCAAAACCCTGACTTCCACAGATCATATATCCAAACATATTGCACACCTTGATCTAAAATTTTTATTGCAGATTCCTCAGGATTTTGGCTTTGCCTCATAAACATTTCCACTTCTAAACCTTCTTAGAAAAAAAATTAGAACCAAAATGCCACGATTACTTGTTTCATATGGTCGAATCCCTTGCATAAGGAGAAAATGAAGATCACAATTTATATGAATGCTTAAGTTGAGAGGGGCTTAAACAAGTGAACGTGGGAGGGATTTTAGGAGCTTAAAAAATTTTAATTATGACTTTTCAATGACCCATGCCCCAACCCCATGGGGTTTTAGCCCACTAACTGGGGTTACAAACTTCAAACATGAGTATCTCTCAAACCGTGAAGAATTACATGGCGTGCCATATATCAAGGAAACATCTCGACAAGTAGAAACCATCAAAAGCATTATTGATCCAAAATATATTAATTTTTGTAGGTCAAAATTCCCATGAAATATTGGGTTAGCCCCTGGTGCTACTTCGATTGACATCAATGACAATCGCTGATTAACATCAGGAATCCTGAAAGAGTTCTATTTTGATTTTAACTTTAAAACTACACTTGTACCTATTTTTTTTCAATGTCAGTTATGTAACTGCATATAAATTAAGCTTAGTAATTTTGAGAGAGACAAGTTTGATACATATTTTATCATTACTGTGATACTCTGTTTTCAAAAATTTTGATAATAGAAGGAGTAAAACTTTGATGATGTTCTGAATACAACCTTGAGGAGCTAAAGGATTAATCCTGAATTGATAGCAGAGGGTCCCTGCTATTTCGAGGAAGCCTTACATATTTTTTAGATAAGTAGTTTTCAATTCAGTTTTTTCATTTTTCGTTACTTAGACTGCTTTCTAAAATTACATCTTTTTTCATTATGTTCCATGTCATTTGCTTAGATAAAATATCCTCATGATATTACATTTAGTATTTTTCTCAAGCTCTTCCAATATATCTCTATTAAATGAATGAGATTTAATTGTAATATTCCGAGTTACTATCATTTCATTTTATGTTATTTAGATTAAGAGGATCCTCATTATCTTACAACTATTCTATTTCTCAAGCTCTTCCAATATATCACTACTATATGAATGAGATTTAGTTATACTATTTTGAGTATTTTGTTCTGCAATTAGATAGAAGATACTCATCTTATTACAAACAGTCTTTTTCAAAAGCTCTTCCAATAAACCTCTAAATCACAAATAAGACTTAGTTGTAATACCGTGAGTCACTGATTGTTTATTTTATAGAAGATCCTTATCACATTATGCCTAATCTCTTTTAGCAAACTCTTCCAACAAACCTCTAACTCATGAATGACATCTAGTTGTAATGTCATAAGTTGTTTCAGCATTTCATAGGAGATCCTTACTACATTATAGTAATATTTTTCTCAAAATATTCCAATAAACCTCTATCATATCAGTGATATTTCACTATAATGTTCTAATTTACTGTTTTTTTAACATTTCCTTTATGTTTTAGGAAGATCCTCATTGCATTAAAATTTAATCTCTTTCAAAAGCTATTCCAACAAATATCTAAATAAATGAATCAGATTAAGTTATAATGTTTTGAGTTATTTTTCATTTTTATGAATGCTCATTTGAAAGCTGTAACATCCATGGATTAGGACTCTCATTTTTCATCATTTTCTAATTACGAATAGAACTTCCAAATAAGCTTTGTTTTAATTCATTTGTTAAGATTTCCTTTTTCTCCTTTTTGACATAGCTTTAACTTCATATTTTTAGCATAGAATAGCATACTAAGAATCAAACATAAAAAAAACCCCGAAACATCAATAAAACATTGAAAACAATGAAGTAAGAAAAAGAATACTTAGGCACATATAGTGCAGGTACACTTCATCAGTTTACTAGCCCTGGTCGATAATTTATGCTATCAATTTAGGACACTAAATTGACTAAAAAAAAGTTATTGTCCCCAAAGACTGTAGCCATTGTACTCCTAGTACAACATCAACACCTCCCATTGGAATGGAAAGCATTGACCTATTAAATACATATTCCCCCATGGCTACCTTGATATTATGACATTTTCCAGAGTAATTTATAGTTCCTCCATTTGCAACCATCACTTGACATTATAGTACTAGCTATAGGAAACAATTCAATTCCTTGGCTACCTTACAATGAATAAAATTATGGGTACTACCAAAATCAATCAACACTATTACCTTTTTCTTCTTGATATGTCCTTCTATCTTGAGAGTTTGAGGAGTGGTAACTTTTGCCAATGCAATACACAATATGGTTGGACTCATTTCTTCTTATTCTAGGGTTGGTTCCTGGTGAATATCATCTTATTTTGAAGTTTCTTTTTCATATTATTTTTCCTCTTCAAAATATATCTAAAATAATTTCTTCTCAGCACACATATGACCTTTAGTTTATTTTCTATCACAACTGTAGCAAATCCCTTTCTCTTTTTTCTTCCAATTATTGTGGTTTCAAACTTGTAGGTTGTAAATTTCTATTAGTAACAACACTTCCGTCAAAATCAAAGTCAAAATCCACCACTTCCATTACCATTTCCTCAAAAATCAAATCAGTTGCCTGCCCAGCCCATACCAAACCCAAAAAATAAAAGCCCACAGAATACATATATGATAGAAGGTCAACAAGTTCCAACCTATTTTATTACTCCTTTAGACATTAATGATGTTCAACTTAGGTATGGAAGAATACTTGAGAGAAATAAACCTTCTACAGTTATACAAGAACAAAACAATTCTGAGTAAGATTCTCTACAGGTAAATAATTTTTTTGGAGAAAACACATCTCTTCAAGACCAAAACATTGGAAAATAAAAACATAAAGAACCAATAATTTCAAATCCTATGTTAGAACATCCATCAACATCTACTACTACACCTCCTTTTCCTGAGAGATTCCAAATTGATAGGGGTGTACAGAAACAAATTATGATGCCTGACTATGGTTTCCTAGATGACTTAAGAAATGTTTGTATTAAGATTCCATTATTACAGGACATCAAGTAAATCTCAATTCTAGCAAAGACAATAAAAGAGTTGAGTATGAAAAAAACAGGAAAAAGGATAAAAGTGATAAAGAAAATACAACTGGTCAGAAAAATATAAGACATAATGATGGGAAATATTTCCATTAAAAAAAATCTAGATCCCGGAAATCCAGTTGTTAAGATACATATCAATGGAATAGAAATTCCAAACACACTTATTGATCTAGGAGTAGCAATAAATATCATGAATAGGAAAATCATGGAAAAACTAAAACTTCCTAATCTTCTTTTTACACCCACACTACTACAATTAGCAGATAGATCTATAATCAAACCAGATGAGGTATTAGAAGACATTCCAGTGTCCTTATATTCTTAGGATTATCTTGTGGATTTCATGATCCTAACTCCTAAAACTGATCTAGGAGGACATCCTATTATATTAGGAAGACCTTGGTTAGCTACAACTGATGCTTTCATTAGTTGTAGATATGGTGATATATACATCTTTGATGGAAGTTCAACCAAGAAATTCACCTCGTATCCTACAGCAAGAACAATCATAGAATTAGATGATACTCAATGGATTGATGATGAAGAAGATATACAACCTCTCTTCACTATTTCAGAAATTATTGAAGATAGTCAGATTCTAAATACCTTAGAAAATCATGAATCTTCTTCAGAAAACAAACATGAAAAATTCCAGGAAGAATCCAACATTGAGTTTTTGTGATCAAGATAGATGTATCTTTACTCCATGGAAGAATTTGGCAGCTCTACAATTGAAATATTCCCAGGAAAAACTTTAAACATAAACAAAAACATAGAGAAATTTCAACAAGAAAAGCCGGTCAAAATATTACAGAGACACTTTTCTGCATATGCATGTGTGTACACTAACATGAAAGAGATCAACCCTAAGACTTGCACTCATCATATCTATATAGAGGAAAATTTTAAACCAATCAGACAACCTTAGAGAAGGATGAATCCAAAACTTACGGAGATTGTTAAAGAAGAGTTGCAGAAATTGTTAAATGTCAAATTTATTTATCCCATTTCAGATAGTCAGGGGGTTTCTCATTTAGTGATTGTACCAAATAAAAATGGTAAATATAGGGTATGCATTAAATATCAAGAACTAAACAAATCTACTCTTAAATACCATCTTCCCTTACCCTTCATAGATCAGGTGTTAAATACATTAGCAGGAAAAAAGTAATTTTCATTTTTGGATGGTTTCAGTGGTTATAATCAAATTCAAGTTGCACTTGAGGATTAAGATAAAACCACATTTACCTATCCTTGGGGTACCTATGCCTACTGAGTATTACCTTTTGGATTATGCAATGCACCTACAACATTCCAAAGGGAAGTATTAGGAATATTTTCAGATCTAATACATGACTATGTAGAAGTATACATGGATGACTTCACAGTCTATGGAAACACATTTGAATAAGCCTTAGAAAACTTTTAAAAAGTTCTAAAAATATGTAAAGAGGAAAACCTTTCATTAAGTCATGAAAAATGTTTCATGATGTTCACTGAAGGTATTGTCTTAGGACATCACATTTCAGGAGATGGGATTAGAGTTGATGAGTCAAAAGTTGAAGTCATCTCCAGACTATTAGTTCCAAGTTGTTAGAAATATCTTAGGAGTTCTCTAGGATTTAGAGGATATTATATAAGATTTATAGAAAACTTCACCAATATATCATATACACTTTCAAAACTACTCACCAAGGACTGTGAATTCAATTGGAATCCTAGCTGCCAGTTAGCCTTTGAAACCCTGAAAACAAAAATCTATGAAGCACCTATTTTAAGGGGACATAACTGGAAATTACATTTTCACATCTCAACAGATTCCTCAGACACAACTTTAGGAGCTATGCTATGGCAAAAAGACCTGATTCCTTATGCCATCTACTATACAAGTAAAAATTTGACTCTTTTAGAGTTGAATTATACTGTAACTGAAAAAGAGTTCTTACTTGTTGTTCATGCCATAAATAAATTCAGACAGTACATAATAGGCTACAAAACCTTTATCCACACATATCATTCTGAAATTAGGTATTTAATAAAAAAATCAATTACTAATGGCAGAGTCACAAGATGGTCATTGATTTTACAAGAATTTAACATCACCATTCTAGATAGGCCTGGAAAAAAAAATAAGGTAGTTGATTTCCTATCTAGAATCCAAAACATTAAATACAATACTCTAGTTCAAGATCAATTCCCTGATCAATATCTCTTTGCAATCACTACTCAAACTGCCTGGTTTGCTGATATTTCCAATTATCTAGTTTTAGGGAAATTTCCTTCAATTATGAATGCAAGAGACAAAATAAAAATCATTTTTGACAGTGAAAAATATTCATGGATTGCTAATGAGTTATATAAAACAGGTCTGGAATTTATTATCGGAAGATGTGTTTGAGAAGATGAGATTCCTGAGATTCTCAAGGCATGGCATGATGAACCTTGTGGTGGACACTTTGCTGATAAGAGTACAACTTAAAAGATCCTTCACCTAGGATATTATTCGCCATCCCTCTTTAAAGATGCTAAAGAGTATGTCAAAAGGTGTGACAGATTCCAAAGGTTAGGGAAACCTTCCCCTTCAGGTGATATGCCATTTCAACCTCTGGTACATATTGAACCTTTTGAGAAATGGGCTTTGGATTTTGTAGGACATATTAATCCTCCATCAAAGAAAAATAAATATATATTAGTTTGCCCTGATTATGTTACGAAATGGGTAGAGGCCAAACCATTACTTTCTGTTATTGAAGCATTTGTATTTAATTTTCTTCTTGAGGATCTTTTTACTGTTTTTGGTGTCGCAAGAGAAATTTTTACAGATCAACGAGCTCAATTCACATCAAATATGATGGAGAAAATTGTAGAGAAGTACAAAATCAGACACAGGAAATCTACTCCCTACCATCCACAAGCAAATGGCCAAGTGGAATATCCCAATAAGATCATTGAAGGGATCTTGACAAAGACTATTCATTTACATAGAAGAGATTGGGCAGAAAGGCTTCCTGAAGCGTTATGGGCCTACAGAACTACATGGAGAAACACAGCAGGACACACCCCTTATGAACTTGTCTATGGAAAACAAGTCTTCTTTCCCATAGAGTTTCAGATCCAAACTTTCAAAATGGCAGTCCAATTAGGACTTGATCTAACAGAAGCACAAAAGCACAGACTGGATTAGATTAATGAATTGGATGAGATCAAACAAGATGCAATCCAAAGAACAAGCATAGTCCAATAGAAAAGGACTAGATGGCATGATAATTTCATCAAAGAAAAGAAATTTAAAGAAGGTGGCTGGGCCCTTTTATTTGATTCAAAGTTCAAGGATGTTCAAGGAAAATTTCAAACTCATTGGCTTGGGCCATATGAAATTGTGAGAATATTTGAAAATGGAGCAATAAAAATCAGGACAATATATGAAGGAAAGGTAGCTTTTCTTGTAAATGGACAGAGACTGAAATTGTATCATAAACCACTTTCAAGAGAGTAATTTTTCAAGAAATTCGAAGATAACATTGATATGAAGTTAGTGAAGAATAATTCTTCTTCTTCACTATCTTAATTGTATTTTTCTTCAATCATTTGATAAATAATAAATAAATAAATAAAATAAATATATATATATATCTATAAAAAATAAAATAAAAGTATAAATATGAAAACCAATCATTGATTGGCATGTTTATACAAAAAGTATAAGGTGAAAATCAGAATTCTTCTGACACTATAGACTTTCAAAATTGATTCTTTTTCTGCAATTAAGTATCATAAAAACATAAGTTGCAGATTCACTTTTCATAATTCACTTCATACTTCATTCCATTCCATATTCCATGATCCATCTCATTCTATTACATATTTCACTTCATCCATATTTCATTCCA
The DNA here is from genome assembly GCA_034641835.2 of Pinus albicaulis. NCBI lineage: Eukaryota > Viridiplantae > Streptophyta > Pinopsida > Pinales > Pinaceae > Pinus > Pinus albicaulis. Next base: position 10,287,668 of record CM076581.1, on the reverse strand, counting down.
TTCCATATTTCACTTCATCCATATTTCATTCCATTCCATACTCATAATCCATTTGATTCCATTCCATTTCATATTTCAGAGTTTTAATAGGTACATTTTGTAGCTACCTATTCTGTATCCAATCTTGTTTTGCAGCCAATTTGACCCTACAAGCCTACTTCAATAAACAAAGGATGAGTCAAAGAATATTATGGAGCTTAAAATATAAATATTTTTTCGATGAAGGACAATTACAATAAAGCAGCAAAATAAAAAAGGCTAAGGTAAACTGTATGAAATTATTTTGATAGCAAAACATGAAATATATAGTATATTTAAATCATATTTTTTCTGAAGTTATTTTATCATTCGAATTGATCCTTTTCTATTATAAAAACTCCTCGACCAAATCCCTTACATCTCGCTCCATAACAATTCATCATTAATTAAAATATTGATGGACAAAACTTTGATGTGACCTAGTAGGTCATGTCCTTATATCATATAATTTATTGATGAATTTTGAAAATCATCATAAGATCTCTTCGTGGTATTTTATCCCATATCAAACTCTTAACCCGATCATTTTCATGATTTACCACTACCTTATTCATTTATCCATATCCACTCACTGCCATTACATTCTATGGCCAATTTTCATCTACAAAGAAGTCATTTTAAGGGTAAAAAAACCTTCCACAGCTACTCTTTCTTCAGACAGGAGATTAGAAACAGAGCAGTGGATATAAGCCAAATAAAGGAAGCAATTTGTATCAAGGAGAGAAATGGGGCTTATTGTAAGATCAGAGCCAATTAGGACTAAATATTTTGAAGGATACCCTCAGGTTAAGTGATTATTACGGCAGGTTGGTTGGCTGAACTCTGTGAAGAAGTTCAATGGATTCCACAAATAAGAGACAGAGTCATTTGCATGGTCATTCGATGGATCAGAGGTATAAATTGGGGATATTAAGCTCACCATCATGGAGTCATTCATAGCTGAGGCCAAATAGTTACCACGATAGGGTAAACGTTGGTTTAAAAACAAAGAGTTTCATAATGAAACCTGGAAAAAAATGCTAAAAAAACTAGGTATGGACATTTAAGTGTTTAGAGAAGGTATTCCTAGTACAGCATTGAAAAATAAATGGAGGAATGTGTTGTTGATTTTACAAAAAATTCATGACCTGTGAGGGTAGATTTTGCACTTTGTATGTCTATCATATTAGACTAATGATGAATTTCTTATATGATGAGATAAATCTACCCTTCTTCCTGCTTAATATTTTGAAAAGGATGGCCTCTAATGTTTAGAAAAGACTTCAGTTCCTAGAAACTACTTTTCATCATCATGGCTTAAATAAAATTTTAATTGAGTTTCATTTGAAGAAAGTAGGAGATAGCTGGGATGAACTCCTCCTAAGAAACCATTTTGAAGAAATACAAGAAACACTATCTAAAGAAGAACCTATAAGAAGAAGTAGGAGGGGGGGAATTTGTTAAATATGTTGAGAAAAAACCTGATACATCAACACAGGAAGATAGTGAAGAAGTAATCTCTGAAATTTTTTTAAAGATCAAGAAAAAACTCAAGAATAAAAGAAAGGAGAAATCAACAAGAAAATGTGTTGAATAAAAAGATGAAAATCCACCTAAATTGAGAAGAAGCTCTAGGCTTAAAGGCATGGTGAAAAATACATGCATTAAGGAAACAAGAGACATAAAAATTGAAGAAGAAGAAACTCCAATAAAATCTCCAGTTTGTAGATCTCCTTTACACCAGTATTAAGAAAACCCTTACAGAAGAAATCTAGATATAGATCCAACTCAACAATATATTTATGGCTATGTGGAATCACTAGAAAAAAGGGCCTCAGAAATTCGAGAAAGGTCTCTCAGTCCCCAAGAACCTCCAGTAGAAATTTTGAGAAGAGAAAATTATGAATTGGAGATACTGAATAACCGTATCAAGAATGAAAATGAAATATTAAGAGAGCAGGTCAAATTAAAAGGTAGCATGAACAACACTCTCTCTCAACAAATGAAAGCACTATATAAAGCAAACAGGAAGCTAAAGAAAAGGAACAAGAAACTAAGAAGGGCACTCATTGATCTTAGGTTCAAATCATTCATGAGGAAACCCAGAATGGCATTGATTACCAGAAGAAGCAGAAAAAGGAGGCTAAATTTTCTTACAGAAGTATCAGTGCAAATGGAATAAAGTTTTGATGAAGTTGTGTGAGGACATGCAAGAGTTTTGCAGTGGGGTTATGTTGAGCCTTGAAATTTTCTTCTCTTTTGCCAAACTTCACTTCATTTCATCATTCCTTTATCATCTCATAAACCTAAAACTCAATGTGAATGACTAAGATTACTTAAAGGTTGCAGACAATTATTAATTTATTGTACTTTTGTGATTTTCCTGTCTTAATGATTTTTGAACAGTTTTAGCTACATAATGCAGTAATTCTATATCCATTCAAGCGTTCAGTAGCAGTTTCGGTATGTAGATATGTTACAGGTGTCATCTAGAGAAAAGGCACACATAGGTGGATTCCAAATCTTTCATACATCATTCGTTCCCTTCCACGAATACTAGATCGAAAGCTCGAGGTGCTTATGTACGTGGTCAAAGAAAAAGTCAAGCAAGTTTCTTTCTACAGGAATCAGCACTCCTGATTTGCTTTAAAACAAATTAGGAATCCTAAAAGAGTTCTATTTTGATTTTAACTTTAAAACTACACCTTTACCTACTTTTATTCAATGTTAGTTATGTAATTGCATATAAATTTAGCTTGGTAATTCCAAGAGAGACAATTTTGATACATATTTTATCATTACTGTGATACTCTGTTTTCGAGCATTTTGATAATAGAAGGAGTAAACCTTTGATGTTGTTTTGAATACAACCTTGAGGATTTAAAGGATTAATGCTGAGTTGATAGCAGAGGGCCTCTTCTATTTGAGGAAGCTTTACATGTTTTCCAGATAAGTAGTTTTCAATTCTTTTTTTCATTTTTCCTTACTTATACTTCTTTATGAAATTAAATCTTTTTGCATTATGTTCCATGTCATTTTATTAGATAAAAGATCCTCATGATATTATAGTTAGTCTTTTTCTCAAGCTCTTCCAATATATCTCTATTAAATGAATGGGATTTAATTGTAATATTCTGAGTTACTAGCATTTCAGTTTCTGTTATTTAGATTAAGAAGATCCTCATTATCTTACAACTATTCTCTTTCTCAAGCTCTTACAATATATCACTACTATATAAATGATATTTAGTTGTACTATTTTGAGTTTTCTGTTCTACAATTAGATAGAAGATCCTCATCTTATTACAAACAATATTTTTCAAACGCTCTTCGAATAAACCTCTAAATCACGAATAAGACTTAGTTGTAATATTTTAAGTTACTAATTGTTTGTTTTATAGAAGATCCTTATCACATTATGCCTAATCTATTTCAACAAACTCTTCCAACAAACCTCTAGCTCATGAATGAGATCTAGTTGAAATGTCATAAGTTGTTTTAGCATTTCATAGGAGATCCCTACTACATTATAGAAATCTTTTTCTTAAACTATTCCAATAAACCTCTATCATATGAATGAGATTTCACTATAATTTTCTAAGTTACTGTTTTTTTTAACATTTTCTTTATGTTTTAGGAAAATCCTCATTGCATTAAAATTTAATCTCTTTCACAAGCTATTCCAACAAATCTCTAACTAAATGAATCAGATTAAGTTATAGTGTTTTGAGTTATTTTTCATTTTCATGAATGATAATTTGAAAGATGCAACATCCATGGAATAGGACTCTCCGTTTTCATCATTTTCTAATTAGGAATAGAACTTGCAAATAAGGTCTGTTTTAATTCATTTGTTAAGATTTCATTTTTCTCCCTTTTGACATAGATTTAACTTCATATTTTTAGCATAGAATAACATACTAAGAGTCAAACATAACATAACCCCAAAACATCAATAAAACTCTGAAAACAATGAATTAATAAAAATGATTCTTAGGCACATACAGTGCAGGTACACTTCATCAGTTTACTAGCCTTGGTTGATAATTTATGCTCTCAATTTAGGACACTAAATTGACTAAACAAAATTTATTGTCCCCAAATAATGTAACCATTGTACTCATAGTACAACATCAACACCTCCCATTGGAATGGGCAGCATTAACCTATTCAATACATATTCCCCCATGGCTAGCTTGATATTATGGCATTTTCCAGAGTAACTTATAGTTCTTCCATTTTCAACCATCACTTGACATTATGCTACTATGTATAGGAAACAATTCAATTCCTTGGCTACCTTACAATGAATAAAATTATGGGTACTACCCGAATCAATCAAAACTATTACCTTTTTCTTCTTGATATGTCCTTCTATCTTGAGAGTTTGAGGAGTGGTAACTCCTGCCAATGCATTACACGATATGGTTGGACTCATTTATTCTTCTTCTAGGGTTGGTTCCTGGTGAATATCATCTTATTTTGAAGTTTCTTTTTCATTTTATTTTTCCTCTTCACAATATATCTAAAATAATTTCTTCTCATAACACATATGACCTTTAGTGTATTTTCTATCACAACTGTAGCAAATCCCTTTTTCTCTTTTTTCTTCCAATTTTTGTGGTGTCAACCTTGTAGGTTGTGAATGTCTAGTAGTAGCAACACTTCCATCCTTATAGATGTGAGCGGTAGGCTTCCTTGTCGCCATAATTTTACATTCAATTTTTGTTGCCAACCTGAATTCCTTCTCTAATGAATTAGGTTCACAAACGCGAACTTCATGTTGGATGTTATCCTTTAAAGTCCCTATGAAGGCATCAATTATATGTTCTTCTAGAATATCAGTTACCCTTGTATTCAATTTTTGGAAGTCCTCAATGTGATATCCCACTGAACCCTTTTGTTTGAGATTTATCATTTGGCTAAAGAATGTGTTTCACTTTGTATCCTCATAATGTGCTATCATTTCCTCCGTAAAAATTGACCAAGTGACAATTTTTTTTTACGAGAGGAAAGCCATCGATACCATACAAATGTACTTTCTTCTAAATGGAAAGTTGCAATGCATACCTTTTGTGTGTTTGGCACATTATTGAGATCAAAATATTGTGCCATTTGTAGTATCCATGTTACGGGTTCCTTGCCATCAAACTTCCTCATATCCATATTTTGAATATGGTGGTTATTCCATCCAACATTAGAGTTTATGAAATCATGATAAACATTTATTTTTTTCTCATCATGAGTTTCTTCTACTATATTTTCACCATTAGGAAACATTTCTTGTATCAACTTTGTCAAACCTTCCATGTCTAGTTTTAGATCATTCTTCATGTTTTCCATGTTGTCTTTCATTTTTTATTTCATGTCATCCATCTTAGCTTCCATGCCAGCATCCATCCCATCCATCTTAGCTTCCCCTCCTTTCTTCAAACCATCAATATCATTCTTCAAACCATCCATTTCATTTTTTTGTTCTCTTTACGAGAGCGAAATTTGATGCACTTGCTTTTGTAATTTTGATAAATAATCTTGCAATTCTTCATCTTCATGAGTCAGAGTAGAGTAATTTGAGGCCTTATTGGGTGTTGAATTATTTTTAGGAGGAATATTAGAACCCAATACTAATAACTATGCTCAATAGGCCTCTGGAATCACTTAAAACTGATTTTTCAAATAAGACTTATGCAATTTGAAAAACAATACACACATTTTTCTTGATTTTGAGGAGCTCGAAATTGAAACTAAATTATCTCTATGATTTCATATCTTCAATATCTAAAATTAGGCCTCATTGTTTCCCTTTGAATATTCTTTCGAATGCCATAGGTCTGACCTAACTTGGATTCTTGAAGACAAAGTTATGCCCAATCTCCTATGATGACCTAATTATGGACTGGTTTAGTAGAGCGAATTTGTACGACTTTCCACATGTCACTTGTTGAGCTAATTTATGTACCTAAACTAACACAATTATTTATTATCAATCCGGGTTGTTTATGCTTTGAGGCAAGTTCACTATATGTAAAGATCAGATTAATCAACCTTGAAAGATAAGCTATTCAAAAGCTGAAAGTAATACATTCTATAACTCTAACTCAATTAGTTTAAAAAGAGGAATAATATTGAAATGGTTCTTGACTCAAGAAATCCGCTTTCACCTCAATCACCACTTAATGAATCAGAGATTAAAACCAATAACTTAAGATGGATAAATTATTAATGAAAGAAGCTCTTAACTTAAGAGACATGTAAAGTATTCCATTATAATTCATTCATCTTAATATCAAAAATCTCAACAAGAAACTACTTGCACACAAACAAAAGAAACCAATTTTAATTCATCATTTTCATAGAAGGGATGCTCAACTTGATACATCTGTTTTTCCAACTTGATAAAGTGATGAATAAGCTATAAACTAATGACATCAATCATTATGCATGAACCATGAAGCAATCTGAAATAAAGCTTTGAAAAACCAGTTCTACAATCATCAAATTACAAGGAAATAAAACTAGTTAACAAGAAAGTGTACTTAGCTTGGAATGGGGGCCCTTCCACCCTTTCCTTGCACACTTGATAAATGATCTCAGAAGCATAACTTCAGTCACACATCCATAACATTGAACAGCAAAATGATAACAGCACAAGTCTTCAAATTAACTTCTCAATCCAAAATTGTCACAATATAAAAGTATATAAGTCAATAATAATCCTAATACATAAGCCATCAAAGCTTTGGCTTTAAATAAGAAGTCTCATGAACAAACTGATATATTTTTACTCAAACAAACCCATCTACTTCTCATCCACCTATCTAAGTCGAATTCATTATTCTTATCCCAAGAAATATGGCCAATCCCATAGAATCTCAAAACTGCCCTATTTCTATGGGATTTCTAAATGACTAGTCATGATTGACTAGAACTAAATGGGCCTAATAAAGCTTGTTCTGTTCGAACTAAGCATAGGTGGCTTAGTCCTAGTTGCCAAGCTGTCCATCCATGCATTCAATTCGTTCCCAAGTGTCCTGCAACCACATCAACCATAGAGCTATTACGGGAATTTCTGAATCTGCCAATTTTGCACTAAAAACCAAACTTTCATAAAAACTTTAGAATTTGAAAAATTAAAATTAAATACCTGAATAGATATCAAATATATGTCAAAATGGAATAAATGAATGAAAAATGGATGGAAAATAGATGGATTAGTAAGTTTCTTTGAGCAAAATAAGACCAAAACTAAGGCCCAACATCTCTCCCTTGCTTATCATCAAGCATGTCCCCATGCTTGCCTATTTCTCTTTGACCTTCTTCTTTCTGAAGTAGATGTTGTACCTGTAGATGCTTCCTGTTGTGCTGCCCTTGCCAAACAATCCAAACCTGTGTCATGTCTTTCTTTGAACAAAGCTGCTTTAACCTTCTGTTTTTCATACTTGGCCTGCCACATGTTCTTTTCCTTCAACCACTTAAATGCTTGTTTAGAAATTAGATCATTTTTCCTTTTCAATCTCCCCAACTCTTCTTTCAATTTTTCATTTGTTTTGACCAATTTAGCATTATCTTTCATGTTTTCTTTGTTCTCTTCTTTTAATTGTTTTTCCACAATTTTGCTAATTTCTAATTGGTCAGTTAAGTCCCTAATTTTTCCATCATTGATTTCTTTTTCAAAATCTTGAGTTGTTTTCATTAATGATGCTACTGCTTCATCATCATATGAAGAATCCCTCTCAAATTCTTCTTGTGGAATGTTATTTTCTTCTTGTGGTCTTGGAAAATATGTTTCTTCTTCCCTGTCTAAATTAATGGGACTTTTATTTGTAAATCTTTTGGGAATAGACATCACAGATATTTCATTATCCATGGCCATGTTATTTTGATGTTTGGCTCTTGTTCTAGGATATAAGGGTGAATTCATCACTCCTTTACTTTCCTGCTCTGTTTTATCTTGTACCTCTTTAATCTGTTCAGTAAAATGATTTTTAACCATGAATTCTCTCCACACTATGCCCTGCAATCTCACTTGATACTCAACTAGGATTTTAATCAATCCTTGATGATACATCTGTCCTGCCTTAAGCATGTTTTCATGTCTTGCTGTTTCAATCATTCTTAAGAGGATTTTATATAGGAAATAAGGTAAATTAATCCTATCTTCCCCCTTAATGTGCTGTAGAAGTTTAACATGATATAAATGGGCAACACTATATCCTCGGTCACAAGTCAAAAACTTTTGGATGATCAAGAACAATTCTCCCCATGGCTCATTAAACCATTCCCTGGGTATACCTTTTGTCCTATCAAATGTCCCCTTCCGGTTTTTCTCAAGGAAGAAAGTCCATGCTTTCTCCTTGAAGTGTAGCCCTTTGTAATACTTCTCCCCTAGCATTGGCAAATCTAAGGCTTTGGACAAGTATTCTTGGGTTACTGGAACAATGATTTCTCCTACTCGAGTCTGGTCTTGATTGAAATTCTTTATAAAATCTTTGGTTATCTCTTCAGAATGGCCATTAAATTTCTGTAAGAAGCCTATCATCCCTGCCTGATAAAGTTTTTCTATAGTCTCTTTTCCCCAACTTTCTATTTGAAATTTTGGCTCTACCCTGTTTGCCATTGTTTATGTAAACCAATCAATGTAGGCCTCTGCTGTTACTAACTTCATTTTAATAAAAATTATGACTATCGTTTTTTTTAAAATGAAATTCAGTAAGCAAAGAAGCTTACCTTCCTCTTCTGAATCAACTCAACTCTGCACTTTTTAACCTCTGATATATTCCCTTGCAATAGCACTCTCTGAATTCCCTGTTTAATGCAAACACACCTGTATACTTCTGTTAATACACTGGTCTCTGTTTTTTTAAATTAAATACACACGCAACATCACAAATCACACAAACATGATTTACTGTGTATATATAAAATAAAAAAACTAAAGAGTGCTCTCGGCCTCATCAAAATTTCCGCAATGTTTTCGGCTTAAGCAAAGGTGTTTGCAAAAATTATTGCTTGCAGGCTCAGCATAAAAATCATAAATATGCAAAAAGCTCTCGGCCTCAACCCAAATATAAACACGGCTTCAGCAACCCGACTCCCTTTTGCAACCACAGTTCAATGTGACAATCAGGCATTCGATCCCTGTTTTAGTCAAAAACAAAAACAAAAACGCAGTGGCAGCTAGTGTTTATGGCGTTTTTTTCGTTTTCATGTTAACTGTTTGTGAAAATATTAATGCGCACAATTTACTCAGCAGAACACGGTTTAGTGCGCAATTAGTCAAAAACCACTGCCATGCCACTTCAATCACAGCATTCCGTTAAAACTCTTAACGTGTTACTCATGCAATGAGTTTCCATCAAAATGCTGCGCATCAAAATCTATCAACAATCCTTAAGTGCTGTCAATCTGGAGATAATCACGGATTTGTAGTTACCTGACTGTCAACGAGCGCGTGGAGTGTAACCGGGCGCTCCAAATCCCTATTACTTCGGTTAATTGAGTTGGTGGCAAAGCACAGGATCTAAAAGTTAATGACAAGCAATATTCCATAATCGCTGAGTGTAAATGAACTTCACTGTTACCTGACTTAATCCTGAAAATCTGCTATCTCTGATCATTGAACCCGGAGCAATTTCCTTTCTTAAATCCGCCTTCTTGCTTTTCCGGAGCGATTTTCACTATTTCGCTGCTTCAAAACACCTTCTCTTCTCTCCGGATTGATGTTTTGTTTCAGAACGCCTTCCTTCTGAGCTCTGGAAATGAGGAATGAGGTCTAAACAGTCATGAATTGACCGAGTTCATGGTTGTACCGTGCCTATTGGTGTTATGATGCGCAGTTGGTATGGCTGTCCTCTTTGACCAGTCGCCCGACTGTGTCATGAGGATGCCACCGCCTTGTGCTATGTTTAAATGATATACACGTATTACCACCACCATGTATTCTATGTTTGAATGATATGCCCGTATTGTCACCACCGGCGTGTGCTATGTTTGAATGATATGCCTGTATTGTCACCACCGTGCACGTATGATTTCCATTGTCGTGTGCTATTTTTTGAATAATATGCACGTATCATTGCCACCAACGCGTTTTACTTTGAATGATATACCCGTATCATTGCCACCTTCTGCATGAACTATTACTTCCGCCGTGTGTCCATACGTGCAATGATACTCCTGCGTTGTATATGCAATTATTATTTCACCATACCCTGTCAATCATACAAGCATGTCAACCAGATCATAACAATCGTGCCCGTCCTTCATTTTGTATGCGCCATATACCTTCGCTTATCCTTATACCATATGCACGTTGATTTTATATACCATTAACCTTATATCTTTTGCGTATTAACCTTATATCCTTTGCGCTGAATTTTTATATAGATGGTTTTAACGCATTCCTTATTTACACTATGGTATATAGTTTAATATAAAGCATTATTTGTTTTGCCTTATATGCACATCTTTATGATTTTAAAATGACCATCTTAGGTCATGTTTAAAATCATCTCCATACTAATGCTTGATTTGTATATGCAGGTAGAAAAAGTTGTCCTAGCTTGGTCTTTTGCTCTTAAAGAAAAATACTTAGGATTATAGGGAATATGTATGGGAAATGTGTATGAATGAAATGGAATATGTATAGGGGTATTATGAATATAGGATATGTATAGGGGTATTATGAATATAGGATATGTATAGGGGTATTATGAATATCCTCAGGTACTAACTTTAACTTAACAAAAACTAAAAATTCCTAAGAAAAATTTGAATTTTAAGCACAAAATGACTATACATATACTTCCCTGGATGATGTTTGTACAGGTGGAATGAAGTCAGATGTTGTAGATGAATCAAAAAGTAAATTTTATTGCTACTCCTTGTTCTTCATGCTCTAGTTCTTGAATTGAAAAATCAGGTGCCTTTGTAATGATTCTTTGTTTCAGGTCCCTCTGCACTGCTTACATAATATGCACATGTTGTTTTGACATTGGCAGGTCTCTCAGGTCCCTCAGTATTGATTTCTTCTTTCAGGTCCCTATGTTGACAATACAAGTTCCTTCTATACTTCAGCTTTCCAGCTAAAGATCTAATACAAGTCTCCCCCTTGTTTAAGATATGACTTGTCCTCAAGTCAGTTGTTGATGGAGAGTACCTGTATTGAAATTATGTGAGAACAGTAGAACAAGAAAAGGAATTCATAGAGTCCAAGTTGCCTTGATTTTCCCCTATGAATTCGTGTTTGCATAGTGCCAGTTGCCTGGTTTTCACTAGCAAACAAATTATTATTTTTTTTATGTTTTTTTTTTTTTATATTTTTTATATATTTTTTTATTTTTTTTATTTTTTTTATGTTTTTTTATTATTTTTTATTCAACTACAGGACTGGAAGATGGCTGAGCCTGGTGTGCCATGACTTCCAGTTCTGTATCTTCTGTCAGTTGTTTCATAAATGCTTCTTTACTGATAGGCCTATTATAAACTTTGAGCCTATGTCCATTCACTATAAAGGAGGTGGAATCCTAGTCAATTGTCTTGATTTTGACTGCTCCATTGTCGAATATTTCATCAATTTCATATGGGCCTAGCCAGTGTGTTGTGAACTTTGCTTTGAAATCCTTGAACTTGGAATCAAAAAGTAATGCCCAATCTCCCTTGCGAAATGTCTTTGTTTTGATATAACTGTCGTGCCATTTCATTCTTTGTTGTTGCACCAATGTAGTATGTTCTATGGCTTGTTGACGATGCTCATCCAACTGATTCAGTTCCATGATCCGCTGCTGTTGTGCTTCTGTCAGGTCTAGTCCTAATTCAGCTGCTAGCTTGTATGTTTGTATTTGAAACTCTATAGGCAATAAGGCCTCTTTTCCATATACTAACTGGTATGGACTAAAACCAGTTGTATTCTTCCATGTAATTCTATAGGCCCATAGTGCATCTTGTAATTTTTCAGACCAATCTTTTCTGTTCAGCTGTACTGTTTTTGTCATGATATTCTCTAGGACTTTATTTGTTGATTCAACCTGCCCATTTGCTGGAGGATGATATGGTGTAGATGTTCTGTGTTTGATCTTGTACTTCTCTGTTAGATCTCGTACCAGTTTTGATGTAAATTGTGTTCCTTGATCTGTTACAATTTGTCTAGGTACTCCATATCTGACAAAGATTTCTTTAAAAAGAAAGTTGACCACTGTATCTTCTGTTGCTCTATTCACTGCTTTAGCCTCTACCCACTTGGTTACATAATCTGTACATACTAAGATGTACTTCTTTCCATTTGATGGTGGATTGATGGGTCCAACAAAGTCAAGTGCCCATTGCTCAAATGGTTCTATGAGGACCTGTGGCTTCAGCGGCATCTCATCTCTTGTGATTGGTCTCCCCGTTCTTTGGCAACTGTCACATTGCTTGACATATTTCTTAGAGTCTTTGAAGATGGATGGCCAGTAGTAGCCCAGTTGCAGCACTTTATATGCTGTTCGTTTATCTGCAAAATGGCCACCACATGGTTCATCGTGACATGCCCTTAGAATATCTAATATTTCATCTTCTCGCACACATTTTCTAATTATCAAATCTGGACCAGTATAAAATAAATCACCATTTACCCAACTATACCTAGAACTTTCTCTAACAATTTTGTGTCTTTGTTTTTTAGTGAATTGGGTTGGTAACTTTCCAGAAGATAAATAGTTTGCCATGTCTGCAAACCATGGTGTTTTTACTGTGATAGCAAACATATGTTCATCGGGAAAGTTATCTGCAACCGGATTTGGATCATTGGGTGAATGTATGCGGGACAGAAATTCAGCCACTTGATTTTCCTTGCCTGGCCGGTCTTGTATTGTGATATTAAATTCTTGCAATAACAGTAACCATCTTGTTATTCTTCCATTGGTTATGGGTTTATTCATCAAGTATTTGATTGCTGAATGATCTGTATGAATGAAAACTTGATATCCTGTTATATAATGTCCGAATTTGTTTACTGCATGTATAACGGCTAACATTTCTTTCTCGGTGACTGTATAGTTCAATTCTGCAGGTGTTAGATTCTTGCTTATAAAGTATATTGCATAATTGAACAAGTTCTCTTTCTGTCCAAGGGAGGCACCTATTGCAGTATCAGATGCACCAGTTGATATATGAAATGGCAAAGACCAATTTGGTCCACGGAGAATGGGTGCAATTGATAATTTCTCTTTTAGATTTTGAAATGCATTTTGACAGTCATTTGTCCAGTGAAATTCAATATCTTTTGCTAATAATTTAAACAGAGGTTGGGCTATTTTACTGAAGTTTTCAATGAATCGTCTATAATAGCCTGCATAGCCTAAGAAACTTCTTACCTCTTTTTGTGTTGTAGGAGGTATTAAGTTTACTAGGACTTGGATTTTTGCTGGATCCACTTTAATTCCTGAAGCAGAAATATGGTGTCCCAGAACTATTCCTTCTGTCAACATTATATAGCATTTCTCATTGCTTAATGACAAATTTGTTTCAATGCATCATTTCAGCACTTTCTCAAGATTATTTAGGCAATAATTATATGTGTTTCCATAAACTGTAAAGTCATCCATATAAACCTCTACACATTCATGGATTAGATCAGCAAAAATTGCAAGCACTGCTCGTTGAAAAGTTGCAGGTGCATTACATAAACCAAATGGCAAAACATTATATGCATAGGTTCCCCATGGGCAAGTGAATGTTGTCTTGTCTTGGTCTTCTGTTGCTATTCTACTCTGGTTGTACCCGCTAAACCCATCTAAGAAAGAGAAGAATTTCTTTCCAGCCAATGAGTCTAACACTTGATCAATAAATGGTAGAGGAAAATGATCCTTGAGTGTAGCTTTGTTTAGTTCTCGATAATCCACACATACCCTCCACTTTCCATTTTTCTTTGGTACAATAACCAGTGGAGAAACCCATTGACTATCTGAAATAGGATAGATGAATCCAACATTTAACAATTTTTGTAGTTCATCTTTCACTATTTCTTTCATCATACGATTCATTCGTCTTTGAGGTTGTCTTACAGGTTTGATTTGTTCATCTGTATAGATGTGGTGGACACATGTATTAGGATGGATTCCTTGCATGTCAGTATAATCCCAGGCAAAAGCTTTTGAATATTTCTGTAATAATGCAATTACCTCTTGCTCTTGTTCTGATTGCAACTCATTTCCAATGTTTAAATGTTTTCCAGGACTTATCTCAATTGTTTTTATTGTTGGATTAGAGATTGTGTTTACAGGAAAGATGTCTATAAAAGAATTCCGCAAAGTTTGAACAGTACAAGTTTCCTGAAAGCATTGATTCAAAAGATTATTGGCAGCTTCATATTGAACTTCTCTAAGCTGCTCTGAAATATTTGGTTCTGAAATGAAAAGATCCATTAAGTCTTCATTCTCTTCTTCTTCTCTTAAATCAAAGAATTTATTTATACTTAAAACTGATTTAGTTTGCTGTTTTTCTTGAGCTTCAAGTACTGATTCTAAAGAAGTTGACTGTGTAGGTGAATAAAGAGCAATATGTTTCCTTTCATCTCCATGTGAAATAATCATGCTTCCTGATCTGCATCCTATAAAGGCATCAGCGGTAGCTAACCATGGTCTGCCTAAGATTAGAGGATGTCCTCCTAAATTTGTTTTTGGTTGCAGAATAAGGAAGTCAACAGGATACTCCCATGAATCCAAAGAGACTATAATATCTTCCAATATTCCTTCAGGAACAACTTTAGATATGTCTGCTAATTCTAAGATTGTAGAGGTTGATCTAATGTTGTTCAAATGCAAAGTTTTCATTGTCTCCATTGTCATTACATTTATAGCTGCTCCCAAGTCTATTAATGTGTTTGGTACTGAGAAATTATTTATTGATATAGTAACCATAGGGATACCAGGATCAATATATTTTTCTACTTTGGTTTCTGTACACATGAGGCTTGCTAGTTTACCAATGACTTGGATTGTAGTAGGATCCTTCTTCTTTTTCTGTGATTTCTTAATGCACAATTCCTTTATTGTTTTAGCATATATTGGTATTTCTTTAATTGCCTTCAACAAAGGAATTTTTACATAAGCATTTTTTAACTCATCTAAAATATCAAATTCAGGAAGGGTTATTTCTTTTTGTTGTTCCACTAACCTTTCAGGATAAGGTGGTATTTGAGTTGTAATGTTTGTTCCTTTCTGAATTTGTATCTTAGTTTGTGATGTTTCAGGTGATTCTCCTTGTTCGGTTGGTTCTTCTATAATTGGAGGAGAATCCTTTTTAAGCACTTTTCCAGACCTTAGATGGACTTCATTAAGAGGAAGAATTGAATATGTGGGAAAACATGTTGCTTCCTCTACAGTGTATGCAGCTTTTTCCACCTTATTATTCGGATTTGCAATTGGTTGGGCTGGTAATTGAGTTGGTTTGGGTTGATTTGTGGGTAGCTGCAACTGTTGTGGTTGGGTCAACAACGGTGGAGGATTCTGCTACGGATATGGGATGGATTGTGGATATGCAGAATGTTGTTGTTGAAATGGTATGGATTGAGGATATTGTGGATATGTGAATGGCTGTTGGTATTGTTGCTGGTATTTTTGTTGATATTGTTGAGGTGGCTGGTTTCCATAACCATATCCTCTCCAACCTTGTGCAGGTTGTTGTGGATATTGTTGTGGAGGCCAAGCTTGCCATGGCATTGGAGGGGTCCAAGGATTTTGAGGTGGATAGAGGTAATTTTGTTGAGGGAATTGTTGCTGATTTTGTTGAGGCATCCTAGGTTGCCATGGTCTTCGTGGTGCTACATAATAAAAACCTTCCATTCCTGGCACTTCTTCTATTGAATTCATTTGTAATTCTTTCAATTTTAAACAATTTTCTGTGGAATGCTTTTCTGTACAAAGACCACAAACCTGAACACTCTTAACACTATCCAAAGGACATTCTCTTAATGGATGTTTGTTTCTACATTTGGGACAAAAGATTGCTAGAGCTTGTTCTTGTTCTTCTTTCCTCTTATTTGCCTTTAGCACATCTACTTGTGTCCCTAATGTACTCAAAAGATCTGTTTTGAAATTCTCCAATAAACTTCCTATTTCAGCTCTTGTTATCCCTCCTGCAGCTGACTTTGCTGCTTTTGAACTTACTTCTCTTCTTCCTGTTTTTGCTCTTCCTCTAGAATATTTTTGACATAAGTCAACAATTTCATCGAATGGTAGGTTTGAGATGTCTCCTTTACCCATCACATTCAAAATGTCAAGGTATTCATCTCTTATACCCTTGAGAAAGATTGTTCGAATGGTTTCTTGATTTAGACAGTGTTGTTTAGATTTCTGTAGATTATACAAAAATCTTTCCAAATATTCTTCTAAACTTTCATCTTCTTGTTGTGTCATTCTAAAAATATCTTCCTTTGAATCTCTAGATCTGCAATAAGCTTGATATTTTTTAAGGAAGACTGATCTCATATCATTCCAAGAAGCTATTGTATGTTCTCCTAAACCCATAAACCATTTCAAGGCTGCTGCTTTTAATGTTGCAGGAAAAAGACGAAGTTTATGAATGTCATCAGTGTATCCATATGTTCTACATAGAATATCAAATTCAAACATAAATGAATCAGGATCTTCTGTTGACATCCCATAAAAATTTGGCAATACAGAAGGTGGAATATTTTTCATTTTCACTTCTTCTCCTAATATTGCACTTGTGTCTATTATTGGAAAGCCAAAGGTAGTCTCATCTTCTTGTCTTTTCTGATCATTTTCTATTTTTCTATCATTTTCTTGTTTTGCATCCTCCTCTCTCTTTCTTCTCCATTCTGCTTGTTGTCTTTCATATTGAGCTCGTTGTTCGGGAGTGAGAATAACAGATCCATGTCCCTCTTCTGCCATTGGTTGATTTGTTTCAATTTTAAGTGGAGTTTCAGGTTGGTCGAAGATAGGAGGATTTATGGATGGAAATAAAGATTGTTTTCCTTTGATAATTTCTTTTTGTTTTCCAAAAGTTGAAGATTGTTTTTGCTTTGCTTCCCAAGCTAACAAAGTTTGTCTCTCAATCAAAGTTAATCTTTGTCCACTTCTTTGTTTTTCTGCCAATTCCTCAATGATTGGATTACCAGTAACTGGGGTGTTTGATGATCCTATCTCTATTTGTGGGGGGTTTTTAATAAATCTACCATGAGGATCTCTATGTCTAGGCATAAAGAAACATAACTAAAAAGTGTAACTACCGTTTTTGTTTTTTTTTTTCTCTCTATTGACTATGCCGATATTTGCCTCCCCGGCAACGGCGCCAAAATGTTGAGCTAATTTATGTACCTAAACTAACACAATTATTTATTATCAATCCGGGTTGTTTATGCTTTGAGGCAAGTTCACTATATGTGAAGATCAGATATAATCAACCTTGAAAGACAAGCTATTCAAAAGCTGAAAGTAATACATTCTATAACTCTAACTCAATTAGTTTAAAAAGAGGAATAATATTGAAATGGTTCTTGACTCAAGAAATCCGCTTTCACCTCAATTACCACTTAATGAATCAGAGATTAAAACCAAGAACTTAAGATGGATAAATTATTAATGAAAGAAGCTCTTAACTTAAGAGACATATAAAGTATTCCATTATAATTCATTCATCTTAATATCAAAAATCTCAACAAGAAACTACTTGTACACAAACAAAAGAAACCAATTTTAATTCATCATTTTAGTAGAAGGGATGCTCAACTTGATACATCTGTTTTTTCAACTTGATAAAGTGATGAATAAGCTATAAACTAATGACATCAATCATTATGCATGAACCATGAAGCAATCTGAAATAAAGCTTTGAAAAACCAGCTCTACAATAACAAGATTACATGGAAATAAAACTAATTAACAAGGAAGTGTACTTAGCTTGGAATGGGGGCCCTTCCACCCTTGCCTTGCACACTTGATAACTGATCTCAGAAGCTTAACTTCATTCACACATCCATAGCATTGAACAACAAAAGAATAACAACACAAGTCTTCAAATTAACTCCTCAATCCAAAGTTGTCACACATAAAAGTATCATAAGTCAATAACAATAATAATCCTAATACATAAGCCATCAAAGCTTTGGCTTTAAATAAGAAGTCTCATGAAAAAACTGATCTATTTTTACTCAAAAAAACCCATCTACTTCTCATCCACCTATCTAAGTCGAATTCATTATTCTTATCCCAAGAAATATGGTCAATCCCATAGAATCTCAAAACTGCCCTATTTCTATGGGATTTCCGAATGACTAGTCATGATTGACTAGAACTAAATGGGCCTAATAAAGCTTGTTCTGTTCGAACTAAGCATAGGTGGCTTAGTCCTAGTTGCCAAGCTGTCCATCCATGCATTCAATTCGTGCCCAAGTGTCCTGCAATCACATCAACCATATAGCTATTACGGGAATTTCTGAATCTGCCAATTTTGCACTAAAAACCAAACTTTCATAAAAACTTTAGAATTTGAAAAATTAAAATTAAATACCTGAATAGATATCAAATATATGTCAAAATGGAATAAATTAATGGAAAATGGATGGAAAATAGATGGATT